>CM069922.1:43003178-44203178 GCA_036172225.1 Cryptocoryne crispatula var. balansae
CATCTTATGTATAAACAAATTGAAATATGCCACACCGAATCAGACAACAAATTTATATATATTTTATGATAAAAGTTTGTATTACAATAAAAGTGCGAAGTAGTCAATGACGTAAAATTGTCTGTTTGAGAAGATAGAATATACAATAAAAAATAGTGAAAGTATAGTGTAATATAAAAAGAGGTGAGCAACCATCAAATAAAAAAACATGATTTTTTATCCTAGAAGAATGACTTTGAAAACATAATTTTTTTAACAAATTTTAATACAAAAACGTAAAATTATGTCAAAAAATCTGTTTACTAGGCAACGAAACGCTCCTGTTAGCATATTTCAAACCTTCAGTGTTGGTGTTAAGAGTGGATCACCTCGCTTTCTCAGTGGAGAAAACAGTTTCAATCTTCAATCAGAAATGGTTACAACCTCAAGTCACCTAAGTGATGGTTCAAGAACAATCAGTTCACTCATTATTAATTGAATCAATCAATTAAAAATTACTAAATTTTTACTGAATTATCATTGAAGTCAATGTAACTTGTTATTGAACTTTTTGAAATCTTACTTAAACATATTGAACATTATTAAAACTTTATTAAAATATTACTAAAGTCAGTGTAACTTGTCAATGAATATTACTAAAATCAGTGTAACTCGTTATTAAATATTACTGAAATTTTATTGAATCGTTATTGAAATTGGTATAACTTTTTACTCAACGTTACTAAAGTCAAAATAAATTATTATTAAATGTTATTGAAGTCCTACCAAAATCAATGTAACTTGTTACTGTACATTAACTTAAATTTTATTGAATGGTTACTAAAGTCATGAGTGTAACTTGTGATTAAATCGTTTCATTAACCGTACCGATGACCTGAGATTGTCACATATTTTAATTAAGGATCGAGAATGTTCTTTTTTACCCATAGAACTGTTTCGCGATGTTGGTGTTACACCGGTGCAATCCTTCCTGTCTGTGAGGGAGCAAGAGGTAGCCTCACTACTGGACGACATCTCCGCCGCCGCATCCCTCTACCGTCCGCTGAACTTGAGCCAGAAGCTCTCGGAGATGACGAGCCGCATAGCCTGCCGAGTCACCATGGGGAGGAGATACTCCGGCAAGGAGGTCGTCGGCAAGGACTTCCGCGAGCTGCTCCGGGAGTTCGTGTGGCTTCTGGGGGCTTTCAAGGTGGGTGATTTCATCCCGTCGCTGGCGTGGGTGGACAGGCTGAGCGGCTTCGAGGCGAGACTGGAGAAGCATTTCAGGGAGATGGACGACTTCCTGGAGAGGGTGATCGAAGAACACCCGGCGGCTGCGAAAAAAGATTGCAAGGAAGATCGGAAGAACAACTTCGTGGACATCCTCCTGTCGTTGCCCTCGGAATCCATGTAATATCTGGCATTTAAAAACAAATGGTAACCGCCCCCCCCCCATCCCGGGTTCCCCGCCGTAACGCCGCCCACCCACCCCCGGATCAGCGCAATGCCCCCGCCGGTTGTGCGGACTTGCTCCACCACTCTCGCCGGTTTCGCCTCCGCCCCAATCTCTCTCTCTTTCTGTCTCTCTCGCCATTCCCTCTATGTCGATCTCCCCCCTCTCGTGGCCGCCGTGAGCCCTGTCGCCATAGCCGTGAGCCCCCCATGTTCTGCTAAGAACGCCCCGTGTGCGCGAACGCCACCCTCCCACGCGTGCACGCGCCGGCGCCGCCGACCACCCTCCCACGCATCCGTTCGGCAGCCACCATCGTCGCCGGCAAAAAAAAACCACCCTCAGCTGTTGCCCCTCTACCGCCGTCATCGACCGCCAGCCGTCTCCTCTCCGCCCCCCCCTCCGTCGAGCTCTCTCCCATCTCTCTCTCTCTCCCTCTCTGCAACGTCTCTCTCTCTCTCTGCAACCCCTCTCTCTCTCTCTCTCTCTCTCTCTGCAGCCCTCGCCACCGCTGCTCCGTCTTCTTCCCTCTCCTTTTCATGCGACGTCGCCAGCCTCCTGCATCTTGCACCTGCACCCATCCGCCATGCATGGCTTCCGGCCACCTTGCATGGCTGCCGCAGACATCATCCGCCCTGCACCGCCCGGCCGCGCAGCCCGTCCACGGCAGCCGCATGCCCAGACCACACTGCGCCTAAGCCTCGTCGTCGCCCGCATGAAGGGCCGCCCGCCGCCCCCCTGCACCCTCCATTGTCCAGCCGCCTCCCTCTGCATCGCCACCGTCACCCAGCCACCTGCGTGAGAGTCGCCGGCCACCCTCCTGTACGCGCACCCGCCGCCAGCCGCCGCCGTCGCCTTGCCATCGCCAACCTCCCGTCCGTGCCGCCCCGTCTGCAGCGCCGCCCGGGCCACGCCATGCTCAGCCCCACCGCCATGGCCGCTGCTACGTCAGCCCCGCCGTCCGCCGCCAGCTCCGCCTGCGTCGTCTACCCCGTCGACGTCAAGCACCGCCGCGAGCCTCCCTCTCGCCGTCACCGCCGAGGCCAGCTCTCCTCTTTCCATCGCCGTCTCCAGGCCAGCGCCGTCGAGCACCGCCGGCGGCCTCCTCAGCCGCGAGTCTGCCCGCCGTCGCCGCCGTCGCGAGCTCCACCCGCCGTCGCCGCCGTCGACACCGCCGTCGCCGCCGTCACGAGCCGCCGGGGTGAACCGGCCAGCAGCCACCCGGTCCAGCTCTGCCCGGCCCAGCTCCACCCGGTCCAGCCGCCGGTTCAGCCGGTCGAACCGCCCGGTTCGACGCCGGTTCAGGATTTTCTGATTTTCGGAATTTAATAAATCCGAAAATTAGATTTGAGGCCAGAAAAATAGCAGGAAAATTCTGAAAAATCCGAAAAATTCACAGAAGTTTCCAAGTAGGTTTCTCAAGCTCGTCTATTTATTTTATCCCATTTTGATTAGAAAATATGCATGATTTAACTTATGGACCTTGATTTGACTAGTTTAGCCTTTGAACTTATGATTAGTAATTCTTCTCAAAAAGTCCTTGAAACTAGAATCCTGAAATTACTATTTTGAAAATTATGGAACATGTTTAGCTTGATTCTGGATGGGTAGAGATATGTTTTATAAGATTTGACCATATGTTAGTTATGTATGTGATTATATGCTAGTTTTGGACCTAGAATTGAATTATAATTGTGTGTATATTTGGGAAATCATGGATCATCAAATCACATATTTCAGAACTGTTTGGGTCAGATTGTGGTTGATTACTTCAGAATTTGAATTGTTTAATTTATGCCAAGCATGACTTAGGTCAAGTGTACGATATATGTGTTTAAGTATGTCTAGTTCGGTTTGTCATTTCATGTATGTAAGTTATGTAAATTTTGGTTAGTTTAGTTTCAGATTATGTATTATGTCATGCATGGTGTGGTTATGTTCATATGGTCAAGTTTGGTATAGGTTTGATTTGGAATATGTCGACCAAGTCGGTTAGTATAAGTCTTGTCTAGTTTATGGGAAAATATGTTTAAATTGGTTTCGGATCATGAGTTATGCTATGTATAGTTAGTCATGTCAATTTGGTCATGATTAGTACAAGTTGTCTTTGAGAACAAGTTGATTAAGTCGGGTTATCATATGTCTTGTCAAGTTCGTTATGAATGCTATGTCTGCATGAAAGGTTATGAAATTAGATGTTTATGTCATGTATGCATGGTATGGTCGGGTATGTCATGATGTGAAATTATGTTATGAACTGCGATATGACGTGCTATGAAGGCTTCACCTATGTTATGTAAAATTGCCCGTGGGGCGGAGTAACTTAGATGAATCCGGCCCTCCCACGGATCCGGATTACCGCGGTTTTCCCTTAGTGTCACCTGCTTGCCTAGGTGCACTTTGGGCTAGCTTATTATATATTCGCTATATATATTAGAGCTGGTGAAAGTATTTGTACATGTGAAGCAGACGACCAATTCCTTGCTCTTTGGCTATGTATTCTG
Source organism: Cryptocoryne crispatula var. balansae (assembly GCA_036172225.1). NCBI lineage: Eukaryota > Viridiplantae > Streptophyta > Magnoliopsida > Alismatales > Araceae > Cryptocoryne > Cryptocoryne crispatula. Next base: position 43,007,112 of record CM069922.1, read on the forward strand.
GAAAGGATATGAAACATGTTACTTGTGTGTCATGTATAGATGTTAAATCATGTCATGTTAGAAAATCAGATTTGTCTTGTTTTAAATTGGTCATGTTAAGCTAAGTCTTGAGGTCATTTAGATGAATTTTGTTTAGCTTGTATGGTCTTGTGTGTTTTGGTCTAGAAGTATGCAGCATTGGCATAATTGTTTTCTTAATGTTAATTCATGATCTGGATATGGGTTGTGAGATTAATATAGAAGACATTCTATACTTTTGTATTACATCTCAATTTAGATATGTTACATACCATTGCTTGATTATATGTTAATTACCCGATTGATGGGTGAAGGGTGTAAATCCTACGAGGTCTAGGACTCACCCGTTGTGGGTTAAATTTTTCAATGAGTTTTGAAGATTTAAGAGCTTGAAGATGAGGATCAGGTGGAACCAAAGGAATCAGAGTCATTTGTACATGGAGATTCTTGATATTCTCTACTTAGGTAGATGATCTTGATTGTTTTTGAACAAGAGTGTGGATATGCTTAGAAGTATGATTCTATTCTCTTGTTTTGATGGATCTTAGGAAATTAATTGTTTAAGTTTGGGTTGTGGAATCCAAGTGTTGGGTTTCATCCCACTGTCACGACATTGTGTATTTCCGCTGCGTATTTGTGGTTATGTTATTTAAATTTTGGGTCGTGACAATCCAACTCTTTGCTCGATAGGGAAGGCATCAAAGCACTCATTTTGGTAAGGACCTGATTACTTTATCAATTTTTAAGCTATCTAATTATAACACGGCTGGCGTTTGAATCAGAACAATATACGTACTTATAACGTCTGTTTTACTTATTATTTTAAAATTCGATTATTTTTTATGTAACCAAGCATTCGCCATCACAGAATGCTCGACTTATTCAGCATCATCTTGGGTTTTGTTAGGACATGTTCGCCACCGGCACGGATACGATATCCACGGTGATGGAGTGGACGATGGCGGAACTGGCGAGACATCCGAGGGTGATGAAGAACGCCCAAGACGAGGTCAGGGCGGTGGCTGCCGGGAAGGCGCTGGTCTGTGAGGACGACTTGGAGCAGCTGAGCTACCTAAAGATGGTGGTGAAGGAGTCGCTGAGACTGCACCCTCCGATCCCCCTGCTGGCCCCGCGGGAGTCGCTGGAAGACGTCGAGCTCGACGGCCACCACATCCCGGCAAAGGCGAGAGTCCTCATCAATGCCTGGGTGATCGGGAGGGACCCCGACCTGTGGGAGCGGGCGGAGGAGTTCTGGCCCGAGAGGTTCGCCGGCGGCTCCTTGGATTTCAAAGGGCAGCACTTCCAGTTCACCCCCTTCGGCGCCGGGAGAAGGGGGTGCCCGGGGGTGGCGTTCGCCATGGCCGTCGCGGAGCTTACACTGGCCAACCTGCTCTGCCGCTTCGACTGGGTAGTGCCGGATGGCTCCGGAGGGGAGGACATGGACATGACCGAGGCGTCGGGCATCACCGCCCATAGGAAGGCCAGCATTGTCCTCGTCCCCGTTCCCCCGCCGCCTTTCGTCCGTCCTTGACGAGCTCTGGGTTCCGTTGATCCAAGAAGAGAACAGAGTTGCAGAGCTTCACCAAGATGGATATATCTATAATTTTATCTATATGTATTTGATATATATATTTCATAGTATATATATACATCGAAGGTGGTCGGTGTTGTAACTGGTTTATCAGCTTTCGAAGGCATTTCGTACACGGGAAGAATGACTACGGTTTGTATTCGAGCACTACCGTTAATTAATTCAATGTAATCAAAGATGAAAGCAAATATTTAGTCGATACCTTTAAAGTTGATTATTCATGTTATCATGCAAATTTGGTGTGTTACCTATCAATTTTTCATTTATCTTAGAAATTCTCTAGTCTTTGTGGCCAGCATGATAGTTGCCATAGAATTGGTGAAACTGGACAAACTAAACAAAGTGAATTATGAAACGTGACATAGAAAATTTAGATATTGTCTAATTTGTGACAATATAAAAAAATTTATTGAAGACATTGCTTTGAAACTTAATGAAACTTTCACTGAGATGGAAAAGAGAAGAATTGAGCAATGGATAGTGGATGATTAAGAAGGCTAGAAAATATGAGATAATATTTGTAGAGGTTGATCTCATTAAGTTTTTTGAAACTTGTGAGATACCTCATAAATTATGACATATTATCACAGAAAAATATGTTATTATCACGGAAATTAAAACCCAGTTCTTGCTACACAGATATGATGCATGTAGAACACAAGAGGGGGAAGATGTGATAGTGCGTGAAAATGAAATGATAGTTAAGGTCAAGAAACTAGCCACTTTTAGAAGTAATATTTTAAAGAAATTATTTATCACCACTTCATAGATTAGAAAATTACCCTCATTGAACATAATTGTCACAATTTTAAGAATTACTAGTTCAATTTTAGTTGTCATTAAGTTGCCTTTAAGGTTAGCAATAGAATTTTATGATATGTCTAGAAGGAAAAGACTAGAGGTGAATCTAATAGAGACCAATGCAATAAATAAGAAAGTAGTCGCACAATATCTACACCACAAGGAGATTCCTGAATATGCTTGCTATAGTTATGAAAAATTTGGTCATTTCAAAGCCAACTGTCCAAGTATAGAAATGTGGGTGAAAATTTACACCTGGAACATAAAGGAATTAGAAAAAAAGAATTTGTCGGCGTTACTGAATGTGGCATAAGTTTGACAAATTCAAATGAGTGGTGGGTCGATTCAGGGGCTACTAGGCATATTGCAAAGATTAAGAAAGGGCTTGTGTCCCTAAAGAAATTTAATGCTGGGAAACAAAGATTAATGTTGGGAAATGACACCTATATCGATGTGCAAGGTATTTGTACTTATAAGTTAGATTTTGAAGATAATATTATGATTCTCAAGGATGTGTTTTATGCACCTAAAATTCAGCGTAATCTCATATCTGTTCCAGCATTGGTGAAAAAGATCACCACTTGGATGGCTAAGTGGGAGATGTTAGCGTGTGGCCACCCATCCCAAAGAAATAGGGAGCCACATCGTTCCGGAACTGCCAAGGGTATTTTCGGGAGAACATTGAGGTGGTTAGGGGTGTAAACGGTTCGGTTCGGTTTTGCCATTTTTTCCAAAACCGAAACCGAACTGATAAGGGGAACTGAACCGAACTGAATCGGTTTAATGTATATTTAAATAAGTAAAAATAAAATAAAACAAAATATACATTATAATAATTATTTAAGATTAATATGAAAACTAATACTTTATTTATAATATATAATTATATATTTATACTAATTAACTTAAATTTATAATAATATATATTTAAAATTGATATAATATAAATTTAAATGTAATATAATATGTAAATAAACTAGGTCAAGCTTAAACCGGGTCAACCGGTTTACCGGTTTAGTTCTGTTTGGGGAGGTGCCGAACCGAACCAAACCGATAAGAAATTATCGGTTTGGTTCGATTCAAAAAACCGAATGGATAACCCGTCAAATCGAACCGAACCGATCAGTTCGGTTCGGTTCAGTTTACCGGTTTTCCAGTTTTACTTGAACACCCCTAGAGGTGGTTGCGATTGGGGCAGAGGTGTAGGCGGAAGCGCATCAAAACAAGGAATCAATCGCAGGGAGTGAACTACCGATTGTTCGATCTACATCGGAGCCCCAAAACACTTGAAAACATCTCCTCCTCTCCTTCCTCGTTTGACCTTGCTGGCTTGAAGAACAATCCAACACTGCGTACCCAAATTAGTAATTAGACTCGTACCTAATCTCTAGAGTTTTTCTTCCAATCTAGATATACTCAATTTCTTTTTTGTGTGATGGAGTGATAGTATTCAACTTATTTAAGTTATTTTTTTCTTTGTCATCTATTTTAATATCCTGTTATGTATTGTGGTCTTTCCAACTTATATCTATAGTTATACCTTTATTCTTAAGATTGTCAATCTGGATCTTACTCATTCTTTTATCATGTGATCATCCACAGTAGATATCATATTCTAGAATTCAAATATATGCTCTTCGACAACCAAAGCATAGTTACGTACAGGTCATTCCCTTTTATGTGACTATAGTCATATGCCGTAGTGAAGATTTCCGAGTATGCTTTCATAATTTATTTGATCTTATCTAAGTCTTTGTTTAAATGCTTTAGTCTTACTCTTTAATTTGTACGATAATTGTATTCTATTTTTTTAGTAGTACAAAGAAGGCTGATTTGGTTTGGTAAAATAAAAGAGTTATGCTCCTTAGCGGTTTGGTTCGAAAGACTTAGGGTCCGTTTGGCAATCTATCTGAAGTCCTTTTTTTTTACTTCTCCTTCTGTAAAAAGGTATTCCCAATTTAATAGGACCGTTTGGCAGAATAGAAGTAGTCGCTTCCGCTTCTCTCGGAAGGTGGAAGCGAGAAGGAGAATTTCTCCTTCTCAAAATAGAAAATCGCTCCCGAAAGCCGCTATCTTTGCACAACGTCCTCCCGCGGATACGTTCCCGCGGGCGCTGTCTTCGCACATACTCCTCTTGTGCGGCTACTTCCCGCGGCTACCTCCCGATCTTCTGCTTGCGACGTTCCCGCAGGCGCCGTCTTCGCACAGACTCCTCTCGCGCGGCTACCTCCCGCGGCTACCTCCCGCATATATCTTCTGCTTGCGACGTTCCCGCGGGTGCCGTCTTCGCACACACTCCTCTCGCGCTACCTCCCGCGGCTACCTCCTTTATATATCTTCTGCTTGCGGTCCTCCCCTCAGCACAAGGTCTTCTCCAGGAGCGATTGTTCACCCGATGTCGGAAACTCCATCGCGTGGTCCTCCTGCAGACGGCGACGCTCCGGTGAACCTCACCTCCCGTGGAACATCCTTCGTCAAAGCTCCCGCACGGCCCCCCTTCAGCATAGAAAGCCCCTTCTCGCAAACCCCCCTGGTGAAGTTTCGGCGCGGCCTCCCCTTCCGCAGACGTATTCCCCTCTCGCGGTCCTCCAGCAGACGGGCTCCCCTTCTGTTCGACAGCGTTCCATCTTCTGAAGCGGCCCGTGGTCAGAGGAGGAGCAGCCCGGTGTGCAGGTCGTCTTCAACCTTCTGACGGTGGAAGAAGGTCCGCGTTTCTCTACGACAACCTTCATCTTGTAATGCTCCTGTAAGAAATTCATCCATAACCATGTGCTGAAATGCATGAATAATAGAAAAGAACCATGTGAATAATTGAAAGCGCATTTCTATAAAAATAAGAGATAATTTAGGTACAAATCCAAGCTCAGCTGACTCTTCTCCCCACACACACCTCAAACTGCTGCAGAAGGCTTGACGCAATGGGAGTTATATTTGTGCATACCGAAGATACACCAGTCTTTTATACCTTTTTTTCATTGCAACTTTAAATAACTGTATGAATGTGACCACTAAAGCATGTTCTTTTACCTTTGCAATAAATGTATAGCAAACGGTATTCTTGACATCAGTGCAGTATGTTTTCTCTTTTTTCTCAAATTTAATTTTGCTCATGCTTGACATTTTCTTTTTTTTTTTGTCCAACCCTAACTGTGAGCAATTTATATTGTCCTAATCTTGGAGTATGTGGCAAATATATGAAAAAATAGGATAGATGCTGAAAATTTGCGGCAAATTGGCTTCTATTCCTTGCTACCCACATCCCTCGTAGAGTGGTTGGCAAAGATGCTTCTCATGTATCCTCAGCCCTTTCCAGCTATACAGCAAGTCGTTGATGCTCTGTTTTGTATCAAGATGTTTGTCAAAGACCCTCAAACAAGCCTGCCACAGATTTTGGGACTTGGTTCTTCCATACCTTCGTGCCCACTAAAGCAACCCTTCTGTCTGTAGTTACACTATCTACAATCCAATTAGTCATGCACTACATAGGCAGATTTTCCAGTGAATTATTTAGTCTTTCCCTGTGAATTATTTAGTCTTTCCACTACATAGGCAGATTTTCTATTTGTCATGCTCTGATGCAATTTTTTCATTGCCATTTAAGCCAGGTCTTACTCCCTTATCTGTCAGTCTGACACATTTTGTCTTTAACAGTTTTGCTTGTAGGATTACATTGAGAATAATAATATTACTTTACCAATTTCTTTCTAATAGCTTTGTATAGTATGGATAAAGAACAAACTGCGTCGAAGATAAAAGTTGTTTGGGACAAGAAAAGTAATGAGTTATTTATCATGGCGTGCATTACCCAAGTTGAATTAAGAGAGAAGTATGGGCATTCTTTATCAAAAGTTGGATGGGCAAATGTTATTAAAGAGCTCAATTCTAGCTCAGGACAAAATTTTGATAAGAAGCAAGTGAAGAATCATTGGGATAAGTTGAAACAGCAATACAAAGCTTGGATATCATTGAAGAAGAATACAACCGGTCTTGGATGGGATAAAAATAAAAATACCGTGTCAGCTACAGAAGAATGGTGGAGTGATTATATTCTAGTAAGTATGTTTCATGATTTGATTATTACAGCAATATAATTTAGTATTGTTTATCCTAACATATATGTTATAAAATATATAGCGACATCCTACAACAAGCATCTTCAAAAGAAGAGGTTTGGAACATGAAGATTTATTATGTAAATTATTCGAAGGCACAATTGGGACTGGAGAAAACATTACAAATCCATCTGCAAATGTTTCAACTGAGATAGACATGCAACATCCTCCTTCACCTGCACTTTTTCTTATTATTATTAGTAAGAATTACAAATCTATCTGCACTTTTTCTTATTATTAATGGTAAGAATTATTAAATTCGAGATATGCGTGAGTATTTTCAACGATCAGGGGAAACTTGTATATGCGCGCATGAATATTATTGCACCAAGTTTTGATGAAACACCAATGTTCATTGCAAACAATGATAAGTATATGCCATTTTTTAAAGATTGCATTGGAGCAATTGATGGAACTCATATTGAAGCAATTGTACCAAGTGCTCAGCAAATAACCCATATAAGTGGACGGAAGACAAAGTGCACTCAAAATGTTCTTGCAGTTTGTGACTTCAATATGTTATTTACATTCGTCTCTGCTGGACACGAAGGAATATGTCATGATGCTCAAATTTTGTTAGATTGTATTTGTGATTCGAACTCTGGCTTTCCAAAGCCACCGATAGGTAATTTTGTTGATTAGTTACCAAATAATTCATATATTATGCATTATGTACTAAACGTTATTTTTACTGTAGGTAAGTATTACTTGGTGGATGCTGGATTCACTAATTCAACTGGATATTTGGCCCCATATCGTGGCTTCCGATACCATTTGCAAGATCGTCGTGGTCGAAATCCTCGAACAAAAGAAGAAGCGTTTAACTATCTACATTCATCATTGAGAAATATTATTGAACGATGCTTTGGGGTACTTAAGAAGCGGTGGTGAATTCTAGGGGGTATGCCCTCTTATTCTTTAAAGAAACAAGCTCAAATTGTGGTTGCTTCGATGGCCGTTCATAATTTCATCAGGAGAGTTGATTTAGGTGACGAACTGTTCAGAGAGTTCGGAAATGAAGAAATAGAAAGTGCATCAGTATTACAAACAACACCAGGACGAATTCCTCGTGAACAAGATAGGCGGGCAATGAGTTCTTTTAGAGATTCTTTAGCGATTCAAATATTTGAACGGTAGAGTATAACTTTTGTTGAGGACGTTGATGTATATGTAAGTTGTCTGCTGACAAAAATGTACGAAATAAATATTTTTATTATTATAGAAGTCCATCTATAATTCAAAATATGTAACCAAACAACTTCCACTTCTATTCGTTAGAAGGCATTCTGTTTGAAATCACTTCAGAAAGAAGGAACTTCAAAAAGAAGTACTTCAGTCATATTGCCAAACGCACCCTTAGAAACTAAATCACCTTTTGTTTTGAACAGAACAATGAACAGCGGCAATTATTATGTGATACTATAACAATTTTCATAATATATGTTCAATGCCCAGTTTGATAATAATATAAGACATTTTAATATCAATTTTTTAATTGATGTCATTATAAATAATCTGCTTATCTATTAATATCAATTTTGAAATTTACAAAATAAACAAAATATGTTATATAGTAGATTTCCACTTGTATTAATTATGAGTATCAAGATGATATTATATTAATTTTGATTTAGTTATTAATAATCAAATGCCTTGATGTGCAACAATATCGACCTCCAAATTAAAAAGGATAAAGATGTCTAATACATATAAGAAATCGAAGACAATTTATAGAAATTTCATATTTAAATTTTACAACATTTTCTACTTCCTTACTTATTCTGCGTAAAAATTGTCACTAAAAACATACAAGAACTGCATACAGCTCAAATTCAATTCGATTAATATGTTTTGATTTCGATTTTGATAATTTTAAAATCATTACACTTTTGTTTTTATCTGATTATGTTATCAAAATTAAATCAAATAATATTAAAATATATATTAAATAGTATATATTATTTAAAAATAAATTAATAATTTACATATATCTATTAAAATTTAATATAATTTTCAAAAAATCTATTTTTCTATTTTTAATTAATTTATTAATGTATTCAGTTTTATTTTTATTTATTTATTTATTATCAAAATTAACTCATTTAGATTATGATAATTTAAAGAATACAAAAATAAATCCTAAACCCATTAATTTTTATGGGAGTCGAATCACTTCATTTCTTTCTTTCTTTAGTTGTTACTGAAGTTAGTCTTTCTTGTTTTTCGTGAAGTAATTTTTACATATTGAAAATATTTGAACCTAGCTGGTCGATCAACTTGCATTAAGGCGTGGCAGAATGATTTTTATTGGACTTATGAAAATGCATTTTGCATTTCTATGTTCTTTGTAAGGATTATAATAGTACATAGGACGTTGTAATTGTAATGGTTATCATCGTTTTTTGGCATCTAGGGTAGAATGATCGGTTAATAAAGCTCAAGAAGCAATTTGTATTTTAACTTTATACGATATAGATTACTTATTTATTTTTGTTATATAATGTCGTGGTGAAATTGATAATATTGAATGTTACAAATTTTACCACACATAAATTTTGAGTAATGTTATCATTTCAAATTATTGATTCGCAACATTTTATGATATCATGGACAAAGATAATCCTGCTTCGAAAACAAAATTCAGTTGGGTGTCTTGGGACTCGAAAACTATTGAGATCTTTATCTAGGCATATGTTACTCAAGTGGATACAAAAGAAAAAAAAAGTGGATATTCATTATCAGAGTTAAAGTCGGTTATAAATTAAAGAATTTAATCAGGACTCTGGACAATTCTACGATAATAATAAACAGGTGAAAAATTATTGAAATAAATTAAAATAACGATACAAAACTTGGATAGCATTGAAAAAGAGTACCACAATGATTGTAATACAAAGTTTGGATAGCACCATATCGTGATTATCGTTGTCATTTGTAACATTATCATGGTCGTAATTTTTAGGATAAAGAAGAAATATTTAATTATGATTATTTCTCATTAAAAATGTTATTGAATGTTGTTTTAAAATATTTAAGAAGTGTCGGTGAATGCTTAATGATATGTTATCTTATCTTTTTAAAAAAATAAACACACATTGTTATTGTTTCGGTATCGAGTTGATCTAGAAGATGAGTTGTTCAAACAATTTTGAAGAAAATAAAATTAAAAGTACTACAATGTTACAAATAACGACGAAACGAATTTCTCGTGAACAAGATAGATAAATAATGACAGAAGATTCTTCGGCAAGATAAATTTTCCGACGATGGCGATTTTATTTAAAGAACAAATGTCCTATTCCGTTTGAGACATGTTGAATTGTCGGGTTGTGCGGATCAACATTGTCCGCATAATTTTTTTATTATTCTAAAATAACTGTTGTATGGAAAAATGTCAAGCCACTGACTGAAACATTTTTCTAAAGTTGCCAAACGCACCCGAAATTTCCAAATATTGTTTACACCCCCGTAACAGGCACAAAGATAGTGAACAGAACATTAGAAAATTAATTTTTCATTTCCATTTATTCAGCGGGAGCACAAGAGGGCTCTCTCCTTCCCGGCGGCCGACTCGATGACCTTCTCCGGCGGCTACGGCTGATCTTTCTCCTGCGCATCCTCCGCCTGGACCGTCTCCACCGTGCCGGATGCCCCCAGAATCTGCGACACCCTCGACGCCAAGCTCTTCTTCGCCTCCGGCGAGACGCCGTGCTGCCCGACGATGGACTCGAGCACCGCCTCCGACATGGCCTTATTCTCTATCACCGCCTTCCCCAACTCCGGCACGGCGCCGCCCTCGGAGAACGCGATCTGCGCAGACGCGACGGCAGGAATTGAGAACCGCGGAACCGGTGATGATGATACCCTGCGATCTCCCTCCCGGCGAGAAGAGAAACCCACCGTCAGCCGCCCAGACGGGGACTGGGTGAAGAGGATGGAGGAGCCCGGCGGGAAGACTTCTCCCGCGAAGGCGGCTTTGAACTTCTCGACGGCGTCCGCCTCCGCGTCGGTGTAGACGCCGACCGACTTCCAGTAGGCTACGCAGTTCTCCGCCACCTTCTCCGAGTACTGCTGGCCGGTCAGCGGCAGGATCATGGTCACCCTGGTGAACTTCTCGAAGGGACCTGCGCGGACGAGATGAATCAATTCCAGCGAGTCACCGAGTTGGACCTCCCGAGTTTGCGGCCGCCAGGCTCAACCCGGCCGAGTCGGGGGGGACGGGATGGTACCACCACACCCTCCAAACTCACCCGTGACGATGTCGCGGAAGAACCCGCCGGACTCCGCGAGCTCGTCGGAGGACCTCCCCTTCCATTTGGGGGCCAGCGAAGGGACCGCCGCCGCCTCCATGTAGACCCCGATGGCCGTGAACTTGATGAACTTGCCGTCGATCTCCAAGCCCCTCACGCCTGGAGGAGTCGCCGGCCGCCGGCAGAGAGACGAAGCGATGAATCTCCGCGCCGAGAAACCCACAAAAACAACGACGTCGACGGCGAACGGTGGCGGCGAGGGGCTCACCTGCGCCGGCGAGGAAGAGCGTGCTGGAGGAGCCCGGCGGCCGGACGGTGGGGGGGAACACGGTGCCCTCCACCTGCAGCGGCGACACCGCCGGCAGTATCGCTGCCGCCGCCATGCTCGTCGCGTCGCCGGCCACGGGGGGGATCCGGTGATCGGGAAGAGCAGGGGAAGATCCTGCGACGGAGATCGGGGCGGCGGCGGCCGGCGATGCCGTCCGAATAAGAGGGGGCGGGGGAGGATGGCAGCCGGGGTAATATCAGCGCGACGCCGGGGCCGGAGATGGGGGTTGGTAGGCGGTCACCCGTACATCGGAGGGTGAGAACCGCCGGTGTCCACGTGGCGGAGAAGGTCTACAGGTGGGGCAGACGGGTAGATGGACCGGACAGCAGGTAATAAGCGAACGAGTATCCTCATCCCGTTATCATTATCCGTTTGTCGCCAGGTGCAAGAGAAAAGGATAGTCTCCCATATCCTGAATCTGACGCACCGCCGCACCGGTGGCGACGTGGCGCCGGTTGAGTCGAGATTTCGCTGTCGGTGGCGGAGAGGACCTCCCAAGTCCCAACTAGGGGTGAGCACGGTTCGATTTGGTCCGGTTTAAGATCTTTTTTTTTGAAACCGAACCAAACCGTATAACCTCCTCAACCATAAAACAGTTACCGGTCTTAAAATAGAGGATAATAAAATATTTAAATAACAATTTCATTTTCAATAATCTTCATTAAGAAGATCTTAATTGGGTTATAAGTAAACCCAAGATATGTGACTGCGCTAAGGCTAGACTGGGGGGTTGGCTGCATGTGCACATAGCACATGGCCTTTTAAAGAGGTCTTGGACTTCAAAGGCTTATGGAACCACCGATGTGGGACAAAAAGGAGATGTGCAAATGCTCAAAAGAAAGCACATTTGTCCCACATCGGTCATGTGAAGAGATGTTCACCTATTCAAATATTGCATATTATTCGGACCACTCAACAGTTGCAAGGGCGCAGGCCCACATGGCAGTAGGTTGAGTTCGGTTTGCGGTTTGGGTTGGTTTTAATCGGTTTGAGCATTTTTGAAACCGATGGACCCGAAGGCAATGTACAACCCGAACCGAACCGACAATTTCGGGTTGGTTCGGTTTGGATTTTCGGGTTGACCCGATTAATGCCCACCCCTAGTCCCAACCAGTCCCGATCCGATTATCTCGGAGCCAGCTGGCCACCCGATTTCAATAGTGATGTCAGGTAGCGATGTAAAATAATAATACATTTTCCAACATATTTGATTTTCGCGCGCGATACGATAATAGATGAGTTCGTCGGTCTTCGATAACATAAATTAGGTGTGACGTCCGAAAGTGAATTATTAGAAGATCGGTAGTGAAATTTTAGAGTTTTGACAGCGAGTTGGTAGAAAGTCGATAGTGAGTACTCAAAGATTCAGTAGTAATTTAATAGAGTCTGGGTAACAAGTCTCGGTAGTAAATTTTTAAAGACTCGATAGCAAGTTAAACTAGACTCGATAATGGAGTCTTGGAAAGTCGAAAGAATATTATGTCGTATTTAAAACGTACTGATGTTTCGTCTTTCGCGACACCACGTGTCTTCGTATCATTGATGACCGTGTAAACTTCCTCCACCCGAGAACTGAGCTGATCCAAACTCATAATAGATAGGTTTCGTGGATAAATACGCGTGCAGAGGATCCATCCACTCGTTTATTTCCATTTGGAAACTATCTAGAAGTGTTTTTTTTCACATTCTCCTCTACGAAGCGCTTCCCATTTTTATGACACTATTTGATTATATTTATATTTTTAAATCTCCTCCTTGTAGAAAAGAAAAGTGACGAGAAGAAATTTTCTCCTTCTCATCACTAAAGAGCACTCCCATGCCACCGTCTGTTTCTACCGAGCAGCAAGCGCGAGTCTCCCCTATGGCTACCTCTTCAACCTTACATGTGAGCCTTGTTAGAATTGTAGGGATAGTCCCATATTGACTATTTGAGACTTGATATTATGCTTATATATCATGGGTCATTCTATCTCAACATCATGATTTTGGAGTTTGTAAGATGATATCAGAGCGGGCACTTATCTATCTTTAATACTTAATTATCTTGCCTCTTATACTCACTGCCCACTTTGACAATGAGGAGGAGTGTTAGAATTGTGGGGATAATCCCATATCGACTATTTGAGATTTCATATTGTGCTTATATATCCTGGGCTCTTCTACTTCAACACCATGGTTTTGTGGTTTGTAAGAAGCCTCCCCTGCCCCCTCCCTCGCGAGTACCCCTCCCCCCACTGGCCGTCTTGCGACCCTGCTCCTCGCTAAGCCTCCCCCATGGTGACGACAGCCTACCCACTCCCTCCCTCACGAGCACCCCATATTGCCTAGCATCTCCAAGTAGGGCACGTCGTCGTCCTTGGCCGCGCAGCACCCGACTACCTCTGCAACGGCGTCGTTCGGCGTGATTTCCATGGAAGGCATCGGGACCATGATGTTAGCGGAGCGGGAAGGTGTGAGCTCCATGGAAAGGCGTTCGGCGGAGCAAAAGGCCTCCACGGCCTGGGACGGTAGCTTGCTGGATCTCCAAGGCAGTGGCGAACCTAGGAGACATAATGTTAACTAACCCAAAAGCGCAGCCTTGAGTTAGAGTGGCTCAAGCTTATAAGCATGAGTACCTCCCCTACCTTGCCAAATGGCACTATTCTAACTCGCCCCCTCACGTGCAAACTCTTCTGGTTTTGACATGTGTACACTATTTACGAGTGACGGTCAACTGAGGGGGGTCCACAGCCCTTGGCTCTGATACTATGTTAACTAACCCAAAATTGCGGCCCTGAGTTAGAGTGGCTCGGGCTTATAAGCATGGGTACCTCCCCTACCTAGCCAATATGGCACTATTCTAAATGGAAGCAACCACGCAAAGTCGGCAAAGTTGAGGTAGGTGGAGTGCACTTGGAATGCCATGGCGGCAACGTTGTGAGCTTGCACCACCATCTCTGCAATGGGAGAGTTCAAGTTGTATGCGTAGTGGAGCAGGTCAAAACTATGTTCAAAGTTTCAAAACTCGGAGTAGTTTGCCATGGGAGAAAAGAGCGATTTTTTTCGAGAAGTGTTTCTCTTTTATGTAGAAAAAAGAATCAGACATATTTCATTTTCATAAATGAGAAGATCTTCTAAAACAAATGTGTTCAAAAAAGTCCTTCTACAAGAAGTTCTCCAGTGACATCGCCAAACGAAAGTGTGTTCGAGCTTTAGTTCTGAGTTTTCTAACAGTATATGGCCCAGTGGATACTGTGCCTCCTCCGCAAGGAAGCTCTGGGTTTACTCCCCGTTTCAGTGCTCTATAGGTCTAAATTTTTTCATACATGTTTCATTTTTTGTGCGTTGTGGTGGGGGTGCAAGTTAAGTTGTTTCTTATTTAGTTTTTGATAAATTTCTCTTTTGTCTCGATATTTTTCTATGTCATCTTCGTAATCATGAATTTATTAGTGAGATCGTCACTTTGAGCAATATTCACACTTACATGATGTGATCATCAGGTTCCAAGGAAAATATCAAACTCTATAAAAAGAGTTCAAATCTTTGTCTCTTTTTGTCACACTAGTATTGTGGAGTCTAGTTTATTTATGTTGGGTCTTCTTATCTTTTTCTTCTCACTTGTTCAATAGTGTAAGGTTGAGTTCTGTCATGATGTCTTTCCATGTTATGTTCTTAGTCACCAACTTTATTCTGAGACCATTAGTATGGGCAAAATGTACATTCATTTAGTGTGATCATCCGGTCTCGTGACAGTTGCCAAACTTTGTCGATAAAGTTTCTAACTTTGCTATTCGACCGATCGAACACTCTTGTGCATTGGTCAATTTGTGGCCTTGGTACAACACTCAATACTGGGAACAGTGGTTCCAGCTTAAAATAAAAATGGGTGAAAACAATTTAGGTTGGAATAGCTTCCGGAGAAAATGAAAGTACAGATCTTTAATTCCGTAGGCTTATTGTTGTAAAACTTTGTAAAACCAAAAGTAAAGAAAAATTGTTACATTGGCTAGATTTTTCGGAAATTTGAGAAGAAGAAGAATAGGTGTTTAGTTTCTAAAAAAAATTTCTGAAAATATTTCTTATTTTTATATTTAATCTTGTATGACGTGCATCATCTCTGCAGGTAAATATTATTAGATAACATTACATTCAACAAAAAGACATATAAATCTACTTAAATTTTAAATCAAATTTAACAAACAAAGTGAGTTTTTTCTAATATATTAATAGCCAAGCACCCTATCTTGATTTATATCAATATTAATTTTAATTTCTCTGGTGATAATATGCAAGAATAGATTTTCTGGGAAAGAGATGACCTATTTGTTTTGACTTAATTAATGTCTGATCACTTAACTAGTCAAAAGTTAGACATGAAAAGCTTTGGTAAAATATCTCGTAGCAACGTTTTTATAAACAACTTGATCTTAAGTTGTTCACCATCGTTTCTTGATTTTTTTTGAGTTTGGACAACTTGGATTTCATGTTCCACTTGAGAAATTAGATATACAATTCAGATTTTAGATATTTTATTAAGTCAAACAAATGCTACTTGATTCATTTGGATGGACCAACAACTATATTTGAAACATGTTAACTTCCTTACTTCTCTTCATGGTACAATACTCAACACTAGGTTCAGTTGTACCAGCATAAAATAAAATGGCTGAAAAAAATTTTATTTCCGGAGAAAATAAAATACAAATTTTTATTTCGTTTGCTTATTGTTGTAAAACTTTGTAAAACCAAAAGTAAGGAAAAAACTCTTACATTGGTTAGATTTTTCAAAAAAAATAAAAACTGGAATGGATATTTAATTTTTAAAAAATTTGATTTCTTAAAAATGTTTTTATTTTTTTATTTTTAACTTCGTATGACGTGCATCATCTGAAGGTGAATATTATTAGATAACATTACATTCAATAAAATGACATATAGAAATATGCTTAAACTTTAATCAAATTTAACAAACAAAGTGAGTTTTTTTTCTAATATATTATTAATAGCCAAGCACCCTATCTTGATTTATATCAATATCTATTTTAAATTCTAGAGTGAAAAAGGTTTTCGGGTATTGGTTTGCATGATAAATTGAGTATGTATTATAAATTTATGTTTTTGTATCGAATTTTATTGAAATTGGTGTTTGGCAATCATTGCACGTTTATTTTCAAGAGATATTTTTTTCTTAGACAAAAATAGATGTGAGACACTCTTCTTTCTTATATTGTGGTCCCTTACTTGTTTTAGTTATGCATGGTCCCCATTTTTTTTATCATCACATCTCTCAATATGCGACAATTTTATGTATTTGGCTAGATTAAATTTTATTTTAATATAAATAGTTAGCATAAAAATGTATAAAAATCTAGTGTATGACCAAACACCCCCATTAATGTTCTCGCCAAACATGATACTATTCATTGGACTTAGTAACCATCCACTTCCATATTGGTCGTCAAGGAGTGTTTGACCATGAACTTTTCTCTACTAACCCATATTGCTCATCTTTAGGGTTATGATATTAGAGACATCTTTGGGGGTATGAAGTGGGAGGTAGATGACCATAAAGAGAGAGAGAGAGAGAGAGAGAGAGAGAGAGAGAGAGAGAGAGAGAGAGAGAGAGAGAGAGAGAGAGAGAGAGAACATGTTCACATCCCCCTCCACTGGCCTGTGCTGTGTCCTTCATGAAACCTGCTTAATAAGCTGCTTCCTCATGTCAATTAGAAATGAAAACATATCAATTTTACAGCTCACATTTACCTCAAAATGACATTTTTATAACTATTAAAAAGCCAACAACATATATTATTGGCATGTATGTTTTTTTAATAACTCTCGTCTTTATTTTACTAACTAAGAATATTGTCTAAGATGATTTACTAACTCTATCCTAACCTTCTTTACACTTGTAATTAGTAGCCATAACAATGTCATATTGAGTTAAGTGTGTATCGTAAAGATGGTGTCTTCTTAGTGCTAATTAAGAAAACTCTCTCCAAATGCGGAGACTACGATGATTAGAACTTATTGTCAAAATATAAATATAGAACTGTTGAACATTCTTCAAATTATAAGTTGATTGCAACTTTGGAGGACATCTTTAAAAATGTTGCAATAGTTAGAAGCAAATGTCCTTCTCTCTCTCTCTCTCTCTCTCTCTCTCTCTCTCTCTCTCTCTCTCTCTCTCTCTCTCTCTCTCTCTCTCTAAATATATATAACCTTAAGCCGTAATTTTTAGTCTGTATTTTATCAAAACTTGCCCCTGAGTAAAGTTTTGTAAATATAGGACAGGCTGGCAATTGGACACTCTGATATTTACTGTCTATTACATAAAGGACTTGTTTGTTTGATAGCAAAATTCTGCAAAATAGTTCACTGATTCATTCCATTTTCAGTGTTTAGTGTTTAGATTAGTGTGAAACATTATATCTTAGAGAGTGATCCATGTTTCAAATTACATAAAAGTCGTAGAAATTAATACAAGAACATATGATTTGATAATACAATCATCTTAAACATGCGATCTCCTATTTTATTTTTCATGTCTTTTAAAATTTTAATCAAATTAAAAAAATTCAGATTTTGAAAAAAAATTAAATAAGTGATTTTGAAGCAAGAGAATTATAACAAAAAATAAGCCCCCTTCCCTTGGAAATTGAGAGAACTGATAAAGGTGATTTCACTCATTAATGCCATACTTGGTTAGAGAGTATCAAAAATGATACTAGCTATATCAAGTTTGATATTAATGCTTCTACATAATGAAATATCAATATTAAAATTTATACAAATTTACCCATGTAATACCTAACATGTTTTATTTATACTCTAATTTTAAAAAATAGATAATTTTTGTCAAATATCTCATGGAGATCTATATCAATATGAATTTCAAAATTGACATTGACAGGGGCGTTTATTCCTGTTACCAACGCTTGCCAACACTGATCTAACGGAAACGGATGTGTGTAAAAGTATGTATATACGTGTATATATGATATGTATACGAGTAGAAAGGCACCATAGATTATACATATATACGAAAATCCAAAATGTGATCCACAGTGATCACCGTTAACAAGAGAAGATGAGCACAAGCGCAAAGAGGACCCGGTTGCCCTAAAACACACACACACACACACACAGAGAGAGAGAGAGAGAGAGAGAGAGAGAGAGAGAGAGAGAGAGAGAGAGAGAGAGAGAGAGAGAGAGAGAGAGAGAGATGTTCTGTCTCTCCTCCTTCCGACGGCGACGACGAGACAGACTAGAGGTCCACCACGTCGACGCTCGCAGTGCAGGATAGCAAGCGATGGAAGATGGAGCACACCATGGCGGAGGAGACGTCCCTCAGCCTCTGGGCTCCCGGGCACCTGGTCTTCTTCTCCCTACCCTGTCTCCGGCAGCGGCTTCCACGCCCAACGACGACGCTGTTGTTGTCGCCGCCCTTGGCGACGGCGCCGCCACCAACGCACAGCGGGAAACAGGCGCCGGCCGCCACCCGCTCTCTGGCCCTACCGAGGCACTTCCTCGTCCTCTCCGGCACGCTCTCCTTCCTGGAGAAGGTGTAGCTTCTCAGGTACATCTGTCGGCAGGAGTAGCCGTCTACAACTGGCGGCCGCCGGCGGTTCTCCGGCCGCCCCCCGCCGCTCACCGACCTGACGAACTCGGCGTCGGACTCCGGCCACTTGAAGAGGTTCCCGTAGGTCGCCCTCACCGGCATCTGGGCGTCACCGGCGCAGCCCAGGGCCGAGGCGGAGGAGATGCAGCCGGAGCTCATCTGCAAGACTCCACCTTTGAGCGGCTGTCTTCTTCTGTTTTCCTGAAAAACTTGGTTTTTCTTTTCTGTGTAAAGCAAGGAAAAGGAAGGCAAAGGAGAAGGGGGAAGGTGAGAGGAAGGGGAAGGGAGATGCTCCTCTACTTATTGGGGGGTATGGTGTTGTACCCCTTCTTTCTTTCGATCTTTGTCAATGGCTTTGTGTTTGTTTATTTATGGCTCATTTGGTTATAGTTTTAAATTTGATACTATATCAATATTGATATTGATCATTTTAGAGGTTAGAGTATCAATATCAAAATTGATACAAGTTGACACTTGTATTACATAATGTGCTTTGTTTTCACTACCAACTTTAAAATTGATATTACTAACCAAACACTTCTTAGTGATTACTTGAAATATCAATTTTAAAATTGATAGTGATAGAGATGTCAAATAGTGTTACCAAACAGGGCGTTAGACTGTGATGATGCAGCAACACAGCATCATTTGTACTAAATTAAGCATATCTTAGCTGGAAAGGTATATATGATGGCAGCAGGGCAACTTTGGGATAAGAACTTTCATGTATTTTGTTTCTACATTTAAGCCCTACCACGCAATTAATGTTTTTTTTTGTTTGTACTTCTTCCCCCTCTCTCCACTCTCAAATGGAGGGGAGAGAAAGAAGAAGAAAGGTCAAAATGAGAAGAAAGATAGTGGTATATATATTCATGTAAAATACATATGTTTGCTTCCAAAGGCTACATGTGCACCAACCGAGAGGACTAGTGAGGATCACTCAGTTTGAGTGTTGGAAAGTATTGTCTCACCCTTCTTGTAATAGTATATTCATTTTGTTTAGGAAACAGTATTTATTTTCTTGATGGGACTAATATATTTTGTATGTGGCAAAAGAAATCATCAAGAGATTCTTTTTTCCATGAGAAAAGATCTCTACAAACACACGCGAAGGTTCTGATATATATACAGCCAAGGGGGGAAAGGGTAGGAAATTTACTCTCATTCCAAGGGATAGGGTCCAACTTCAGCAGCAACGAGATAGAAAAAAAAAATAGTTAAAATGGCTCTTTTATCTTTAGAAAAATGGTGATATGACTTTGCGTCCCATGGAAGAAAACAGGTTGTAGTGGGGATTGAGTACAGTTGATAAACAAGGTTCAACTTGGTTCATGATCAGGGGCCACTTTACTTGGGATTGGGACTTTCACTTCCTCAAGTGGGTGTCAGTCACGATCGACCAGATTAATTCAGATCAGATCACTTCATTAATTCGAGGTGAGATAGAATGCATGTTAGGTGAATGGCTTAAATCTTAACTAGGATTAAGATATGGTTGATAATCGAATAGGCAACAGCGATTATCTAAGTCGGGTTGGGATTCTAAATAGAGTTTAGGAGATCAGTTCTAGTCGGATCAGATGTTTACCCTATAAATAACCTAAGCCGGTAACTCGTTTGACGGGGTGTCCCAAGGAGGGATTCTTCAGTGAAATTCGGTTTCTCCAAAATGTCGCATTTCCGTTTCTGATACCAGATTTTGGAATTCCCTTTAATCTAGATATGCAGGTATGTGGGAGCTTTAATTTGTTGTGCAGTGCATCTAATTGATTTTTGCTTATTTGGTATGTGTTGAAAGATACTCTTCTCACACTCCTGACAGAGAGCTGATCAATATTCTTTTTAAGTGATCTCTCTTCCATGTGTGCCCTGCCTAGTGAAGGAACCTGATTTCCTAATCAAACCCACTTCTGTTTGGGGACAACTTCCGTCAAGATGACTTAGAAGTGGACATGTTGATTTTAATAGCATGCCTAGTATCAATATTAAACACCCTCGATCACTATTAATTAGTTTAAAATGGATATTGACATAAATCAACAGGAGCTGTTTGACTGTCAGTATCAATTCATTATTTGTAGTGCAAACAAAACAATATATATAAGCTGTGTCTATCAATTTTGACATTGATATATATTCTGTCTTTTAAATATATATATATATATCAAATTTGATTTAGTACGCATCATTTAACTAACTAAACAGGCCATAAAAATCAAGGCTGTCTGCATCAGTCATTTCATTTTAGATTTAGAATAAAATGCGGGTGCATGGTGATTTGTAAACGGCACTGCATTGGAAATTAAACCAAAGTGGCAAATTCTCTCACTATCTAGAAAATGTATATAGTAGTGATAAGAAGAAGTCTGAATAGATGCGGTGAACCCGCCTTTTTATAAATTTCAGAAGTGACAAACATATGTTTAAACAAATTGAGTGATGGGTTTTACTATCTTAATTCTCTTCTCATTCTCTCTCATGAAAGAACCTTGTGGACTTCTTTTCTTACAGAAGTGGATTGATCATGCATGATCATGAGTAAGAGTTAGACACTGCATACAAGATAAAAATTTTAGAGAAATTGTCCACTTGAGAGTTATCCTTAGACAAGGGACATCGCCCTCAGAAGTCAAAGGCATGGTAGATCTTCAGCCATCCGTCTCTTGGAGATGGTCAGACTCACCGAGGGACGTCCAAACATGGGGGGCGGAAAGGGGAGAAAAGGAAAAAGTAGCTGCGCATGGAGGGATATGCGAGGTGTCACGGTCACCCCCACAAAAAATTTGTCTCTCTATCAAAAAATCTACGATAGCTTAAGACATAAAATAATTATCATGTATGGTGAGAAGTGATGACAAAAAGAGTGGGGACCATGTATATAACTATGGAAGGTGCAGGATCGGAAGGAGTAACCTTAGGAGGTCACTCATTCTCAAACTACCTTCAACTTAGAAATAGTTAACCGATCGATATTATTGGTAGTGCATTCATTTAATCACTTAACACATTCACAAGTTAGAGATGTTACAATCTTGCCCCCTTAAAGTCATACCACATATCATATGCGTAGGAAAATCACTAGGGACATTTCAGCTAGGTAGTGTTCGACGATTAAATTAGTTGATTGTCTCAACAACTATCTTAATTAGTAGTTTTTCCGAGAGATCACTCGTCGTCGGACTATTCCTAATAAAGTACACTTAATTTTCGATTACTTTTCAATTCAACTTTCGAAAAATAAGTAACCGGAGTCGTATGGTTCATTGATTTAATCTTAATTTTGTAAAAATTGTCAAATAAATTTTTAACCACTTTTGTTACAGAAAAAAAATCATATTTTTTTTAACACGGAGTCCACCATCCATTTATGTTGACTCTAATATTGATGAATTATCTTCCATACCGATGCGGCGTCGGCATGCGAACGTCCTCGAACGTGCATCCGGAGAGAACGGGAGAAAGTCTCCCACGATGGGTGGTGAGAACGTCAACCGATTCCAAGGCTCGGCGGCGGCCGGCGAGAATAGAAGAGGTGGAGAGGCGCCCACCATGGGAGGTCCCGGCGAGCGCCGCTCGTGGTAGTGCGGGTTGACGACGACGACCACGCGCATAACGTGGTCCTGCCGGAAATGGAAAGCAGGAGACCCGGAGTGCAGTGCAGTCGATCTGCGGCAGGCAAGACTGGAATTTCAAGATCATATACATAGTTGGCAACCTTGCTCGTTTGGAACTATTTTTTTGGAGGTGTAAACCCATACCAACTATCATATCGTCTCGCGGTGAGAATCAAAAAAAAGATAAATAGACTGAGCTAACGGTAGACAATACTAATTTGGTTACCATCTTAGACAGAACAAAGATGCTCGAGCCCTCAAACACTGGCGGATCTACCTAGCGTTCGGTGGGGTCAAGCTTTATACACCCCCACCGAATTTTGAGAAATTTACTAGTGTTCTTAAAAAATTATATCAAAACTGCATGAATTAAAAGCTTTCACGTAGAAGATGATTCCAGTCTCCACTAGATCAAAATACTTCGCTCCCATTGAAACCGGATAAATAGGGAATAGTAATTCGGAACATTTCTGAAGAGAGGCAATACAACGAATAATATTGGCTACGGACCAGACGGACAACAACTTAGAACACTCGGATAATTCTCCGGGGACAGCCCCAGCGAATAAATAATTCATTCGGGTTTGAGTTCGAACTCTTAGAAGTAAATGTTGACCCGTGTTTATGTGCGACTTATCAGTTAATTGAGTCGAATTTATATAGGAGTTCGAGTCATGTTTGTCATTTCCAGAATTCACTTCAATTTATATCCGTGCTTCTTCAGATATACCTATCTTCAGAACGCACACCGGACAAACACCACCATACCGCCGCATCCAACGTGTAGGACACAGATGGCGGCCGAAATCTGGTCGTTCTCCAGAGCCCAGACAGAACGACAACCAGGCGACAATCTTACAAACAGCCTTCCAATCATCAGAGGCATACGAACACCGCCACGCCTATCCTCGAACAGAACATGCCGTCCTCGGCCGAGAGGCAGCAGCCGGTCGAGGACACGGAGATCTCTACAATGCTTCCATACGCCGGCGGCCTTGAAATCAAGCTCTCCGGACGAAAATGGTCTCGTGCTGATTCGAGCCACAAGTTTCCTTCACGAGCGTTTCAGCCAGGTGAGGTCTCCCGTCGAAACCACCCGGTGTTCAAGTCGTCACCGGTACTGGTGCGCTCTGGGGGGGGGGACCTCCTCCATCTCCTGGGACGGGCTCTGTTTTTGCCGACAGAAAAGGAACCTCCTGCTATGCATATATACATACATGCCGTGTTGTTGCACGGCGGCGAAGCCTTCGAGATCACGCCAAGAAAGTAGAGCCCACTAGCAACAGCACGTAGATGCACATCACCCCTTGACGGGGATTCTACCATGGCACCAACCGTACATCCAGGAAATTAGGGATAGGGTTAAGGTTAGGCCAATCAGGAGGGCTTCAGCCGGGTGGAAGTCTGAACCAATTTCGTGAAATACGAAATCCTTCCAGCCCCGCCTAGTCAAGTCTCTTTGCGCACAAAGCATCCGACTGCCACGCCCATCTCAATTCTCAAAGCATTTGTTCCCCACACCAGGTAGCATCTTGTTGCCCAACCGAAAACCGGTATCCACCAGGGAGATGCCTCCGCACCATGGTTGTGCACACAGCTGGAGCAACTGGGAAGAGAGAGACGCCATCATACATGAACACGGGGCAGTCCGGTCCACAGCAATCCCGCATCGCAAAGATACTCATCGAACCTTTTTATATATTTCAGAGGAGTCGAGCGATGATGCAGGAGTGTGACCAGCCACAAGATGGGGAATGGATTTTCAGCAAGCCAATGTTCGTCGTTTCAAGACGTGCATCAGGAATCCCTCCTGTAAAGTTTGCAGACCATACATGGGTCGCAGTTATTACCATGCTTCCACCCCCGCAGGAAGAGGGGCAGACCCCCATTGTAGGAAGCTTTCCAGTGGATGATGCAAAGCCAGGAGATTGTATGCACAAGTGTTGAGCAGCCAGTAAGTGCTCGGTAGGCACCAGATATGCACTATAACTCGTGTATGGAGATCGAACTGCCTACAACTTTATTGAGTATGCCGTTTTAATCGCTTGAGAGCATTGCGGTATTGCACGCACCACCTAAATGGATATTTGCAACAGGTAGCATTCAGCAAGCACCACCCAGCTAAAATCGCCTCCTCTTCAGCCGGACATCTTTGAAATTCTCACCACGCCATCCATTATCATGCCTGTAGTTGTCTTCTTCTTGCTCATTCATACCCATTAGCCTTCTATCATGCATGTTTCCTAATCTGTTTCTGATGCTGCCGACCCTGGAGATGCCTCTACCGGGGAACTCTTCATCTTCATCTTGGCACAACCGGACGGACCTTGGAGGAATATCTTCAAGGCGATGATGAAATGATCCATCATTGTTCGCATCATTATCAACGATGTAGTGCTGCCTAAAAGGTCGAGCTAGCCCATGTGCGTCGTCAGAATTTCTTCTTTCTTCGGCAAAGACCTCATCAGCTTCAAGTTCACGAAATTGGCCAGGCTGCACAGGCCCAAAGTTATCTGGGTTTGCTCGGTGATCAATCAGATCAAACCTCCGAAGATTTCCTTGAGGATGTCGACCTGGCTTAGGTAAATCATGCCCCCTCAAAAGATTAGCATCTGTAATCTCCCGATGTAAGTGTGCTACACGAGGAGAAATATGCCTTCGACCCAACATATTGTCTTCAAAGCAATCACGCTGCCCAGGTGATCTCATTCTATCCACCCTGATATCAGGGGGGGACCTACAGTGAATCAGATCCGGGTGTCCATCAAAAACCTCAGGGGGTCTTCGACTAGGAGACCACATAGGAGGTGAACGAGGGCGTGGTCTTGTCGAGGGAGCAAAAACATTAGATGCATGTGCAGCAGTCCTCCGTTGATAAGGTGAAAGGCTTCTTTCTCTTCGGATCAAGCGGTTCCTTCCTGGCTCATAACCAAGGCGATTACGCAGATCGAGAGGTGAATGCACCATGTCATCTGCAAAACCCCTCATTAACTTCCCTTCACGGTTCAGCATAACTTCAGGAATATCTTCCTCAATACACCTACCTGGGCTAATCTCTCTCATTGTTCTGCGAACCACTTGAACTCCAACAGACATTGGTCCATTCCCTCCGGAGGAAAGCCTTCGAGGTGGGGCATGACATAGTTCTTCGTCCATGTGCTGCTTCCCTGCCCTACCAGAACTTTCAAATATACCATCCATGTCAACATCAAAAGCAACTTCAGATGCATTTTTAGGTCTGGGGTGTCGGGAACTGTTTGACATGTAGAAATGTTCCGAAGCATACCCGTGGTCAGGTTCCCAATTATCACGAAGAGAATCCAATTGCTGTACCATCCTTCCTCGCATGTGTTCTCTAACCGATCCACCTTGCCTGAATGCATGATCCGAGTCTCTCTCTTTCCCAGATTTGTGCAATCGATGAACCTGGTTTTCATCTCTAGTGTTCAAAAGAGAAACAAACATGAGAGAGACTATCAATGAAAGATGCACCTAGAAGTATAGTAATGAAACATTATCTGACAACAAATGAAAATAGATGGAAGAAACTTCATCCCTGTCTAAGAATGAAACAGTAATAAGAAACACTGAAGGATAAGGAATTTAGACCTAGCACTCTTCATATGTACTTTGTCTCGCCTGTCTGACTTGTCTTTGCTTCTTTCCCTTTCAGATCGCGATGATGACTTATGAGAAGATCTTAGCCTTCCAAAGGGTGCATCAGTTGATGAGTCAAAACGTGCGACACGGTCACGGTCGCTTCGCTCACTTCTGCCTTTTACACGTTTGCTAAAATCATAAGATCGCAATGCATCAACCTTCTTAGAGCCAGAATCTGGTCCTAATTTTTCCTGCTGGTTGCCTAGTTCAGAACTACCAGTTTCATAGCCTTTTGCTATGCTAGAAGCTAGGATTTTTTTGTGAACTGACCTTGGTTCAAGGTCCTCTTTACATGACACGACTGGCATTTTCCCATTGATTTTTACTGCTTTCTTTTTATTGGATTCAACAATTGGCTTTTCGATGGCTGAAGATTCCTTCACACCATAAGGCATACTTAAGCCAGCAGCATCAGCATTTTCAGGGCAATCATGACTTTCAGACTCCACCATACATCGGACATCCTTTGGATCATCAAGGTTCTGCATCTTACCTTCACTTTCAAGCACAGTTGTAAATGTCATTGGAGGAACATCTGACATGACACCTTCTTCAATGCTAAGATTTTTCTGCTCTTTTGCATTGCAAGTACCCTTGATTGCAATGCGTGACAGCGATTCTCTAAATTCACCATCCTCATAGTCGTCGTCATCGTTATGCTGCTTGGGCATTCTTGCCTTGGGACCAACTGTTTTCTCATGAGAACAACCTGGTTCACGTATCTCTCTCTCTGCATCCTTTTCACCAGTAAGATGTGTCCGCATAGCTTGCATATCCTCTAGAATATCAGCTGGTACCTCTGTATCAATACCTGAGTATGAATTATGTTCAACAAATCCTGAGAAACATTCAACCTCTCCTTGCTCCTCCAATTCAACATCAGCAAGAAAGCTTGACTGGATATCTACCATCTTTTCAACTCCTCCATCATGATTAGATTCATTGCAAATTGCCAATGCAGATTCGGAAAAGTTCTCAAAACTCTTGGTGTCACTCTCTTCAATATCTTGTTTCCTGTCATGTGCAGATTCTGCACCAGCAATATGGGAGTCATTAACAACTGAACTAACAGGTTCTGGAATGACATTTTGTGTGCCATCAATAACCAGAGTTGTATGGAATTGATCAACATTAGAAGGCATGTCTTGGCCAGAGCCAAGCATAGCATCACTAGAAACTAGGGGTTTGGTACCATCAACCGAATTTTTAAGACCGCCATCCATATCAGGGGATTTATTAACATTAGGTGTCTCCAGACAATTCTTCTTAAAATCTCCAGTTGAGTCCTGCACAAAACCCGAGGAGCAAACTTTTACATCTTTAAAGTGATGAATCCCCTCAAAATTAAATCTTTCTGTTGCATTGGAAGAGCATTCACAATAATCTTCTCCTCCCTCTTCTCTTGCCCTAAAACCATCTGGAAGGTGCACCTCCAGCTGTTCCAATTTAACAGCACCTTGAGATGTGGTACTCAAGCCTTTTGGACATATTGTCCTGACATTTTCTTGTCTAATGGCATCCAATGCTTCTGACTTTACGATGCCATGATTCACTGACATGAAATTGCTTATTCCCACATCTTTCCCACTCACAATCTCCTCCATCGGTTCAGCTTTGATAACATCATGTGTTACCGATTTCAGGCTTTCAGTTACTGTTGTTAGCTTAACTGACAGATGTGGATCAAGTGTTTTATCTGAACCTGGACTGCAGTGTGGAGAGGGCATGACTAAGTTAGCAGGTACTTTTGACCCAAAAGCCGTGTTGATCTGTAGATTTAAAGTAGCATTAACATCAGGGTCCGGCTTCGGTATACTAGTTAATTGACTACAAGCATTCTCTGCAAGCATGCACTTCTCTGAAATAGCATGCATGCCAGTAGATTCTTGTCGACTCTTGTTTGTAGGTTCCATCTCTGACTTGTTGGTATATATAGATCCCAGATTTAACTCACTGTTTCCAGACTCCAAAATGTCTAAAGTTGTCTCAGAAATGTAGCTGCCCCACGTATCCATAGTAGTATTGAGATCCCAGTGTGATCTGCTTGAGTGTCTATCATCCTGGCTAGAACCTAATTCCGCATCTCTCTGTTTATTTGAACTAGATTGATTTTCTGAAAGGCTAAGCTCTAGTTTGCAGGATCCAGATAATCCTTCATTTGCTAAAGTACCAAGTGCACTCAGCTCACCTACAGAAGACTCAGGTTGCCCACTTAGGGGTAAAGGCAATTCAGTGTTTGATAAGACTCTCTGAAATGCAGACTTCTCACTCAAGACAAGCTTATTTCCAGTATTTCCATCTCCAAGAGTTGATCTAAAGTCAATCATTTCAGAAACAGTCCCAGCAATAGGCTTGACTGCAGGTTTAGTTTCAGAAATAAAGTTTCCTTCATTTCCTACCCCAGGAGTATAGGCAGCACCTAAAGTGAATAGAAGCTGCTCACTGGGGCTGTTAGAAGCTTCACCATTTTGTGGTGAACTAAGTTGTCTCCCTGTAAAACTTTTCAGCTCCTGCTCTATGAAAGGTTTCCTGGAGTCAGCATGGTTTATATCAGGCATTTGAACATTAGAAGTTAAAGAAACAGATGTGCCAATTGTGGGAAAAGTGGTTTCCATCATTTGAACTGCACAGTTATCCAGAGTGCACGCCTTTGAAGATGTCGGAGGTGGAGAAGGGGATCGTTGAAAAAGGAATCGCCTTTTCTTGATTGGCACACTTGCCAGAGGTTCACTGGCATGCCATGCGGAGAGCTCCATTTCAAACTGCCGAAAAAATCATCACAAAATCTAATGCATGTATATTGCATCTCAAGAAAATTACCATTGGGAACAAAAGAATGTTAGGTAAACCTTTTCTTTTTGGGGAAATGACATTTTGCTGCAGTTCTTTCAAATACAGAGATTCTACTGAAATGGCTTTTGGTTCATCCATATAGCTTCCATCTACAGCAGACACAAATTAGCGTTCACACCTTTCCAGTGTAAGGACACAATTTAATAAACCTAAGTCTTATGCACATAATATTTAGCTACCATCAGCACAAGAAGATCTATCGCTGGAGTATGCAATAGACACATTTTCTCTGTAAAGAACAGTAACGAATCAAATAGGAACCAACACTCTTTATTCATCACAAAGTTAAGAATTTCGCTACGTGAATAAAATCATAGATGGAGAAATGAAACCTTAAACAACAACTTCTATCTTGAAATAAGAGAAAATCACTTTTACTCCATAACTTATTTTCCTTATGCGACTATCTTTCAGAACTATGTGACCCCTCCTATTGCTGAAATCCTGCCAAAGAACAAGAACTTCCAAAAGCAGGGGCAGAGGACGGAGGCACCAACTGGCTGTTATGATTTGGTAACTTAAAATCCTCTTTCTCTGCCCCAAAACCCCCAATACTCAGTCTTCTATCCCGAGACCCAGACATCTTAATTCCCTGTAGGCCCTAGAAATGAGTTTTTTTATTTTTTTGCTTCTCTATAAAAAAATTTTAATGTTATACATAATTATATATTATTAAAAATATCTTGCCTCAAATGCCTGAGGTGAGGTGACCCTCCCCTTGCCTCGGGCGTCTCGCATCTCGAATAACATAGGTAAAATTTTCATGGACTACCCAAAAACAAGATGTTGATGAGAATAAATGTTGTGATAACTTTGATGCTCATGCTCCTTATCCAATAGATATCTCAGACAGGTTTGGTAATTCGGCTTTAGAAAATCCTCACATGAGAATAATGCAACTAAAGATATGTCTATCCTACCAAAAACATATGATCGTTTTTCATTACTTCTCTACTTAATGATACATTATGATACTCAACCATCTGCTGACAGATTAAAGAGAAAGCAGACATCAGATTAAGTCAATCTGACAAACTGTAGAGGCGTAGACACAATAAGGTTCCACGACTTATAGCTCTCTTTTCATGGGGAAATATTAACGGCAACAAAATCATGAGTGGTTTACAAAGAACAACGTACGACAAAAATTAGCAGCCAAAACCATGTTTAGAACATCCAGATTCCTTCCATATTCCTTCCTTATTCCTTCCGTATTCCTTAGGCAAAATATCACTAACATCGAACCTGAAAAGATCTTAAAGAAATAAAAACATCTAAGATTTACTACCATAAACAACCTCGAATATGTGAGCGTAAGGCCTAGAAAAACAACGCGACAAAAGAAGCTTGGCGCGAAGGCGAATAGATCAATAACGTTCTTAAAGGCCATGATGAATAAATAAACGTTTTCGACGCGAGGACTAGACAAGAAAGGATTCACAAAGCCGCAACATAGAAACTCCATTCTAGAGAGACCGCGCGAGATTTCCATCAACCCTCCACATCACTGCAAATAACAAGCTATCTACGAGCCACGGACGATTCTACAACACGTCAAACCGGCTAAAACGATAGGATCTGCGCCGTCGCAGCCCCTCATCCAGCCATAACTCGGATCAGAACAACACAAGCACGAGAGAAAGAGGTCGCGTCGTCGGTTACCTGCCCGACCGCGCGAAGAGCGAAAACCCTAACGGCAACAGAGGGCAAAGGTTGGGGGGCGGAAGAAGAGAACCGCCCCTCCGCGGAGTCGCGCAGAAAAACTGGGGAGGGGAGGGAATTCGACAGGGTCAGCCGGCGAGGGAGGAGGAGGGGGAGCAGATCGCCTGCCTCCGCCGCCGGTCGCCGGCTGCTTTAAATAAAGACCCGCCCGGCGCGGCGCTCGATCTCAATCGTTCAACTCCGGCACGACCATCCCCCTCCTGTTCTGTGGGCCCAACATTTACGCCAGCCTGGAGCAGTTATCCAATAAAGAAGCGCCACGATACTCTTATGTTTTAACGGATATCCAATAAATCACACCTTTCCGTTTAGAAGAACCGCTCAAGCTCCACTAACTCCGCTCCGTCGTCGACGACGGCCACGGATATAGGCTGTTTATATATTTATTACAGGGAGTAATAAATAATGTTAATTGTTTTTTGCCCCTTTAATTTTATTCCTAATGATATGAACTTGTAAATAATGCTCTTGTAAATTTCGCAAAATTAGGCATAGCCCGGGAAATGTGATTTTCTTTGAATACATACGAGTGCAAATTATTTCCAAAAGAATTGCATGGATCAAGATCTTTTTTAAAAAAATGGGGAGTTTTTCTGTTCCATATATTTGCAGAAAATAGTGAATTTTGAAAAAAAATCGAAATAGACGAAGATGCATGTTATGAAAACAGAATAAAAATTTGCATCAGAACTATTTTCAATTCACAATATTTTTTATGGTTTGGTTTTAATGAAGCTTTCGTTGGACAATTCTTAGCGTAATTCCCCACAATAAAATATTTTGTGTAAATTTAAAAAAAAATATTAGCTTTTATAAGCAGACTCCGAAAGGATACAGAATTAAATGATCTCATTAGTATTTCTATTTCGTAGACTTGTATGGATACAAAGCAGTAAACAATTTTTTGTCATCAATTTTTATGGATCTCATCTCATATTAGTTAACGAATCAAAATTAGGACATCGGATTATCTGGACAATCATCTTTAAAATATTTTTTTGACATTTTTTCACCTCCACGTGCATTATTGTCATTTTGATATCGATGATGCACAAAAACATAGGAATCATAACATAAATATATAAAATAATAATTGTACGGATGTATAATTATTTATTCCAACAAAACTTTGAAGCCACCTTGAAACTAAATAATCTTTTATTTTTTATATTTTATGTTTTTTCTCTTTTTTTATAACTAACCAAGGAGGATACCCTGACAGAAGGATAGACTAAAGGATAGTTGCCATCCTTTAACGTCGAGGGCACCGTGTGCGTCGGTCCTGACGTGCGCCGAGACCCCCGGCCAACCAGGGAAAGCCACGTGTCTGATGAGACAACCACCCGCGAACCACTCGCAGCGCAGCATCTTCCCGGAAGGTCTTCGCCGGCATAAACAATATGAAATCGGTCCCATCCCGACGTGAGCTGCCCGCACATCCAGGCCGTCTGATCCAATGGACGGCGGTGATGGCTCTTCGCTGCCTAGAGATCAGATCATGGCCACCACTGTCTGTGTCTGGGGTCCACGCTGCGGTAACCTAACCTCCCACGAGTTTATTATATGTATCTCACCCGTGAGCAGAAGTGCAAATGAGTATAATAATACCGCAACTTAATTTATTTATCTCGTTAAATAGAGCAGCGAGCGAGATTCGAAGGTCGATGGAGTCCATCTTTCCCATGAAAAAAAGTTACCAGTGGAGATCGATCCCTCGTCGTGCATTGCGCTGCACGCATGTGTGATCACTCGGCCAGTGTCACAAAAAAATAAATATTTCTAAATAAAAAAAAGAAGTTCAGTTCGGTCGAGAGCTCGAGAATATCATTGTTAGCTTTATAAAACTAGTACATTATTTGATTGATTATTTATTTATTTATTTAAATTTTGAATTGTAAATATCTTTAGATATAATGTCAATTAAATTCGAATTTAAACAAGGATCGAGTTTCATAAATCAGTTACCGATTGATTTCCGTCTCTAATTTGACTTTTGGCTTAACAATGATACAAGATTTGTGACGGCTAAGGGCATTTTAAGGTGGTATATCAAATTTGATGTTGAGATTAGACTCGTTTTCTTACAAAAATAATGGAAATATGGGTATCAATTCAAATGTTGAAGCTTGGTGGTGTATTCAATCTAAGGCCCGAGAAATAAGTTTCCGAAGTGTGTTCCGTGTCGGTAGGGGCGCAAACCAGTCAGAGACGGATGAGTTCGAAACTCAACTCAATAAAAACTCGACATTGTACTTACCATGGGCGTGAATAGGGTGCAAACTAGCCGAGTCGACTCGAGATAGTTTGAGTTCGAGTTTTAACGAGTACGTTGGATCTTTGTTCAAACTTGGTTCATTTATTAAGCGAGCGGAGTGGAGCTCGAACTCAAGTAGCAGCTAAACTAAAATTCAATTCACATTCAATTTTAAGCTATATACAAACTCGTTTATAGAACCCAGAATCAACGAAAAATCATTCGTGAAACTCTAGATTTAGCTCATTTATGAAACTCAATTTAAGTCTAAACTTAAATTTTAAATTATTTAATATTTTTAAATGACAATATATAATCATTGATGATCGTAATTTAAATTTTAAAAATAAATATGTAATATAATATTTAATCGAGTTACTCGCGAACTTATCGAGTCGAACAGGAATCTGTTCGACCTCGACTCATTTAATGAGTCGAGTTTTGTGTTTTGTTCAAACTTGTTCATTTAACGTAATAAACGAGTCGAGTTAAATTTTCATCAAACCGAGCTCCGAGCTTGCGGAGCGTACTGGTTCGTTTGCACCCCCCGGCGTGAAGTTGGTGAACTTTTCCCTTCCTGGGTCTTGCTTCTCAACGCTGTACCTGCCATGGGGGCGCGAAGCTGATGAATTTGGTCTTGGGGTGACCGCGGCAGAGCATGTTCGACCAATCCGGAAAACCCGTTTAGTGCACGGTTGTCTGCTGCCACGAACTTGGCTGCGTGGATCAGACGCTGAATGAAGAAATGAAGGCTGCGAAGGGTTCTTCTTTTGAGTACCGTCATCTTCTAGAGCAGAGAAGGCAGAACACTTCCCTTGATTGGCATCCATGAACTCTGTCGGGCATGTGGGTTAACGCAAGCGGCTAATGTCCTGTTTGATTAGAGTTTTATTTTGATACTACGTCAATACTGATATTAATATTTTTAAATGTTGAAATATTAATATCAAAAGTAATACAAGTGGATACTTGTATTACATAATATGTTTTGTTTACAATACAAATTTTAAAATTGATACGATTAACCAAACACCTCCTAGTAATTCCTATCAATATCAATTTTAAAAATGATAGTGATAGAAGTACTTATTAATGTTACCAAACAGGACGTAAGACTTCATTTTATTTAACTTAATTAACCTCTTTTGCCCGATTCGGTTAGACTCAAGAGATTTGAGAAACTGCATTTCTGCCTATTGCAATGACCGTGGCGTGCAAAGGCTGCAAGGATGTTCGTGATTTCCGTGAATCCACCGATTTTTGCCAACTACGGCTAAGTTATTCAGCGAAATCTCAAAAAAATTGTGGATCAGATCGCAGAAAATTAAGCAGCCGATGTAAGCACATTATAGATATATTTATATATATATGTACAATCATCTGGATGCATGCATGCTCATCTCATCATACATGGTGATGCATCCTTCCGATCGGGCTCCCGAGAGACTGTGGTTAGAGCAAATTAATATTTCCATAATGGGGTGTTTGGTTACATGATAATTTTTTGTACACTTTCATAATAAAAAAATATATTAAAATAAAAAGTGAACTAACTCATGACGTAAAATTATCATGTTTGGAGGGATGTGATTACAAAAAAGAGTAACTACCACACATGACCAAACAAATTGGGGGACCACAAGAAAAAAGAAAGAGGTGAGACCCTCTTTTTTGTTTAAGAAGAAAATCACTTTTAAAACATAAATTTGTCATGATTACCAAACATCTCTTTTAACAAGTTTTCTTACAATTTTTAAAAATTAAAACAAAAACCTTCGTTATCATGCAATCAAACACCCCCTAAACATTCACTTTTTATTTTCACTTGATTCTTCATTAGAAATAAGTTTTGTCAAAGTCTGTTGGGCCCGTCTGCGATGTTAGCTAGGAGAGGCTGTAGATATCCCCATACAAATGGAACACTATTACGTTGACAAGTTATATTCAGAAGAATATGTATCTTGTTTTGTTTATCTTATATGTTATGTCCCAGATTTTCTTTTTATAAGAGAATATATATTTTGTTTTGTTTATATTGTATGTTGTGTTATGTTTTGTTTATTTAAAAAAATTAAGTGGATGATTTATATTTTTTATCAAACAACATAAATAACTTATGTCTCAATCAAATTTAGCACTTTTTTACCTTTTGTTAAGAGGTTAGGCATGAGATTAAGAGTTAATATTTTCAGATTAAGTCTAATCAAACGTCACCTAAATATTCGATTGGAACTGGGAAGCATCGGACACTATATTACAGTTCTATTAAATTTTTTGAAGAGTGCCAAGAAGAGTTCTGGCAAGATTAGATTTTTTTAGTTTCTTTTCAATAAGGATCTTACAAAATTCAAAATCATGGTGTTGAGATAGAAAGGCCAAGCACAATATCAAGCATCAAATAGTCAACATGAGACTATCTCCACAGTTCTAACACTCTTCCTCACTATCAAAGTGGGCAGTGAGAGAGATAAGATAATCAAGTATTAAAGATAGATAAATGTCAGCTTTGATATCATCTTACAAACTTCAAAACTATGGTGTTGAGATAGAAGAGATCAGAATATATAAATATAATATTAAATCTCAAATAGTCAATATAAGACTATCCTCACAGTCCTAACAAGATGCGTCGTGTGTCAGAGAGAATTATCCAAGAAAAAATTGTAAACTTTTAACGTGGTGGGTTCGATTTTTTATAACTTTTTTTACTGTACGCGTCTGTCTAACACTTGTACGCTGTGATTGATCCGTTTTTACAGCACACTCTACAGAAATCTACCGAGGCTTTGCTCCTCGGAGGGAGGGCGGGCGGGCATTTCGTGCACTGCAGAGATTCAACTTTTATCCTGAAGACAGATCCTGCGTAGTAGGAAGCTCTTGCACAACATCAGGGATCGATGCAGACGAGCCAATAATTCAAATTTCATAAACAATGAGTCCTAGTTATAATTTCACAAAAGAAAGTAAATTGAATTTGAATTCGAACTCGGACTAAGTTTTGATTTGAGTTTGAGCTCAGTAAACGAGTAGTTGAGCATATTAAACTCGAGCATAGATCTAAATTATTCATTGACCATCGAACCGGGTTCGAGTTTGGACATAAATAAATAAAACGAACTCTAGCAGCAACATGTTACTCAACTCGGTTTCACTCATTTGCAATTTTGCACCCCTACACAACTACTTGGGACGCGCAAGACCTGCCCAGCTGACCACCTCTACTAGGACAAGATCAGAGACAGCAGCAAGACGAGCTGCCCGGTGGGTCACTCATTCTGCGGCGAAGACCTTGCTCTCCAACTGGTGCGCCTTGGTGAAGAAAGCTGGCCAGCACAAGTAGGTGGACATGATGCTGCTGACGGTCGACGCCCCAACCAGCATGTTCATCACGACGATCTGCAGCTGGATCGCCTCCAGAGGGGAGGCGCCGCCCATTATAAGCCCAGTCATGGCACCAGGCAGAGCTATGAGTCCCACCGTCTTGGCGTTGTCCAGCACCGGGGAGAGAGCAATCACCAGAGATCTCTTCACCTGCTGCTGTGTTGCCTGCCTCGGTGTAGCACCCAGAGCAAGTGCAGTCTCAACCTGTATGTAGAAGTAAAACCAGCGACAGAGCAGGAGGGTTGAAGGTAATGTGGGCACAAAAGCCAAGTCCAAGTTCTACAACAGAAATAAAATTAGAGTCATGATGGAAATTTCCTGTTTTTGAAAGATGTGCATTAGTTTTAGTAGCTTGAGATGTATAAGGATTTGGTTTAGGATTGAGTTGCTTACAACTTGTTTGGTCACCGTATTCGACACCTCTGTCTGACACTAATGCTTTTGAAATTGATGTTGATGTAAATTATCAAGAGGTGTCCGACTATTAATATCATGCTAAGTGTTCACATGTATCACTTTTGATATTGATGCTATGTCAAAATTGACAAAGTATCATTCTAGATTATCTTGTATCTAGAAGTCTTTTAGTTTGATTTGAAGTCAAATTCAAGTAAGAGTTAAATTCAAGTTAAAGTTCGATTAGGTAAATCAAGTTTGAATATGGCTTAGATTTGAGTTCAGGTCAATTTAGGATTGATTTTATGATTCTAGTTGGATTTGGCTTTCTTAGGATATAAATATGATGTAATCTCTTCTCATTAGCTATGAGCTAATTGTTTGATACAGATATTTGCTTGGGCAATGCCTTTGTGATCTATATGCTTTCTACTTACAGGCTCAGGTTAAACTCTACTCTATATCCTATGGTGGATGTCAAAATCTTCTTTTTCTTTTTCTTTTTTTGTGTGATGGATACCAAACTTAGTTCTCTTTTATTCTATTAAGGCCTGTTCGGCACAAGTCTAATCTAAGGATAAATCTAGTTTTTTCTCCATAATTTGGACAATGGTTTTGTCGTTTGTGTCCTATGCTCTCTACTTTCCAACTGTGGCTAAATCCTTCTCTCTCTCTTACGGTGGATGTAAAATTCTGTTTTTTCTGCGTTTCTTTCTGATGGATAACAAATGTATATTCTCTCTTATTCGAGGGCATGTTTGGTACAATATTATCTTGGAGATAAACCTGGTTTATCCCCAAGTTAATGTTGTACCGAACAGCCCCAGGGTGGCCCGTTTAGCACATTTTAAATTTGTACCAAATTGACTTTTAACTATCTTTGTTATCAGTTTACTGATAAGTATTCAGTTGAGCAAAAAATAATAATAATAATTGTCTACGATCTTGCAAACATTGTCACAATCTTGCCGAACCAGGTGCAGACCATCGGGTAGCAGAAGCATTCGAGATAGCTAGTATTACACTGGCACTTACCAGGTTCTTCTGGATCTTGAGATCTTCCCGGAGCCTCTTCATGGTGACTCCTGTGACCGTCATGGCGTTGCCGATCATCATGCCCGCCACAGGGATGATGTACCGCGGCGTGAAAGGGAAGACGTTCAGTGCAACGAGCAAGAACATGGTGACTGCGGTTCCGGCGAGAATCGAAGCCCCGGCGATGTACTTCCCTCGAGGAACGTGCTTTGCTCTCTGACCCGCTGTGTAACCGGCAACAGAGACCTGCAGATCTTCGTAACATCAGATGAACTGCCGGTCCGTGATGAAAGATGCGATCTTTAACAGTGACAAGGGCCGAGCAGCTACGAGAGAAGAATCTGACGGGCACTGCAAAAAAAAACAAGTTTTTTTGGTTTTTTTTTTGTTTTAGAGTTCGATCTAGAGGGAAGATGGCAGTGTTCTTGATTGTTCAAATAAGAGGGTCTTGATAAGTGCGGAGGAGTTCCTCGGATGGTGTATGATTGATCGTTTCTCCTAAAACAGGCATCTTTCGGAGAAAACAAACATGCTGAAACTTGGAAGCATCCGACAAGCACGGAAGTCAACGACCACGGAATTCATAGGTACCTGTGTAGCCAGCAACAGAGACCTGCGATCTTCGTAACATCAGATGAACTTCAGGTTTGTGATCAAGATGCGATCTTTAACACTGACGACAGCCGTTGACTTCGGAAAAAAATTCGAGTTTTTTCTAAGTTCGATCTAGAGAGAAGACGGTAGTGTTCTAGATCGTGCAAATAAAGATGATCTTGATAAGCGCGCGGAGGAGTTCCTCGGATGGTATCTGATAGATCGTTTCTCCTAAAACAGGCATCTTTCTGGAAATTAAAAGACTGAAACTTTGGAAACATCCGACGAAGCTAGCACGGAATTCAGCCGACGACCACAGCTGACTTCCAACCAAGCTCCACCGCACCAGCTTCACAGAAACTGCGAGAGGGACGATCGGAAAACGCTCACCATGAAAAGGTAGGCGAGGACGATCCAGCCGGCGTTGTTCTGGGTGAAGATGAACTCGAGCACGAAGCCGATGACGGAGAGCTGGAGGAAGGCCCGGGCAATGGAGTAGGCCATCTCCCCCTCCAGCCCCAGCCGCTGCAGGAAAGACAGCGCGACGGCCAGCACCACCACCGCCGTGGCGGCGAGCGGCTTCAGCATCCCCTTGAGGTAGTCGAGCCAGAAGCCCGAGGATGGGGAGAACATCAAGAGATCCATGGCAGCGGGAAGGAGGCGGCGGTGAAGGGGCCGCAGGCGGGCGGAGCTGCTCCGGAGACTGCGGCGAACTCCTGCGTGTGCTCCTTCCTTCTCCCGCAGTGCAGAATGCGGTGGTCGGGCCGTGCTGCTGCTGCTGACGGGGTGGGGGAAAAAGGCGCCATTTTTATCAGCATCCGAGGGGGGCGCCATCCAGGGGAAGTGCGCGAGACAATGTTGGGTGGACTGGGAATATTAATAATTTATCAAGAAAATTATTAATGCGTCTCTTTTTTATATAAAAATTATTTATTGGAGATTGTTCGTTTATAGAATTTATCTGCTTTTTGAGTGAACACTTGTTTGAGAGTTTCAAACGTACTCTTGTATACGTAATCTTAATAATACATTATTTTAGTTTGACAGTGTCAAACATATTGGTATTATTATTTATTTTTTTCAAAATATTATTGATAATTTATTAAAAAATAATATTATATTAATCTCAATATTAATACTTTTAAAGATTAAAATAATAATATTAAAATCAATGCATATTCACATTTGTATCACCTAATATATTTTATTTACATTACAAAATTTTTAGATGATACTATTAATCAAGCATCCTTTAATTATATATATATATCAATATCAAATTCATGTTTGACAGGGATTGAGTTGTCAAATAATACCATTAAATATGGTCTTACTTTTTGTCGCACCTAAAAAATGGACTCTTTTTTTTTTTCAAAACAAGAGATTCATTTTATGTGAAAATCAAGAACACGCGAGAGTTTGTCGGAACGAATCTTGATCAAATTATAGGTGATATTGGGATGTTTTGGACGAAGATCCTCGCACGACAGCATTATAAGATTTTAAAGTATTCTAATTTTTTTCTGAATACATGTTTAAAAATTCAAACAACAACGAAGATGGTGATATTGTTGTCTAAAAGCGCTCAGAGATATTGTTGTCCAATGGGGTGTTTGGTTTTTATGGTGTTGAGCCTTTGCCAAAAAATATCTTTGTAACAAAATTTGTTAAATAATGTTGGATGATTATTATTTTATAATAAATATTTTAAGACATTTTTTTTCTTCGTGGTCCATTATCTTTTCTTAATTATGCATGGCCTCTACTCTCTTTATTTTTTTCCATCTCATTCTCACATTTGCAGGGGGGGACCTCAGACGGCTTGGAAGGGGGACGACGGGTTTAGGGCTCTTTTGAGAGCATAGACCTCCGCTCCTGCAACACGGGAATCTCTTCCTCTGGTGGGCGAGGGAAGAAGGGGAGAAAACCACGAGCGCTGCAATGGCATCTTCGAAGCTGACGTTGCTTCGAAATGCTCTGAAACCGAACGCCGTACCCCGCGCCGCCGGCGCGATCCGGCCCGTCCACGCGCGGTGGTTTTCCACCGATCCGCCCAACGAGCAAGATTCTTCTTCCGAGGGTAAGCTTTCGCTTCTGTTAGACGTGTTCATTGCCCAGAGGTGAATATCTTGTACTGCGAATTACGTTTTACGTTGTCACGATCACATCTTTCTTGCTATCCGTGCTTGATAGGATGATGCAAGAGATAAAATTTCTTGATAAAGGATTACTCTATCAAGAGATAATAGGGGAAGCGCCCTTTACATGCAATGTGTTCATATTTTTGTCCTGTCCAACAACTGTCTGAATGCATTTTGGTATGTTCTTGGTGGATCAGAAGTCCAGCGTGCGGTTACTCACTTGAAATATGGATCGATTGTGCACATGTTGTTCAGTAACTGTCAAACTCAAGCTTGTTTTCATTTGTTTAATTTTACGGAGGTAACCACATCAGGATTCATAATTGCACCACCTGATTACAAGTAAACAGGTATAAGCCTCACCACCGTATTACAAGTCGTAAGCCTCAAAGCGTAATTGGACCACCCTACCTTGAGGTTTAAGTCTCAATGTCCCAAGGCTGTCTGTTTAGACATTGTTCAGGATTGCCCCAGCTTCGTTTGGATTGGCTGATCCAATAGTCTGTTCCATATCCGTAAATCCTTTAACCAACATAGGTTAACATAGTTTCTCAGTACTTCAAGTTGTTTGTGCCCTTTTTGTCTAGGATTGGCCAAGCTTTATATGGATCGGATGATCCAACAGTCTGATCCATATCCGAAAATCCTTCAAACAACATAGGTTAATATAGTTTCACCTGCTTTTTTGCAGGACAGGTGCTGATCCAGTCCAGTTACTGCCAAGTCATACTTCTTCGACATTTTCATGTAATTATGTGATATAGATTTAGCTTAACAATATAGATTTGGTGCTTGTAGGAGCCAGCTGGCAAGTTCTCACGTGATTAACTTGAATCTGTTGTTACATTTGTATATGTGAAACCTCGAAGATGAAGGATATATAAAAAAAATAATGTATTTTATTGGGTGACATGGTTTGAAAATTCACTTGATTTCCTTTTATTTGGGAAATGAACTTTCGATATCCTATCTTTGGCTACTATGAAAATACATGATATTTCATAGAAAATATTAGCCAAAATATGTGATATGCATATATAAAATATATGTCGAGGTTAGGGTTCATAAAATTTGTCTTTGGACCTCTCTCCGTCGGAAGTTGCGAATTTCCGATGTTAATTACACCGAGACTCTCGGACACCCTTGATTAACTGTCGTAGCAATTTGCATATGAGAGAAAACATTCATCCACAAAATATCAATCGTCTGGGGATTATGACCCATAAAAGCAATGGAATGTAGATTTAATATTTAATTCTGACAGCACACTGACCATATAAGGTTAAATGACAATGCCAGAACTAAGCTTGAGGGTATGGGCAAGGATTTTAACAATACCTTGCAAGAGGTTAGTCTCTCGACCTAATGTCTTATATTAAGACATAGGTTGAATTATCGAGATTAATCAAGATCTAAGTATATTCGGATCAGGATCTGTATTGATTTCATTCATATATATATGAAATCTGGTCTCACATATGGGCTCATCAACGTCTATCACCTTATATTAAGGATGAAGACAGATATTCTTGAATTTTAGAAAAGGATCATGATTTTCTTTTATGCCTCAACCATGGAGTTATTGATTATACCATAGGCTTAGGTAATTGGACATCTTCTAATTTTAGATCCTAATATCTTAGACTTTGATGAAATGGCATATACATGCAACCTGATTTGAATTACTCATGGTTATGACCGAGATCTAGGACTTAGAAGTTCTAGACCCAAATATCTCATATGTTCACCTCATTTAGCTCGGCCAAGACATACTGAAAAATATTTTCAGGATGTCCCGGGCCTAGAATCTGGCTTATGGTCCAGATTACCATACATGAGACTGGATCCGGGACTCGACGGGCTGTGATGTCATGACATCCAAATAATGCCTCCTTTATGCCTGTCAATTATGAGCTCCGAAGGAATATCTAGCCTTGGACAATTGGACATTATGAAAACCCCATATCCTAGTATCTTAGATTTAATTAAAACAGGGTACTGGATCAAATATAATTGATCTCATAGTGCCCTAGCCCCTTCGATGATCTGATCATATTCAGATAAACAGACAGCCGAGGTGGTCTGTGGCTGAGGGACTCATGCTGTTAAGGTCAAAAAACAGATCTTGAACCCCCAAGGTGCAGGTCTCCATTGATGAAGACCTGCCGTCCTCCCCAATCTCTACTCTCGGGTTAGCTGAAATTAGGCTCAAAAACCCCCAGAAAAGCTAGACCATATATTCTATGGCCGGGAGATTATCTAGTCAGGACTAAAGTCTTCAAAAAGCAGATCTCCGGGATGAGGGAGAATCTTTAAGCTCTTTTGAAAATGGAGCATCAAGGCCTATGATGCCCTGGATGCCACCGAAACATGTGTTAAAACCTCTCCTTATGCTAGGCTCAAGATCTGCTTTGGATGGAGCCCAAGACACCATATATAACTAGGCTTATATAACCTTAAGATGTCTATCACCTGGGCCGTCCGAGCTCAGCCATAGGTCTACTATATAAGACCTTTGTGTGCATTATAGGATACCTATCTTGGTCTCTTCTATAACCTGACTATGCCCAGGTCTAAGGGTAGCCAAACATCCAGGTTCTGCTTGCTTATGGGTTATGGACTCTTACCTATATCCTTGGGACCCTGGATATTCAAGATTTATGCAACTGGATTCAATATTCAGAATTCAATGGCATGAACTTGATCATCCGGACTTATGCTCAGGGCCGGCCCTGAATTTGACCTTAGATTGGTCAGAATTACCAAGCATTAAGATCTGCTGGAATATCATGCCAGATAAGTCTTCTATAAGCCTGAAATATCTATTATTTGAACCTCTCTAGTTCGGCCATTAGTTCTTCACTCAAGCCCCTCCATGATGCATTGGGGCCGGCTTTATGATAGGTGCTGTATGCCAAAACAGACTTATATGAGTCTGAAATGTATGCTACCTAAACATTCTGAAAATTGGACATCAGTCTGCTATGCGAGACCCTTGCTCAGGCCAAAAGGAATTTATACTTAAAGTTGATCCTACCATTGACTCTGGACCAGCCACTATCCGGTATTGACCCATGTGTTAGAATCTTCCCTATGATTGATATTAAATCATATGAGAATCCAGGCCTATATTCGAGACACTTATGCTTGGCTACCTAACCTGCTATCCCAGTTCCTTACCTATGTGGAAGGACATTTGTATCAGCCCCTCCATTGTGTTTGGCAAAACTTGCTTTAGGACAGTTGCTAAATGAGGCTCAAAATCTTATGCAAAATCAAGTTTATATGCACCTGGAATTGAGACGACTGAGTTGGGTTATAAACCTGTCATATAAGACTTATATAAGTTATAAGATACCCCTCTCGGCAATTAAGCTTATTAGCTCACTTTTATTATGGGATGGACCGAAAGGATGAATATGTGGCTTTGGCTATTATCCAGAACATGTAGACACAGCCTCATCAACCAATTGGATACCATATATGTATTCCCAATTGTGCCGCTATGAACTGCCCCTCCCCCTCTAGTATGATATCCTCTTGTGGAATAAGTTTGAGAGGAGATGGGCATATTGTCCCAAATTCTGTCCGAGACATGTGGGTTAAGCTATGATTCATACCATCATGCTTCTTCCCGGCCTTGATCTCCTAACCATATTATGCATATATTGATGATCAATATATGGAGGCGCTGCCCAAATATGGCCGGGCTTTGCAATCTTGCTTTATCTCAAGATTTCGTTTTCTAAATGCATTTTTCCCATAGGTTATGGATAGGCAAATCAGAACCTAGGCTCGAAGGTCAGGATCTAGTGCAATCTATAGTTGGACTGTATGCACCTCTCGTTATTCTCATAAATCATACCTATGTATATATGAGCGATGATCCCCACTCACCATTATGTGAGTGTTAATATATATGTTTGAATGATGCCATATGGTATATATCATATTATTGTATTGATGAGACTTAACTATAACCTTAATCTCACCAAATCAAGCTCATCTCACCTTCTTAAAAAAACTTCTCTACTATGAGGTGGGCCTGAGGACTGCCCATATAACTTCAGTTTAGCCCGGAATGTATACACTAAACCGGGCCCATCTTTAGACCTCGATCAGGATCTGTCATGGGCATAAATCAGCCC
This sequence comes from Cryptocoryne crispatula var. balansae, assembly GCA_036172225.1. NCBI lineage: Eukaryota > Viridiplantae > Streptophyta > Magnoliopsida > Alismatales > Araceae > Cryptocoryne > Cryptocoryne crispatula. The sequence goes on from CM069922.1 coordinate 43,051,610, forward strand.
TACGGCCTACATGGTTTTATACCCAATAACCAGTGTATATGTATGTATATACAATGATCTATATTATTATGTAAGTGTCAATAGATATGCCTCAATCATAGTATAAGGCATACTAATATATCTTTGCATGGTAGGGTATACATATATATATATAACCACATCCTCATCATATCGTGGCTATGCCACCCCTTCAGGGAGTACATATGCAAATGAGTCATTTATCTCTGTCCCGTAGTTGGTCTTTCCTATTATAAGATGGACCAAAAGGACCATATGTACATTTATAGTCCTATCCGGGATATGCTCAAGGGGTTAGACCCAATATTGGGATCCAAATATGCCCTCGGCCCTCTGATTTTTTTTTTAATCAGAGGGTAGTTCATTGCAATATGCCTTCTCTTGGTTGGATATCATGTCTTCACCAAGGCCCGGTTGGCCATCTTCTTCCCATGTCCAAGGCTACCCGAGGAATATTTGGTCCATCATGTGGGTTCCAAATAGGCCGGGTATAACCTCATCTTCATACTATGGCTGTCAATTCTCATTCAATTCCTGCTGAACTTGTCGGATTTTTGAACCTTTATCTTCAGAATTTCAAGACCCAAGGGGAGCTCTAGTGAGGGGGTCGAGAAGGGGTTCAAAACCTGCCCATACATGCATAGAGATAGGCTACATATGGTGCTGTAGAACTGTCCCTTAGGAGGAGACAGAAATGGACTCATTATTGGAGCCCAATGGTATGTCCGGATATAGTTTATAAGGTGATTATGACATTGATATTGTCATAGCCAATTGGAATCACCTAGGATCTGCCCCTGGATTGGCTTCATTGTTGTCCGAGGAAAGGAGGTCTCTTATGGATCCATCCTCTTGGAATATATGGGAATATGAGGGTGGATTTCAGATTTGGCATTGGGAATCATATGGGCCCGCGAGATTCTAAAACTGTCCGGGAATTTCTAGGCACTATAAGGTGACATTTTGGTGAAATTGGATAGGGATCCTGGACATGGGGCTCTGAATAGACTTAAGGATTTGAGAGGGGCTGATAGGGAGATAGGTAATAATTTGTCAATGGATATAGAGTTTAAGGGGAGACGGATGAAGTAATGGGTGTCATATCTCACCTTCTAACCTTTGGGATTTATCCTTGAATTTCCTGAACAAAAGGTGGCCGCAGGACCTTCCCTTCGGTTGACTCCTCTTGCCTGATGCCCCGGTGATAAACTTGACTGAAATTGATGTTTCCTTGCTGCTGAGATGGCCCGGACAGAATTTCAACTCCTTCTTCTTGCTCTCCCCCTCTTTCATAGGCCGCGGGATGGCTTTTTACAGGAGATGAAACCCCTCCTTGCCCCGGTAGTGGGGGTAAGTTGTGTGCGCATGATTGGAAGTGGGGAGAGTGGGAGATCATGGGGGGACAGGTGGCAGTCCCCATCTCCTATATTCCCTCTTGCGAGGGAGCATCCAATGAGACATATCCCATTGACTCCCGGCCCTCTATTTGATGGGCATCCTTGATCGACCGGTGGCCTATCTGATCATGGCCCTCTATCTTGTTATTGGACATTAATCCCACTAAGGATCCGGTTGATCCCTTATGCTATACCGCTGATTATCCAGGAGGATTATGCTCCATTTGACCTGTTCAACATTTGATCTCGGCCCTTGAGCATGTGCCTCTCTATTTAATCCAAGCCCTTGATCTCTTAATGGACATTAATCCTATTAAGGATCCGGTTGATCCATTGTATCATATCGCTGGCCATCTAAGAGATCTAAGGTCCATTTGACTTGTTCAAACCTTAATCCGGCCCTTGATCATGTGTCCTTGCAATTAATCAAGGCCCTTGATCTCTTATTGGACATTAATCCTATTAAGGATCCGAGAGGATTTATCATCCGGTAATTAACTATGCTTATGAACATATACCGGATATCCCATTATGAAGGATCCAATGGATATTATCCTATTAAAGATCCGATAGACCATCTCAATGCTCCGATGAGGATCTATGGATATTAGGATCCAATTGACTTAAAAACAATCAATCCCGGCCATTGGATTGATCCCATTTGAATTCTCCCAACTGTCCTCCCGCGGGTTAGGTTATCTTCCTTTCCTTTTTCCTTGCTATTTCTGTTAAGTCTCCTATGGGAGACAGATTTCTCCCACCGCGGGCCTTCTTCTAGCCAGCCTTCTCCCTTCCTCCTGTCGCACCCTCTTCCCTAGACAGGCTCTGTTGCAGCTTAGCCATTGCCAAGGGGAGCTACTGGACCTGCCACTTGGAGCTTTTGGGTGCCTCCCTCTTCTACTTGGGATCAAACCGAGGAGGTGAACATCCCCCTAGCTATTCCCGGGTAAGCAAAGCTTTGATTATTTATAATTTTATATATCTATGCTATGGCCTATCATCTGTTTTCTGTCGGCAGTATACCCATGACTTCTATTGCTCTATATCATATCATATGTGCATGGTCAGTCATATAGAGGTGCCTGGTTCTTGGTCCCCCCACCTGTTTTTGAGTTAATTTGCATATGTATGTGAAGACCCGACTCTTCAATGTGTTGTATTGGGCCTTCTTCCAATTCCCGGGCCAAGTGGCTGTCCTCCCTTCTTCAGACTCCTATTGGGGGCATGTCTCCCTATCATATACCATGCTTTCTCTTGCATTCATATGTAATGGCAGGTTGCTCGAATTTATGTGCAAGGGTGCAGCTCCTCCATATAGCACCCAGGGCCGGGGTTCTTATCCTATCCCCCTTTCTTTCATATGATTCATAAGCATGTCTACCTCTCAAAGGTATTGAGGATCCAGCTCCTTTTTATACCATTACCAGTCGGGGCTTCATCAATTATTTTTCCTTATGTTTCTCAAGCACATATATGGATGTCTTTGAGGACCCGGCCTCTTCTTATGCAGGATTGGGTCCTTTTGAATGGTCTGTCGGCTGCCCTTTCTCTCTTTTCATATATATATACGGCTGTGAGCCTTCTATTGGCAGCATATGACTTAAGTAAACATCACCGGACCTATTAAACAGCAGTCCCTTTGGCCTTCTGTTTGCTATTTCCAGCCCTTCCCCTCTTCAAATTTTTGTTGGGAGCATGTCCTCCTATCTCTCACAAGTTTATGTCCAGCTGACCATGAATATCCGAGGCCTTCTAGCAGGAGTTGAATTAGCTTCTGGAGGTTATACCTGGCCTTTCCTCTTCCAAATTCCCATTGGTAGCATGCCTTGGGCATGGTGGGTTGCATTGGGAGGTCCCGGTTTAGGGGGGGCATATTCTTCATATGCTGCATTTGGCCGGCCTTGGGCATATGACCTTGGGCCCTTCTTAGTTCATATACCGATGATAGGCCATAGGGAATTAAGTATTTTCATTCCCCATTTACATATGCCTATATTTCATATAGAAATTTTGAGTGCCAACAGTATATTAGTTATTTATATTTACATTTTTTTTAAAACAAGGAATACCCTCGTATGTTCATTTTATTTATTTTATTAATATTTTTTCATGCATACATCCATGTGAATAATGCATTTCTACATTGTTTTTTTTAGGTCAAGTCTTTGGGAGGTTGAATAACATTGGACGAAACATGTTGAAGACTGATGCCATCCACTACTTCGAAGGCTGTAGCTTGAGCGTAGATGACATCAAAGTTAGATACAATCAATCTTACAATCCTATTGCCATGTATGCTCTTTTCAACACCTCCACTTATTTCCAAAAGTATCATCTCATTATTTAGATCTTGAGGTTGTATGGATATTGTGTGGCAGCTAATGGAATCCCACATTGTAAAGTCCAATGTGATGCTAACTTATTCTGAAAACTATACTTCATAAATATCATACTACAATTATGTGACAGAAGAGGGTGGCATCTGGCATACAAGTCGTAAGAATAAACACCACAGAAGATTAGAGATATAGAATGTTAACCTTATTTAGTAATTATATTTTATAACATATTAACATGCTGAGAATATGTGGTGCTGTCCACACTCTGCAGGTGATGGTAAAACACTTTGATTAAATACACCCTTGGCAACGGAATACGGACCAGAATAAGCCCTTTTTTTATTTGTTTCCGGTATAAGAGATTATGCAGAAGTAAATGCCTCATATACCTCTAGGAATGAGCAATTCCTGTCAGGTGGAATGAGTTATGCTATTCTTTTTTATATTGTATATTAAATCAATATAATAAAAATTTATTTTATATAATAACGTTATTTTTATATATGTATATTATTTCTTTATATATGCCCATGTTATATATTTATACTTTATATTTTACGTTAAATTCTATACTACATAATATACCAAACTAAGATCAGTATATTGAAATATTATATTGTATATATTAAATTAGTTATTACGTAATATATGTTTAATATTGATTTTGTAATTTTATGTATTTTATATTCTATTTTTATTATATCTATGTTTAAAATATAGATACCTTTATTTAAAAATTAAACTTGCATCATATTTATATTTTTTAGATAACTTTATTATATCTAATTATCATCATAGCTTTGTACTATATTCTATAATATATGGTCTACTGATAAATGTTAAAAAAATTATATTTTATAATTTTTGAGTTGTCAGTCAATGTTTAGGAAAATTAATCAAGAGGCCCAAATGTTATTTAATGGAACGCACATTGACCAAATGTTATTTATTAGAGGTCTGGTCAACTTAATACATTTAACAGGACACCCATTCTGTTGACGGGCCATCAAGTCACTGTGAGTTTAATTTTTTTCTTCTAATCCCCCCCCCCCCGCCGATTGACTGAGAATTCACCAACCTTAGGGTGGCTTGGAGAGTGACATATCGATAGAGGGAGGGAGAGAGAGACCGAGAGAGTGAGAGTGACAGGTTGACAGATCGATTGCGGGGCTGGGGTTGTAGTTGTCCATTAGAGAACATAAACACATAGGTTGGCTGCCAGAGGACGTCCTCACCCAGCCAACTAATCTGGCCGTGTCCCCCTCTTGGTAGGCCTTCTTCCCCTCCCCGCAATCAATCTCGTAATTCCTCTTGGGGACCAGACGGTTTAGATCCAATTCCCACATCCTGCTACAGGCCTTCAACAGGTCTGTGAGCTCCTCCTCCAACAATTGTACTCCTGATACTGTTGTCAACATGTGGGATGAACTCCTGTTTTCTGTGAGGTCCCTTATACCCTTCCCCCACTAGCAATGGTGCTGGCATGGGCAAGGCTGCAAGGATGTTGGAGCTTTGTGCTTTCCAAGCTGAGGGTGCCATCATCACCGAGGGTGTCATCGGGGTGAAGAGAGGAGGGCATAAGAGTCATTTTCACACTCCCCCTAACAGTTACCATCCAAATTGGGGTGGAAGTTATAACAATTTGTCAAACTGGGCCTTCTGTTGAAGGATTTCTGACACTGGTCCTCCTGTTAATGTCATATTTGTAGATTGGGCCTCCAGTTAAATTCTCCATGTTTTTAAGGTGACGCCCAGGCGACAAGACAAATTTTGTCATGTAAGGTGTTCATTTGCCTAGGCACACATGGCAAGAAGGCGGTCACCCAGCTCGCTTTGGGTTGCCTGGTTCGCCTTGATGGCACCCAAGTTGCCTTGGCACTGGACTGGAGTGCCATTTCCCTAGACTGGTCAGCAAGAAAACTAACTGAACCAATTGAGCTGCTTTAAAACAACCGGCCATCCTATATATACGTGGGAGATGCCTCTCCAAGTCAGGAGTCGGATAAATCAGGAGTTCTTGCCTTTCTTTTGAAAATTCATTCTTTTTCATTTGTGCTATGGCATGTGTAGTTGCATGCAAACCACCATATCGCTTATCAACTTGCCCATTATTCAGTAAAAATTCCAACATGATCATTAGGTTTATCTGACTGCCTTCATTCCTTTTTTCTTTGATAGGAGCTGCTGATTCCATTTGTTGTAACGTAACTTCAGTTACTAATTTTTAAGCAGGAATCTCTCCTTGATTTTTTTATGAATGATTCCATAAAACCTTGGCTAGAGCCTTTTGCGATTTAATTGGTATGGCAGTGATTCATGTTCTATCTAGGGAGAGGATAGATTGCTTACACTTGTTTGGTGTAGCCTACTTTGCACAAGGGCCCCTTCATCCTTAAACTTGTTCTTGCTTGTACAATCATTTTAATGACATTGCGCCGGCTGGAGGCAGGATTTGAAATTAACTTTCTGCTTGATGTGGACTGATAGATGTCCTGATATAGATTTATCCATTTGAAGATTCTGTTCTGCCTTTTTTTCTAAGGGCTATTCGAAAATCTTGTAAGAAGAGAGCCTTAGTTGCTTTGCTTTAAAAGATACCTTCAGATTAGCGCTGATCCTGGTGAATGAGGGAGGGCTTTTCAGAAGTTGGGACAAGACTAAGATGCATGTGTTGCTTAACAAGTTGGCAGATTGTTCAAGCTTTCATGTAACAAGAAGTTGATCTGTGTTGGCGCACAATTTTTACAAAAAAAAAAAAGGGGGTGGGGGTGAACGGGCTATGTTTTGGTCAGGCCCAAATTGAGCAATATAAGCCCATGTCAAGGCATGCACAGTGGGCGCCGGACTCAAATAAATCCGAGAAGATTTTGGGACGTTCCAAGACTTCCACGGCAAGAGGATACCCTCCCGAGTGGTTGCCACGCTGGGTTGGAATCCTCCAATGGGAAGGAATCCCGTTAACGTAGAAAGACTGCCTAGATAAGGTGGACGGAGCCGTTGAAGGGAAGGAGAGCGATTCTGGCTATCGCCAACCCTCCGAGTCCGTCTCGAAGCTGGACTCCCTATTTTCGGGAGGTTTCCTGGTGAGGGAAGGGGACCGGCGAGGCCTATATAAGCCTGGCCAAGGCTGGTCGCGAGGAGGGGACGTGATGGGGACCTGGTCCGGTCCATTTTGGGGTTTATTTACGTTTACGTCCTTTTGGACTTCATTGTAAATATTTGAAGTTTGTTTTAGTCTTTTCCTTTAATTTGGGTCCTTACGAGGACATGTATGTAATTAGTTATTTACGATATCTTGTTTGTAATAGGCTCCTCTATTTAAGAGGGCCACTTGTTGAAATGAAGAGAGAGTGTTATTGTCCAATTTTTGGAACCCTAGGGGCTGCCCCTTGTGCTGGGGCGCTGCCCCTTCCCCTCCACCCCCTCCACGATGGAGGTCGTCCAGCTCCACCTCCGGTGCAGACCGGTCCCTTCGCGACCCTCCGGCGTGGGTGCCTTCTCCTTCTCCTCCGTCCAGCGGCCTCCGAGCCATTCTTGCCCCTTCCCCCTTCACCGGTTCGTTTTGCAGCCCTATCGACACCGTTCACCCCCGTCTCCGTCCGTTTCGACATCTCCGACGACGTCGACTTCCTCCACCCTTCCATCCCCCACCTCCGGCGATCCCTGGAGTCAGCCCCCCCCCCGGCTGACCCCTTCCGGGAGTCAGGCGCGGCGTAGACGGACAGGGAAGGAGAAGAAGAAGATGAGGGGGAGAGAGAAGAAGTAGGGCCGCCTCCTAGGGCCCCCTGGCCCCTTCGTCGACCCCCCGCCTGCGGGCGAAGCCAGCCCCGCCCCGGCCCTCGCTAGGGCTCCGGCGACCTTCGAAGACCCCCCCCGGCTTCCCTCCTCCCGCGACGGCATCCGGGGACGGCCACGGCCCCTCCGGCCTTCCTCTCTTCCTCCTTCCCCGGCGGCGACGGCGACGGCGACCCTCCTCCCGCCTGCGGCTCCGCCGCGGCCGTCGATGCCGCGAACCCCCGCGAGAGGAGCCCTCGCGCGGCCGAAGACGCGCACCCGCGTGCGTCCACGGGCGGCCCCCGACGGGGGTACGCGGCGGCCGGTGAGACGGCCGCGTCTCTCGCCCCCGCCGCCAACCACGGCGCGCCCCGGCCCCCCCGCAGTCGCGGTTCGCGCGAACCGCCGCCCACCCGCCCTCGCCGGCGGCCCGGTCCGCCCAATCGGTGAGCCGGCCGCGGTTCGCCTCCCGAGCCGGCCCGACCGCCGGTTCGGCCCGGTTCGGCAACGTTCGGGGCCGGTTCGGCCCGGTTCGACGGTCCAGAGCCCGGTTCAAGCCCTAAACCGGCCGGTTCAGGCCATTTCGGGCCGGTTCAGGCCGGTTCAGGCCATTTTGGGACCGGTTCAGGCCCGTTTTGAGTGGTTCGGGCATGAATCGACACATTTTGGGCCCGTTTTGACCGGTTTAAGTCCGGTTTTTGCTTGTTTACTGTATTTCTTAGGTCTTTTGCGCCTCTTGAAGGCCCGCTGCAGCGTCACGTCGCCGGTCCGTCCCGCCTCGTCCCGCATCAAATGGTATCAGAGCCTGGGATCGGCCCATTCTCATGAGCCGACTCTTGGGATGCTTCCGATGAAGTGCGGCGCTTGGTGGAACGTGACGGCGGCAACACTTGAAGATAAATCAAAACTCGAGGACGAGTTTTCTCCTGGTAGAGGAGAATGATGGGGACCCGGTCCGGTCCATTTTGGGGTTTATTTACGTTTACGTCCTTTTGGACTTCATTGTAAATATTTGAAGTTTGTTTTAGTCTTTTCCTTTAATTTGGGTCCTTACGAGGACATGTATGTAATTAGTTATTTACGATGTCTTGTTTGTAATAGGCTCCTCTATTTAAGAGGGCCACTTGTTGAAATGAAGAGAGAGTGTTATTGTCCAATTTTTGGAACCCTAGGGGCTGCCCCTTTGCTGGGGCGATGCCCCTTCCCCTCCACCCCCTCCACGATGGAGGTCGTCCAACTCCACCTCCGGTGCAGACCGGTCCCTTCGCGACCCTCCGGCGTGGGTGCCTTCTCCTTCTCCTCCGTCCAACGGCCTCCGAGCCATTCTTGCCCCTTCCCCCTTCACCGGTTCGTTTTGCAGCCCTATCGACACCGTTCACCCCCGTCTCCGTCCGTTTCGACATCTCCGACGACGTCGACCACCTCTTCCCTAGCCCCTCCACCTCCGGCGATCCCTGGAGTACCCCCCCATTCCTCCCTTGCTGTTGCGCAACCCCCCCCCCCGGCTGACCCCTTCCGGGAGTCAGGCGCGGCGTAGACGGACAGGGAAGGAGAAGAAGAAGATGAGGGGGAGAGAGAAGAAGTAGGACCGCCTCCTAGGGCCCCTCGGCCCCTTCTGTCGACCCCCCCAGCTGCCGGCGAAGACAGCACCGCAACGGCCCTCGCTAGGGCTCCGGCGACCTTCGAAGCCCCCGGCCTCCCTCCCCCCGCGACGGCACCCGGGGACGGCCACGGCCCCTCCTGCCTTCCTCTCTTCCTCCTTCCCCGGCGGCGACGGCGACGACGGCGACGACGACCCTCCTCCCGCCTGCGGCTCCGCCTGCGGCTCCGCCGCGGCCGTCGATGCCGCGAACCCCCGCGAGAGGAGCCCTCGCGCGGCCGAAGACGGAGGAAGACGCGCACCCGCGTGCGTCCACGGGCGTCCCCCGACGGGGGTACGCGGCGGCCGGTGAGACGGCCGCGTCTCTCGCCCCGCCGCCAACCACGGCGCGCCACGACCCCCCTTAAGTTGCGGTTCGCGCGAACCGCCGCCCACCCGCCTCGCCCGGCGGCCCGGTCCGCCCAATCGGTGAGCCGGCCGCGGTTCGCCTCCCAGGCCGGCCCGACCGCCGGTTCGGCCCGGTTCAGCAACGTTCAGGGCCGGTTCGGCCCGGTTCGACGGTCCAGAGCCCGGTTCAAGCCCTAAACCGGCCGGTTCAGGCCATTTCGGGCCGGTTCAGGCCGGTTCAGGCCATTTTGGGACCGGTTCAGGCCCGTTTTGAGTGGTTCGGGCATGAATCGACACATTTTGGGCCCGTTTTGACCGGTTTAAGTCCGGTTTTTGCTTGTTTACTGTATTTCTTAGGTCTTTTGCGCCTCTTGAAGGCCCGCTGCAGCGTCACGTCGCCGGTCCGTCCTGCCTCGTCCCGCATTAGGACGGAGAGCAAACCGGAAGGAGAAAAGATAGAGAGCAAGAGAGACCCCCCCGAGGGCCAGAGAATCCCGCAAGTGCGCAAGAGAAGAAGAGCGAGAGAGAGGGAGAACCTGTCGACATCGCCGGAAGCCCCTCGTCGCCGGAGGTTCCTGCCGCGAGGAGTCCTCGCCGGAAGCTGCTTGCCGCAAGGAGCCCTCGCCGCAAACCAGCCCGAACTGGTAAGGATCTCCTTCTGCCGCCGCCGGAGAAGCCCGGAGCACCTCCTGCCGAAGCTGCCTCCGCCGTCGGGCGCCGTCGGGTGCCGCCGAAGCCGCCGGGAGAGCGTCGGGTGCTGTCCGCTGCCGTCGCCTGGTCGGGGGGGAGAGAAAGGGGCCGCCGGTGTATTTTTTTTTTTAAACGTATGTCCACCTGGCATATTCGAGGAGAGGGGGAGCCGCGAGAGTCCGCGGCGGACTCGATTTTGACCGGCGAGGTCAAAATCGGCGCGGGGCCCACCTGAAAGAAGAAAAGCAAAAAAAAAACCCCCGCGGCCGCGGCCAGAAGCCGCGCGCGCGCGGGGACAGCTACGCAGGGGGGGGCAGTTGACCCGAGGTCAACCCACGGTGGGGCCCACTTTACGAAGGTGTTAAAAAAAAGGAAAGGAAGAAGAAAAGGAGGAGAGGATGGGCTGCGTCCGAGGTGCTGAAAGCCCAATAAGCCTCCGGTGAACAGTGCTCCGACCGAGCTAAAAAGAATAAAAGATTTTTAAAAGACACAATCAAGTTCAAACTTAAATAAAAATACACCTAATTAATTAAACAAACCGAGGCGAGCATCCGGCCGGCTAAAAACCCGCCTCATGGTCTCGGCATAACCTAAAAGAATCAAAATAAATGGGCAAGCAATAGGCCGGCTTTAAGTACGTCTATTGACCCATAATTCAAAAATAAAATAAAACAAACAATAAACAGAAATTAAATAACAATTCACCTAATTAATCAACAAACCGAGACGAGCATCCGGCCGGCTAAAAACCCGCCTCATGGTCTTGGCTAAAACTTAAAAGAAATCAAAACAAATAGGGAAAGCAATGGGCCGGCTTTAAGCACGCCCCTTGACCCTTTAAGGTGGACATACAAAGGTCTATTTAAAAAGACCCCAATGTCTTACCATGCCCCAAGAGGGAAGTTACTTACCCATTATGCCATGGGAAGGCTGTGCATGATCAACATGCCGATATGCCAAACTATGAGCTAATGAGGTTTAATCAGTGAGTTGATTGCCCACAAGCTTATCAAAAACCGGGTATAGTCAATCTCAAAACAGTGGGGGATGCCCATAAGTCTAGATGCCCATAAGTCTATCAAGACCGGGTACATGCCGCCCATGAAATGACAAATTCATCAACTCCTGGAGAACCATGAAGATCGACATGAGCTAATTTCCCACAAGTCTATCAAAGACCGGGATGCTCAATCTCAAGACAAGGAGGTGAGTGCCCACAAGCCTATCAAAGGCCGGGACAAACTCAATTTCAAATCAGTGAGAGGAATGCCCACAAGTCTATCAAAGACGGGTGTTTTTCCATCTCAAATTGATCAGACAAGTTCCATGTTCATCAAGGACTCGAAAGGACCTGATTTCTGGTCATTCAAATTGTAATCATGTCTCATATTTAAGAGAACAAGCGAACTTCATGATTCGGTGCATAGATTGATGTCACAAAGAGGAGAGGACTGCACCATGAATTTTTGGAAGGCAAGACAACAAAAACAAATAAAAAAAAACTGAAATCTGAAGCTGTAACATACAGAGCCATCATAATAAAAAAAAAATCTGATATCTAAAGGAAAAATCTGCAATCTGTAAAATGGGAACAACATCAAACCGTTTAAATCAATTCAATACATAATTCTGTCAGAATCTACATCTGGAACCAGATTCCGATTTGAGCAACACATTCAAAATCTGCAACCAAAATCTGAAATAAAAATTCATCAAATCTGAAAATTCTGACAATCACTTCTGAAATTCAAGACCAAAAATCTGGAATCTGGAAACTGAAATTTTGAAGCATAAAATCTGCAATCGGAGCCTAGAAAGCTGAAAATCTGAATCCCCATTAAATCAAAAATCTGAATTCGTACAGAATCTGTAGGGAATCCAAAATCTGAATTGTGAAATCTGAATCAATCCTTAAATCTGAAACGTACAGTTTAAAACACACAAGTCCGAAAATACAATCCGCAAATTTGAACTTCACATGAGAGGTCGAAACCTGTAAGATTGCAGAATCCATAATCTGGACAAATTTAAGAATCTGCAGAATTTGAAATCTAAAATCTGTCAAGTCTAAAATCAGGTCACTTAAATTTGAAACTTGAAATCTGAAGATAATTCACTAAAATCCCAACCGGTTCAAATTAAACTCAATCCAACTCAACAAATCTGCCCAAATCCAATTGAATCAAACCATAATTGAATTCCAAACCTGAAATCTTAACAGTAAGATTAAGTCTGAAATATAACATCAAATTTTAATTCCAATCAACCCAACTCAAAACACAGAAACTCCAAACAGATTCAAAAAACAGTTAAATAAAAAAAATGAATTCAAACAGATAAAAAAACTCAAATGAATCAAACTCAACCTAATTAAAAATTAAACTCAAATCAAATTCAATCAAATTCAATTCGATCAAGTCAACTAAATAAATCTCTCAAATTAAGTTCAAACAAATCAAATTCCAATCAAATCCATTCCAAATAAACTTAAATAAATCAACCAACTCAAATTGAATCAAATTCAAATCAAATTAAAACTCACACACCAAATCCAAATTTCAACCAATTTAAAACAAAATCAATTCAAACCAAAATTCAAATCAAATTCAAACCAACAAATTTAACTCAACCAATTCAATTCAAATCAAAATCCAAAACACATTAAGTGCTTGCCTTCCATCAAATTCATGGAGTTGTTTTCTCCTATATTTGTGTGAATGTTTATTGTGGATGCATGTCTTCCGCTTCAATGGATTGATATGACGATAATCAAGGGTATTCGAGAAATCTCGATGTAATTAACGTCGGATCTTCGCACCATCCGACGGGGAGAGGTCAAAATTAATTTTCAAAGAACCTAACAACCTCAACATAAATTTTGACCCTAGTTAGTACTTTTATGGAATACCATCTATTTTCCTAATAAGTCAATACTAAGGTCTAATCAAATCAAATTCAAATTCAAAAGAAAAATTAATTTCCAAAAATAAAGAGAATAAATCTTTTTGTTAAATTCGAGGTTACATCAATCTGTTTTGGGGATATACTGTAACGTGATGTTTTATTATTTAAGATGGTTTATGATAGAATTTTTGGTCTTGCTGTTAGAGCTGGTATATTGTTTTGATTTCTTTGTACCTTTCTTGGTGGCAAAAGAAGGTATCTTTTTGAACCCTTACACTTGTATACATCTAGATTTTTATCTTTTTTAATGATTTGCAAACTACTCAAGTCTGTCTCAGGATCTGCAGCTCTGATACTGACCAGTGTAGCTGAATTCTGGTTGATATCGATAGGGATTGGCACCTGCCAATTCGGGAGGGGGGGGATTAATCCTGATTACTTTGCATTTTTGTAAACAAGTTCTTGTGGTTATCTTAAATAGGTCTTCTAAGTACATAGTGGCTGGTATCCATTGTCTTGTATTTTTTCTCCTGACCTTTTTTAACTACGTTCATCAGCAAAAACCTTAACCTAAAAGTCACCATCATTGTGCTTATTCTTTTCTGACTTTTGTTTGGGTACTTTTGCCCGAGCCAGGTTAGTGCAATTTTCTTCACATTCTTCATTTGAGTCAGCAGTGCGAAACATTGTGAGGAAAGGTCGACTGTACAATTTGGTAAAGGTAACACAACATTTGGCTCTTTTTAGTGTCATTCCTTTCCTACCATCTTAACCTTTTATTGTTTTATCTGTGTTTCTATTGTAAACCAGATAGACCGTACAGAGTGGGATCTTCAAACTAACTATGCCGGCAAGACTGTAAGCACTACTTTCAATAAATTGTCTTTTTGGCTTCAATTTTCATAGGGTAACTGCATCCGTTGCAATGAGAAAAGCTATTATCTATGTATCAATACTTGCCTGCTTGCACCAAGAAAATCGAGTTTCACCTATGGGTTGCAGGTTTAGCCAATTCAGTCAGGAAAGGGCTAAATGTGGAAGGATTGACCTATTCCAGTTTGAGCTGGGTTGGCTGATCCATGGGGTTCAGTCGTGCTGAGAGGAGAAGGGCAGCTGAAGGCCGTCCCTGCATTTTAGGGCAATGATCGCGGGATCGGGATCGGTGACCACCGATCCGATCTGGATTGGGATCAGATTGGTCCGAATCGGCCGATTCTTCAGAAGAAAGGGCGATCCCGGATCGGTCCGGATCGGACAATTTTTAAAATTTTTTAAATCATAAAATTTTTAAAAAAATTAGAAAAATTTAGGAAAAATTATAGGAATAAATAAAAAATCAAAAAAATGAAAAATAATGTGGATGACATTCTATCAAACAATGCCATACAAAGTAAGTTCCTTTCAAGAAATTGTCATGTAAGTATAGACTATCATATAAGAGAGAGAGAAGAGAGTTAAAAGAGATCTTTATGTAAATTTAAGTATATAATATATATTTATGATTATAAATCTTCTATATATGTGATAGTATAAGTGATAGTGAAATATATTAATATGTTTACGCTATCATCCGCGGGGGGTATCACGGGGGCAACGCCCCCCGAAGATTTTTTTTTATGGTGCTAAAGGGGAGGGGGAAGAAGGGATCGGAGGTCCCCCCCTCCTCCAAGTTACCTATTTAGGGGGGGATCGGCCGCCCCAAAGGTCTGGATCGCCGCTGCTCAAGGTGGATCATCGAGGGGAGGGGTCCAGGGGAGCCCTAGACGATGAAGGGGAGGGGGGGGAAGTGAGAACGAGGGATGAGATGGGGGAATCGGTCTGATTTCTCCCTTATTGGGGGGGATCGGACTGGAAAATGGTCTTGAATCAGGTCCTGAATTGATCCGATTCTGGACCCTTTCGGGTTCTAGGGAATCGGTCGATCCCCGGATCGATCCACCTGGATCGGTCGAGGACCGATCCAGCCAGGAGTCCCAGCCGGATCGATAGTTCCGGCCGGAATCGGATCGGTGGGTTCCGATTTGATCCAATAATCAGCCGATCTCGATCCGGATCGGCAGATTCTGCAATCTATGTGTAGGGTCCTGCAGATCCAGTAGCTGTGGGTTTGCAACTATAAGTTGTGGATCTGCTATTTTGGGAGACCAGTGTCCGCCGGAGAAAGGATCCAAAAATATATATTTTGTGATGAAAATGCCATTTATCTCTCTAGAAAAGTGAATATTTCTACTCTAAGGGATTTAGTACCTCAATAAGAGTAGAAATACTCTCTCACATTTCTCTGTCTTTTCCTCTAGGGTGTGAAATGTGACTTTTGAAACGACATATTTAGAAATACAAGTATGAATATGTAAAAAAATATTAAAAATAAAATATGTTAGATTACTTTATCTTATATGGAGAATAAGTTCTTTTCTAATTCTTTCTCTTCATTTATTTAGCTTTTTATTGGCTCTAAATACATGTACATGGTGATCATACAAGGAACAGAACAGAATTACCACTTATTGGGGCGATTAAAAGTGTGGATTGTGGAGCAGAGTACAAATTTATATGTAAATTCACTTGCTACTCCCACTTTGGGTGCTTGAATCTTTATTCTTTTCTCTACCTTCGATCTATTAGATTCAGATCCAACATTTTGCAGGATCAGCTGATCTGGATCATAATAGACATCCCTATCCCATCTGATCTCATTCAACTATGGTTAATTTTTGGCTGGTACATCCTTGATCAACTCTCCCCACCCAAGGAGGCCAATCCTGTATTCTCCCTCTCCTTAATCCCACATACAAAGCTAAACAAATAGCTTAGCATTTCATCGAGTTCTTTGTTGCAAGGTGATCCATGCCCCGCCCACATTCTTAGTCAAGGAAAATGCTATTACACTAATCTTCTGTCTCTTTGACCTTCGAACATCTTGTTCTATGTGTTTTTTTTTGTTGAAAAGCTCATTTTGTTGTGGAAATATATACAGGTAATGCTGAGGCCACCACGAAATGCGATTATAGAAGACATCGAGCGCCTATTTTCCGGTTGCAACTATGATCCTTCGGGGACTGAGTTTGTCACTAAGTGAGTGCCGTAACATTGTGCTTTCTAATGGTGGTGTTTGGTTGCACGATAAGTTGAGATTTTACCACAAATTTATTTTTGTATAATCTTCACAAATTTATGTTTTTAAGGAAATTTCGTTTTTGGATAAAAGGACTTTTTTATCTTGTGGTCCCCACCTCTTTTGGTCATACATGGCTCACTCTTTTTTTGTTATCCCATCACTCCCAAACATGACAATTTTATTTCATTGACAAGCTACATTTTGGGTCCGGCCACCACATAACATGACTGCACTTCATGGAATCATTGCTGGCCGCTCGCGCGGTGGCGAAGGTGGCTTAGGCTGCACCCCTTGACGACTTGGTGGAACCCTTGCCTGATTTAGAGGCGGAACCCTTGTTGCCAACCTTGGTGGAACCCTCGCGGGTTGTTCATGTGGAGACGAAGGTGGCTTCTGCAGAACCCTCTAATTTGAGATCGTTTTCTTCTTAGAGATCTCCCCTCCCTCCCTAAAGCTTCGTCTCTTGAGTTTCTCACCCTTATCCAGTGCTCTAGTTATAAGTCTTGTTTAGATGTTTCTCTTTTTTGTGTGTTGGAGGGGTGATGGCTAGTTTAAGTTAGCTATTTTTATTTGTTCTTGTTTGATGTTCTCCTTTATCTCATGGTTCTATTCGGGTTTGTCATTTTTCGAACTCTTTTTATAGCCATAATCTTTCTATTGAAATCGTTAGTTTGGGCAATATTCACATCAAACTGGTGGGATCATCTGATCTCGTGACAGTAATTAAACTCTATCAAGCGAGTCTATGTCTCTGCTAACCGACATTCAAAGCACCTCAGTGCAAGTTATTATGTGGCTATGTTCAAGTATATCGGAGATGATGACTTCAAACATAGGTGACGTTTTATTTGTTTTTGTCTTGTGGTTGTTATTTTCGAAGTCTGTGTTGGAGAGTTTCAGTCTTACTCCACTTATCTGTCATATAAATTATGTATCTTGTTGTTATAATGATATAAAAGAGGTCTTTGTTATTGGTCAAAAAAAAAGAGAGACAAGCTTACATTTTATTTTAATGCAACTTGTTCATCACCGTAGTGTAAAAACATTTTCAACAGTGAGCCAAGATCAATGTGCATTTTCATTTCGCTCTGCACCACCTTCTGATCAACCATGAACCAACCACCATGGTACTCCATGCTGCAGGCAAGGACCTGCTGGGCCTGTGAAGCTGGCGCTCGTTCGCTTCCCCACACGCATCGAGGCGATGAGCGCCGTTCGTCGGAAGAACAGGAGCTTCTGTTTAAACACACCCGTTGCCATGCATGTTCTTCAGTAAAAGGAGCAGGAGCTTCTGTCTAAACATTCATGTTGCTGTACGTGCATGTTATTCAGTCAGGAGTAGTCTTATTGTCCAGCAACTAACCTACCAAATCGGCTCTGTTGCAGTTCATACGACATTTTCTTGTACTTGAGGTGTCACCTTTGGAAAGTAGAGGATGCTTTTGTTGAATGCTGCTTCTCTTTTCCACTTCCTCTTTAGCGTTATTTAGTTTTGCTCCCGGAAACAGAAGGAATCAGGAATAATTTCTGTATATTGGGTACCTGTGTTCTGATATTTGTGATTTTCAAAAAATAAATTCAGGCGAATGAATCTTTTTATTTTTTGTTTTTTGCGGATTTAGGATTAATTACTGCTATTTATCGGTCTTTAGGTCATGTTGAATTTAGTTTAAATAAGGGTAGCCAAAGCGAAATGCTTTTCGTCGTGATGGGCTTATGTTAATTATCGCCAAGAAACCTAGTCCGGATTTGGTTAAGAACATAAAGTATTTGTGATCTTGTGGTTATTCTACTCTGACTCTTAATTTATTGATCCAAAAGTATCATGATATGGTTCTATTGCATTAACAGAAATCGGAAATCTTAAGAGAAATCGGAAATCATATAAAATGAAGTTGATCATGGTATCATCATATTTTTTTGAAATGAATTAAATATCGCATTTACAAGAAAGAAAAAAAAATGGATGGCCCATGCAGGTCTCATATTATGATATGGTTCTATTGCATTAACTGAAATCGGAAATCATATAAAATGATAATTGATTATGGTATCATCATATCTTTTGAAATGAATTAAATATCTAATTTACATAAAAAGAAAAGATTGGATGGCCCATGCAGGTCTCGAACCTGCGACCTTCGCGTTATTAGCACGACGCTCTAACCAACTGAGCTAATAGGCCTGTTACGGTAAGCTATTCGTAGTGATTTAAAAATACATACCAGTATTTAAGCGAGGTTAATCTACTACTCAAAACGCAAGAGTAGCATTGAAGTTAATGCCCACCGGGTAAACATCTAAAAGAAATATGCATAGCATTTACTATTCTTTCAATTGTCCGTCTATGCTAGATTGTTGTAACTTAAAAACTCCTACGTTTATAAACCCTGTTGACGTTTTTATTCTCTACACCGAAGTAAGCTCTGATTTCTTGTCAAAAAGAATTAGGGCTTTAACAAGCTTAACAATGTTGCTAGGTCTAAACTGGATAGATAAAGCTTTTGTTTCCATTGAATGACAGCAAAAAACAAGTCTGTAGCTACAGCCTTTCCGGCATCCATATCCGATCATACTGCTATTCTAATTGATAGTGTTTCGAGGAGAAGAGAAGGCTCTTTACCTTCAGATCTAAGCTAGCTTGGCTAAATTTTGTGGGATTTTTGGATATGGTTAGAAATGGTGGAAGGATGATAGGGCTGGGCCATGTTTGGTCTTGCTAAGAAGCTGTGACTCGGGTAAGGAGGTAAATGAAGGAATGGAGTTAGAAGGCAATTTTTCATGTTGGTCTTGTTAAAGGGTTTAATCTCATATTTGAAGCTCGAGGATATTCCACGTCCGTATAATAGCCTGGACCTGTGTCTCCTTAGCGCGTGCATTTTTAGAATTTCTCATAATATCAGAGCTGGTCAGATTTTAGACTCTATCCTTTAGTGGTCCCGCTCTCATGTTTGCTCGATCCTGCCCCGTGTATTCCTTTCATGGCTCTAGCAGGTGTGACTGGCCGAGAGGAGAAGTGTTAAAGGGTTTAATCCCATATTGGAAGCTGGAGGATATTCCACATCCTTATAATAGCCTGGACCTAGGGCTGTAAACGGGTCGGATTCGGTAGCGGATTCACTAGAATCCGATTCCGATTCCGATAAGGGTTAAAGGGTTCCGATTCAGATTCCGATAATTTCGGAATCACTATGTTCCGATTTCGATCCGATTCCGATTCCGTTATCGAAATCGGAACCGAATCCGATAAAATCCGAAATACATATTAAATATTAATTTTTATTTAAAAGTGAGTCAATAATTTATATATAATTAATAAATTTTGATATAATCTTCTTAAAATTTTATTTTTATTATTTTATCAATTTATATATTATATATTATAATTTATTTGACTTTGTTTTATTTAATTTTATTTATATATAATTATTTTTTTATCGAAATCGGATTAACGGAAACAGAACCAACTGATTCCGATTCCGATTCTGATAAGCTACCGGAATATCCGATTCCGATTCCGATAGCTTATAGGATACAAAAACAAGTTCCAAACCCGTTAACTTTTATCGAAATCGAATCGGAATATCGGAATATCGGATTCCGTTTACACCCCTAGCCTGGACCTGAGTCTCCTTAGCACGCGCGTTTTTGGAATTTCTCGGGTCTTCCCCGGCATCTTTCTTTTAGTTATTTTTCGATTTTTCTGGATCAAAATTGAGTGAAACACATACACAGCAATATAATCTGCGGATACTATAGCCTTAGCTAGTAATTTTTGTGTATTCTTCCTCGGAAATTAGTTCTCTTTTCTTCTCGAGTCATTTATGTAGTAACTATTTAATGAACAGCATTAAAGCTATAATCAAGTGTTCGTCATGATTTCTGTTGATTATGTTTAATGGATATATCACATCTATTCTCCAAGTACCCAATATTTCAACTGGTACAATAAAGGTCATCTTCTGTGCTGCAAAGGGCTTGTCGTTGCAAGCTCATTATCCCCACTCAACTAGCTTCAGTCTAGCCTGGCATCTTCTTGGGTTCTTTATTTTTCGTTTAATATTATTAAAACCTTACCTTACCTTACCTTGGAGAAAGCAGAGCATCAGTAACTAGCTGATTCGTTTTGGTCGAGGTCTTCCCTCTTTTGGTTATGTACTTACAGAATACAAATGACACAGGGTTTGTATCTAGTTCAGATTATACAGGAGGTTCCAATCAAGGTAAGCCGGGGCGGGGGTTGGGAGTGCATCGGCCAGGCCCGACCCATATCAGAACGGGTTAGCCGAGAAGACCTGACCTGGCATTCCATGGTTTCAATTTTTCATGTTGGTCTTGTTAAAGGGTTTAATCTCATATTTGAACTTGGAGGATATTCCACGTCCTTATAATAGTCTGGACCTGTGTCTCCTTAGCGTGTGCGTTTTTGGAATTTCTCATAATATCAGAGCTAGTCAGGCTTTAGACTCTATCCTTTAGTGGTCCCGCTCTCATGTTTGCTCGATCCTGCCCCGTGTATTCCTTTCATGGCTCTAGCGGGTGTGACTGGCCGAGAGGAGAAGTGTTAAAGGGTTTAATCCCATATTGGAAGCTGGAGGATATTCCACATCCTTATAATAGCCTGGATCTGAGTCTCCTTAGCACGCACGTTTTTGGAATTTCTCAGGTCTTCCCCAGCATCTTTCTTTTAGTTATTTTTCGATTTTTTCTGGATCAAAATTGAGTGAAACACATACACACAGCAATATAATCTGCGGATGCCATAGCCTTAGCTGGTAATTTTTGTGTATTCTTCCTGGGAAATCAGTTCTCTGTTCTTCCCGAGTCATTTATCTAGTAACTATCTAATGAACATCATTAAAGCCATAATCAAGTGTTCGTGATGATTTCTATTGATTATGTTTATTGGATAGATCACATCTATTCTCCAAGTACCCAATACTTCAACTGGTACAGTAAAGATCATCTTCTGTGCTGCAAAGGGCTTGTCGTTGCAAGCTCATCATCCCCACTCAACTATGTTGAGGATCGCGGTAGATATCACTGATATAGTGCGGAACTAATATACCGACTCTGCAAAGAATGAATAAACAAAATATATACGAGAAGTAGAGATAGAGAGGAGCACACCGGGATTTACGTGGTTCGGAGGCGATATGCCTTCCTACGTCCACGGGCGAAGACGAACGACTTCCACTATATGAGAAACAAGTACAAAGGATGGAGAATCTCTCAAGACCCGAAGCCCTTTACACCCTCAAACTCTCTCTATGATATCTCCTAAGAGAATACAAGAAATAGAGAGAAGAAGAGAATAGGGTGGTGATGGCTCTCTCTTGCTAGTTTAGCCTTGTCTTGCTTATGTGTTTTTATGTTTCTCCCCCTCCTCATGCCTTTATATAGAGGTGGTAAGAACTCTCTAGATTTGGCTAGAAGATACCTTTTTGAGATATCTCTAGAAAATATCTAAGCACTCTCTAGATGTGCCTAGAAGATACTTGAGCACATTGGATGTGCCTAGAAGAGTCCGGAATAATCCTTGAGTTGACCAAGTCAACCTTTACAAATCTCCACCTTTGGCTTGGTCAACTAGAATTGTGTTCGTCTTCTCCAACCCCTGAGGGTACCTTCAAGTGCTGTGAATACCAATTAAGTTCAAACGATCCTTGAACTTAGCAACCGGAAGTGGTTTTAATATATCTGTAGAATTGTCTTCTTTTTCCTTGAAGACCCAATTGCAGCCAACACTTTTCTTGCCTTTAGGAGCCTCCACTAACTCCCAAGTATGATTCTTGTGAAGAGACTCAATCTCTTCCTTCATAGCAAATAGCCACTTATAGCATCCGAAAATGTGGAAGGCTCATTATCATCAAGTGTTTCTTCTGCAGCAGATAAAGCATAAGCTACCATATCTGCATAGCTATATCTCAATGGGGGCCTAATATCTCTTCGTTGCCTGTCTCGGGCAAGAGAATATTGTTGTAGTTGTGGAGCTTCCTCCACATGTTGTTCATCAGGCACCTGTGTTTGGGAAGATTTCTGAGGTGAACTTGTAGTTTCTAACTCCACCTTCTTCGTAGTACTCCATGTAGAATCTACATTCTGTGGAACAAAATCCTTCTTTGGATAAAGTAATGTAGATTCATCAAAAGTGACATTCCTTTCAATCATAAATTTAGGAGATCTTGGATCAGAACACCATAATCTATATCCTTTAACTCCCGAAGCATAACCAAGGAATATGCACTTCTTTGCCCTCGGTTCTAATTTACCATTATCAACATGAACATAAGCAGGGCAACCAAAAACTCTTAAGTCGAATAGTCCGGAGGATTACCCGACCATACTTCTTCCGGAGTTTTAAAATCAATAGCGGAGGCCGGAGATAAGTTCACCAAATAACAAGCCGTGGACACTGCCGCCCAAAAGTCTTTGTTAAGACCCGCATTTGATAGCATACAACGGGCTCTCTCAAGAAGTGTTCGTTCATTCTTTACGCAACACCATTCTCGTTGAGGTGTATATCTAACCGTACAAAGGCTCGACAATACCTTCATCTTTGCGAATTCATCAAACTCTATGGAACGTAATTCAAGCCCGTTATCCGTCCTCACCTTTTAATTTTCTTCCCAGCTTGATTTTCAACTAAAGCCTTCCATTGCTTAAAATGCTTAAACACATCACTCTTTTGCTTAAGCATAAACACCCAAACTTTCCTTGAATAATCATCAATGAAAGTTAGAAAATAACGAGCACCACCTTTTCGACGGGACTTGAGAGGGACCCCAA
This sequence comes from Cryptocoryne crispatula var. balansae, assembly GCA_036172225.1. Classification (NCBI taxonomy): domain Eukaryota; kingdom Viridiplantae; phylum Streptophyta; class Magnoliopsida; order Alismatales; family Araceae; genus Cryptocoryne; species Cryptocoryne crispatula. The sequence continues at coordinate 43,074,626 of CM069922.1, forward strand.
AGATCGTAATGAATATAATCAAGAGTGATTTTGGTTCGTGAATTGTTGTTTTGAAGCTCACCCTTTTCTCGCTTCCCGAAAATGCAATGCTCACAGAATTCTACCTTACCGATATCGGCCACAAAGCAAACCTCTTTGACTTAATAGGGTCATTCCCTTCTCACTCATATGTCCCAACCTCATATGCCATAATTTGGTCGGATCATCTTCGACATAGAGGTGGATGCGGCATTGCGGCACCAAGAATAAATGGTGCCCATAAGGGTGTATAAACCTCCAGATCTTTTTCCTTTCATCAGAACAAGGGATCCTTTGCTGATTTTTATAACTCCACCTTCAGCTGAGTACCTACATCCATTTTCATCTAGTGTACCCAAAGAAATAAGATTTTTCTTCAAGTCGGGAACGTACCTGACATTTGTCAATGTTCTAATAATGCCATCATACATTTTGATCCGATCGTGCCAATCCCAACTGTCTTGCATGGAGCATCATTTCCCATCAAGACAACTCCACCATTAACTGACTCATATGTGGAGAAAAAATCCCGATTAGGGGTCATATGGTACGAGCATCCGGAATCTAAGATCCAATCATCTTTGGATCGTATGGCTTGCACAGATAGAACATAATCTTCAGACTCCTCTTTGGCAACACTAGCCTCTGCTGAAGTTTCACCTTTGGAAGACTCTTTCTTGTCTTCTTTTTGATTCTTTCTCTGGAGTTTCCAACAATCAGCTTTAATGTGACCCTTCTTGTGACAGTAGTTGCAAATCTTGCTTTTGTTTCTTGACTTAGATCTGGATTCACCATGGTTTTTACCAAATTGATTTCTTTCTTTTGGTCTTCCTCTGGCAAGAAGACCCTCAGATTGATGTCCTTCTGAACTACCACTAGTCATATCTTTATCCATCAATTCTTTCGAGAACAAAGAAGATTTTACATCTTCAACAGAGATAGAATCTCTACTATATAGCATAGATTCTCGAAAAGTCTTATATGACGGCGGTAGAGAACAAAGCAAGAGCAAGGCTTTATCTTCTTCGTCTATCTTCACATCACTACTTTCTAAATCTATCAGGATAGAATTGAATTCATCAAGATGTGATTTTATAGACGTACCTTCTGCCATCTTGAGCATGAAGAGACGCTGCTTCAAATATAGCTTGCTAGTCAGAGACTTCGTCATATACAACGACTCCAATTTCAACCATAATGCAGCCGTTGTTTTCTCATGAATGACTTCTCGTAGGACTTCATTAGACAAGCTTAACTGAATTGAAGCCAGTGCCTTCTCATCAAGCTCTTGTTTCTCATCATCAGACATAGTGGCTGACATCTTCTCCTTCCCAAGCAGTGCCTTCTGTAACCCTTGATGGGTTAGAAGTGCTTTCATCTTGATCTGCCATAAATTGAAGTTGATGCTCCGGTCGAACTTCTCGATATCAAACTTTGCAGACATCGTGCTCTTCCAAAAAATATCAGTGAATCTTAACACAGCTCTGATACCAGTTTGTTGAGGATCGCGGTAGATATCACTGATATAGTGCGGAACTAATATACCGACTCTGCAAAGAATGAATAAACAAAATATATACGAGAAGTAGAGATAGAGAGGAGCACACCGGGATTTACGTGGTTCGGAGGCGATATGCCTTCCTACGTCCACGGGCGAAGACGAACGACTTCCACTATATGAGAAACAAGTACAAAGGATGGAGAATCTCTCAAGACCCGAAGCCCTTTACACCCTCAAACTCTCTCTATGATATCTCCTAAGAGAATACAAGAAATAGAGAGAAGAAGAGAATAGGGTGGTGATGGCTCTCTCTTGCTAGTTTAGCCTTGTCTTGCTTATGTGTTTTTATGTTTCTCCCCCTCCTCATGCCTTTATATAGAGGTGGTAAGAACTCTCTAGATTTGGCTAGAAGATACCTTTTTGAGATATCTCTAGAAAATATCTAAGCACTCTCTAGATGTGCCTAGAAGATACTTGAGCACATTGGATGTGCCTAGAAGAGTCCGGAATAATCCTTGAGTTGACCAAGTCAACCTTTACAAACTAGCTTTAGTCTAACCTGGCATCTTCCTGGATTCTTTATTTTTATGTTGTTGCATGCAGATTGCTGATGGGATTTCGGGGTGAACAATGTCACGTCAAAAGGGGGACACACAAGTCTGTTTAGTTTTGTTTTTTGAGTTACTAAGTGATGTAATAAATTAATATTGGATGTAATATGTTACTAACTTTTATTTTTTTATCATTAATTCCTATAATATGTTAGTAACCCTATTAGTAACATCCCATATCAACATGATGCATTGTAACAGAAAAATACTAAGGGGATTCACATGACCCCAACGGTGAGAGGGTAGCGTGTGGCATCACGGGTTTGTGGCTGCGAGAGTCGCCTCCTTCCGGCAACTGAGGCGATCTATTTGCAATCTTTCTATATATATATATTGGGTCCCATGCACCATGACCCAACTGCTCAATGGAGCTTATGAATGGCTCCTTCTGTGTATTTTTATCAGAGCCACAGACTGACCAGGCAGTAGTAGGCATTCTTTCAGTCAGTCTGAAGCAAGAGACTCCCTATATTAAGGCTTTTAGAGAGTAAAGGCATGGTAGTGATGGTGGTGGGGACCAACCAAGAACCAGGGCTCTCAGGCTAGCTGTTAAGTAAGTTGATGGATGGAGAACTATATATATATACATCTCGCATATAGAGAATTACATACTGACTCAACATTTTATATGATGAGAAAAGAAAGAAAGAGCTTTTCGTATTTATACCAGTATAAGTAAGAATACTTCTATATTAATTCCTTGATTTGTTCACGTTATAAAGATGTGTATATACGTACCTTATAATCTTCAAATTATCATACCCATGCTGTTATCAAGAAGTTTCCATCAACAGATAAACCTAACCTTAGCACGCACCAAGGAAATTAATTATGATACAAATGGACCATAACAATTATTCTCTCATACTGATAGAGAACCACAATGTTTTACCGGGTATAAAACACATTAACATGCTACATGCGTATATAAGAGTGACGAATAGAGATACAGACATATATATTGAAACTATACCTATTGTTGTATGAAAAAGAAACGTAGATTTTTTTTTTAGTTTTAAGAGTAGAACATATCTGACAATGCATTAAAACATTAATGTTTTTACCCGTGAAGTTATTACTAACTCATAAACAAAGAGTAACCATATAAATGATCCGAGCTGCTTTATACGTTAAGGAATCACCAAATATTAACTTTACCTGCGAACAAAGAGTAGTAGATATAAGTCGATTTTTTCGTACTTCAACAAAATTATCTACTTACCTAGTTTGATATAAAGAACATGTTCCAACATGTACCAACATGTAGGTAAAAATATTATTTATGAACATATTCGCAGGTATATTTTCATGTCAGTATGAACAGGATGCTAATTTCACCGACCCTTGATCAACTCACTGTTAGTACACACCACACCAGGCTGCTTCATTTTTCTGACTGCAACAGCCTCAATGCCTGTTTGATTAGAGAATTGGAACAAATTAAATAACAAAGTTTGATAATATCATTAGAAGCATTAACATAAAAATAGACGGTACCAAATATAAGAAAATAATTATACTGGTGGTTTATGGTGAATCCAAACAGGACCTTTTCTTTTCTTTTTTTCTACTGAGATAAATTCTGTGGGAAAGAACTTGAAGAAGGATAATGAAACTTGTGATTCTCTCTCCCTTGAACTAGGAAGAACTGGTGAGTAGCTCAAAATTTCCAGTTCCATGCTTTTCACTAAGCTGGGATTGCTGGCTAGATTGATCCAGTGATAGTGAGTTCTCCAACATTGTGATGAAAAAACAACATGCTTCAACCATAAAAAGAAAATATATTTTTCACCACATACAGCTGGTTGGTTCCTGGAGCTGTTTACATACATATATGCATATATCGATATACACGTACCCATACTAAAATGTGTTATATTTCTTGGTAGTTCCCCTTTAACACCTTTCGACCTTGTAACCAATGAATGACAAATACTTTTCCTTTAGTAGAACATATTGCAATAGAAACTTGATAAAAGTTTATCTGCCCGAATGTCTTGCATTTATTTCTACATATACTAAGTTTTTAAAAATTTTAATAATCGGAAATTAATATCCAAGAAACATAAAATATTTAAATATATTAAATTTAAACAAGTCATTTATGGATATCAGCTGTTGCACAAGTTCAAAATTAAAATTTTATTCCAGAATGAAATCTTGTTGGAACTGTCCATATCCACTTCATAACATACTTACAAACAAACATCATGGAGTAATCTTGCTTTTGATCGAACTAATGAGATGGCCTTCAAATAGAATGAACGAAAGGAAAGAGCAGGCTAACCCGCTAGCCTGAAGGTAGGAAGCATATTGCCCCCTCTGGGTTTCTAACTTCACACTCAGGGCCAAGAATCCACACCCCTCTCCTTTACTTTTTTTTTCCTTTTTTTTTTCCTGCGTGTAAAATGTCATTTTACTGCTCTCTCTCTCTCCAGTGTTAAGTAAAAGAAACACATAAAGCTATCAAATCCAAAGCTTATACATATATGACGACGACGACGACGATCTTGCTGGAGTTCGTTGTTCGAGAAAGGCTAAAAATCAATATAGACCGTCTATTAACTTTTTAAGCGACGTCTATCTAATTTGATATTTATATTCAACTTTAATATTGTAATGGTGTCGAGGAGTTACAGCTAGCTGCATCACATAGAGCTGTGCGGATCAAGTCTTGTTTTTATGAATGAAGGAAGAAGCTCCCCCTTCACCGGAAGTTAGCGAAGTGATTTGCATAATTCCATATTGAGATCACAGTTGATACCCTGAAAGTATTTATACGAAGAGAAAAATAGATCAATATGAGTAGTTTTGACCGGAATTCTAAGAACAATTAATAGTTGGGGTAGAGTCTAATAAAGAACCACTAGTTCACCTAATAAAATGTAATACTTAATTATGTTCATGTATCAAGCTTAATTAGTAACACATATATATATTGTGTGAATGTGAACCACTTGTCGGGTGTAAACCCAACAGATCAGATCTCCCCTCAAGGAAGCATCACATCTCTCTATACCTTGACGTAAAGAGAGAGCACCGTGTGACGCCACAAGCCCAGACAAATCCAAGGCTCTACATGGTCTACCTTGCTTGTGGGGGTCTCTCTATGTGAGGGGACAAGGGTGAGCAACAAGCATAGAGATCTGTTCTTTCCCCCCCTTTTCCTTTTGTCACACTAGCTCTTCCTCTCCCCAGCTTTTTCAGGAGAAGGACATGCCCCCACCCCACCCCCGGACTGAAACCCCATCTGAGTACTGATGGGTATTTTCAGACATCAAAAGCATACATACTGCTCCTCTTCTGTTGTCCTAAAGGACGTGATCTCCCTCATGTCTGCAGGCTCTATCAGACTGCTTCCTGTCTCCGTCTTTAGACCATGAACATGAATTAATCTGCCCCTTGCGATCAAGAACCCAGCTGAAGATACTGTCAGAATTTGTGCTAGTATAGCATAGAGATTTATGTACAGACACTCACCCAAAGCAATCCACATAACTATTTAATTACATCTCTTTTGTGGGTGAGTGATATATAATCATATATCAATAGATAGTAGTAATCAAATTTTAGTGCCATCTTACAAAACTTTAAGACTATGGCGTTAAGATTAATTAAGATGACTATGATATATAAACACTCACTACTTTTGTGACATATCTAATATGAAACTAACACCCATGTTAACACTGTTTTTCTCTAGTAACATAGATGGTATATATGTATAGACATACGGTATTTTCTCAAATGAACACATAATAACCCTGTGCGGTGTACATATACATCTAAGAACACATCTTTTGTGGGAATGTGATGTGTGTGTGTGTGTTTATATATATATATATATATATATATATAGAGAGAGAGAGAGAGAGAGAGAGAGAGAGAGAGAGAGGACACAGGCCAGTTTCATTAAACTGGGGAAAACCACCAAACCAGCTATGCAGCAAGCAGTAGCAAAAGCAGTGCAAGAATTTCCTTGCAATTAAAAGGAGAGACGAAAGGGACACAACACAGATATATTTGATTCCCCCCCCCTCCCTTTCCAGATCGCCATTCAAATCTGAGATCACACTATCACTATATCTCACTTCCTTGGTCTCTTTCGGGTGTTCAAAGATTCCCTCTTGCAGCCCCCTTTTCCGGTCTCCAACCTTGCCTGCCAAGAAATCCGCCACCTTTGCCTACCCTATTTATACGAAACCCAAGAGATCGTCGCATCTCCGTCGATCCAGCAGGCTGCACACACCGCCGGCCAGATAGGCGACGATCAATGGCGTGCGAAGGCAGCTCGGAGATCAGCTGCAATGGGAGGAAGAGGAACCCGCCCAGGCGAGGCCAGATAAAGGCCAGGATAATAGGCAGCCTGGTCAAGTCGGTGCTCACCATGGCCTCCTCCAGGAGATCGGGCAGAGCCGGCGGCGGCGACGAGTCGGCCTCCACCATGTCCCCCTCCAGCGGCTACAGCTCGGAAGCTCCCGCCGCCGCCGCCGCCGCCGGCAGCTTCGGCTCCGGGTCGAAGCAGAGGGCGCCGGCGCCGACCTTCTTCCTGAGCTCCACCAGCTCGCTCGACGGGTTCGTGGTGGAGGTGCCCCGGCAGGTCCGCGGCAGGTACTCGGCGCTGGAGCCGGCGTGCAGAGGAAGGGATTGATGGAGGTCTTCCTTCTGCAGCAGCAGTCGGTAGACGACGCAGAGGCGGCCGGCCAAGCTTGGGAAGACGATCGAACGGTGAAAAACAGACGTTCTTCTGGACGTGCGTGCGTGCGTGCATGCAGCCCCAATCAAATATATTCTACGTGTAATCATCTTTTTTTTTTTTTTCGCCAGTGGCCCTGAAGTGAGCCGCATTGCACCGGCGAGGGTTCGAGTGCTCCGCCGAACACCCGAACCCCACATGATGACCCCCCGCCCCCTGCACGAAAGCCCAGGCTGAATCATCGTTTTACTAGCAGCAATCTGTGTCTCTTACAGCTCCGGCCATATATATATATATATGGTAGGGTTTTGAAACTTTGAGCATGGCGTTAATATTCCTCATATATACCTCAATTATTTTCTCAGGATTATTACTCAGATCTTGACGCCCATGGGGCCACGACTGATCTTATGGATTGCATAAAATGAGTTAACCAGTTTTGTTAAAAAGATATTTGGCAATTATTAAAAATCTTATTTCTATAGGGAATTTCTTCAGAAGCTGGTGAGCTTTTTAGTTATGCAAATACATTGCCCCCCCCCCCCCCCCACACTCACACACACACCTTTTTGTCATCATATCTCACCATATTTCATAATTTTTATGTCTTTGGTTATGTTATATTTCATTTTAATACATACTTTTGCCACAAAAGTATATGAAATTGTCTTGCAACCAAACACTCTATTTTAGGGTAGATTAATTTGTCTGATTTCTCACGTGAAATTACCTTCCGAGAGTTTTTCAATTTAATTAATTTTGTTATTAATATAATTATGCATCATTAGTACAAAAATTCCTCCCTCAATCTCAAGTAATTATAGTTGGTGTTTGATTTGGCTTAATTAAATATTTTGAGTCTAAATTTCACCTCTAAATATAAAAAAGCATACTGTTTGTAATTACATATAAAATTCCTCCCTCAATCTCAAGTAATTACAGTACTGCATTTAGATAATAGATTATGCATCATAATCTATTTTAGGGTAGATTAATTTGTCTGATTTCTCACGTGAAATTACCTTCCGAGAGTTTTTCACTTTAATTAATTTTGTTATTAATATAATTATGCATCATTAGTACAAAAATTCCTCCCTCAATCTCAAGTAATTATAGTTGGTGTTTGATTTGGCTTAATTAAATATTTTGAGTCTAAATTTCACCTCTAAATATAAAAAGGCATACCCTGTTTGTAATTACATATAAAATTCCTCCCTCAATCTCAAGTAATTACAGTGCTGCATTTAGATAATAGTTCCAAATATTTTTTATCAAAGATTCTGAAATATCTAACACCCTGTTTGTCAGAATATCGAAAAGTATATCATATCAATTTTATTATTAATATTTGTAGATGATAAAATTTCAATATCAACTAGTGATCATTGGTAAGACACATCATATTTTATTTGCACTAAGAAATTTAGCATTGATATTCCCCATGTAAATATGTTATTGATGATACATAATACTCCTTGAAATCGAGGAGAAGAAATAATTGGGACATTAGGGCCTGTTTGTGTTTGGCACCAAAATTTTTTGGGGATAAACCTGGTTTATCCTCAAGTTATCATCATACCAAACATGGCCTTAGTGTTTGTTACGGAGGAGAAGAGAGGCACCTTCTACATCCATACAACAGATGATGGTTCTTGAAATTGTTCTTTGTAGGAGTCCCAAACCAAGATTTTTGTCATCACATCTCTCTGAACATAGACAATTTTACGTCATTGGTTGGTTCTCGCTTTATTTTAATACAACATTTCATCACGAAAGTGTATAAAACGTTAGTACCCTACAAAACACCCTATCACTGCTTGGTTCAATTCTAGTTAACCATTGCCTCAGAAGATGGAGACGTGAATGTTGATCATATATTTTTTTTTATCTTTGGGTGGTGTAGAGCCCGATGGCCTGCTTATACATGCTATGTGGGCTTGGTGGCATTGCACAAGATGGAAATGTATCTGGTCAATGAGTACGCATCTGATCTCTATAGAAATTAATATGCCTCTCTCTTATTGTCTTATTGAAGGATGTCAATGACTTGTTATCCAGATATTTGAGCAGTACTATAGTGTTTGGTTGCATAGTAAAAAGATTTCTCTCCATCACAGTATATTTTTGTGTAAAAAAAAAAGAACTTTGAAAAAGGGTCGGTCTTTGATAAGCATAATAAAAATGATTTTATAGATATTTTCTTCTTGGATAAAAAATGTGGGACCCTTTTGCTTCTTGTGTTCTCTTATATATATTTTTATCATACATGGTCTCCTTACAAGATATTATTTTCCAACGAACATAATAGTTTTAAGAATTTAGTCCTTTTAAATTAAACTTTACAATACTATTCGTTGTAGAAGTGTAAAACAATTATAATCTACCAAAAACCTAGAAGGTACAAAAGGAATATAAAATTTCGAAAATTTTCGTTCAATTTTGATAAGAATTAATTGATTCAGAAGTTATCATTCTATTCTATAATTTATCAAACTCCTAATCGAAGTAAGTCATGAATTTTGTATCTACTTTTTTGTTCTGAACATATTTTAATTTATATATGAATAGCATTATAAACAATAAAATTAGGTCAATTATATAAGCTATGTCATAAAAATAATAAGAGTATAAATAAAAATTCAAGTTTGTATATAAAATTCTTATAATAAGATTTATTAACTTATTTTTGTATATTTAAAAATATCAAAATTAATTTTAATTTTTATAACAAAATTAAAATCTAAATGACCAAAATTGCACATTTTCAATGTAATCAAAATAAAATAGAAACCATTTACCCTTATTATTAGACTGGGATAAAATTCAATTACAAAGTCCTAGCTATTTTCTGCCCTGCAAACACCTGATAAATGCACTCATGGCCAAATTAAACGCATAATAGAAATCGTCTGCGTTTATTGTTATTAAATGTGTCATCAGATATATATATATGTGTGTGTGTGTATATATGTATATAACATATCACTATTCTCATTGTTTTGACTAACACTTGTTGTTCCCATATAAATAAATATATATACTGTAACGTTGCGTAATAAAAAAAATTAATATTTAATATTATTTTATTCTTATCCCTCCCCTATTTATTCCCTCCTTCCTCCCCCGGGAGAAACCCTCCCCGCGCCGCTTTCTTCCCCAGAAAAACCCTATTTTTCCCCCTCTTTTTCCTCTCCTCGGTCGCCGCCGCGCGCCTCTGCTCAGCGTTTCCCCCGTCTTCTTCTTCCTTTCCCGCGTGCGCTGCCAGCACACCCGCCGCCGCGTGGCAGCGAGAACCCGCCAGCCCCGTCGCCGCCTCGAGTCCCTCGCCCGCGCGCGAGTGTCGCGTCGCCACGGCCGCGGGTTGACCGCCGTCTTCCGTCGCGCTCGCGGACGCCACCGCGTCGCCGCCGCCGTCCCCGTCATCCTCGTACCTCGTCCCCGCGCGTTCGGCCGGCCGCCGCCCACGCTCTCCGCCTCGCCGACGCCGCCCGCGTGCCGCGGTGACGCCGCCCGGTCGCCACCTCGTACCGCCGCCGCGTGCCCTCGGTCGCCGTGCGACCGCGTCGCCCACGTGCTCGCAGCCCCGTCGCCGCCCGGCCGCCACGTCGCCGCCGGCGCCGCGTGTCCGCCACGTCAGCCGTCCGCCCGCGGCGCCGCCCGCCGCGAGACGCCGCGGCCGCCGCCGCCAGGTCAACCCCCCCCCTCCGTGCGCCCGCCTGCGCCGCCGCCGCGCGGCCTCTGCCCCGTGCGCCCGCCGTGCGCCGTCTCCCTCCCCTCCGCGGTATTATCCTCTCTCCTCTCTCCTATCGCCCTTTATCCTATCATCTTCTATTTAAATCCCTAGTTTATTATTTTTCTTCCTCCGGCAGTTTTGAAAACACCTACCCGACTCAGTTTTTCGTCGCCGACGCAACCGCGGCAGTTCGTCGCCTGATTCAATTTCCTTAGAATTCCGTGCGCCGTTCGTCGTTGCCGTCAAGGTAGGCGTCTCGGCTATCCTTAGCACTCTAATATTTTGATTAAATCGTAATAATCATGTTTAGACCACCAGGATTAGAATATTGTAGTTAATGGGCTGTTTTTAATTTATTGGCATGCTTAGATAGAATTAGATTAATTTGGTTAATCCATGCATGTTTAGATTAATTTGTATATTCATGTATGTCAACCATCATGATAGGTTGGATATGTTTAGTTTAGCTAGTTTAGCATTGCTTGCATCGCGGTGAACCTTAAATGTATATACCCCGATTTGTTAAAAAAAGCCGATGTAAGGTGTAGGCATATGTTGATAGAATTCAGTTTATTTTTCTTTTGTGTAGTAGATAGTCTTGTTTACTCATGTAATTGTCATGCTTAGGTTGTAAATTGCATAATCCCATTTACATGCATTAGTTTGTGATAGATTGTGGTGTGGTATGCAAATATGTGGTGCATAGAACCATGGGTGTTCATCTATGTATTACATGTTTGATTTGCCAATTTGATGTTCATTTTATCGTTCCGAGTTAATTAAATGCTTGCATGGTGTGGAATGTGGTTAGTGCAGTGAGCTGCATTGTGATGGAAATATACTTCACCAGACTATGGTTCGGTCGTGTGGGCAGCAGATGAATTAGAACAATCTGGAGCATCCTTCGATCCCAGATACCGCGGTTGATCCTAAGTACTCCCCTGCCTATGGGGTACTATGGGATTTAGTTACTATATGTTACTTCCTACTATATGGTAAATCTGGTGCTAGTTTTGTGATGTGACTGCATTTATCAGATGGAGCATGGTATTTACTCAGACAGGTGTCTAGTTGTGTGGATTGGCATAGATGGTAGTGATATAGATGTGTCTTTGGTTTATGTCAGGTTTATGTGTTCTGGGCATACCTAGAACGGTTTAATGTGTAGGTTATGTTGGTTTTTAATGCATGTAGAGTCTGGTTATCATATGGGGTAGTTGTTTGACTTTGTAATCACTTAATTGGAGATATATAATTAGCTTAATCCTATGTATTAAATCTGATTTTTAGGCTTAATATGTATAGTATACCACTAGAATTATTATTATAATGGGGTAGTTCGGGTGTAAGACCTACCGAGTACATTGTGACTCACCCCTTCCCATTATAAATTTTTCACCGATTTCGAGGAGCCTCTTCCCCGAGGAGGACTTTGGAGAAGATTTTGAGGAAGACCTTGGAGTGATCCAGGCGAGTTTGAGGACCCGGAAGACGAGGAGTTTGGTGACGAGTGATCACCTATCGTTCTATCTAGGTTGCTGAGTTTTCCTTCTAGTTGTTAGTTAGTAGTTGTTTGGTATGATTTTCAGAGATTGTTTTGGACTATGTGTTAAGTCCTCTTAGTGGGTTAGATTGTAGTTATTAGTAGTGGTTACTTGGAGTTTGAATGTGATTGGAACATTACAGGTTGTTTTAAATTATTCGGATTTGATGGTGTGAATTTTGGTTTGTTCTCCTAAACTGTCCCGATATTCCGGATTTATTTTCCGCTGCGCTATTGTATATTCCGGGTCGTGACAGGAGTTGGTATCAGAGCATTCTTCCGGCCTGAAGATCCTTCTGGATCTGCCCGGATGCATTATTTGGATTTAGGAGAACAAAGTTTGATCTAGATCAAGTGATTTTGGATTTTAGATGGAATTTAGATCTTTTTGCATTATTGGAAGTTATATGTTGGGATTATCTGATTGGATGTTTACTTCTTGGAACAGGATGGCCTCCAGGGGTTACAACCGTAGGCGTGGAAATGGCGATGCACGGAATGTGCCAGAGATGAACGGAGATCAGCAAGGTCGTCGCCAGCAAGACTTAGCACAGGGTGGAGACCAAGCACCAATGCAAGCTCAGGTTGGAGGTCATGCGCCAGTACAGGTTGGAGGTCAGGTACCAGATGCAGCTGGCATCCTGGGTGCCATACACGAGCTTTTTCAGACGGTTCAGGCTCAGAACCAGGCCCAGCAGGGTAGGGCCCAGCAGCAGAATGCCAGAGCAGAGAGACCTCAGGTCAGCACCTTGGAAGAGTTCAAGAGGCTGGGTCCACCAGCTTTCCGTGGCGAGAGGGACCCGGCATTGGCAGAAAACTGGCTAAGGGAGGTTGGCAAGATCTTCAGGGCCATGCAGTGTCCGCCTGAGGACATGGTCCGCCTTGCCGCCCACATGCTATCTCATTCGGCAGGAGCTTGGTGGGAGTCCTTACTCCGCACCCGTTACACTGGGGTGACAGAGGCCGAGATCGACTGGGAAGACTTTCTCGGAGTCTTCAGGGACAAGTACGTCCCCATGCATGTCAGAGATGAGAAGAAGATGGAGTTCCTACTTCTGGAGCAGGGCAGCATGACGGTGATGGAGTACGAGAGCAAGTTCGTGGAGCTTGAAGCTTATGCACCGAACCTGTACGAAGAAGAACGCGAGAGAGCCAAGAAGTTCGTGGGTGGACTTCGTGGAGCAATCAGGGACAGGTTAGTGTCCAAGGTCTGGCGCAGCTTAGCAGCAGTATATGAGGCAGCTTGCAGGGTAGAGCAGAGCATGGGAGCCTACAGACAGCCTTCTCAGTACCAGAGGGCACCAGCTCGTACTCAACCCCAGCAGGGGGTGGATCGCAAGAGGAAGAGGACAGCGTATGAGTTACCTTGTACCTTGTGCAGAAGATACCATCCTGGCACCTCTTGTCACCGCAGCAGTGGGCTCTGTTTTGGGTGTGGGCAGCCTGGCCACTTGATTGTAGATTGTCCCAGTAGGGGTAGAGGTGCACCACCAGCAGCAGCACAGATCAGGGAGGAGGTCCGTCGTCCACAGCTCACCCTTCCAGCACCTCCTCAGCGTCAGGCACCCCAGCAGCAGCGGTTCGTGCCCCAGCAGCGACCAGCGCCGCCTAGGAGGCAGTTTATAGCACCTCGGGCACCACGAGCACCACAGCCACCACCACGCAGTGCCCAGGCCAAGGTGTTCGCCATGGAGCGCCAGGACCTTCCAGAGGCAGCCAATGCGGCAGAAGGTACTCTTTTAGTTGCTGGATATCATGCTAGAGTATTATTTGATTCTGGTGCTACGGATTCCTTTGTTTCCTTCCGGTTTGCTACTTTCCTGTTTAAGTATTGCAAGCATGAGGTGATCAAGTGTAGTCCAGTCAGTGTTAGCATGCCATCTGGGAAGTCAGTAGATGTATCTTTTTGTATACCCCAGTGCGATATAGATGTTAGTGGTTATGTCTTGAGGGCACGGTTATTTGTGATTGAGATGGAGGGCTTTGATGTCATCCTTGGGATGGATTGGCTGGAACATCACCATGCCATCCTAGACTGCTTCAAGAAGAGGGTGATTTTCCAGATACCTGGGGGTGACACTTTCTCCTATAAGTGTCCTAGTTATGGCAGGTCCAAGATGCTGATTTCTGCCTTGAAGACTTCCAAGTTGATTGGTGCCCAGTGTGAAGCCTACTTAGCTTGTGTTACCAAAGTAGAGGAGTCTGGTGATAGTCTAGCATTGGGGGATGTGGCTATAGTCAATGAATTTGTAGATATATTTCCAGATGATTTGCCAGGTTTGCCACCACCTAGGGACATTGATTTTGCCATTGATCTTGTCCCTGGGGCTGCTCCTATTTCCATTGCTCCTTATAGGATGGCACCTGCAGAGCTGAGAGAGTTGAAGAAGCAGTTAGAAGAGTTGCTAGAACTGGGTTTTATTCGCCCTAGTGTGTCACCTTGGGGTGCACCAGTGCTGTTTGTCAGGAAGAAGGATGGATCACTGAGATTGTGCATTGACTACAGGAAGTTGAACCAGTTAACCATCAAGAACAAATATCCCCTGCCTCGCATAGATGATTTATTTGATCAGTTGCAGAGTGCCAAGTTATTTTCCAAGATTGATATGAGATCAGGCTACCACCAGCTGAGAATCAAGAAGGAGGACATTCCCAAGTCAGCATTCAGGACCCGGTATGGCCACTACGAGTTTCTGGTGATGCCTTTTGGCCTTACCAATGCACCTGCAGCATTCATGGGTCTGATGAACCAAATCTTCAGAGAGTACCTAGATCAGTTTGTAGTTGTCTTTATAGATGATATTTTGATCTACTCTGCTAGTGAAGATGAACATTGTCAGCATCTAAGGGTTGTTTTGCAGACTTTGAGGGAGCACCAGCTCTATGCCAAGTTCAGTAAGTGTGCCTTTTGGCTCAAGAGTGTTAACTTCTTGGGTCATATTATCTACGAGGCAGTGTGCGAGTGCTGATCCAAGCAAGGTGGAGGCGGTACGGAGCCGGGAACGGCCTACCAACCCCACCGAGGTGAGGAGTTTTCTTGGTTTGGCGAGGATACTACCGCGGAGTTCATTGAGGGTTTGCTTCCATATCAGCCCCATTATTGCTCCCAACCAAGAAAGGAGGATTCAAGTGGACAGAAAAGTGTGAAGAGAGCTTCCAATGCTTGAAGGAGAAGTTGACCACGGCACCTGTTCTCGTGCTACCTTCTGGTTCAGGAGGTTTTGTGGTCTACACTGATGCTTCTAGGGTTGGTTTGGGCTGTGTGCTTATGCAGCATGATAGAGTTGTTGCCTATGCTTCCAGGCAACTGAAGCCCCATGAGAAGAATTACCCTGTTCATGACTTGGAGATGGCAGCTGTAGTTCATGCCTTAAAAGTGTGGAGGCATTACCTGTATGGTGAAATTTTCGAGATATTCACAGATCACAAGAGCTTGAAGTACATATTCACTCAGAAGGACCTGAACCTGAGGCAGAGAAGATGGGTGGAGTACATGAAGGACTATGACTTTAGCCTAAACTACCATCCAGGGAAGGCTAATGTTGTAGCTGATGCACTCAGCAGGAAAAAGATGATGGCTATGCAGTTACACCAGACATGGGAAGGAATGGAATTGTTAATTGATTGTGCACCCAACAGGGAAGTGGATAACCTAACATCCTTTTTGGCACAACTTTCTATTGGGTCAGCTTTGGTGGACAGGGTGAAAGAAGCTCAAGTTGGGAACCAGGCAGTGCAAGATTTGGTCAGAAGATCAGATGTCTCCAAGTATGAGGATGGTACAATCAGGCACCAGGGAAGATTGTGTGTGGCAGAGGATGCAGAGCTAAGGCAGGATATTTTGGCAGAAGCTCATAGATCCCAGTATACTATTCATCCAGGGGCAAACAAGATGTACCAGGATCTTAGAAGGCAGTTCTGGTGGGAAGGCATGAAGAGAGATGTGGCTGATTATGTATCAAGATGCTTGATTTGTCAACAGGTGAAGGCAGAGCATAGGAAGCCAGCAGGACCACTTCAGCCATTAGAGATTCCAGAATGGAAGTGGGAGCATATCACCATGGATTTTGTCACTGGTTTGCCAAGAACCAAGAAGCAGTGTGATGCCATATGGGTAGTGGTGGATAGACTCACCAAGGCAGCTCATTTCTTGCCCATTAAAGAAGCCCAACCGACAGAGAGCTTGGTGAGGCTGTACTTTGATGGTGTTGTCAAATACCATGGTGTGCCAGTCTCCATTGTATCGGATAGAGATCCCAGGTTCACTGGGAGAGTATGGAAAGGATTGCAGGATGCTTTGGGCTCTCAGCTCAAGTTCAGCTCGGCGTATCATCCTCAAACAGATGGCCAGTCAGAACGCACTATCCAAACATTGGAGGACATGTTGAGGGCTGGAGCACTAGAATGGCATAGCTTGGGACTTGGCTTACCACTCATCGAGTTTGCATATAACAACAGTTTTCACTCCAGTATCGGCATGGCACCGTTTGAGGCCTTGTATGGGAGGCCGTGCAGATCACCTCTTTGCTGGGAAGAGGTTGGAGACCGCAGCCTTATTGGGCCAGATTGGGTACAGGATAGCAATGAGAAGGTCAAGTTAATCCGGCAGAAATTGCTTACTGCTCAGAGCCGCCAGAAAAGTTATGCTGATTTGAAGCGCAGAGTTGTTCAGTTCGAAGAGGGTGACCATGTGTTCTTGAAGGTTTCTCCTTCGAAGGGAGTTATCAGATTTGGTCGGCGTGGAAAGTTGAACCTGGTATGTGGGCCCGTTTCGGTTGTGCAACGGATTGGTGAGGTTGCTTACAGTTGGCGTTGCCCCCGGCAATGGCGAGGATACATCCGGTTTTCCACGTCTCTCGCCTTCGGAAGTACGTGTCGGATCCAACCCATGTCATAGATTTCCGGAGATCAACGTGCAGCCGAATTTGAGCTTTGATGAGAGACCGGTCCGGATCACGGACCGGATGGTGAAGCAATTAAGGAGGAGGCGAATTCCGATGGTCAAGGTCCTTTGGAAGCATCACTCGTCGGAAGAATCGACATGGGAAGTGGAAGAGGATATAAGGCGTCTGCACCCGCAACTATTCGGTTAGTTATTTTAATTTAATTTTCGAGGACGAAATTTTTTTTTAGGAGGGTAGATTGTAACGTTGCGTAATAAAAAAAAATTTAAAATTTAATATTATTTTATTCTTATCCCTCCCCTATTTATTCCCTCCTTCCTCCCCCGGGAGAAACCCTCCCCGCGCCGCTTTCTTCCCCAGAAAAACCCTATTTTTTTCCCCCTCTTTTTCCTCTCCTCGGTCGCCGCCGCGCGCCTCTGCTCAGCGTTTCCCCCGTCTTCTTCTTCCTTTCCCGCGTGCGCTGCCAGCACACCCGCCGCCGCGTGGCGGCGAGAACCCGCCAGCCCCGTCGCCGCCTCGAGTCCCTCGCCCGCGCGCGAGTGCCGCGTCGCCACGGCCGCGGGTTGACCGCCGTCTTCCGTCGCGCTCGCGGACACCACCGCGTCGCCGCCGCCGTCCCCGTCATCCTCGTACCTCGTCCCGCGCGTTGACGGCACGTCGCCGCCCGCGCTCTCCGCCTCGCCGACGCCGCCCGCGTGCCGCGGTGACGCCGCCCGGTCGCCACCTCGTACCGCCGCCGCGTGCCTCGGTCGCCGTGCGACCGCGTCGCCCACGTGCTCGCAGCCCCGTCGCCGCCGCGCCGCCGCGTGTCCGCCACGTCTCGGCCCGTCCGCCGACGCCGCCGCCCGCCGCGAGACGCCGCGGCCGCCGCGAGACGCCGCGGCCGCCGCGCGCCGTCAACCCCCCCTCCGTGCGCCCGCTGCGCGCCGCCGCCGCGCGGCCTCTGCCCCGTGCGCCCGCCGTGCGCCGTCTCCCTCCCCTCCGCGGTATTATCCTCTCTCCTCTCTCCTATCGCCCTTTATCCTATCATCTTCTATTTAAATCCCTAGTTTATTATTTTTCTTCCTCCGGCAGTTTTGAAAACACCTACCCGACTCAGTTTTTCGTCGCCGACGCAACCGCGGCAATTTCGTCGCCTGATTCAATTTCCTTAGAATTCCGTGCGCCGTTCGTCGTTGCCGTCAAGGTAGGCGTCTCGGCTATCCTTAGCACTCTAATATTTTGATTAAATCGTAATAATCATGTTTAGACCACCAGGATTAGAATATTGTAGTTAATGGGCTGTTTTTAATTTATTGGCATGCTTAGATAGAATTAGATTAATTTGGTTAATCCATGCATGTTTAGATTAATTTGTATATTCATGTATGTCAACCATCATGATAGGTTGGATATGTTTAGTTTAGCTAGTTTAGCATTGCTTGCATCGCGGTGAACCTTAAATGTATATACCCCGATTTGTTAAAAAAAGCCGATGTAAGGTGTAGGCATATGTTGATAGAATTCGGGTTTTATTTTTCTTTTGTGTAGTAGATAGTCTTGTTTACTCATGTAATTGTCATGCTTAGGTTGTAAATTGCATAATCCCATTTACATGCATTAGTTTGTGATAGATTGTGGTGTGGTATGCAAATATGTGGTGCATAGAACCATGGGTGTTCATCTATGTATTACATGTTTGATTTGCCAATTTGATGTTCCTGTTTTACTGTCTGAGTTAATTAAATGCTTGCATGGTGTGGAATGTGGTTAGTGCAGTGAGCTGCATTGTGATGGAAATATACTTCACCAGACTATGGTTCGGTCGTGTGGGCAGCAGATGAATTAGAACAATCTGGAGCATCCTTCGATCCCGTATACCGCGGTTGATCCTAAGTACTCCCCGCCTATGGGGTACTATGGGATTTAGTTACTATATGTTACTTCCTACTATATGGTAACTGGGTGCTAGTTTTGTGATGTGACTGCATTTATCAGATGGAGCATGGTATTTACTCAGACAGGTGTCTAGTTGTGTGGATTGGCATAGATGGTAGTGATATAGATGTGTCTTTGGTTTATGTCAGGTTTATGTGTTCTGGGCATACCTAGAACAGTTTAATGTGTAGGTTATGTTGGTTTTTAATGCATGTAGAGTCTGGTTATCATATGGGGTAGTTGTTTGACTTTGTAATCACTTAATTGGAGATATATAATTAGCTTAATCCTATGCATTAAATCTGATTTTTAGGCTTAATATGTATAGTATACCACTAGAATTGTTATTATAATGGGGTAGTTCGGGTGTAAGACCTACTGAGTCTGTTGTGACTCACCCCTTCCCATTATAAATTTTTCAGCTGATTTCGAGGAGCCTCTTCCTGAGGAGGACTTTGGAGAAGATTTCGAGGAAGACCTTGGAGCTGATCCAGAGCAGTTTGAGGACCCAGAAGACGAGGAGTTTGGTGACGAGTGATCACCTCGTTCTATCTAGGTTGCTGAGTTTTTCCTTCTAGTTGTTAGTTAGTAGTTGTTTGGTATGATTTTCAGAGATTGTTTTGGACTATGTGTTAAGTCCTCTTAGTTGTTCAGATTGTGGTTATTAGTAGTGGTTACTTGGAGTTTGGTTGTGATTGGAACATTATAGGTTGTTTTTAATTATTCGGATTTGATGGTGTGAATTTTGGTTTGTTCTCCTAAACTGTCCCGATATTCCGGATTTATTTTCCGCTGCGCTATTGTATATTCCGGGTCGTGACATATACCGTGACATTAAAGGTACAGAGATTTATGTGTATACATACATACGAGATAGATTTGATACACACAAGGATATTATATTACCCAGACAGTTCTACATGTATATTTTACACCTCCTCGAGAGAAGTAAATCGTTTTTAACGCTTTTCCAACGGACTAATTATGACGTCAACCTTGTCCACGTCATGATCGCGGCAGCTGACTCGGACTTCCGTCGTGCGTCAGCCAGCTTGCCTTGAGCCTTGAGTGTTGACCCGCCGCCGGCAAACGACGAACCCGTCTCTCTCCCCGGAAAAAAAAATCATGACTTTGCCATTCATGATATATATATTTGTCATGAGTGTTCTCTGTACATTTGCCATTCAGATATATATATATATATTTGGAATGCAGATCGTCTCAGGGGGGCTTACGAGGAAACCCCCCTCAGACCACACACAAACCACATTAAATGTGGTGTCACATCGACTATTTAATACACCTTCAGAACTTGATGTGACACCACATTTAATGTGGTTTGAGTGTGGTCTGAGGGGGGCTCCCTCAGGAGCACCCTGAGACGATCTGCACTCATATATTTGTCCTTCCGAGAGAGAGAAGAAATATATCTCCTTTGAAATTAGGCACAGCCTAATTATGACAATATTGCTTCCATGTTATGATATTTTAGTTGGAATCACGGATGGATCAACCATTGGAATGCCCTCCGAAATGTATCGATCGAGGAGGACGGAGAGAATGGCAATTTTAGGATTAAAAATCAGCAGCAGCTCACTGACGATGGTATGGCTAGCTGCATCTTAGAAAGTAATCGTATTTTTAATTTTAAATATTTATGCATCTTACCTTTAATGGTCCCTAAGTTTTATTTATTATAATAATAAAATTCCTACCGATATGTCGATTGTTGTTGGAATCAGATAAAGGCATGCGAAATTAAATTTTTTTGTTTTAATTATTTCGAGTGTGATAAACTATCAACTATGTGTGCCCCCGGAGCTTCGTCGTCTTCGGCGGTGGCCTTGTAGTGGCTCCCTCCTTCGGCGACAGCACGATTCCGATGCTGTTCTGAGTAGGCAGAGAGCGAAGCTCGGTGATGCGACCGCCGCCGGCCGCAGATTCTCTGACGACGACGCGCCGGCCGGCGGTCAGCCAGCTGAGACGGCCGACGGAACGACGGCGGCTCGTCTGATCTGAGAACCGAAGCTCGGTGATGCGACCGCCGTCGTCATCGGAGACGGGATCACAAGGCAAGACCAGTAGACGACCGCCGTCGTGCGGGCATGCCCGGCTGGCGGTGGGGTAGCCCCGGCGAAAGCTTACAGTCCAAGTAACCCCCCCGTCCAGTTGAAAGTTCGGCTCTGCCCCTTGGAGCGGCCTGCCCAATGGCCGTCCGCCACCTCTCTCCTCCGTGCGCGTGGCTCCGGCGCTCTCTCCACCATCTTCCTCATCGACCGCTCCTTCTATTAGGGGCCGAGGAAGATGAGTATTCTGCGTATCCTCTCTCTCTCTCTCTCTCTGTGTGTGTGCGCGCTCAGAAATCGATGGAGCAGCCTAAGAGAGGGAAGAAGGGAGGCCCTCCCCCGCGCAGGGGCCGGCTCAGGAACAAGATTGTCGCCGACTTCTTCAGGTCACTTCTGGCCCTGGCCTGTTCGAGCTGGGGAACCGCCGCCGCCGCCGCCGCCGCCGCCGCGTCGTCGGAGACGCCAGCCAAGAGTGGGCGCGTGGATGTCGGAAGACTCGCACGCGCCGCCAATCCGTTCGGTCGTCGCAGAGATGAGAACAAGGAGGCGATCGCCTCCTCCCTCGCGGCCAAACCCGCAGATCCTTGATTAGTTTCTCCTCCTGTTTTCCTCCGCGTAAATATGGCCGTAGAAGAGAGATATTTCGATGGAGAGGAATAAATCATAGCTCGGCGTTCTTCATTTCCTTGACGACGATATCGAATATTAGCAGCTAGGGTTTGCGTGTGTCGTCGTAAATAAATAAACAGGACGCCATCTTTGTCCGTTCGCCATCGCCCGCGAGCTCGCGAGCTAGCAGCCGAAAGATCATGTCTCGGCGGACGGCGGCGAACTCGGTCGTTCCGGCTTGGACTCGGACGTGACTCGGGTGGACGGGACCGGGACTGGGT
Organism: Cryptocoryne crispatula var. balansae; assembly: GCA_036172225.1. Taxonomy (NCBI): domain Eukaryota; kingdom Viridiplantae; phylum Streptophyta; class Magnoliopsida; order Alismatales; family Araceae; genus Cryptocoryne; species Cryptocoryne crispatula. Next base: position 43,096,505 of record CM069922.1, read on the forward strand.
GCCACGTCTGCTGAAGGACCTTAGCTGGCGGGGCCCCACGAGACGTTGACCGACGATTAGCAGAGCAGTAGTCATAAGGAGGGGGCGGCGGAGGTCTCCGACTCTCCGCTCCTCCTCCCCCTCGTTGTTTTATTGTCACCGGTGGACTTTTCCTCCTGCGAAGGTCTGGTGATGGTAAGGAATATAGTTGATTTGAAGATGAAGAAGACATTTTTCTTTAGACTGTGCCGATCTACCTTTCCAACTAATCTCGTCTCTTTATCATCATGGTAAGAACTTTCATTTTTCTTTCTCGAAATATTTTTTGAGAGTCTTGAAACTCTCTTAAGTTTCACCTAAGATCTTAGTGTTTGTTAAATTTTTTATTTTTGGTGTTTTTAAATGTCTGATTAGATTAATCGATCTCATCACCTTTAATTTGGATTCCTATTATATACTTTATAATGAGATCGTCTTAACTTACGTAAGTAGATTTGTTAGTCTGTTCGAGATTTATTTCGACGTTGGTTACATTACCACGTTGTTATTTGCAAAGTTGTTGATTTGGACAATATTCATATTTCTACGATCGATGTGATCATCCCACCTCCAAATTTATGTCAGATTCCAAGAAAAGAGTCTTTTCTTCGGTCCGGTAAGTAATGTAACTCCGACGTTCTCAGTTAATTAACAAGGTTGTAGTCCTTATAACCTAGTAGACTTTCTTGGTAGTTGCTGGATCCGATGCTGGGTAGCGGGTAGGTTGTTGGAAGAACCGACAACGATTATCGGATATCCGGTGAGAGATCAAACCTCAACTTCCGAACAAGTAGGGTAAGGGGGTGTTTGGTTACATTTTAATTTTTTATATGATTTCGTGATAAAAAATTATATCATAATGCCAAACATGATAATTTTTAAAAATGAAAACATGACAATGTATCTGTTTGACAAAAATATTTTAATTTTCAAAAATGATAATAAACTGTTTGGTAACTACCATCATAAAAGGTCTTCTTCCAGAAAAATTTAAACGTGAATTTCAGATTTTAATATCAGAGTGCTTTGGATTGTTTTTCCAAAATCATTGGTCTTCGGAGGGGGGAGCGAGAGAGATGGTAGATGACAAACTACGACCATGATCTTCTCGTTGCAAATGATCTCAGGGGAATAAATCTTGAGTCATTTTGCCAAATTGAGAAGTGGAACTGCCAGAATTTTGCATTGAATTTCTTGTTTACAGAAGAAAAAAATGACAGAAATAAGCTAGAATTTATTTTGATTTCTAGATGGGGGAGGGAGAACAGTGGGGGAGGAGACCGGTGTGTTCATCGGGACATCCGCCGGAGGCGACCTTTTTGCTCATCTGCCCCTCTCGGTCCTGTTCTTGTTCTTGCGCATGATCACGTTGGTGTCGAGCCCGAAGTCGTCGACCTTGCACACGGCAATGAGCTTAGAGTCGCGGGAAGAGTCTCACGCATCCATGGAGAAGAGGCCGTTGTGCAGTGCGCTCAATCTCGCCCACAAAGCGCGACGGCAGCAAGGCGTGATCGAACACATTTAAAAACTTGAAGTCGAAGCTTCCCGTCCACCTTCTACTAGCCGTATCTTTATCCCCATACACAGGTCTTCACCACCCAAAAACATCCGGAAAAAAGGAAATGCAGCATTTACATATGTGAAGCCGAAGATGAATTGGGAAAAGACGAAAAAGGGGAGGACAGACTCACTTGTAGTTCTGGATGAGGTTGCATATGAATTCACTTAGCTGAACGACCAATCCTTTATGTAGATGCCCCAACTTGACCATGGGGTTCATTTGCGTCGCCAACATCGCCTGCTGGGCATGCACGCTGTCTGAAAGCACCATCCGGAAATGCTCTGTGGTGTTTTGCACCGTCTGCACCAGCTTCAGGTCCACCTGCAGCACGGGCTTCATGCCCTCCGCCCGCCATTGGTGATGTCCGCTATCGCCCCTGCCGTCAGGCTAACCTCTTACATTTGCCCCCAACGTTCCAGAACCCCCCAATCCGAAGAAACCCTAGCAAAGAACCGGGGAACATACCAGATCTGCACAGGGTTATTTAGGAGTTCCTCCGCCTAGAGGCGGCAAAAGAATGAATCCGGAGCGGATCCGGATGTCTCCGCTGGAGTCGGCGGCCAGCAGATCGATATCGACATCGAGCTGAGGGGCAAGGACGGTGGCCAATGGGCGCGTTGTGGTGGCATAGCGGGAGAGGGAGAGGAAGGAGAAGAAGGGGGCGAGGAGGAGGCCGCCGCCGGAGAACCTATGATGGAGGGAGCTCGGAGAGGGTAATCGAGGGTTTGTTGAGCCGTCGAGTGCGTTTTCAAAAAAAAAAGAGGGCTCGACCTCTTTTTTTTCCTGTCACGGATGAAAACGTAAAAATATTTTTAAAACAAAAAATGAAAAAGTGGACCAAACACATTTTCAAGACCTCTTTCGTTGCAAGTTTCAAAAATTAAAATAAAAATGCCCATTATCGTACAACCAAACACCCCATAAGTTCAATTCAAAAAAAAATTTAAACCAAACAAATAATTTAGTTGGATGTCCTAGAATATCATCGAATTATACGAAATAATAAGTATCTATAATCAACTAAAATAGAATCTTGTACGTCCTTCTTTCACCCCTACCTCGTCGAACTAAGTGCTCTGTTTCTCTGAAATTACACACAATACATAATTATCAAGTTTTTTTAATTTAAAATAGTGGAATAAGTCTACCACCATCTTTTTTCCCTTAATTTTTGGAATGCCCAACACTTCCTACCTTGTCAGACCCTTGAGAAAACTGAGTGAGGTAGCTCTTCAATCTTCTCACCCAGCAGCTGTCCGAAATTCAAGAGATCAAAATTTAAATACTCTTTTGATTAAGACACAGAAACGTTGAATAATCTCTGTAAAAAAAACCAAGAGAAACTCAAACCTTAAAATTGAAAAGGAACTTACTCCAGGGAGAAACGGAAAGCATAATATATGAATGAGATAAAACCAACGTACCACCACACTTCAAGATTAAACAGCCGGATACCAGAGTTCATGAACCATGATAAACATCTCTCCAGTTGCTTGTTCTCCTCAATAACTTAACTGAGTTGTACAAATACCAAGTTGACAATAACTCTCGATCTGGGAGAGCAGCAGCTAAATATGCACTGTAGGAAATAGAACACGTACAAAATGTAAATCAGGAGTTGCTCTCAACGAGTCGTCTGGCATTGCATCGGGGCGGTGAGATTGCCGGCAGCATCTTGTTGCTTTCGGCCCGAGAAGCAGACATAATCCCACCACAGGCAGCAGATCTCGGCAGCATACAGGAGGAGATTGTGAAAAAGTTTCTGCGCCTAGGATGATGCTCCGACCCCTGGCTCAGGCTCACGTATATGGATAGATGCCCTAGAAAGACTGGCCTCCAATTCATTTAGTTCATCCAAGTCCAGATCGTCGTCGTCATCGACAATGTCTTCTTCGGCATCGCCATTCCCAGATGATGTGCTTGGGCCCTCAGATGGGTTCGCATTCTTAGTCTGCCAGCATAAGAAAAAATTATGTGGCCTGTTTGTTAACAGCATTAAACATTTCTACCATTATTAATGTTGAAATCAATAGTAATAGAAATGATCATAAAGTAGCTATCATGAATCATAATACAAGTGTCCACATGTATCAGATTTGTTATCGATACTAAAAATATTAATATCAAAATTGATACAGTATCATTTTTTTAGTACTCTAAAAGAGCTTATAGGGTGTTTGGATACGTTTTTTTCCCTTTCTTTTATCTAAAATTTAAAAATGGAGTAACAGACCTGTTTGGTTATGATTTTTAGAGTCCTCCCGATTTTTAGAAACGAAGTTGTTTCCTCTAACTGTCTCTCTCGGAAACAAAACAGGGGAAGAGTTGTTTTTTTTCCGAGAGAGAAGCGCGTCCGACGTTCGGCGCCCGCACGCCTTCCTCTCGACACCCCGTCTCCGTCTCGCCCTCACACCGGGAACCATTCGAAGACCTGCAGCCGTCTCGACGCCCCTACTCGCCGTCTCAGCGTCCCGGCGACGATCATCCCATCTCACACAGCCGGCGAAGCAGCCGCAAACTAGGTAAGTCGGGCCTCCCTATCTCCTGCGCAGTGCCCCCTCCCCCCGGCGCTCCGTCCCCCGCGGCTGGCATCCCCTCCTCCTGCGCACCATCCCCGCGGCTGCGGACAGAGACCCGCCGTAGTCTCTCGTCGCCCCTCCCGCAGCCTCCCCTCCTCCTGCGCACCCCCCCCGGCTGGCCTCCCCTCCTCCTGCTCACCGGCCCCGCAAGCAAAGCAAGCCCCCTCCCCCCCCCCCCCCCCCGGCGCTCCCCCGCCCGCGAACCCCCCCCCCCCCCCGGAGTCCCCCGTCGCTGCCCCCCGCGGCTGCGGACAGAGCCCCGTCGCCGCCCCGCAGCCTCCCCTCCTGCGCACCCCCCCCCCCCCGCGACTGGCCTCCCCTCCTCCTGCTCACCGTCCCCGCAAGCGAAGCGAGCCCCCCCACCCCCCCCCGGCGGCTGGCCTCCCCTCCTCCTGCTCACCGTCCCCGCAAGCGAAGCAAGACCCCCCCCCCCCCCCCGGCGCTCCCCCGCCCGCGAACCCCCCCCCCCCCCGAGTCCCCGTCGCCGCCCCCCGCGGCTGCGGACAGAGCCCCGTCGCCGCCCCCTGAACAACACGAGACCCGCACGACTGACTATCTGCACATACAGTCCGGGCTGCCAGGAAGCCCCCCTCCCCCCGGCGCTCCCCCCGCCCGCGAAGCCCCTCCCCCCAGCGACTGTAGCTGGCTACGTACCAAGCAGAAGAGCAGGAAGAGAGGACAGCTACTGCTGAAATTGATGTATATGGTTATACATCAATAAAATAGCATTGGAAATGTGGGAAGATTATGTTAGTAGACGAAATTGATATATATAGTTCATTTTTTATACATGTTACTTGACATTGTATACAATATGGAGGTTGTGAGATATTATATTGTATTGACATGTACTGTATGTCGTAGAAGTTCTTTTGATTTTAAAATCATAACCAAACACTACTGTCTAACTTTTAAAAATTGAGACAGTTTTGCCAAACACAAAATAATTGGACTGTTTTGATTTTAAAAATAAAACTGATCAGTCAAGTAATCTTGTTTTCAAAAATGAGGTTGTCTTAAAATTAAAAGCGCTACCAAACACCCTATTAAAATTCAAGCAGGGCATTAAATATTAAGAGGGCTTTCCAGGACAGATATGTGCTCTTCACACAATTCCGCGTTCTTCTTAAAAGAGCTTAGAAGTCCAGATAACCACATCAACCACAAAACCCATAATAGCGGTAAAAAATAAGATAGGAATTGGATGCAAAATTGTAGGTGAGCCGACATGGAATAGGCAAAAAGTCTATTTGCAGTTAAGATAAGTTTCAACGAAATTTTAAAACTGTATTTCAGATGAACTGAATTATGTTTTTCAAACTACAAACAAATATACTGGAATGCCTATTCATTTGATTATATTTCTAGCTTTACGGATATGACTTCCAGTCAATAGATACAATGTTTACAGGCAAAACAAGTGAGAAGAAAGATCACGATGTGCGTGTTGAACCGCACAAAAATCTCAAACCCCAAAGATATGCGCATGTCGAGCGGCAGAAAACCAATATCGGTTTGTCGAAATCAAATCCAAAAAGGAATAAATCCCAATCAGTTAAACCTACGGCGATTTGGTAAAATGAACCGGTTCCCTCCAAACTAAGCTCGGAGGTCTCCCTCTCCACCAAACAGGAAAGGAACAAGGCCGAAGGTCTTTCGCTACCGTCGACGTCGCGGAACGATGTCGACACTGCTATCAAACATGCCCGAAGGGCCCTGTGCGCCAAGGAAGCCGAAGGCTCTTGTCGTCACCGACATTGGACTAAATTGACATTTTCCCTTATTGCCGCTGTCTCCGCAAAGGAGAGCCGCAGGGAAAATCTTCGCCGATAGAAGACCGGAAGGAGAGCTTCCGTGAAGCCCTTGTGCGTCAAAAAAAATCGAAAGAAGAACCAAAAAAAAAAAAAAGAGATCCGCCGCGGCCTCCCTTTCCTGCCAAAGAAGAGGAATGAGAGGGAGAGAAGAGGGGAGCTCCCGCGCTGTCATCACTGGACAGAGGACGCGCCGAGAAGGAGGGCAAACAGAAATCGCCGCCTTGCCCCTACGCCACCGTCGTCGCTGGGAGCCGACGCTACTGCTGTAGGAACCCGCCATCAAGCTCACCGTCATCGCAAGGAGAAACGCACTGCTGCGGTGCTTCCGTCGCGAGAAAAGAGAGAGGGAGTAGACAAAGGCTGCCGCCGACACCTTGCTCTTGCGACACCACCACTGCCGACACCTTCACACGCGTCGTCACCCCCATCCAAGCCGCTGGACCACTCCTTCGTCACCGCCAAGTCGGTCAAGGAAGGAAGAAAACCACCGTGCCCCCCCCACTCCTCTGTCGCTGAGTAGAGACCGGGTAGAGAAAACGACGGAGAAAGAAAAAGAGGAACCCTCGTCGCCGCCGCCTTCACAAGCCGTGGTTGCCGCCACCGCCGATTGCTCCTACAACCGCCGCCGTCTGCCATCGCCGGAAGGAGCGCCGCGAAGAGGAAGCCCTCGCTGGCTTCCGTCTCTGTCGGGGAGAGATAAATGCCGTGAAGAGAGGGGCATCGCGAGCGGGTGCTTCCGGGTCAATCCCGGTCAACAGGGATTAAAAAAAAAAGCGGCCAAGCCGCCCGGCAAGCATGTGCGACGAGCGCACACGCAGGCGAGCCCCCGCCGCCCGGTCAAACTGGGTGTTCCCCGGTCGAACCGGGGCTTAACTACAAAAAGAAAAGAAAAATGGCCCATGGGCCAGTGGGCCTCCGCGCGGCAGCGCGGCGGTCGCGCGCGACGTGCGCACGTGGGCACGCAGTGCCCCACCTGGTCAAACCAGGTGTCCCCCGGTCAAACCGGGGGAAGAATTTCAAAAAAAAAAACAAAACAAAACAAACAATGGGGAGACCAAAACCGGCCTCCCCACGATGGCAGCAAGTGGGGGGTGCGCCCACGTCCAAAGTAGTGGCCCCAGTCCTTGGATCCGGTCACCCCAAGGTGACTTTACCACCAGTTTGACTTTCGGTCGAACAGAAAACATAAAAGGGGAGAAACGGAGGTTAAACTCACCTCCGAATCGGGTCACCCCCCACTATTGCGAAAATGGGCTTAGTGGGGTGGTTTTTTGTGACCGAAATACCCCTCCAAAATCGTCTATAAATACTCCCACATGGCCATACGCGGGAGGGGTTGGAGAGTGTTGGAAAGAAGTTGGCTTTTGAGGAGAGAGAAGCTCTGATCTTCGAAGTGAGTCCCAATTTCTTCAAAAATGAAGGAAGGGTTTTGCCCAACTTCCAAAGAAAATTCCAACCGCCTCGAATCGGCTTTTGGCCATTCGAGAAGAGAGTAAGGGTTTCGCCCGACCTCCAAAGTCCAATCGATCCCGATCCTATCTCGTTTCGCGAGAGGGATCGAGTAGCCCGCATTTTAAAAAATGCGAATTTAAGCTACTCGGGATCAAATAGAAAACCCAAATCGGTCAAGCCGAAATGCCGGTCAAACCGAACGGGAATTCAAATAGAAAACCCAAGTCGGTCAAACCGAAATGCCGGTCAAACCGAACGGGAATTCTAAATGAAAACCCAAGTCGGTAAAGCCGAAATGCCGGTCAAACCGAATGGGAAATCAACATGAAAACCCAAATCGGTAAAATCGAAATGCCGGTCAAACCGAACGGGAAATCAAGGTGAAAACCCAAATCGGTAAAACCGAAATGCCGGTCAAACCGAACGAGAAATCAAGGTGAAAACCCAAATCGGTAAAGCCGAAATGCCGGTCAAACCGAACGGGAAATCAAATAGAAAACCCAAGTCGGTAAAGCCGAAATGCCGGTCAAACCGAATGGGAAATCAACATGAAAACCCAAATCGGTAAAACCGAAATGCCGGTCAAACCGAACGGGAAATCAAGGTGAAAACCCAAATCGATAGCCGAAATGCCGGTCAAACCGAACGGGAAATCAAAGTGAAAACTCAAGTCGGTAAAGCCGAAATGCCGGTCAAGCCGAACGGGAAATCAAGATGAAAACCCAAATCGGTAAAATCGAAATGCCGGTCAAACCGAACGAGAATTCAAATCGAAAACCCAAATCGGTCAAACCGAAATACGGTCAAACCAAACGGGAATTCAAATCGAAAACCCAAATCGGTCAAACCAAAATGCCGGTCAAACCGAACGGGAAATCAAGGTGAAAACCCAAATCGGTAGCCGAAATGCCGGTCAAACCGAACGGGAAATCAAAGTGAAAACCCAAGTCGGTAAAGCCGAAATGCCGGTCAAGCCGAACGGGAAATCAAGATGAAAACCCAAATCGGTAAAATCGAAATGCCGGTCAAACCGAACGGGAATTCAAATCGAAAACCCAAATCGGTCAAACCGAAATACGGTCAAACCAAACGGGAATTCAAATCGAAAACTCAAATCGGTCAAACCGAAATGCCAGTCAAACCGAACGGGAAATCAAGGTGAAATCCCAAATCGGTAAAACCGAAATGTCGGCAAACCCGAACAAGCTCCAGAAATGCCGCATATCAAATGCAATCAAGCCATTCCTGGACACATGAAGACAATCTGGTTCGGTAAAGCCAAAATACCGAAAATGCCGAAACCCAGATCGGTAAAGCTGAAATGTCAGCAAAGACCGAACAAGCTCCAGAAATGCCGCATATCAAATGCAATCAAGCCATTCTTGGACATACGAAGAAATCTGGTTCGGTAAGGCCGAAATGTCGAAAAAGCCGAAACCCAGATCGGTAAAGCTGAAATGTCAGCAAAACCGAAGAAGCTCCAGAAATGCTGCATATCAAATGCAATCAAGTCATTCTTGGACATATGAAGAAAATTTGGTTCGGTAAAACTGAAATATCGGCAAAGCCGAAACCCAAATCGGTAAAGCCAAAGTGCTGGCCAAACCGAACAAACTTTAACATGTGTTGAGGAACAAAGGCTCGGATGCCCCCTCATTTATTGTACTTCCATGTACTCAAATCGACATGAAATAAATTCAAGTTCGATTGACTGGATGTGCCATTACAAGGATGACACATAATCCCCATGGACTTTGAGAAGCAGATAAAAATTAAATAAGTCATTTAAATAATTTAAAATTCTAATCAAATAATCAAATTTGATTAAATAAAAATCAAATAATGACTTATTTATTAACAAAATTGCCATCATAATCAAATCAAATTCATGCCATAAAATCATGCATAAAAAATGACCACAAATGGTTACAAAATATGTTAAGTTTGAATCCGACTTAACCATAAAAAATTAAGTCAACCTAAATGGATAATGCTACTTAATTAAATAAGTATGCATAACAAAATTCAAATCAAATAAATGATCAAAACGTTAATAAAATGTTAATATAATCCAACCAAAATTATGTCATTAAATAATACATAAAAAATGTCAACCAATGACTACGAAAACAAGTTATGTTGGATTAAAATCAACCATGAAAAATTAAAGTGATCAATATTATTAAGAACAAATCTTAATAATAATAAGAAATTCACTTAAATCAAGCAAACAAAAATGCTAACAAAAAAAATGGAAATCAATTCCTACAAAAAAAAAGAAGAGATCAACTCAAATTTGTCTAAGTCAACAAATGACCAAAGACATAAACAAAACAAATCAAATCAAATCTTAAATCAAGAAGAAAATCAATGAACCCAAACTTAAAAGTTTGAATTAAGTTCAACCAAATTCCATCTCATAAGGCCATGGGGATATGTCTTCCAGCTTTATGTTTATGTGGATGCATGACTTCCGTTCAATATGTTGCTGTGACGATCAATCAAGGGTATTCGAGTGTTCGCTCGATGTAATTAACACCGGAATATCGCAAGTCCGGTGGAGAGAGGTCAAAATTTATTTTCAAAGAACTCAGATAACCTCACAAATTAAATTGTGGTTCAAATCATCTAAGTGGTGGGTGATATCCATATCGACACTTAGCAAATATGTGGAACCATCGGTGTTCCTATAAAATAATACCACATCAAATTAGCTAATACTCCTATGAATACCACATATTTTCATAGTAGTCAATGCTAGCCTAAAGCAAAAAAGAATTTTCTACAAAAGAGAATAAACGAGGTTCCAACAGTGCGCAACGTAGGTACATCAGCAAGTGCATGACATAATAGAAAAGCACAAGAGCAGAAGCAAAACTACAATTTTTTTATGTACATATATGGATGTTTATGCCAGCGCCATTGACTCCACGTCTCCACCCATGATGTAAAGATGGTAAATAAACGGAGAGTTAATTTTAATTGTGTGCTTGCCACATATGAATGATGCCCCCAATCTGGGGGTGTTGTTGAGTAAAACTGTTGCATGTTACTCAAGCTCGGCTCATTTACCTCTACTTGAGCTCAGTTTATTAAGAGATGGGCGATGGCCCTGGCACTGTCTAACCTCAACTCTGACCGCGTGCTCGGTTACAGTTGATAGCAGCCCAAAGAAGAAGAGGCAGATGAGACTAGACATTGTTCCTGCCTGTATGATTTTGCCAAGAGAGAAAGGGGACCCTGCCCGACCTTCAGTCCACCACCTGGCAAGGATGTTGTTTCAGCAACAAAAGGGTTGGCGGTACCAAGAAAAATCAAAGAGGTCTAAAAGCTTCACCCCTACTGCCTGATGGCATCAGCTTATTGCGTTGAAGGGCTTGGTTGCCTTCGAATGCTGCTGGTGCCAGGGCATGATGAGGCTGTGCTGGTCCTCTTGTTTGCAACGAAAATGCTTAAGGAGCTGTCCAAATCTTTCTTCTGAGATGACTGAAGAGTGAAGAATAAGAAGAAGAAGAAGAGGAGGAGGAGGCTGAACAGGTGCAACAGAGAGGCAGCGCTGGCCTCCTTCGCATGGATTGCAGAATCGGCTGATCTCAAAGATTGTTGTCTCGGATCTCAGCTTCGTCTCGGAAGCGTGAAAGAGAAGAGATCTCGTGAGATTCTCGAAAAAATCTCGAGAGATCGGATCTCGGATTTCATTTATGCAGGGTATACTTTACCCAATGATTGCCATCTCACATCTATATTTTATCTCACGGAGATTGAAGATAAAAGATCTCGAAAAAATCTCCAGGGATTAGATCTTGAAAATACCAATCAATGTGCATGTTTAAATATAGAATGTCATATAATCTCTTTAAAAAAAATAAGAGAACTCATATTAAATATTAAAATAAGCTGTGAGAGAATTAAAAGTGTAATACAAAGATGATGAACTATTGTTAGCATGAGACATACAAAAGATCTTATGTCAAACCAAAGTTTCATCATGAACAATATGGATAGGAGATTGATAACATTTTGAGTCAATTGTACATATATAGTTATTAAAACATTAAGTCATTAAAATATTAAGCTATGAAATTTTATGGAACAATAATGTTTAGATGAATATTTGGATGGATTCCATAATAAAATTGACAATATAAGAAGGAAACTTAACAAGATCATCTAACAAGTTGGGGATAATAATAGGCGGAGAAGATCAAGGTATCACAGGTACTACATAGATATTCTCGTTTCGGCGATCTCGTTTCTCGGATGCATGGAAGAAAAGAGATTCTCAGGAGATCTCGAGAGATTCTCGGGAGATCGCATTCCATGGCTGATCAAGATCAGGATCGTCGATTCTTGGATCGGATCGGACCCCACCGATCTGATTCTGGCCGGAACTACCGATCCGGCCCAGACTTCTGGCCAGATCGGTCGAGACAGATCCAGTAGGATCGAATCGGGAATCGGTCGATCCCCTAGAACTTAGAAATGTCCGGAATTGGATCGATTCTGGACCAGATTCCGGACCGATTCCCTCTTCTCACCTCTGATTCTCGCCTCCCCCATTCCCTTTAACCTCTAGGGCTCCCCCTTCCGGCGATCCAGCATAAGGAGTAGCGATCCAGCTGTGAGAGGCGGCCGATCCCCCTAAACAGGTAAATTTGGGGGGGGGGACCCCGATCCCTGCTCCCCCTCCCCCTAACCCCCTACCACCATAAAAAAAAATTCACTACTCTGTGCCCCGTTTATGATAGTATAGCATATTAATATATTTCACTATCACTTATACTATCACATATATATAAGATTCATAATCATAAATATATGTTATACACTTAAAATTTATAAAGATCTATTTTAACTATCTTCTCTCTTATAATATAGTTTGTACTTATACGACATTTTCTCAAAATGAACTTACTTTGCATGGCATTGTTTATTAGAATATCATCCGCATTGTTTTTAATTTTTAAAATTTTTTTACTTATGCCTATGATTTTTACTGATTTTTTAAGAATTTTATGATTAAAAAAATTGGCCAATTTGGACCGATCCAGGATCACCTTTTCGTCTGGAGGACCAGCCGATCCGATCGGAGGTCACTGATCCCGATCTTGATCCCGCGATCCTTGCTCCTTCGTGGGCAGCTGAACCAGAAAGCAACTAGCAGACTTTCTTGACAGGCGAAGGCTAGCAGCAGGGTTCTTGCCCTACCTCCACATGCTGCAGTCGGAGGCACTCCGCAAACAGGCTGAATCCCATTTTGAGTCGATTTTTGTAAGGATAGGCACTTATAATCATGCACCCCGTAATCCAAATCCCATTTTGACTTAATCTTTGTACAGATATGCAGCCTAGGTTTGAATCTCATCTATGTATAAAAACTTATGAGATACATACTTAGGGTCATGCACCCTAAAGTTAAATCTCATTGCATGTATGGTAGATGATGCATGATACGTGATACATACATAATCTTGTATGATTTGACTTAAATTTTCTTTCTACGTTTTGTGCTCCTTGAGCTCCTTGGGACTTGGGAGTTTCTTTCTTGTGCTCCTTAGGAGCTCTACGCAAAATCTCCTCGGAAGATCACTTCTTCAAGTCCTCCTTTCCTCCTTCAGTGGCTTCTTCTTCTCTTTATTTTAGTGCTCTTTAAGAGCTCTTGGCCTTGGCTCTAGGAGCTTCTTCTTTGGGAGATTGCCCTTTGGAGGCTTGTCTTATCCTTAGGATGCTCCTTGGGAGCCTTGTGTGGAGTGCCTTCTTGCTAGCTTCCTCCTTGAGTGTGCAGGAGGAAGCTGCCCATTACACCTCCTCCCCTTGCTCCAATGGTGAACAGGAACCACATGCAGCAAGTCCATTGTTAGCACCAGATGGCTGCCAGGCTACCTATGCCTTTCATTGCAGCCAGCAACCACAGTGCAGGAGACAGCCGCAAGGCTGCCTCTCCCCCTCATTGCACCAACAGCTGAGGCGCAGGTACAGCAGAGCTCTCCACTGTGGGCACACACCGGAGCCAATGAAGATGCTGTTCAGTCAAACTGCTTTGAGCTGCTCCTCACCGTTTGCAGCACCTGTAGCAGAAGAGGGAGCACCCTCTCTCTTGATGTTACAGCGGTGCAGAGGTTTGGACTGATGTTTATCTTTTTTATCCTCTCTCTCTCTCTCTCTCTCTCTCTCAGGCGTACAACTGAGTTTCTCTTTTCCTTCGTCTGGAATGCAGGGGCATCTGCCTGCCCCTGCGACAGTCGTACATGCAGCCACAGCAGGAATCTTCCCACTCCCTTTTGCTCCCGTGGAAGAGAGGCATCATCAGCGGGAGAATGAATGTCCACAACAGTAGAAACTAGGAGGATTACAATGGGATTGCTCCCCCCCATTTGCTTTTTATTTATTTCATGATTTATTACTTCTGAAATTCAAATCACTACATGCCTACGGCAGCATAGGGTTCTCTTGAAAGATATATCCGGCTAATTGAAGATGGCTGCATTAACTTGAGAACTTAACCAGATCGACTAAGTGAACAAACCCAAATGGGCCTGAACCAGCCAGTAAAGTATGTTTAGACAAATTAAATATCTGACCTTAATTGCTGATAATGGACCCATACCATGCCAACGTGAGTTTGGAGTGACTGGCAACTTAATTAGAAAGGAGAAAAAAAAACATCAAGTGGACTGGTGGACTGACGTGATCAAGTTATAGGTGAGTAACTTAGTGTTGTAACCGAAAATTTTCAGAAAAAAGGGAAAAAGAGAAAACAAAAGAGATGGCAGGCTCGGCCTCTCTAAAATTCGGGTTGTGTACAACATGTACAGGTACCATACACAAGCCCAAACAGGCCCAATTCGGTCCATCTCCAGGCCCATAACAGGACCTTGATCGGCCCAATTCAGTCCACCCGAAATGCCCATCGATAGAGCTTGAAATGGCATTTCAATTAACTCAAGTTGGCCTACTGGAGGGGCCCATTTGCAAGCCATCTCCAAGGCCCACGGGCCTGCTCAAAGGAGGGGGCTGGACAGTCTTCTAAATGAGCCAAGAAGTCAGCCCGCGGGTCTGCTCAAGGGTGGGCTCGACAGAAAAATAGAAAGAGAATTTTGGAACGAGGCAGGAGATCAAGAGCCGCGGAGGTGTCGATGAGCTGTGGAATCCCGATCAGTATCCGATTCTGGATATTGTGGTAGGTCCGAGTCCCACTCGGAGACAGTTGAGGCAACGACCGATGGAGGTGTAAAAAAAAGAAAAGAAGGCCCGATCTCCTTCCGGAATTTAGGGGGGAGAATGCGGGAAGTTCCGAGTCCCTCTCGGACCCGGAATCACATTCCTAACCAAAGACGGAGCCCTGCCCATGCCTATAAGAAGCATGCCGGCGCGCGCTGCCGTCGAAGGAGAGGGCCGGAAGGAGAGGGCCGGAGAGAGAGGGAGAAGAGAGAGCAAGGGGAGAGATCGTAGAGGGAGAACAGCAGAGAGAAGAGAGGAAGATTACCGACCCCCTGGAGTTCCGTTGAAGCCGCGCGGAGCCCCCCCTCTTCTCCTACTTCCTCCGGACGCCGCAAGCAGGTCTATAGGTCGCCGCAATTGCCGTAGGAGCCGAGAGATCCTCCCGCCACCGCCGGTGAGGTCTCCTTCTTCCTACCCTAGGGCCGCCGGCCCCTTCTCCTCCTTCCTCCGGAGCCGCCGCAGTCGAGCAAGGCCGGTGCTGCCGCCGGGAGCCGCCGCAAGGCCGCAAGGACGCCGCTAGCTTCGCGCGGGACTGTAGCAGGGGGAGAAATATGTCTCCCCCAACTATATGCCATGGTGGAAAATCGTGGGGCCCACCGGAGGATTTGCTGATAAAAAAAAAGGAAATGAGGCCGGCCGGGCGAAGCCGGCCAGCCTTCGCAAAGGGTGAACAGCACCCGGCCTTCGCAGGAGGTGAACCGGCCGGTTCAAACAGTGCCGGCCTATCTCCAGCCGGCTGAAGCCCCCTTTGGCCAGAACAATGCCCTGCGCGGTGCGCAGGGGCTTCTTCAACAAAAAAAAAAGAGGAAATGTTTTAAAACAAACAATCCAATGAAAATAAATAAAAATCTACATTTAATTCAACAAACCGGACTAGTTGGGGGGTCGACTAACCATCCACCCCTACGTCTCGGCTTAACTTAAAAGAATTCAAAATATGGACTAGTTGGGGGGTCGACTAACCATCCGCCCCTACGTCCTTAAGATAGACATACAAAGGTCTATAAAAGACCCCAATGTCTTACCAAGTTCACCAAGCTATGCAAGGCTCAAGCATAATCAATATGCCATCATGCCGGTCATACGCTAGTGGAATCATCAAAATAGTGGGGGATGCCCATAAGTCTATCAAGACCGGGTACATGCCACCCATGGATCGACAAGTCCATCAAGGACTCAAGAGACTGATTTTCCAGTCAGGTTACAAATTGCCTCATGAAGAGTGGAGGGAAATACCCATAAGTCTATATCAGACCGGGTGTATTCCTTTCAAAAGATCGACAGACACCACATCATCAAGAGTGGAGCAAGAATATTCTCAAAACAAGTTGTATTTTTCTGGACTATGAACGTCCAAAACAGACATCCAAGAGATTGTACTTTTCAATATATCATTGAGAGAGTCAATGATCTCAATGATCCGATGGGATGCCAAGCACTTAAAAAAAAAAAAGAGAAGAAAAGAAAAGAAAAGAAAAGAAGAAAACTGAACATAAATCTGTAATTGATTTGTCCAATCCAGTTCGGTTCCACAAACAGAAATTTAACCTCATAAATCACACATTTGAATTGGTTCAAATCACATTACGTAGAGGAGCTGAGTTGAAGTCCAGGGATTTGAAACATACAGAAAATTGGAAGAAAAATAAAAATCTGAAAATCTAGAATTCAAGCCGCAGCTGGATTGCTGCGGGATCTGGAAGCTGAGAATTTGGAAGAGAAAACAAAAATCTGAATTTGGAGTGGTGCAGAATCTGAAGTCTGGATCCGTACACCAAATCTGGATCTCCAAATCTTTAAGGCCAGATTGAGAAATTAGAGACTGGGCGCCAGAAGCCAGAACCCATTTCTGAAATCTGAAACATACCGAAAACTGAAATCTATAGGAAATCTGGGGTTTTAAAATCTGAAACAGAAGTCTGGAAGCCGGAAGAAGAGGAATCTGGAAATCTTTGGGAAGGGTGCAAAATGTCAAATCTGAAAGTCCGAATGCACCAAACCGAAAATCAGAATTTATGCTCAGGCTCCATTTCAAAAGAAATCAGAAATCAAATTGCTAATCTGAACTTCGCAGAGAGATTGGGAGCTGTGGAAGTCAAGTCCAAAACTGTGAAATCAGAAATCCATATTAGATCCGGGAGTTTGAAATCAAAATCTGAAGTGCAGAAGTCTGAAAATCTGAAGTTTAATAAATCTGAATTTGTGCAGAGCCTGAAAATCTGAAGATCTGTTTTGGTGCAGAAACCCGCTTAAAGAAAATCTGCAATTTGGAGAGATTCAAAATTTACAAGAGGCCTGAAGTTTGGAATTTGAAGAAATCAAAAAATCTGGGCATTGCAGAAACTGAGGCCTAAAATCTGGAATCTGAAAACTGAATTTGTATTGAACCTCTTTAAGAGTCTGCAATCTGGAAATATTTGAAAAAATGCAGAATTTAAAGTCTGAAATTTGAAATCAGTAAGAAATCTGGAAGTTTGAAAGACTGCAAATCTGAAATGCAGAAATCTAGAGTTTGATATTTGAAGAAGCAGGAAATCTGAACTTTGCAAGGAACCGAAGCCTGCAGAAATTGCAGAACCCAGGATCTAAAATTTATGAAATCCGCAGAATTTGTAATCTAAGGAAGCACCAACCAGATTCAATTAAAAATCAAATAAATTTAAGCCAACAAACTTCATTGTAAACCAAATCTGGCTTGGACAAATCAATTAATTCAAACAAAATTGAACTCAAATCAAAACTCAACTCTAATTCAATCAAATCAAACTTCTCTAAATAATCCAAATTCAAGCAAATCTGAAACTGTAAAATTGGAAAACATTCAGTCAAACTCTTAAACTCAAGCTAATTCCAATCAAACAAATTCAACTGAACTTTAATAAATTCAATAAAACAAACTCAAAACAAACCAAATCCAGTTGAACCCAAATTTCCCAAAGCCAAACCCCATTCCAGCAAACCATAGTCCGTAGGTTAAACCCAAATCCCACTCAAATCAATCCATAAACAAACTGAATCTAACCCAAACAAACTTCATTTCAAGCCAAGTCTGACTTGAACAAATTTAAATCAATTTCACTCAATCCAAATCAACAAATTTAAATCAAACCTCAAAACAAATTAAAACAAATCTTTTAACTTAAATCAATCAACCCAATTCAAGTTGAATCCTCCAAACCAAACAAATTCAACTTAAATCAATTTTAACCAAAACCAAACTGAAATTTAAAATAATTCAATTCCAACAAAATTCATTTCAAACAAAATCCAAGAATCAGCTTTAACTAATCAAACTTAAATTCAACTCAAACTCAATGAAATTCAAATAAATTCCAAACCAATTCAAACTGAAACAAACTTAAATCAATTCATCAAATCAAACTCCAATCCAAACCAAAAGTAATCAACAAACTAAATTCAACTAAAACAGATCAAAATTCATAAAGAAATTCAACTCAAACTAAATTCAACTCAAATCAAAATCAAACCAACAAATTTAATTCAACCAATTCAATTCAAATCAAATTCAAAACCAAATTAAGTGCTTGCATTCCATCAAATTTCATGGGATTGTTTTCTCTTATGTCCATATGTGTTTGTGTGAATGTTTATCGGATGCATGTTTTCTATTTTCATGGATTGCTATGACGCTTAATCAAGGGTATTCGAGTTATCTCGATGTAATTAACATCGGATCTTCGCACCATCCGACGGGGAGAGGTCAAAATAAATTTTCAAAGAACCTAACAACCTCAATATAAATTTTGACCCTAGTTAGTACTTTTATGGAATACCATCTATTTTCCTAAGAAGTCAATGCTAAGGTCTAATCAAGTCAAATTCAAATTCAAAAGAAAAATGAATTTCCAAAACAAAAGAATAAATCTTTTGAGATTTTGAGGTTACATCACTTAGCAAGCTCAATTATCAGCAGCGCAGTTCTCTAATTGGGAGGTTACTCCATTGGTTTGGGACGAGATAAAAGTCATGTTATGCCAGAGACCAAAACACTCCAATAGCTGGTGTTGAAGCCCCCCCTCCCAATTAGGAGGTTAAAGATGATGTAGGTCACATTGAACATAAAGATTGGATCGGCATAAAAATTGCTTTAAAGACCAGAAATGGTGTTACCCCATGTGAAACCTCGAAATTTTCATATAAAAATATAATATAAAAGCATGTGGTGCATGGTTTGAAAATTCATTTGACTTCCATTTATTTGGGAAAATAAATTTGCATTATCTTTTCTTTGGCTACTATGAAAATATTTGATATTCCATAAAAATATTAGCCAAAATATATGATATGCATATAGAATATATATGTCGAGGTTAGGGGTTCATAAAATTTGTCTTTGGACCTCTCTCCGTCGGAAGGTGCAAATTTCCGATGTTAATTACACCGAGATTCTCGAATACCTTTGATTGACCGTCATAGCAACTCATATAAAAAGAAACATTTATCCAAAAAATACAAACACATGGGAGCTATAATCCATAAACTTATTGGAATGTAAACTCAGTATTTTAAGTTTGGCTTGAGTTTTGGTATGCATTTTTTTGAGATATATTCCAAGATTTTATGCTCTTAAGTCTTTTTCATTAAGCATTTATATTTATGTTATTTTCATTAAAATCTGACATGTTGGTCTTAAAAAAGAAACTGGATTTTAATGATATCTGTTAGAGTATGCTCATCATTATTATATTCCGAAGCCTTGCCATTATTAGACATAGGATTCATTCTTTTTGTATTTATGTTAAGTCTTGACATTATATGTCTCTAACTTATAGATGTAGGCTTTGGAGGATCCGGAAGAAGCATATCAAATTTTGGTTTGAAATGTCTATAGCTATGATCAAGGTCTGGGACTTTGTATATTTGGAAGTCGTCAATTTGAGCATCTCTTATTCTTGACCTCAAACTCTTTATGGACTACTAGATCTGAATTCATCATGTCAAAAGAAATCTAGTCTAAGGCCGTATTGTATCATATAACTCCCACTACTGAAATCTTCACCCATTATGTGCCTCAAAATAAAAAGGCGTATATGACCAGGCCTAGGACTTGGTATACTATCAGACCTTAGAATTATCCAACCTTAATTATTCAAGGGATTCCAAACCTACGGTCAATCATAAATGACACTAACCTACCCAGGCCCTAGACATCTATGTATCCAGGTTTCATTAGATTTTTTTTTGACTCTCCAGGACACCTTATTTTGGAAACGACATCCCAAATAATGCACTAATCCAAGAGACACACCCATGGGCTTATAATTGGAAGAATCTCCACCTGAATCTGATTATTTCGGATCCAAGTGGTCGAAATCTTTAACACATTTCAGATTTATGATTTCCAGATTTGATTATGATTTGATTTTTCTTGGAATTCTTCAGAAATTTATGGTTGATTATTGTTCATTTATCTTCATATTTGTATTCCATATGCTTTACGTGAGCTATATAGTGCTCTGATACCTGATTGAAGATGGATTTATCTTTAAACATATTTACGGATCTGTTTTATACTCTTCCACTTATAGACACATTTATTACTTTGTTATTTTAAGTCTTAATATGCCAGATTCATGATTCTTAATCTGAAATCTGTTTGAGCAGATATTCTCATTGTGCTCTTCAGGATTTTAAATACTTCTGGATGATGATTATTTGTCAACATTGAATTGCTTTGACTCTGGGAATGCATTCATATTTCTCAGTTTCATGATCTGGATTTTCTAACTTTGCCGTTTCACCGGATAAGGTTAGGGCCTGTTGGAACCTCGTTTATTCTCTTTTGTAGAAAATTCTTTTTTGCTTTAGGCTGGCATTGACTACTATGAAAATATGTGGTATTCATAGGAGTATTAGCTAATTTGATGTGGTATTATTTTATAGGAACACCGATGGTTCCACAGATTTGCTAAGTGTCGATATGGGTATCACCCACCACTTAGATGATCTGAACCACAATTTAATTTATGAGGTTATCTGAGTTCTTTGAAAATAAATTTTGACCTCTCTCCACCGGACTTGCGATATTCCGGTGTTAATTACATCGAGCGAACACTCGAACACCCTTGATTGACCGTCAAGGCAACATATTGAACGGAAGTCATTCATCCACATAAACACAAAGCTGGAAGACATATCCCCATGGCCTTATGAGATGGAATTTGGTTGAACTTAATTCAAACTTTAAGTTTGGGTTCGTTGATTTTCTTTTTGATTTAGGATTTGATTTGATTTGTTCTGTTTATGTCTTCGGTCATTTGTTGACTTAGACAATTTTGAGTTGATCTTTTTTTTTATTTGTTTGTAGGAATTAATTTCCATTTTTTAGTGTATTTGTTAGCATTTTTTTGCTTGATTTAAGTGAATTTCTTAGTATTATTAAGATTTGTTCTTAATAATATTGATCACTTTAAATTTTCATGGTTGATTTTAATCCAACATAACTTGATTTTGTAGTCATTGGTTGACATTTTTTATGCATTATTTAATGACATAATTTTGGTTGGATTATGTTAACATTTTATTAATGTTTTGATCATTTATTTGATTTGAATTTTGTTATGCATACTTATTTAATTAAGTAGCATTATCCATTTGGGTTGATTTAATTTTCCATGGTTAAATCGGATTTAAACTTATCATGTTTTGTAACCATTTGTAGTCATTTTTTATGTATGATTTTATGGCATGAATTTGATTTGATTATGATGGCATTTTTCTTAATAAATAAGTAATTATTTGATTTGATTTAATCAGATTTACTTATTTTATTTTTAGATTTACTTATTTGATTTGATTTAATCAAATTTAACTATTTGATTAAGTTTAAAAATTATTTAAATAATTTATTTAGTTTATTCCACCTCTTGGAGTCCATAGGGATTTGATGTCACTTTTGGAGTAACATAACACATCAATCGAACTTGAATTTTATTTCAAGTCGATCGGAGTACATGGAAGTACAACAAATGAGAGGGCATTCAAGCATTTCTTCTCAATACATGTCATGACTTATGTTCGGTTTGACCGGCATTACGGCTTTACCGATGCAGGTTTTCATTTAGAATTCTCGTTCGGTTTGACCGGCATTTCGGTTTGACCGATTTGGGTTTTCATTTAGAATTCCCGTTCGGTTCGACCGGCATTTCGGCTTTACCGACTTGGGTTTTCATTTAGAATTCCCATTCGGTTTGACCGGCATTTCGATTTGACCGACTTGGGTTTTCTATTTGAATTCTCGTTCGGTTTGACCGGCATTTCGGGTTTACCGATTTGGGTTTTCTATTTGAATTCCCGTTCGGTTTGACCGGCATTTCGGTTTGACCGACTTGGGTTTTCTATTTGAATTCCCGTTCGGTTTGGCCGGCATTTCGGCTTTACCGATTTGGGTTTTCTATTTGATCCCGAGTAGCTTAAATTCGCATTTTTTAAATGCGGGCTACTCGATCCCTCTCGCGAAACGAGATAGGATCGGGATCGATTAGACTTTGGAGGTCGGGCGAAACCCTTACTCCCTTCTCGAATGGCCAAAAGCCGATTCGAGGCGGTTGGAATTTTCTTTGGAAGTTGGGCAAAACCCTTCCTTCCTTTTTGAAGAAATTGGGACTTACTTCGAAGATCAGAGCTTCTCTCTCCTCAAAAGCCAACTTCTTTCCAACACTCTCCAACCCCTCCCACGTATGGCTAGACCTGTAAACGGGTCACTATCAGGCGGATTTTTTAGGATCCAAACCTGAATCCAATAAGACAAATCTAAATCCAATAGCAGACCTGATAAGCTATTGAATTTCAGGTTTAAATCCATACCTGAATCCGAAAGTACTCTCGGATCCAGGTCAACCCGTTACACCGTTACCCGTTACTCGCGCGCGGATGTCTCCCCGCGGCACCCCACCTTCCCGCGCGCGACGGCCGCGGTGAAGCCTCCTCGGCGGGCGAGCCCTCCCCGCCGCCGCGCCGTATGCACGGGCCCGCGATCGGGGCGGCGGCCGACGGCGGAAGAGCGGCGGCGAATGGCGGGCCGGCGGCGGCATCCGGCGGTGTCCCCACCGCGGTGAAGCCTCCTCGGCAGGCGAGCCCTCCCCCGCCGCTGCGCCGTAGCCCGTACGCACGGGCCCGCGATCGGGCGGCGGCCCGACGGCGGAAGAGCAGCCGGCGAATGGCGGGCCGGCGGCGGCATCCGGCGGCGTCCCCACCGCGGTGAAGCCTCCTCGGCGGGCGAGCCCTCCCCCGCCGCTGCGTTGTAGCCGTATGCACGGGCCCGCGATCGGGGCGACGGCCGACGGCGGAAGAGCGGCGGCGAATGGCGGGCCGGCGGCGGCATCCGGCGGCGTCCCCACCGCGCGGAGCTCCCCCGCGGCGCCCCCTTCACCCCCCCTCCCCGAGCTCCCCCGCGGCACCACCCCCCCCGCGCGGATGTCCCCCCGCGGCACCCCCTTCCCCGCGCGCGGAGCTCCCCCGGCGGCGTCCCCACCGCGCGGAGCTCCCCCCGCGGCGCCCCCTTCACCCCCCCTCCCGAGCTCCCCCCCGCGGCACCCCCCCCGCCGCGGACGAGCCGCGCGTCCGCCTCCCTCCCCCGGGGCCGGCGTCGTCGGCCGGCCGAAGCCCCCCGCCGGATGCTCCTCGCCCCCTCCCCACCGGATGAAGCTCACGCGCGCCCCCACGAAGCTCCCGCCCCCCCCGGACGGAGCTCCCGCGCGCCCGCCGGACGGAGCTCGCCCCCCCACGGACAGGCCGCGTGCCACCCGCCCCCGCCGGAGCTCCCCCGCAGCCCCCTCCCCACCGACGAAGCTCCAGCGCCTACAACACACCCGAGGAGGCCGCCCGCGCCTACGACCGGGAGGCTCGTCGCATCCGCGGTAGCAAGGCCAAGGTGAACTTCCCCTACGCGGACGACGGCGGCGCCCTGGAGCCGCCTCGCCAGCGCCACCACCAACAGCAGGCCGGCGACGGTCCTCCTCCCCCGGTTGTCCCGAGCTCCCGCCCCCTCCCCGATGGGGTTTTCACATCCACCCCGAAAGGATCGATTCGGGTCTCCACCAAGTCAGGCGTATCCCGAATCCGAAATGGCATATACGCCGAACCATGGACAAATACTGATAGGCCAATTTGAATTTCGGATTCAGGCTTCATATTGGATACTCCGTATCCATTTACAGGTCTACGTATGGCCATGTGGGGGTATTTATAGAAGATTTTGGAGGGGTATTTTGGTCACAAAAAACCACCCCACTAAGCCCATTTTCGCATTAGTGGGGGGTGACCCGATTCGGGGGTGAGTTTAACCTCCGTTTCTCCATTTTTATGTCTTCTGTTTGACCGGAAGTCAAACCGGGTGGTAAAGTCACCTTGGGGTGACCGGATCCAAGTAGTGGGGCCACTCCCTGGACGTGGGGATCATGGGGGAGGCTGGTTGATAGAGTCTCCCTCATTTTTATTTTTTTTGATTTTTTTTTGGGTCTGTTTGACCAAACTTCCCCCTGTTTGACCGGGGTTGTGCGAGCGCGCAAGCTGGCCGCTGGCCAGCATGGCAACGCATTTTTTTTTCGATTGACCGGGGGAGGCCTGGCTGACTGGGCGGGCGCGCGCCGCCGCGCGGCCGTTGGCCGCGCGGCCCACTTTTTTTTTTTTTCAAAATCCCCCCCCCCCGGATTGACCGGGAGGAGCCCGGTTGACCGGGGGAGGGCGCGCGGTCACGCGCGCGTCCGCGCACGTTCGCCACACGGCCTGTTTTTTTTCTTCTTTTTCCTTCTGCACTGTTCACCCGAGTACAGTTTGACCGGGATTTGACCTCGGGTGAACAGTGCACCCGAGATACTGTTCACCCGAGATACCGCGGCTTTCTCTCTCCCCGCGCGCCTCTCTCTCTCGCGGCGGAACCGCGCGGCCTCCGGACGCTTCTCCTCTTTGCGGTGGCTTGGCAGCGGAGAGTCTTCTTCCTCTCGGTGACTTGGGTAGCAGTGGCGGACGGGTCTGTCGACGGTGGCGGGCTGATCTGGCGACAGCAACAGCGGGCAAACAAGTGACGGCGGCGGCTTCTTCCCTCGGCGTCTCCTGCGCGCACTCTGTTTCCGCACGGCAGCAGCGACGCACGGCGGTGGCGGTGCTTCCTCCGTCTCCTTCTTTTCCATCTCCATTGGAGAGGACTTCCCCCAGCAGCTCTCCCTTGTGGAGACAGCGGCAAAAGAGGAGGTTGATTACGCCGAGCGATGGGGAACGACCGACTTTTTCTAGCACATAGGTATATTTTTTGCTTTATTTCGACAGCGAAGTCGACGTCGTTTCGCGACGTCGACGGACGTAAACATGCCTCAGACTGTTCTTTACGCATCAGCGCTTTCAGATCCGGTTTCGGCAGCGACGTCGTCATCGTTTCGCGACGTCGACGGGGGCGAACACGCCTCGGACCGTCTTCTACGCATCAGCGCTTTCAGATCCGGTTTCGGCAGCGACGTCGACGCCGTTTCGCGACGTCGATGGGGGCGAACACGCCTTCTACGCATCAGCGTTTTTTAGATCCGATTTTTGCAGCGACGTCGACGTCGTTTCGCGACGTCGACGTCGTTTCGCGATGTCGACGGGGGCGAACACGCCTCGGACCGTCTTCTACGCATCAGCGCTTTCAGATCCGGTTTCGGCAGCGACGTCGACGTCGTTTCGCGACGTCGACGTCGTTTCGCGACGTCGACGTCGTTTCGCGACGTCGACGTCGTTTCGCGACGTCGACGTCGTTTCGCGACGTCGACGGGGGCGAACACGCCTCGGACCGTCTTCTACGCATTGACACTTTTGGACCTGATTTCGGCTGTGACGTCGACGTCGTTTCGAGATGTCGACGGAGGTGAAAGGCCCTCAGCCTTGTTCCTTTCATGTATGCCGAACAAGGGGCCGTTCGGACCTGATTTTGACGTCGACGTCAGTGTTGTTTCATGACGTCGACGGTGCTAAGAAAGTGTTGTTTATCCAATCAAGATTTATTTCTTTCTAGATTTGGTTTCAACGAAACCGGTCTATATTTTTTGATTAACACGCGCACGTGTTTGACCCTTTTTGGGTTTCAGAATTTTTTGGTTCAACAGCCTATCAAAACATGTCCCTCTATTTTCATATTGTATTTCCGCCATGCTAAAGCCAGTGTAGCTGATTAAAGGTATTTTCAAACATTAGTGGTTAATCTTAAGGAGCATAATTAGGTTGCAGGTGTAGAACTTACTTTACCATTAAATGAATAACTGTCCAGAACAATGTAGTACTCTGGATTAGAATAATGTATGAAACCACGTATTTACAAGATAACTTTATAGACATAAAGAAGCCATTCAGTATGCCATTGTTCCATATTTCTGTGAAAATTGTGTCAACATGTGCAAGGGTAGATTTCCTCTTGCATAACAAAGGAAGAAAAACAACCTACAACAATCATCTAATTTACTAAATTCAAGCATTTTTATGGATATATCACAAATAATAACCAAGTGTTTACCTTATCCTCACTTGCACCATCTCCATCATCTCTATGGTACTTCTCATATGAATCAATGTCATCCACGAACAAGCTAGCATCTGACATAAACAGCTCACGACCACTGGCAACAAAGCAAGTTTCCGATTGATCAGCTAACTAAAACAACTAACAAACTAACAAAAAGCAGAAAAATACCTCATACGGTCATTTTTAGCCCTCTCAGCCCTCAGTGCTGCAATACCAGCTTCTCTTTCTTCTATCTTTTTCTTTTTCCAATGCACGAACAATTCAGGAGTCATTGGAGTACTAGTGGTTACTTTGGCTCGCTTGACAAAGGACAAGTGCCAACGAGTAGGCATAGTAACAATATATGCAAGAAAGACACAAATTTAGCAATGTGAACAATGTCCCCTTCCAGTAAATTAAAGTTCTTCTGTAACACTAAGAAACAATTTAAATTTACCTGATTTTCAATCTCTTCTTCAACAGATAGCTTTTCAGATTCTTCTTCCAACAAAGCTTTCATCTGAGATTTTAGAATATACCCTGGTGGAAGAGCGTGCCTGTAGTGGCAATCTTTTCCACCATTAGGACAGTCCCAAAACCAACCATATTGCTTTTTCTCCACAGCTTCTAAGAAATATTTGCACACCTGTGTAAAGACAGACCATGATAAGTATCATTTCTGGTAATAACGAAAGAAATATCTTGCAGCATCAAATGTTACACATCATACCCTATTGTGCACCTGACATCCAATCTTCAAGAAGAATTGGCCACAACATCTTTAGATTGTAAACATAGAAAATTAACTTGGTTGTTTAAATGGTATGTATTTGTCCATGATACAATGTTATGAATAGGTATGCAGTAAAATTCTCAGATAGCATAAAGGGATTACAGGAACTAAAACATGCAGAGCATAAGCAGTTTAAGTTACAAGCTTCCCTCATCCTTGAGATCCTCTTCCAGCATCATCTTCAAATCTTCCTTTTCTTACACCTTCCCGCCCACAATCTTCATTATGAGCGATGGAAGACTGGGGTGTCATGGTCGGGCTGATTCTCCTGCTCTGCAGGCTCAGCTGCCCATTCTGGCAGCAAACCTGACATTCCAGGAAAGGATGGGTGGGTTCAGGACGTTGGAAAAAGTCCAAGTGTTCCTCTGATGGACTCTTGCCAGGAAAGGAGGCGGGGGTTAGAGGTACCATTTTCCAAAGAGTACTGGATGCTTTGGTAGAGGCCATTGGTGGCCTCGTGTAGGAACAGCGTGAGGCGTAATCGATGCCTGGGTGTAGGTCATAGAAGTTATAGCTGCCGTCCTGTTCCAAAGGGATCATCACTGCAAAAATCCTTGTTTCAGTGGATCAACATGCATAGGCAACAGTACAAGAATGCTCTGGCTGGTGAAGAATTGGAAGGGTTAAACTGAGCCGAACCAACCTTAAACCAGCCTGAACCAGTTGGCCAGTTGTGAGACCGGCAGTTCTGTGACCTGAGCCACCCGGGGGGGGGCAATGTTGCCCTGGTTGTGTCACATGGACCCGCAGGTACGCTGCATCAATGTGGAGGAAGATGACAAAAAGAGAAAGAAATGACGAGGCACCACACCTTTGTAAAGTCCCGTTAGCGTAGCATGAAGGGTTTCTTCCTTCGTCTCTTCAGCCTTCTCCGTGAGAGAAAAATGGGTAAATTATCTTCAATGGGTGAAAGAGATCAGGCACACTGGCAGTGCAGGTGGGAATGGGATGGAAGGAGGAAGAGGCAGCCTAGTGATCGGTGGAGAAAGGATCCAAAGTGACAGGATGATAGTTTGGAGGGGGCTGGAATAGGGGAACCGGATTGGAGGGAAAAGGTGGGGTTGCAAAGTGGCATCGGACGCATTGATCGGAGCTCGAGCGAATTTGGGAGGTTGAAGAAGGGCACGAGTGATGGGTACATGGAGCAAGAATGGTGATGGATCCGACCGGCACGGCACAACAGACGTGTGGCTGCAAGAGCAGTTGAATTCCAACAAGATCTGATTTGACGGTGTACTATGAATACCACATATTTTCATAGTAGTCAATGCTAGCCAAAAGAAAAGAAAAGAATTTCAAAAAAAAATTCTAAACCAATTTTTTTTTCTTTCTAGACGAAAAACGAGAGGTTTCAACAATACCCTGCCGTTGGTACTGAAATTTGAAATCCATTCGCCATTGCGACCCAAGCCGCATTTAGATATCACAATCTTAGCCCATTGAGCCTCATTGTTTGTGTTAAGTTTCCAAATCCATTTACCATAGTTGTCAAGGCGCCCGCCTAGGCGGCGCTAGGCGCCGCCTAGGCGGCAAGGCGCCTTTCCAAGGGCGCCTTGCCAGGGCGCCTTGTCTGGGGCCAAAAAGACGCCCAAGGCGCCAGCCTAGGCGCCCAAGGCGCCCAAGCAAGGCGCCTTGGGTATTTTTACATCATTAAAAAGTTTTTGAGGGGTTTTTCTCCCTTGATACCCCTCACAAGGGACACTTATTTAATGATAGTTTGAATATATTAATATATTGTATTATCACTTATACTATCATATATATTTAAGATTTATGATTATAAACATATATTATATACTTAATTACGTTCTTTTTCAGCTCTTTCTTCTCTCTCACCGCGACTACTCTGCGCTCCCCCCATTTAATAATATTATAACAATATTTTACCATCACTTATACTATTGCACATATATAAATTTTATAA
This sequence comes from Cryptocoryne crispatula var. balansae, assembly GCA_036172225.1. Taxonomy (NCBI): domain Eukaryota; kingdom Viridiplantae; phylum Streptophyta; class Magnoliopsida; order Alismatales; family Araceae; genus Cryptocoryne; species Cryptocoryne crispatula. The sequence goes on from CM069922.1 coordinate 43,125,358, forward strand.
TCATAAATAAGTTATATACTTAAATTTTATAAAAATTTATTTAACTTTCTTCTCTTTCACACACATCATATTTACTTAGCGTGCATTGATAAAACACTCATATTCAATTATAACATAACAAATATAATTATAATTATGTTTTGTTTATATATAACAACCTCCCGACTCACCTTCCTTGAATACCGCCTTGACCGCCTAGGCGACGCCTAAGCGGCCGCCTTGTCGCCTAAGCGGAATCGGTACCCTTCAACGCCTTGGGCGCCTTGTCGCCTTGACAACTATGCCATTTACATAGAAGGGTAGTATTGCTAGCCTCGAGAGGTAAAAATCCCACTCCTCTCTCCTTAATATGTCTACAAACTTGATCCCATCTGACAAGGTGCAAGCCTTTTTTGTCGTCCTTACCTTGCCAAAAAAATCTGGCCTGGATGCTCTCTACTCTCCTGCAGATCCCTTTAGTGACCTAAAGGATGAAGAAACAATAGAGAGGGATACTTTGTAACACAATCCTTGACGAGATACATCTTCCTCCTGCAGAGAGTAATCTTCCTTTCCACCCATGAAGTCTATTTTTCCACCTTCTGGACAACTCCTTGCGAATCCTTCTTAGTAGTGCCTCTATCAGAAAGTGGTAACCCCAGAAATATAATAAGAAAATCAGACCATTGAATATTGAATATTCTTTGAATGGCATTCCTCTTTGATCTTCTTTGATGTTGACCCCAAGAAGCTCATTTTTCCTTACATTGATTTTCATTCCTGTGACAGCTTGAAGAAGGTATAGCAAAATTCTTAAATTGAGACATTTGTCCAGCTTGGCTGCAAAGAATAATAGGGTATCATCAGCAAAAGGCACCTGATTATCATTGTAAGAAGTCCTGCCACTAACTGTGCCGGATCCTGATTCTGCACCAGCTGGTCACCCTCCAGACCAACTTCCTTCCAGAAACAGATCAAGAAAAGCTTGCACCCAGTCAAGCAGGAATCTTGATAGGTCATAGGATCATCCCACTCCCAAAAGGATCTAATGAGGACTCTTGACTTCTTTTTCTGCCCTCTTGTCTTTCTCCATTTTTATCCCGGGTTTCTGACTTTCTTTAAACTTAATCTACAATCCAGGAGTGATGGCCCCTGTTTTGACATCAAGTTCCTTTGAAGTGAATGAGATTTAACCTGTGTAGTGAAAGGGAAGCAATGTTACCCATGTTGTAAGGACTGAACTTGCAAGGACAGTTGTCAGCATATTTGACCAATGCTAAATTTCATCTTTGAGGACTAAATCAATAATGATTAAATAAATTAAGGCTATGTCACCCAAGAGATAGCTGTGGGGCCTCCCACTGGGACCGCAGTCACTGTCACATCAGCACATAAACTCAGCAATAAGATTTTCTATTGGTAAAGTTAATAATCAACGTTTGGATGACTTAATCACATAGTGGTGCTAATGTGTAGTGGCTGGGTCCCTCCACTAGGAGCTTCCCACTGCTCAGTGGACAAAGCTATTTTTGATCGACCACCAACTGTTGAGCTGGACATCCCTGACCAACAATGGGGCATCCCATTTGGGACTTCCTTCCTTTGTTATATTGGTGAATTAAGTGGTAGGATCCATCGATTGGGAGCTTTCCCACCACTTTGATCGGTTGACAAATTGCCCTTTGGTGGCCACCAATATGACAATTTAATTTTATTAACATTCAAATCATAAGGGCCCAAGAGAGGAAGTCAATATGGCAATGTTGCCCTTGTTGTGTCACATGGACCCGCAGGTACGCTGCATCAATGTGGATGAAGATGACAAAAAGAGAAAGAAATGACGAGGCACCACACCTTTGTAAAGTCCCGTTAGCGTAGCATGAAGGGTTTCTTCCTTCGTCTCTTCAGCCTTCTTCGTGAGAGAAAAATGGGTAAATTATCTTCAATGGGTGAAAGAGATCAGGCACACTGGCAGTGCAGGTGGGAATGGGAAGGCAGGAGGAAGAGGCAGCCTAGTGACCGGTGGAGAAAGGATCCAAAGTGACAGGATGATAGTTTGGAGGGGGCTGGAATAGGGGAACCGGATTGGAGGGAAAAGGTGGGGTTGCAAAGTGGCATCGGACGCATTGATCGGAGCTCGAGCGACTGGGAGGTTGAAGAAGGGCACGAGTGATGGGTACATGGAGCAAGAATGGTGATGGATCCGACCGGCACGGCACAACGTACGCGTGGCCGCAAGAGCAAGCTTGAATTCCAACAAGATCTGATTTCCGACGGTGTACTATGAATACCACATATTTTCATAGTAGTCAATGCTAGCCAAAAGAAAAGAAAAGAATTTCAAAAAGAAATTCTAAACCAATTTTTTTTTCTTTCTAGACGAAAAACGAGAGGTTTCAACAATACCCTGCCGTTGGTACTGAAATTTGAAATCCATTCGCCATTGCGACCCAAGCCGCATTTAGATATCACAATCTTAGCCCATTGAGCCTCATTGTTTGTGTTAAGTTTCCAAATCCATTTACCATAGTTGTCAAGGCGCCCGCCTAGGCGGCGCTAGGCGCCGCCTAGGCGGCAAGGCGCCTTTCCAAGGGCGCCTTGCCAGGGCGCCTTGTCTGGGGCCAAAAAGGCGCCCAAGGCGCCAGCCTAGGCGCCCAAGGCGCCCAAGCAAGGCGCCTTGGGTATTTTTACATCATTAAAAAAAGTTTTTGAGGGGTTTTTCTCCCTTGATACCCCTCACAAGGGACACTTATTTAATGATAGTTTGAATATATTAATATATTGTATTATCACTTATACTATCATATATATTTAAGATTTATGATTATAAACATATATTATATACTTAATTACGTTCTTTTTCAGCTCTTTCTTCTCTCTCACCGCGACTACTCTGCGCTCCCCCATTTAATAATATTATAACAATATTTTACCATCACTTATACTATTGCACATATATAAATTTTATAATCATAAATAAGTTATATACTTAAATTTTATAAAAATTTATTTAACTTTCTTCTCTTTCACACACATCATATTTACTTATGTGCATTGATAAAACACTCATATTCAATTATAACATAACAAATATAATTATAATTATGTTTTGTTTATATATAACAACCTCCCGACTCAGCCTTCCTTGAATACCGCCTTGACTGCCTAGGCGACGCCTAAGCGGCCGCCTTGTCGCCTAAGCGGAATCGGTACCCTTCAACGCCTTGGGCGCCTTGTCGCCTTGACAACTATGCCATTTACATAGAAGGGTAGTATTGCTAGCCTCGAGAGGTAAAAACCCCACTCCTCTCTCCTTAATATGTCTACAAACTTGATCCCATCTGACAAGGTGCAAGCCTTTTTTGTCGTCCTTACCTTGCCAAAAAAATCTGGCCTGGATGCTCTCTACTCTCCTGCAGATCCCTTTAGTGACCTAAAGGATGAAGAAACAATAGAGAGGGATACTTTGTAACACAATCCTTGACGAGATACATCTTCCTCCTGCAGAGAGTAATCTTCCTTTCCACCCATGAAGTCTATTTTTCCACCTTCTGGACAACTCCTTGCGAATCCTTCTTAGTAGTGCCTCTATCAGAAAGTGGTAACCCCAGAAATATAATAAGAAAATCAGACCATTGAATATTGAATATTCTTTGAATGGCATTCCTCTTTGATCTTCTTTGATGTTGACCCCAAGAAGCTCATTTTTCCTTACATTGATTTTCATTCCTGTGACAGCTTGAAGAAGGTATAGCAAAATTCTTAAATTGAGACATTTGTCCAGCTTGGCTGCAAAGAATAATAGGGTATCATCAGCAAAAGGCACCTGATTATCATTGTAAGAAGTCCTGCCACTAACTGTGCCGGATCCTGATTCTGCACCAGCTGGTCACCCTCCAGACCAACTTCCTTCCAGAAACAGATCAAGAAAAGCTTGCACCCAGTCAAGCAGGAATCTTGATAGGTCATAGGATCATCCCACTCCCAAAAGGATCTAATGAGGACTCTTGACTTCTTTTCTGCCCTCTTGTCTTTCTCCATTTTTATCCCGGGTTTCTGACTTTCTTTAAACTTAATCTACAATCCAGGAGTGATGGCCCCTGTTTTGACATCAAGTTCCTTTGAAGTGAATGAGATTTAACCTGTGTAGTGAAAGGGAAGCAATGTTACCCATGTTGTAAGGACTGAACTTGCAAGGACAGTTGTCAGCATATTTGACCAATGCTAAATTTCATCTTTGAGGACTAAATCAATAATGATTAAATAAATTAAGGCTATGTCACCCAAGAGATAGCTGTGGGGCCTCCCACTGGGACCGCAGTCACTGTCACATCAGCACATAAACTCAGCAATAAGATTTTCTATTGGTAAAGTTAATAATCAACGTTTGGATGACTTAATCACATAGTGGTGCTAATGTGTAGTGGCTGGGTCCCTCCAATTAGGAGCTTCCCACTGCTCAGTGGACAAAGCTATTTTTGATCGACCACCAACTGTTGAGCTGGACATCCCTGACCAACAATGGGGCATCCCATTTGGGACTTCCTTCCTTTGTTATATTGGTGAATTAAGTGGTAGGATCCATCGATTGGGAGCTTTCCCACCACTTTGATCGGTTGACAAATTGCCCTTTGGTGGCCACCAATATGACAATTTAATTTTATTAACATTCAAATCATAAGGGCCCAAGAGAGGAAGTCTGGATGGTATGTAGGCCCTTGCTGGGCTTGACATGCGCTGGCCGCATTGCAACTCCTTGGGTTGGCCCAATGGACTTGGCAGTGCAGCCATTCAAGGTTAAATCAATACGCAGTTGCCAATTTGCCATGACCAGACCAGCAACAGAGACAAGAGGAAGCTTTCCACCACTGGGTACAGAAATTGGCCAGCCCAATGGGAAGGGCATAAATTTATGTGCAATTTATGGCACAATTTGTCACCTAGGTGCCATCTTGAAAACTGGGCTTCAAAAAATTTCTTTCAGAAGTAAAGTAATTCCACCATCTTGAGGTTCAAGATGGTCACATATGAACATTCTCAAATAGTGTAATAATTTCACAGGACCTAAGACATGCAGCGCATGAGAAGCCTGAACTGAAGTACTGAACCACATGCTTGTATCATCCTTTAAGACACTCTTCCATCATCATCTTCAATTCATCCTTTTTTTAACTTATGAACTTTTTACCATTTACAATCCCTCATTCAAACGTGACAAGGCAATCCCATCATCCCCCTTGCAAAGGAAACTTTATTCCTCAAGGAATCCTCCTTAAGATTCAAAGGAAAGCCGTGTAGGATTATTTTTGTATTTGAAGGAAAAAATAATTACTGAATAATGAGCATATCCGTCATAACCCAAAGTAACCTAGCTGCCCCAACCCCTCCATACAAAGCGGTATATATGTGATGAGAGGGTCCTAATAAGTTAACCAAAAAAATCATTCACTCGACCAATCAACCTTATTATTGGACAACTTTCTTCTTAAAAGCATTCCAAACCCCGGGAAGCTTACTATCATCATAGGCTCGAACAACCATTGCCACGGGTTTCACAGATAGTCAGAACTCAGAAGACACAGCGAACATTAGCTAATCAAATGGACTCATTTTACCACAAATACTCCAATAAAAGACATCTCCAAAGATCGCCTATTTTAGCTGGATATGCATGATCAGCTTACTATATAGAAGGTATTCACTGAAGATCTGACAATATCATCTCCATCTTATGTAATATGTATCTGCATATGGAATGCAAATGGCAAAAACAATCAAGGGCATAGGAGTTTATACAGCAGCAACTGCCAACAAAATATAGGATGTGCATGGAGGTGACAATCGGCATCATCCAGGTTGCATGCTACAGTGGTCATAGAGGGACTTGTCGATTGCATATTGCAGCATTAAGCATAGGATGTGATTGTGATGATATGACATAACATTGACATGCGATGGCTAGATTGCATTGTACAGGTAAAATGCAAAGAAAAGAAACAAGAAGATACACATGCACTGTGAAGGTTCTGGCTAAGAAGGTAAGCTGATATGTTTTGAATAATTACTTGCAAAATTGATGTATATCTTAAATTCAATACTAGTATAACATACTTGTTTTGTGGCCAATTCCCTATTAATATTTATCCTCTGAAAGTATCAATGTTAAAAATATTATTAAGAAAATAAATATTATAAATCAACTAAAGGCACAACACCATGCATGACTCAGACATCCCCGCTTACAGATTTTTCTTGCTTGTCCCGTGTCATGCACTATTTAATTTATTATATAAAAAAGTTAACATTAATTTAAGCTAAGAAATTAGATTTTATTTTCACAATTAACCCACATATTTTGGAATAACGTGCATAAAGTGGATGGTGAGACTAGTACGTTGAAAATATGCAGATTAATATAAGTCAAAAAATAAATCAAAATATCGTTTTAAAATATGGTTAGAAATCTGACATGAAATTTATATTCCATACTTCCACGATAATTATAAATCAACACCTACCTAGTCTTTATCCCTTATCCCCATGATAGGCCCACTCTCCCCTTGTTCCTATCATGATAATAAAACTCTGAATGTAGAATAAAAAGAGCAATGCTTAGATGTAACTTGAGGCCATTCCCCAACTTAGCATAACTGTAGCACATAGTAAAGAATGTTGAGAATGTTAACACCATGAACACTAAAAATATTTCCCATGACCAAAAAACAAATGAACTACAATGAAGTACACTAGCAGGTTACAAATGTTAATTCAAAAACAAGATGCATACAATATCAGTTGGTTTGTTCTGATTATACTCCGCTGTCTTCTGCGCCACAACCTTCTCCAGTGTCTCTTGGTCCCAGTCCTCCATAGTTTCTAAAGATAAAAAACAATTAAAAAATAAGTAAAAGGTTAGGGCAAGATGGTAGCCATTCACATAAGAAAATGAAAACGCCAGCTCCAATGGTCTACCTTGATCCCGCTTGTCACTATAAATATCGATCTTCTCCCCCTTCCTCTGCACATTCAGATCATGCGAGAACTTGCACTTGAAACCCTTGGCACACTGCCCCGCCTTGTAAAATTCACATAACACAGATTTTGGATCGACACCTTGGCATTTAAGCGACTGCAAATTAATCTACTAACACAAACTCCTCACCTAAAAGGCTAAATAAAATTCCTAGCTCCGAATGCAGAAAAAACTCGAGAACAGGAACAACGGACAGAAAAGCTTACCTATTGGTACTTTAGGCTGGCTGATTGCAACCTTGAAAAGGTCGTTCAACTCTTTTTCCCTGGCCTTATCCTCTTCCTTCTTCTTCTGTTGATTAAATTAGTGATTCACAAAAAAGCAACAATTCCATATCATGAACACGATAGATGGTATTTCAAGTAAAGCAAATAACACCTAGGGCAGGAACAGGCCTTAGCGGCAATCTTCGAGGCGTCAGGGCGGGGCTGGACGGCCTGCTGGAGGCTCTGCACGTACTTCTGGACATTTTTGCTTTTGTTCTTGTTCTTGAGGCCGAAGGTTTTATCCTCAACCACCTTCTGCTTCTTGGCGAGCTCCACCTTGGACTGCTGCTTCGGCGGCATGTTTCCCAAATCGCATCGAACGCAGGCAGCAGATCGCACTCCCGCTACCCGCGGAGAAGATTATACGGGTCTCGTCTCTGGGGACGGCTTCTGGGAAGAACCAGGTGGAGCAAGCGGGGAAGGCGCCGCCGCACGGCCGCAGACCTGGCGGAGGAGCCAGTCGACGGGTAGTTTTTGGGCTGGAAATTTAAACGACCTACAACGGCCCATTTACGACACAGCTTACTACTCTTTGGCCCACTACATTCAAGGCCCAAATAGTATTGTTTCTTATTGGCAATGATTAGCAGGTACACACTAGAAAGACTTCAAATTTTGGGATCTGAAATGCAAGTACACGTGTCCTCGATATTTCCACATAAAAAGTTAAAATTATTCGAAAGAGCCAATAAATTTGCTTCATTCTAAAGCTAGTTTATGCCCCGTCAAATATTATCGGTAAAATTTATTTTAACAAAATGACTCTGCCCATCTCCGTTTCTTCAGCACAGTAATTTTATTATATTTTGAACTGACAAACTTAATTCGAATTAAATAGCTAGTAATTCAAATAAAATTGGATCGATCAATTTAGTCAAAAAAACGTGTATAAGGTCTTTAGTTGCAAACTAATTTTTGTACTTATATGTTTATGATAAAATTGTACATTAAAATATAAATTAAAACAGTTGAAGACATGAAGTTATCATTTCCCCTTTTGTCTTAGAAGAATTTTTGTATAAAAATGTTTTTACAAAGATTGTCAAACATCTTTTTAAAAAAGTTACCACAGTTCATGAGAAAAAAACTAACGAGTTTTGTTAGGAAAACATATTTTTGAAAGAAAAAAAAACTTACTTCATTGTGCAACCCAACACCCTATCAGCTTTTCATTTGAACGCTATTTGATTTTTTACAATACGCATTAAATTTTATCTTTAAACTTTTAACATTCATATATCACTTGTATTTTTATCATCATAATTTAAATTTTTATATTGATTTTTTATCGAAATCAGATAAATCATCGAAATATTCAATTTAGGGCGTAGACTATTTCAATAAAAACGAATAAATTCGAACCATGTTTTTACCTACAAGAAACGGATATATTAGAAAGAAAATAAGAACGACCTCAATCATAGACAAATTGGGAAACAAAAAGAGAGATTGAGATAACATGAACACATCACACACAGACTTTGAAGTTCCAATTACAAAATTAGAAGATATTGAAATAACATAAAAAAGGCACGATAGATCTAAGTTAAATCGGAGAAAGATAGCTTAAACATCTCCGAAACAATACACGAGTAGAACAAAATACATATGATCCACCCTGAACAAGGTGCTACTAAATAAAGTCTAGAGTCGAGTTTGCACCCTCCTGGCGGTCACACCAAACAACCGGAACAGTTGTGCTCTATTACGCACACCACCGCATCAAGCTCAAGCGGAATATGTTCCCAAAACAGACACCGCTTCCATGGTTGTAGGGTGTCCGAAGTAAACAGCGCTAGAAACGACGGCGGCGAGGAGACGTTGAGGTGTTGAAGCCGGACGGAACTGGGAGATGTCCTCGAGACGTACGACCGCCAAGCTCCAGCGGATGCGTGCCTGCTGCCTGGTGCCCTTCAGCCATGCCTGCATCGATGCTCGGTTTTTTTTTTTGATGAAGGTAAAAGTCACAACAATACAATGGTAATCAGGAAGTAAAAGAAAAACAAGAGGGTGAACAAACAGAAATCTACGATGGAAGAGGAAGGACAAGAACCGAAGGGGGGAAAAAAGAGATTTGAGATAACTGAATCGCTTCGCGAAAGTACGAGTCTAAAAAACTTTTTAAGGAGCTGCCACCAGCCGGTCTTTTTTAACATAATCGGCCATTAATGGCAAGATCAATTTTGGATTATCAAAACGGTCTTCAAAAATTCGCTTGTTCCTGGTGCACCAGATAGTCAAAAACATCACCGGAAAAACTACTTTCCACACCGAAGAAGAATCTGCAAACCACGGGGTCGAAGACCGGCCAAGCAAATAAAAAAGAGATAGTGTCCATAAATTCAGACCATGCAATCTTCCAACATTTTTAAATGATCTCCCACAAAAAAAATTTATAATCCCGCATTCGATAAAGAGATGGTTCACACTTCACACTTTCCTCCTCGAGCTCAACTCCTGCAGGCAGGTAATTGTAGTAGTGTGATATTAGAGCATTAGAAAAACAAGGATAATTTCGTATTGGACATTCAAAATACTTGGGTTACTTGGGTCTCTTAACCTCAACATCATGATGTCAAGGTTTATAAAATGATATTAGAACATATATTTATCTGTCTTTTTCATATTTGATTATCGTATCTGTCATTTGTTTTTATTGTCCATCTTAACAGCTAGGAGAAATGTTGAAAAGGTGGGAGTAATTCCACGGTAGACATTCAAGATGTGTGATAATATGCTCGTATTACCTGACCCTCTCAATCTCAACACTATAATCTTGAGGTTTGTAAGAAGTTGGGTAGTTGACCAGGTCTGGTGGAGCAGGGGGGAGAACTGCCGTTACAGCAGCTACTGAGAATCTTGATGATGCTGCAGAGGAAGACGGCATCGGAGTAGAACCGTAAGATTGCCAAGTCCAGCTGGTGTTGGCAGGTGTCTCGGATCTACTGTCGGCTGCTCTTGCCTGTTGGTTGCAATACGATCATTAATCAGATAACCTTATGTTGATTGGTCATAAAAAGGTATTGTATATAGAAGGAATCTGTCAAGGAAAAACGTTGTTCAGAAGTGGAAATTGGAAAACACCACCGAAGCTCAGAGCTCCAAGTTCTTCGAGTTTTTCTTTTTCTTCTTGGATATGGCAAAACTTTTAGGACCTGTTTGGTACCATAAAATTTTGGGAATAAACCTGGGTCATCCCCTAGGGCCTGTTTGGTATCAAAAATTTTTGGGAATAAACCTGGTTTTTATCCTCTAAACTTTGGGGATAAACCGAGTTTATCCCCAAGTTATCCCAATCTCAAACAGCCCCTAAATTTTGGAGATATTCCAAGTTTTACCCCAAGTTATCCCCGTACCAAACAACACCTTAGAATAGATACTACCGTAAGGGGATGCATTTGTTTGCCTATAAAATCTGGTGCAGGAATGAAATTTTTCAGAAATTCTGACCAAGATTTTATCTGATTTCGTGTAAAAATCAAGTCAACTGAAACTGTTATTCGTTCACCACCGTGAAATGTGGATTTTGACATCCTCAAACATTGGGTGGACGTCAATTTTCAAAAACGCTGCACAGTTCTTATCATTTCAATCGAAGTAAAAACTGAAAATATATTATATCAAATGAATACTATCAAAAAATAAACGTAGAAAATCAAATTTCTGGTTCTATAATTTAAAATACATTCAAATATCACACTAGAATATGCCAAACCAATATTATTAAATAAAATAATTCTAAATCAATTTAATTAAGCTACCTTATTCATAAATTACATAGTCTCTATCAAAGCTATAAACCATGATATACAATGAGATATACAAAATCAAAAAACAAAAAATCAAATAAGCAAAATTTATCGAAAAAATAAATTTAATGATATCAAATAACAATAACAAGTTTCTAAATATGACATAACTTCATTTCATTCAGAAGTTGTAATTTAACAAACATTATTTAACAGTTCAACTAGGAGGGACTTATTTTTCAGCACCAAAAGAATTTATGGACTTTAAGAATTTTTAGTTTTATGAGGACACATATCATACATGAACAATTATAAGGAGGAATATCTGAAAATCCCTTATCAAAATGCACCTTATACATTAGTTGACAATTCTAAATTTTTTGTTAAATATAATTAAAAATAAATATACATGTTCTATTACATATTTATCAGTTTGTTGAAAATGTGACTTCTAAATGATATTTATTGAATAATAGTTTTAACCATCTCTTTAAAATATTCTTGTTGTAAAAAGCCACTCAAAAGAAATTTATGTTGTCTTGCATATGTATGATATCATAAAAGAAGAAAGGACCTTATATAGAATTTAAAAATGATGTTTAACTAAAATACAACATCTGATCATGTTTTCAGAAAGTTGTATATACTAGCAACCAAATAACAGATGTTTTTATTTCCCTGAAAGTGACTACGTTGAAAAGTATTTCTTTCAAATTTGTTTTTGCGTGGGACCAAACAGATCCTTTTTTTTTTAAGGAAAAAGAAATGTATACCAAACTCCAAGAAAAAGATCATGTATATCCAACTTGCTTCCAAAATAAAATCTTAAATACAGTATTTTCCAGATAGATGATAACTCAAAGCATTCAGATGCAAAAAGCAGACATCTTGAATAAGAAAAAAATTGTTACCCCATATTTTCTGGTATCCGGTGGTTCTAAAGAGCAATTCTGAAAATAGATGGTGACTGGGTCATGACCCCGCTTCAGGACATTGCTATTGGGCTGAGATATCCTTAAGTTCAGATCGATACTGCAGTTGGATGCTGTCAAGAAACAGAATTTTGCATGGCAAATGAACTCCTATAGATTTTTTCAACGTATGCAAAGAAAACTTGATCAAAGACAAAAACTGGCAACAATGTCATTATGCTGCACCTTCAAAGTTTATCTCTGAAGTAATTTCTCCCTCGTAGATACTAGGTTCGAAATTTGTAACAGCTTCCCTTCCGTTGCACTTGATAGCAGCTCTATCATAGGCCCTAACACCAAATTTATAAAAAAAAAGGCAAATGCTATATTAGAAATGTAATCAAGTCAAGACACACTAACGTTCACCATCCAGAGGAAAATTGATGATCAATAAAACCTTGCAGCTTCTACTTCATTGTCGAACAACCCAAGGTATATGTACCTGCATGGAAGCATTGTATTCACATCTGCAAACACTGGCTCCAATATTTTTCTATCAGAATCTAGGATGCTCAGCAGTTAGATTACCTACTCTTCATCTAGTCCAGTAGGATAGCCTAGGTATATTCAAGTAAATCACTCAACTTATGCTTATTCTAATGTCCTCATCTCAAAAGATCATTAAGAAACCCCAAAACATATGTAGATAAGAAAACACATAAAGGAACAAACTTATGTATCAAAAAGATGGTTTCATCCTCTTCAAAGGATACTTACTTCTTCCCGACTAATTGCCCCATCCTAGCTTCCCACCGACCGCACTTGTGAAGAGTAACCCCTCTGTACTTCGAGCTTCCCCTAGAGAATCCAGTGCTTTGGCGACGCAGGATGTGGACAAATTCCTCTTTGGTCAGATTCTGCATCTGAAAAAGGATTCACAATGTAAAGCACATCATATTTAGTGGATCCCCCCCTGCCTGAATGGACCATCATCAAAGCACTACATAAAAAGATATAAATCTAACAACCTGTTTCATATATTCATCATAGTCATTAAGGTTGAAGTTGATGTCAGCATCAACCCCTCGAAACTTGATTGCAGCACGATCGTACGCCCTGCAACCAAACAATTATTTGAACTGTAAACTATCCAGTCAAACCAGATCTGTAATGAAGAATGTCGATTAAGCCAGACCATTCTCACCTGGCAGCGGCATACGCAGTGTCGTAGCCCCCTAGAAATAATTGTAGAAGATGGAGAGGCAAAAACATCCGTTAAACATGATTTTCTCATATTTTCCATGCAGAAATAATGGAAGATGGTTTCTTACCTAGATACACTTGCTTCCCACAATCCCTACACAAGAAAGGAGCCTAGCATCAAACCATAAAAGGAAAAAAAAAAAGCAATTGTTTTTCACACTATGCTCCGTCACTAACCAGATGTGCGATTCCCATCGACCCGTCCTGCGATAGAAGGTGACCCCTCGGTACTGGGAGCTCCTGGACCGAGGCCCCCGTCTACCTTTCTTCACTTGCTGCTGCTGCATCATTCTCATTTCAGAGTGTTCCGCCGGGCACAAGCCAAACTTCGGCCTATGTGGTTTTGCCGTCGAGGAGGATGATCCCAAATGCATTGCCATGTCCACTGAAGAAATGTAGGCGCCACAAGAACCCTCCACGCCCACAGCGGCCTGTGGGAACAGCTGCCTGGTGGAAAAACTCACACTTGGAGAAGCGTTATTAACCTCGTATGCCCCACAATCTTCACCTTCCTTGCCATCACCGTCGCCATCCTTGAGGATGCCGAAGCGGAAACCCTGCCGCCCTGACCTAGTGGAGCAGGAGTCCTCGTCCCCGGCACTGCCGGCGCCATCCGCAATGACAACGGAGGAGGTGGACGAGCCAGAGTCATTCAAAGGTGTTTCATGGGATCCCTCCCCACTGCCGGGAGAGGCAACATTGAGATCCAGCATACGGACCAATAACAGATTCAACCAACAAACTGATCGGATCCCCTTCGCACCCGCGCCCAAATCGGCCTAGCAGCGGCGGGCGGAGCTGTTCGAAAGGTTACAGAACCATTGCCCCACTCGTACCATCACAGATTCGAAATCGACCTACGCATTCGAAACCTATCTCTCCTCCACGTGAGCATCGACCGATCGAAACAGCAATCTGGGGAAACACAACATCAGAAAAAAAAAATGGTGGCAAAAAAGGGAACCAAAGGGAAATCGAACACTAATTATCGGTACGAGCAAAAAGGACCGGATCACCCCAAGCAATAAAATCACAAGGAACCGAACAAATCACCGGAACCTGGACTCGAACGAGCAGGACATTACGTGAAGCCAATCCGGGAGTTTGCTGGCGGTCGGCGGCGACGGAATCTAACCAAACCTTTGTGCGATGTCCGCCACGGCTCACTACTGCAGGCCCGCCGGAGTGCGCCCAACGATCGTCGAAAAGGCCGCGAGTAAGTGAACCCGGCAGCAAGAGCTCGGAAAGCATCAAGAAGGAGAAGAGGAAGAAGCTGGAGAGGACGAGGGGAGGAGGAAGACCATGGGAAGCTTAATAGTAGGGGAGGAAGGGGAGAGGACGAGGACGTGTTCAGCAACATGTACCAGCAGCATCCCAGGAGAAATAAATTACAAACCCAGTAAGGACGTTTATGGAAATATACGGGGATTAGATGGACGGCGCCGGCGGGCCCGCTTCCCCTTTCGTCTCGCACGTGTGAGACTAGCTCGATTATCCTTTTAGATAGCAAAATTTGAGATATACCCCGCGGAGAAACAGTGAACATAATATTATATTGCATCACTTAAAATATTTTACGCAGTACGATATGATAATATTATATCACAGGGTGCTCTTTTGTTTAGATTAAGATACTAATCCTTAAATCGGTCAGAATTAGATATTCATAAAATATCTAGACCAATGTTTAAATATGTCGAAAATTCTTAAAAATCGTTTAATTTTAAATGAATCTTCAATAATTTTTTATTTTTTAAACATAAATAACTATCTATTTGATATAAAATAAAAAATTAAATACTTTTTATATTAAACCAAAATGAATGACACCTTAGCTCATGACCAAACGACAATCATGCAACTGCAACTTAAATATTTTTACTTTCAATTTAGAAACATATATATCGATATTATTTTATTTAATAAGATATATATATTTAAATTAAGTTGAGTGATCAGACCATTTTGCTTTTAGAGCCATTGGAGTAAGAGTCGATAACTAGTTAGCATGCCCATATTTCTTTTAACATACTTGAATACTCTGGAGTCTACGTAAAATCGCATTTATTGGCTCTGGTGGAGAAACGATTATTTGAAACTCTAATTTAAATTCAAACATATGAAACTTCTACGCATTAAATTTCTGTAGCACATATTATTATATTAGTGAATTTTACATATTTTATGCTTAAATTAAAAATTTTACTTCAACTCCTTTACCATGATGTGGTGGGAAAATATGACATTATAGGTCATATTAGTGTCGGTTAGATTCAAGTCAGTCGTTCCTTCTTATGAGTTGAGCTGAACCATCATACGCAGGAAGTTTGATTCAATCGATTAATTTTTAAATTGGATATTTATTTTAAAAACTAAGTTATAACCATTTGTATTTATACATCATCATTCCCATGTGCGAAACGAATCGAAATTTATGTTTAGACCCGAGTCGAGCTCGGTTAACCGGTTAAATTCGATCGACTCCGAGCTTTGTGACCGAGTTGTTACCGAATTTGAATCGAACATGATCCGAATTCGAGTAGAACTACCATTTAAACTCTAACTCTAACTCGATCTTAACTCGATCTCAACGTAGGTTAAGTAACGGATCAAGATCGAACAAGAGTTCGATGTGCTCACGAAAATCCGAGTTTCGACTCGATTCACGTAAAAAAAAAGAGTCGAATTTAAGGGACATCGTCTTATCGACTCTACACGACTCGGCTCGACTCGTTTGCACCCTGGGTTCAGGACAGTTGAACTGGGTGCACCCTTCTTAATAATTTATAATGGGAGGAAGATGTGGAGGTCGGCTAGACACGCCCCCCATCCGTACGCAGAATCACGGGCGTGCAGAATACGACGTCACAGCTCTGTAAATTATATTAAAAAATTTTTAAATTGTTAAAGTATTAACGGCTGTCAGCTCGACCCAGATGTTTTATTTTTATTTTTTTAAGATTTGAATCGAAAAGTTCTGGCGATTCTGAAGAAGGTGACAATTAGAATGCCGTGGAAATTGATCGGCTGATTTGATTACGACTCAATTCTAAGATTAAGCATCGTATTTACGGGAGTATTTATATGATAAAACTTGACAAAACAGTGATGGTATACGCCTCTGAGTCAGGGTTGCAAACAGAACGGATACGACACTTCTGTCCCTGTTCTGTTTAACTAGTCGGATAATCCATATTCGGTTTGAATCGGATACGAGTGCGGATCGGATATTATAAGTCGGATAATCTTCAGATTCAGAGTGGATGCGGATAATATCCGCTTCGAAATATTAATTAAGTATTATTTAATTAATATATTTAATAATATACAGAGACATAGAAATAAAAGTATAAAACATAAAATTTATTGTATACTTATTAACATTAACTTAGTATACTAATATATAATAAAAAATAGTTGATCATATTTGTAAATATAACAATTTTAAGTATATAATTATATATGTTATTCATATATTATCAAAGATCGATTCGTAGTGGATCTTAAGCAGAACGGAGCGAGCATTTTCGTATCCGCTCCGATTAACATTCGAGTAATATTCGTATCCGGATATTCGCACCGACGGATATCTTAAATCAGATATTATCCATTTAAACATATACGAATTCAAAGCGAATCTCGATTTTATCTGTATGTGCTTACATGTCTACTCTGAGTTCTAGATCATGGCAGCTATTTAGTGCTGCGTTGAGAGCTTAACTCAATGGATTAGAAAACATAGCACAAATGATGTTAGACCATCATTACAAGTTCAGAGATTTTACTTTTTCTAGTTATATATGATCCCCGCTCCTTGTTCATCGTATCTCTCCAAACATTACAATTTTATATATGTCTTTGATTGATTTATATTTTTATTTTAATATAAAACATTAACATGCATGAAAGTGTATATAATTTTCTTGTGGAATCAAACGCCGTATCAGTTGTTGTGTTTCAACCGTTGTATAATAATATTAATCATAGACCAGGTGATTAGGTGGCATTTGATTGGTCTTAATTAGCATACCTCTTGCCCTCTAATTTGGTCAGAGGTTTGAATAGTTAAGATTTTTGTTTATATCTCTTAATTGACAACTAAATAAATATCTTATATCCGGCAAACTCTTAAAATTACATATAAACAGCTTTACATATTTGACTGCATCGTGCCTTCCTCTAGTCAAAGAATGTGTAATTAGTATAGATCGTCTCTTAAAATTATATATTATATACCGTGTTTGTTAATAATAAGAACACTAAAATATACCGTGCTTGTGTACACCAACTTTGAGCCGGTTGGATCGGCCGAATCGATCAGGATCGACGAACCTAAATCTCGATCCTAGTGCCATTCTTGTACAAGAGAAGGTGGATCCAAGGCAAGATGCAAATATCAAATACCCACCACCTTGCCTTTTCAACACTCCAATCAACCAAGTGTGAACAATGCACCCAGGTTTTACAAACAAGTTGGTATGATAGCATGGTTCACCAAATTATAATGTCCTTTAGTTAGGCAGCCTCCTTTACCCCCCATCAAAGACATGCAAGCATACCCATTTGAGATGACAAGTCTACACAGCCTATGAATTCCATAATGCCAACTTGTCTTCCTGTAGTTGCCCACCATCTATCTCCAACACCCCCTGTTCTCTTTTGTAATCTTCTTTGCCACTCACATCAATAAACATGTTTTTTATATATAAATAACCATGTTACCAACACCACCACTTATTTATGTATGAATGTCCTTGATGTAGCATGAAAGCACATTACAATATCAGCTACTTGTCAATTCAGCTTGCTGGTCTCTCAGCATGCCTAAATAGCATACACTTCTTCGGCTGTGTGTGTGTGTATATATAAATATATTATCTATACCCTTATTAACAACCTTTTAAATTACATGTGGCTCTTTTGCAAGCAGTATAATTATTTAGTTTTCTTGTTGCTGAAGATGGGTAACTGCAGTTCTTAATTAAGGTTGTTCTCGATTTAGGCCCCGTTTGTTTTGGATTAATTGATGTCTAACTTTTTGATCCGCCCAAAAATTAAACATTGATATATTCGATAAAACATCTCGACACGAAAGTAAATTTTTTCGTAAATCACTTAATTTTAAGTATGTTATTAAATTTTTTATTTTTATAAATGAATAACTAAGATTTTATGTTTTGCAAAATGAAAATTAATTAAGGTTTTAGATATTCTATTAAGTCAAATAAAATGTCACCTTAATCAAATGAATCGAGCTAAATGGGTCATTTTGATTATATTCAATTCATGTTGAAGTGTGAAGAGAATGGATTTGGCTTCATAAACTCATGAAATCAAAATCATAAACTGAATCAAAATAATTTTAAAAGAAATGTACAATATCAGTAAATATTATTTATATATTTATTGTCAAAATATATTTTAAGTAGTCTTAACTTATTTATATTTTAAATATTATTTATTTAATAATCAATTTGAACAGAATCAAATTTTGAGTTGATTGAACCGTTTGGTCATATATATATATTTAGAGAGAGAGAGAGAGAGAGAGAGAGAGAGAGAGAGACTCATCACAGTAACTTAGATCAAGCATCAACAACAGAGGCTCATTAGGGTTCCTCCTTGCATTGATATATTAATAATTAAGGTGTTTGGCTACAAATATTTGTATTATGTGTTTTTATAATAAAGATAATATTAGCATTCAATATAACATAGCCAAAACATAAAAACTATCAAGTTGATGAGATTTTGGAGATAAGAACTTTGGGAAATATGTACATATAACAAAAGAGATAATCATACTAAAGAAATAAAAAGCGATCTCACATTTTTGTCCAAGAAGAACTTTTCATGGGAAATATGTTTTATCAGGATTTTTAAACACTTTTCCTGCAGAGACATATTTTTATAGTGAAAAATCATAATATCATGTAACCAAACAAGAGAACAAGGTATTAACAGCACTATGAGATGGATCATACATTGAGTTGAGTCCTCTATTTTAAGTATGCCCTTTATATATTCTTCAAGACCTCATAATATGCTCCCGAAATTCTTTTATTATCTACGTATTTCTTCTTCAATTTAAATGCCATTGGATAAAAATAACAGTATTAAAAAATATTATAGATTTTAATAATAAATAAATATATTATGTTAAAAAATTTAAATCTTATTGTTAAATACGAGAGAGATCATATGAATATTTAGACTATTAAGAGTTTATTTGGTTAGATTAATTATCACTGGCAAAGAGGGAGATATTATTTTTCAGTAGATTGTATAAATGATAAAAGTTTTAAGGAATTATAATTTATAGGCATAAATAGAAAATAGGCGTAATTGTATAGATTAATATGAACGAGGATCCGTTAAGAATCCACCGGGTCCCCAGTCCGCGAAGAGGGGCCGGACGCGTTACCGAGTCAGGGACTCGGGAGCTGCGACCGGTGAGAGCAATGGCGGCCTCTGTAGGCCGTCTTCTCGTCGTCAATGGCGTCGTCCACACCGTGGAGGCCCCTCCCGTCTCCGCCTTCCTCGAGGCCATGGCCTCCGGCGCCTACACCACCACTCGCACCCACGGCGACGCGTCGCTGATCCTTTTCTGGGAGCGCCATCTCAGCCGTCTGGCTCACTCTGCCAGCATTCTATTCCTATCCGAGAAACGCTCCGCCCGCCGCCTCCTTCAGCCGCCGCCCCGCAGGCTACGCCGTATCCTCGGCAATTCCCTGCGCGTGGGGCTGCGGAAGGCCATGGATTGTAGGAGGTCCGAAGGCGGCGGCGGCGGCGGCGGCGGGAAGGAGCTCGCCATCACCGCGCTCGTCCGCGGTTGGGAGGAGGAGGACGACGAAGTGGAAGGAGATGCGAAGGAGGTTGATGTATTCGTGCACATCGGGTTCTATGCGCCTCTGGCGTTTGGAACCGGGGCGCGCCTGGCTGTCGCTGGACGCGGGAGGGAGAGGGCTGAGGCGAAATCTGCGGAGTGGGTGCGGTAACTGGTCGTCGTTTCTGGTATTTAATCTGTGATAGTTTATTTCGGGCGCCGGAATTGATGTTTGATTTGCGATTTACTTGTGAAATGAAGAGTGAGGAAGCGCATGGAGAAACTGAGACCGCCAACGGCGACGGAGCTGTTGTTGTCAAACGATGGGGATCGAATGCTGGAAGGCAGTGTGACGAACTTCTTTGTCGTCTGCCGGCGAAAGGTCTGTTTGTTTTTTCAGTTGATCGTGTTCATTCTGTTTATACCATGCTCTTGTGTGTTCCTCTGTAACTTAGCTAAAAGAACTGACAGTTGGGGCTTGTTTGTTTTATTGTTGTTCTCCCGCTTCAAAATCACTTATCTAAAAACAAGATTCTTTTTTTTTATTTTAAAACAGGAGTTTTTGTTTGGTTAACTTTGTAAAAAACCTGAAAAACAAAGTAGGGGACAACATGATTCAGATGATTTTTCAACTATAACATGTTCTTGTTTTGGTTTCCACTCCCTTCCTTGTGTAATGTAAATCAAGAACCCTTGTTTAAAATACAATGTTTACATTCATACAAACAATTGAAAACATTGCAAAATTGAGCAAGTGCACTATTTTGGAGAATTTTACAAAAAAACAAACAAACTAATCCTTAGTAGTTTAAAACTAAAAAGTGTTTTTATCTGCTTCTTCTAGTCAAACTTGAATAACAATGGTATTTTCTGCTACGTTGTGTCCTTTGCTCCTGTAACCTTGTGCTAATATATGTACATGTATATCCAAGTATCTATGCCTTCTTATGTGTACCATAATCCTGTGATCTGTAGATTCAGATTTCCAAATATCAGCAATTTTTTGGATATCATACTTTCTTTTAGATTTCTGTTGAGGCATGCATTTCAGGCTGCATTACTGCAATTTATTGTAGCCTATTTATAGATTATTTTTTATTAACAGGTTGCAGATGCCTGCTTGGACGTTTCATTAGATGGATCTGCCGCTGAATATTCTGTTGAAGTGCAGACAGCTCCAATTGGGGATGGTGTGCTCCCAGGGGTCATTCGTCAGCTAATAATTGAGTAAGAGTCATTCTCGTGTGACTTACATGTGACTGATGTTTTTGGCAAGCCATCTCTCATGTTGGAATAAGGACTGCATAAGTCTTTCACAGAGCATCTATATCAGGAAAATGCACAATTGTTGGAACCTGTATAGTAAGAGGTGACAGATGGTTGAGGCTCTTCTCCGACAATGGAGGCGATCCACTGCCAGACTGCCAGCTGCCATGTTCGGGCAGGGAAGACAGGGCACATGGGTCCCATTCCAGATCCTGCCAGCCTAACATGGCAGATCTGCAACTTAAAGTGGACTTCTCTGGGCCTGGGCACTTAACTGCCAGTCAGATGGGGTGCTTCAGTTCCCAGGGGCCCAGGGGGCTGGCCGCTTTTAAGTTGTGGACCCCCCTTTTTGGTCTGCAGGACCTGATATTGGATCCCATTCGCCTGTCTTCCACACACAAATGAAGTGGGGAAGGTGCTGGAGTGGAGGTGCTGCTGGTGGCCCATCTTGATGCCAGATGCAGTAGGGGTGATTGCCTAGGCAGTTCAGACTGAGTCCAGGCTGCAAAGGGCCACCTCACCTGCCTTTGATAACATAGGATTGAACATGTGCTGCTGACTACATCATGGGCAGTTTTGACATACAAAGTATTATTAAACATCTGCTGATGTCGATAGATATCAATAGTTATGATTGTGAGATGGAGCTGACAAGATAAAATCAGCTTCATATTTATGTCTGGATGTTCTCATTGCTTTGGCAGTTCAGAGTCTTCAGACTGAGTCAAGGAAGCAAAGGGCCGCCTCACTTGCCTTTGCCAACATAGGATTGAACATGTGCTGCTGACTACATCATGGGCAGTTTTTAACATACAAAGTATTGCTAAACTTCTGCCGATGTTGTTTGATGTTGCTAGTTATGATCGTGAAATGGTGCTGATAACCTAAAATCAGATTCATATTTATGTCTGGATGTTCTCTTTCCGCAGGATTTGCTCAAAAAAGAGAATTCCCTTCCGGGAGGTTGCACCATTATGGTCTGATCGTGAACTTTGGGAAGAGGCATTCATTACAAGTAATGCTATTGTCATAATTTATGTGCTTCAAAAATTCTGTGCATACATAAAAGGGTATTTTATTTGATTGATATTTATCAAAAGGAGCATCTGCTAAAAGTAAAACCTATTACTTACAGCTTGTTAGTTGTTACTGATTGGAAATATGTGATTGTTGCTGATAGGGAATACGAGTGTGTTTTTCATACAGCTTTTTAGTCTATATACTCACATAGGACATTCAGATTGTTTGATTCTAACATAGGATCATCACGATAAGACAAAATATCAGCATAATGTCAGGCAGCTATTACTTTATGGTCAACTTTTGTAGCTTATGCTAGCTTTAAGGAAGATTTTTCTTGCTTTCAACTAGGTTATATTCTCTTGAATTGTCTTCATTTACTTTGCCTCTCACAGATAGCTTGAGAATACTTCAGCATGTTGAGATGATTCAAGCTCCATTCTCTTATGATGATTTACATTTGAAAACCTGGCAGGAAGTATTATGGGTGGAGAAGCAATTTGAGGTTTGTGAATAATGCAATTCTCTTAATCACTTTTGATATTCATTTTTAAACAGCCAGTTGAAATTTGTGTCAAATTTCTTGGAACAGGGTCCTGGTATCATCACTGCTCAAATACAGGTATGCACATTTCTTAATTTTTTTTGTTCACTAAGACGCTTATTGTTGACCACAGCTGAAATTTTTGTTATATGAAAAAAAAATGTCATCAGCCTTCTTTGTGTTTCAGGGACCAACTCTTTAGCTTGGAGTTAATATTATGTTATAATCTATTTAACTTTTTATTTGCTTCTAGCATCAACATGTATTTTATTAGAAGGTAACTATGACACCACCAATTTATAAAAAAAAACAGTGGTATAATCAGAGAGGAGAGAGACCTGTGGGAGGTGGTTCAAGGAGACTAATTTCCATCCTCACTACGTCATGTAATTTTCGTTTAGCAGATGAAAGTTTTCATTAACAAAACGTTGCTATGGTTTAGTGTGGCGGTGATGGACATGAGCTGGAGTCAGGTAATTTACATTGCACACTTCCACAAGCCAATGGTGGGACAACGCTGTAGAAACAAGGCTTTTAGTTGACTGAAACTTCCTTGATCACCTAGAAAAAGAAAATTCTTGCGTGTTGTGGCCGTTGGTTGTGACTTGTATTTTTTTTTGTCCATTGTGCCCTAAAGGTGAATGTAATCCCCTAGGCGGAGAATTCCACCGAACATTTTGATTTTCTTGCATGGTAGAAACGTCCTTGTGTAAAATGACTGGTATAGGTAAGGTAAGACTTCAGTGCAAGGGAAAGTCGAGGCTCCATTAAAATGGCAAGACGGATATATATAGACGGGATAATATCGAATTTTGATGATAGGGATGTTTTTTATATTTTATTATTTACATCCTCTTAGTCTGTGAATCTGAATGGCCACTTCTACCATTTCTGTGAAAGTAAGGATATTTTGGGCCTTTATTTGTGTATTCCCTTTGAAAAGGCCCTTCTTTCTGTGATGATAGATTTATCTCCTTGTGTTTGTGTACTTCTGCTGTCTGCTGATTGGTAGATTGGCGATTGCAGAGAGCAGTTATGGAATTAGCATGCGCCGAGGGGTTCCCTTTGAGCAGTTTGCTTTGAGCAAGTTTGCA
Organism: Cryptocoryne crispatula var. balansae; assembly: GCA_036172225.1. Classification (NCBI taxonomy): domain Eukaryota; kingdom Viridiplantae; phylum Streptophyta; class Magnoliopsida; order Alismatales; family Araceae; genus Cryptocoryne; species Cryptocoryne crispatula. The sequence goes on from CM069922.1 coordinate 43,149,309, forward strand.
ACGTCAAGCTTCAGCAGGTTGTCAGAAGCTGGTTGTTGGTCTGACTTGATCCCATGTTTCCTTGATAATTTATCAAATTTGGCTGCCTCTCTGGAGGCCCTGCAGGTTGCCTGAAGCTAACATTTGCTCTCGCCTCTCATACTCGATGCCTTGTTTTCTTGATGATTTATCAAATTTGACGGTCTTAAAACGATTTAGAAATCGCTTATATTTGCATTCGATTGAAGCATGCTTAAATTGTCTACAAAGGGCGTCCCTCCTAATATTCATGTTTTCAAGGAACAAAATGATATTTAATTTCCTAAATATATGTTCAAAAATTTCAAATTTTCCAATGAGATAAATGTTCTGGAATGATGAAAAACATGTTTTGTTAATCTTATAATTTTACTGTTTTGCATGCTAGGTGACGGATGAGAAAGGTGATGTGGGTGAAATGATCCGCATCTGGATAACGTCTTGCCCTTGGACGAATTTTTCTGATATCCATTGAAGTTCAATATTTTTGGGAGCTCGAGGGAGTCAACTTTAATAACATTATTTACTCTTATAAATTTGTGTAGATCATTGCAATGCGTAGAATGCGAGGATTTAAATAAAGAACAAAAAAAACAAGATTTTTTGTATATTTTAGGACATACTCCTTTCCTTGGAAATTTTCAGTTTCTACTTGTAAAAATTTTAGAAACCTGTAGATTAAGCCTAAAAACTAAGATAAAAGCTCTTTACACCTACTAGAGGTCAGGAAGTAATGTCAGAATCCTGCCAATGAGAACTCTGTTAAATCATCTACCTTCAGATCTTAAAAGGGTGCCTGGTTGAATGATAAAATGAGTTTTTGTTACAAAATATGTTTTTGTAACAAAATTAATTAAAACAATATTTGACAATCATTATAAAATGTTTTTGGACAAACAAAAAGATGCCAGACCCTCTTTTTTCTTTTAGCCCTGTCATTTTTCAGGTAAGCGTGATCTTTCATTTTTTCCGTTATCACTTCGCCCCAAAGTGACAATTTTATGTACTTGAGTACTTTATATTTTCTTTTGATAATATTTTTAACATGAAAGTGTATAAGAATTTATTGGCCAACCAAGCACCCTATAACATTCCAATATAATTTACTTCTCTCAAGTTTCTGTTCCACATGTAGACCCCTCAACTCTAAAAAAAAGCTACTAATGATGGTGAAAAAATGTCAACAGTTGATGCTGAGGTGTATAGGAGTATCCCCCTACAGAAAGGAGTATCTTTAGGGGGATATATAACAGATTTTCTAAGTTTCAAACAGTACGCCTAATTACTTCAGATTTTCAGGAATAATTTTCAAGAGATACAAAAATTATATTCTCTCTCTCATATGCAGGGCGAACCGGGTTGTCTTTCTAAATCGATTCTCACACATGATCCAATTCACAGGATTGGATACTCAGACTTGATTGGAGAGTAAAGGACTAGTGTAGTTTGGAAACTACAACAGGGTTAGATTGCCTACCTAGACGAGATTTAGGTACAAGAAGAATAAGAAGATTAAAATTTAGCTCAAGTTCAACATGAACATTCACAATTGCATATGATATGGACAAAGTAAATAATCAAAGAAAATATCATAAATTATCTTTACATTTTTAAGAGAACATGGTTGACACATATCTCAAGAACTACAATATAAAATAATAGTTTACAAAATTATCAAGATATCCACTTTTAGTAAGAGAATAATATGCTACATGTAATGTGTTCTTGGGACCATTCAAATTGATGGGTATCGATTATACCAAATGCTTAGCGTGCTTGTTTGTTCCGGGAGTTCGTTGCCAAGAGACAAGGTGGAAGCTCCTTGGTTGGTGACAAGTGGATGTCGAAGAGGCATTGGGATGTCTTGGTTGACAGATGAAGTGTTGATCTAATGTTGGAAGTTCCAAGTAGCACCGACCTTGTCGGTGATGAAGGTTGCGGGAAGTGGATATGCATTCAGCATTGGAAGACCAGTGTAGGGAGAAAGTGAGAGGGAGGAGGAAGATGAAGGGGGTGGGGAATGAGGACGGGTAGAGTCACCTTCTTCAGGTATGTTAGGTAAGTGATGATGTCAATAGATCGAGAAGTTTAATGTGGATAGTGCTCCTCATGAGCTTTTGATATTGGGCTATATAGTACTCCTCGCGGGTACATGGAGGGCTTTATAACCCTCGTAGCTCCTTTCAAAAATTGATTCTCTTGAAACACATCATCACTGAACAACAACTACCCAATAATTTAAAGTAATTAATAATCCTAAAAAAACTATACTTTTTAATTCCATAACTACTTACCAACTTAAATAATTACTAGTCCTCAAAAGACTAAATTTCTTAATGAGTCTACCAACAATTACCTACTAATTACTAACTTTCAACCTCCTAATTAATGAAACTTCAAACAACTACCTACCAACTTATAACTACTAACTTTCTTAATTAATGAAGCAACATTCTCCTAGGTAAGAAGAGATGAGTGGGCCACCATTCCTAGGAAGAAGCAAAAAGTGAGGCAAAGAGGATCCTAGCCAGATTGTGTCTACCGCCCGATCTCAGTGTCGACTGCTTGATCCGATAGAGAATATTGTTTTGAACCGATGTCTCCACCACTCTCTCTCTCTATCTCTATAAACTTTGACTTTATAATGTGGGTATTAATCTAAAAACCAAAATTACTTACAAGAAATTACCTAAAATTTGCAATATATAAGAGATACTTTATGTTTATCATATAACTTAAATTCTACAAAAGTTACTCCTTTTTTAAATTCAGTCACAACACTAGTTGTACTATCAAATAGCTTTTGGAACATTAATGTGTACTAATATATCTAACTATTTATTTCTCTTTACTAATTTATTTTTATCCATACAAATGAACAGTTATTATTTCTTTTTAGATAATATTTATTTCTCGAGTTTTAACAAATTGTGATAATTCAAAGAATGGAGCACTACAAGAAAATGGTTAAGGACGATAATTGGAAGCCGTCGCAATAAGTTGTTGGTGACGGCTTCAACATTGTTGCCACGTTAAACTCATAACTAATGGTATTAGTAATAGTTTATTGAGAAGTAATCATTACTAAATTTATAACTGATGGCTAGACAAGCTATCGCAACTATTACTAGTGATGGCTTAGAGATATCAACAAAGTAGCAATGTGTTTCAACAAAGTAGCAATGTGTTTCGCATGTTTCAGTGACGGCTTTAAGTTGTAGCTAGTATTAAGTGACAAAGGTTGGAGTCGATGCCAATTAAATCATTGTCAATGATTTAAAAGTAAATATTTTTTAAAAAAATAAAAAATCTTGAATACATGATTTGTACAACACTTGTAACTTTACAAATTAAAATAGGTCCGCAATGGCAACATGTACATTTTATTCAAATATGATCTACATGTATATTTTATTCATTCAAATGTATATCATTTTTTTCTATTCATACAATCAAATTGAAATTTATAACGACCACATTTTTACCGGCTATTCTCAAAATTGAAAGGGGTCCACAATGACTTGTTTATACAACCAGTAACATTCGTATAAATCATTCAAAGTACATACAATTGAGCTCAACTCATACAATCTAAGATAGTAATTCACATAAACTAAACTGAAGTTCAGGGCATTGTTGAATAATATGATTAATAAATAATAATCAAAGGTACATACAATCAACATATTTATAAATTAGAAATAATGTACACCATAAAAAATGATGAAAAATATCACTCACCTTCTCCATCTGACTTCTCCTCATCTTTTGCATCCTCCTCGAATAAAAAATAATTAATATTAATTTAAGACATGTTAACTCAACAATAAATTAACACCAATCAATAAATACTTACGAAATCATTTTTTCAATTGATGAAAGTTAGTCCTTCCTCTTGTATAAGGCATAAATTAGAGAGTTCTATTATTTTTATTTCTATCGCTAAGTGTTTACAATCAAATGTATAAGAATTTAAAAATTAAATAAATATCTTACTTAAAGTGAAAAGAAAACTTTTTATCACATTGTCATCTCGCGCCCATAGGTCACACATGTGAAATCATTGATATGAATCAATAAGGACATTCTCATATGTCTCCTCTAGCGGATGTCATATAAAATACTAAATATACAATACTCATTAGTAATAATAGACAACAATGAATATAATTAAAATTCTATTTTATTAAAATTATTTTTTGTTTTTACTACATCTCAACCGTGTGTCTTCATATTTGTTTGTCGGTAGATACATCTAGGTGAAACATAAAGTGTTGCTACATAATGATCATATTTAAACTCGTTAACATTATTCAAAGAAATGTTGCTATTAAAAGGTATCTAGTAAAAAATATTTTATTGATCTTAAGATCTCAAAAAATAGCTTCTTTCTTCTTGAGGGGAAGAGTGATGAAACGGCCCGACACCTTAAGGGGGAGAGTGATGAAGTGGGCGAAACACTATTTATCATTTCAAAAAACATTGTTAGTGGGGAAGGGTTACTTCTCTTTTTCTCTCTTCCTTGCCCTCTCCTTTCACTCCACCTCCAACATCATCGTCACTTCCCTTAATTTCTGTGGTGATACCATTTCTTGAAATGATGAGTAATGTTTCATCCACTTCTGCTCATAGTCATTGTCTTCCTCAAGTCTATATCCTTAGAGCCTTTACCGTCGACATCACTAGCCAAATTTGATTTGGTTTCTAATGTCTTTTAAACCAAACCGAATAGTTCTAAGCCCTTTTAAACCAAAGACTTTTTAAATTGGTTTGGTTTGGTCTAAAAGATGTCTAAGATCTTCATTGGTTTGGTTCAAAATGTTTTAAAAATCAATTGGCTTCAAATGTCTTAGAAATCAAAATAGACCAGTTTACCTATTTAGTTTGGTCTTAATGACCTTAAAAATCAAACTAAACTAGTTTACCCTTTGATTTGATCTACAAGGTCTTATAAATCAATTAAAACACTTTAGACATCAAATTCAAAAGCCTTAGACAAATCTTTCTAATTACTTTCATTTATGTTGCCCTACATATCAATTGGGTAGTGTATAGTTATGTCAATGTTTCATTAAAATTATTTTGTATTGTAATTATATGACCTAAACATATGCCATCATATGATTGGAGTTGTAAGATAATTATTCAATTAAAAGGAAGTTTTTAAGTTTTGCTATCATTGAAAATTAGATATTTAAAATCACATAAGTTTCATACATGAGATATTAGATGGATCTAAATTGGTTTTATATATATATATATAGTTCCTTTAGTTTGGTATGTGGTTTGGATCATGTTGCATGTAGACTCCTATTGATGTCAAGATCATTATATGCATAAAATAGATATCATTGTAATCTTGTGATGACTATGTTTAAAGTATATACATGTATAACGTGGATGGGAAAGTTTGGATAAATGCGACGTGTTCATGAGCTATATAATACGTGGAAATATAGTAATACTACATGTTTTGGCTTCACCTGTGAGCAATGAATATTTAGATTGTAACGGCTGGTGTTTTAATTTAAATAAATATTAGTTGTTTATTTATTATGAGATTAATTATATTTAATATGTGTTATCTCTCTCCTTTTCTCTCTCTTTCCATTTTTTTCTCTCCACATTGTTTCCTATTTTTTTCCTCTTTTCGGATGCCCTATTTTCTTCCTCCTCTAGGTCGCCGCCCCTCTCAGCCGCGCGCCACCGTCCTGCTCGGTTCCGTCGCCCGCCAGCCTCCTCGCACCAGCCTTCGCCTTCGAACGCCGCTCGTCGGCGTTGATCGGCCGCCCGCTGCCTCGCCACGGCCGTAGCACGCCGCCGCCGCCGCCCTCGCCGCGTCAACACCCCCTTCGGCCGCCGCGGTGTCTGTGCTGCACCCGCACGCGCGAGTGCCGCGCCGCCTCGCCGCCCGCGGCGCGCCGCCCGCCGCCCCCTGCGCGCGCCCGCGGCCCTCGCCGCGTGGGCCTCGTCACCGTGCCACCGCGTTCTCCCCTCCCTCGCCACGGCCGTCTACCCGCCGCCTCCTTCCGCCGCCGTGCCCACCCGCCGCCGCCGCGCGCCGCGCCGTGCCCGTCAACCCGCGGCCACCCGCCGCACGTTGCGGCGCAGCCGCCGCCTCCCTCCGCACATCCGCGCGAGCCCGCAGCCGCCCCTCGTTGACGTCGCCGCCTTCTCCCTCCCCCCGGTTGACCGCCGCCGTCGCCCGCCGAGCGCGCGCCGCGCGAGAAGTCCACCGCGGCCCGGCCCGCGTGTCCACGTCGGCGGCCACCATCGCCGCATCGCCCGTCACCTCGGTCGAAGCCCCCCGGTTGTCCCATGGCCGCGCCTTGCACCGTCGGCACCGGCAGCCCCGTGCGCCTCGGTGTGCGCCGCCGTGCACCGGTGAACCGCCCCCCTTCACACCGCGGTATGCCCCCCTCCCTCTCTCCCTCTATCCTCCTCTCTCTCTCCTATATTATTCTCCCCTCTCATATTATCCATTATATTATTATTATTTTTTTAATCCTCTCTCTATTTTCCCCTTGATCCGATGGCTTAACCCTCTCACTCTATGTCTTTCCGAGCAGTTTTAGAGGAGGAGATCTCATGTTTGGGTGATTTGATTTGTGCACCGCATCGCCACGTTCGATATCCTTTTCGGTCGCCGGTTCCCTCGATTTCTCCAAAGATCGTTTTCCGGTAGGCACCCTTGACGTGTCTATTATCATTAAAAATTCATATTTAATCCTCCGTGATTATTAGAGTTGCCCTTTTTAATTAAAGGGTGTGTGTGTAGTTATACTTTTGAACTTAAATTGTGAGTCGACATGGGTTAGTTAAGATAGATGTGCGCAATATCATGTGATGATATGTGTTATGTCTCTATTATGTATATATGAGAGCTTGCTTAGTTAGTAGTGTATTATTGTTCATTTTTAGCTAATCACCTGGTTACATATTAGCTTGATTATATTATGTTAACCTTGTTAAATAATGGTGATAGGTTAACCAGATTAGATGATGTGATGAGTAGTTTTTCCAGCACCTAGTTATACTCATGTTTAATCATGCTTAGGTGTCTGTATGTTGATATTGTCTCATTTTAGTTCATTTTGAGCATGGTTGTCTAACATAGTTTGGTTGTGTATATATTCAAGTTAATGTTTATAGTTTGTGTTGTTATGTCATGGCATAGTATTGTTGATGTTTATTGATCTTGCATATTGGTGATCATGGCATGGCATGATTGAGGTGGATGCAAGATGCATCGAAACCGTGAATGAAAAATCGAGCTACACCAGACTAGTTAGTCGTGACTCGAGGGCAGCGAGGGGTTAGAACCGTCTGGTGCATCATTCGATCCCAGACCCCGCGGGCATCCTACGTGCCACCACTGCCTAGGTGCACTATGGGATTTCGATTAGTATATGGTACTTATATATAATAGATCTGGTGGTAGCTAGTTGAGGTGGCAAGACGACGCATTCCTTGCTAATAAAAATCTGTGTACATGATATGTGCATCTATTAGAGGATAGGTGCATATGTGTGAATGTGATTCTTGTTGGAGGATAGATGTATTTTGCATGGTATGGTATAGATGGTCTAGTGATGTATTTTATTTTGTCAAGTATCTGGTTATGTAGCATGGTGTATGTATGGTGTGTCTCATTTGTAGTATATCATCATATGGAGCATATAGTAGGTGTCTATGCATATGTTCATACCATCTTTCTAGGTCATGTTATGATGCATATAGGTGCTGGTTGGTGTGATTATAGACTTTGGTTGGTGGTGTAAAACACATGGATTAAGTCATATATCTAATGTATTGACTAGCCTATATTTACATATAATTGGTGTAGGTCTGGGTACCTATTTAATTAACATCTAGGGCCTTTTGGCTATCCGATTTGGCGGATGATGGGGTGTCTACTAAGTCGCCGTACTCATCCCAATCCTCTTATCAATTTTCATGTAATTAGGTTTGGCGAGCAGAAGCGTGGTGGATTGTTTCCCAAGAAAGCAAATTGGACGATTCTTGTAATTTAAATGGTAATTAGATTTGTTTAGATTAGAGCATAGCAATGTATTTGATTTGATTCTGTGGTTGTATAAACTGGGACCTAGTTATCTTCATTTTTCCCAAACTGATGTTTTTACAGGGTTAATTTTCCCCGGTCGCGTCGTCGGATTATCCCGTTGTGCAAGTTAAAAATCCGGGGCGTGACATAGATCGTTCTGAAGCATCATCTAATCCTAGATGCCACTATTTATCCTACATACATCATTATCTACACATACTTTAAACGTAGCTTATGGGGTGTTTGGTTGCATGATAATGAAGGTTTTTGTTTTAATTTTTAAAAATCTTAAGAAAACTTGTTAAAAGAGGTGTTTGGTAACCATGACAATTTTATGTTTTAAAAGTGATTTTCTTCTTAAACAAAAAAAGAGGGTCTCACCTCTTTCTTTTTTCTTGTGGTCCCCCACTTTGTTTGGTCATGTGTGGTAGTTACTCTTTTTTGTAATCACATCCCTCCAAACATGATAATTTTATGTCATGAGTTGGTTCACTTTTTATTTTAATATAATTTTTTATCATGAAAGTGTACAAAAAATTATCATGCAACCAAATACCCCATTAGATATATTGTTATGTGTATGTTTGTGTGTGTGTGTATATATATATATATATATATATTAGAACTCGTTAAAGTCGCATGCAAAGGCAAAATGGCAGCTCCTTTCACAAAAACATGATATAATATGTGATAAAAGCAAGGATTAGAAACAAGCATGGCATATGACATTAGCTATCTTATATGCAATTGCTAGAAAACTTTAAAGAGTTTCACATATGCAAGTTTTGAAGATAGTAAAGTGAAGGGATGGTACTCTTATATGTATTATAACTGAGTATCATTGTATGTTATGGTTATTACATCTACATAAATTAGAAGGTATCTTGTTGTTAATAGCTAAATTAGCCGCATTAGCATATAATTAGGTCTTTTACCTAACTAAGTTAAAATTAGAAGAGAATATGTGTGTTAGATCTAGATTTAAATTGATTGTTTTTAAAAATGTTAGTTTTTGATTATTGGTACATTATCATGTGTTTGTGGAAAATATTATTGTTATAAATACTTGACATTTGGTAGTGCCAATAATGTAAAAGTTATTGTTAGCAACCTGCCATGGTCATGTGACTCATCATAATTTTATAAAAAAATTTAAGTAATCAAAGGAGGACAGTATATAGAAGCATGGTGGATTTAGAATTTGGAAAGCACCTTGATGTTTAAAGTTGAGATTGTAGTATGATTTTTTTAAAACAATAGCATGTGCATCTTTCATACTATTAAAACAAGAAAATACATATTCGATAGTATATATAAGAGAGTAAGATTGACACTCTCTAACAAAAACTTAGAAAAGAACAAACACATAACATAGACAAATATAACTAACTTCAACTCTATTAGAAGTCATCTTTTTCAACACACTTGAATATAATCACATAGCAACTTACACAACAACTTTTACGTTGCGGTGCTTTGAAGGTCAAATAATAGAGATATGGACTCTCTTAGAAGACTTTGACAGTTGCCATGAGATTGGATGATCACACCAAGAGAGTGTGGATATCGCCCAAGTTTACAATCTCACTAGGAAGATCATGGCTATGAATAAGACTTGAGAAGATGACAAGACAAAATTGGACTACACAACAAAAGAGGCCAACAAACAAAAACAAAATTAAAACAAACTTAGAGATGCCAAACACCACCACTTCTATGCACAAAAAAGGTAAGAAATACCTAAACACATTTGAGTGAAGCACTGGAATAAGGGTGAAACTACAAGAATGAACATTTAGAGAAGGACTAATCTTCCTCCCTCCCATAATTGAAACTACCTTTAAATAGCAAATGGCATTATGCAACAAGAGTTCCTTGGCGGGGGTACGAGGCTTCTGTTGCGAGGAAGTGGCGGTTTTACGGTGCTCCCCACAAGGGCTTCCATGGCAAAGGCTTTCCTATGAGGGCTTCTACAACGAGGGTGAGGGCTTCCACAGCAAGGGTGAGGGCTTCTACAACATAGCTGCAAGGGCGAGGGTTCTATGGGGATATGGTGAGGGCTTCCGTGAGGGCAAGGCTTCCACGTCGATGTTGCCAAGGGCCCACCACAAAGGCTTCCTCGGAACCCTTTCCACGAGGGCGTGGCTTATGCTAAGGTAATGCCGTGAGACAAAGATCCCACCAACTAAGAAAATCACATGGGAGATAATAATAATATATTCTTTTGATAGAAAAAATGTATAATTAGAAATTCAACTAAGAAAATCATACATCCCCAAGGCATTCACAAACAATACATTATTTTTCACATTAAAATAAAAATTAAAAACTACACTACATTCATGTGAACATAGGTATCTAATATGTCAAAATTCTAACAATCAAAAGGTCTTCGAACCAAAATAATGCATATCTTACCACCACAATGTTAGTGTCACCATTTGATATCTTCACCATTTTTAATACAATGTTCACATATCCAATAATAGATAATTGTCTCTAAACATGTTTAAAACTTGCCCAAACCTTAAAAGCTTAAAAACTACTCTATATACTAGTATAAATTTACTTAAGACTACCTTAAACTAATCTAAATATGTTGAACAAGTTTAATTGTCTCTAAACATGTTTAAAATTGAAATAAAATTAAAATAACTCAAGTAAGGTTTACTTTATACATTAATGTATATGAAGGATGAAGATCGACATCGGTAGTGATCGGGATGAGGTCTTGATGAGTGGCGGCAGTGATGGGATAGAACAGTGAAGACGATTGTGGTAATGTCGATGGTGACTAACAGCGGTGGCTTTAATGGTGTCCAAACTTTGGCTCTGGAGAGATCATCATAACATAGTCGAGCATACGTGAGAGGGGGAGAATGCATAACAAATAATGGCAACCAATGCCGGTGATAACGCCGGTGACAATGGTGACCTAGGGGCTCTTTTCACTAGAGAGGGAGAGACTAGAGGAAGAAAGGAGGAAGGATAGGGGGTTGCACAGGTTTAAAACCCAAAAATTATTGGGGATGACTCCTAGACATTCTACCATTTAACAGTCGACTTTTGATAACTACCGACGAGCTATTGCTATAGTAACATATATATATGACTACTTGTCTATCCTGTCACAAATGGCCTATACTTTCCTACGAAACCTAGGATGGGGTTCTTCTTCCTTAGTTCATGACAGCTTCCACTATCACGTATATAATGAATGACAATGGCTGATTTAAACCATCGTCAATATGTGTATAGTTGTGACGACTCCACAGAACCTGTCACTAGTGCTTGTACAGTTGCAACAACTTTTGTTCGGTCATCGCTACTTACCCCAATGAAGATGATTTTTGAAAATAATCGTCATTAAGTCGTTGTCAATAACCATTTTTCTTTTAGCGTAAGGTAATGTCCAAGCTTGTTTCATTTAGTGACAAATCTTCAAATTTTATCATATTGGGCCTAGGTACGATGCACAAAATATGATCATCTTTCTCGCATGTGATGCATCTCAAATAAGATTGTCAAGATAATAACATCATAAATTTTGTTATACATGACTAAGTTAATGTGTAGATATAGAGTCTATTTCCGTCAATTCATGAGTAAAGGTAATTACATTATATTCGTCTAAGGCATAGTGGGACCCACACACATTAAATGACGTGCGAGTTCCGTCGAGAGGAAGGAAGCTTCCCGATTGAGACGAAAACCGTCTCGCGTCGTTTAAATGCTAACAAGAAACAAATTAAACTTGTAGGCATTGATAGTTGGCATTTGCAAATATTCCTTTTATGGAAATTAGATAGCAAGAATTTTTTCTAATTTTTAGAATAATATTACAAACCCATACAAGAGAAATTGTGATCATTTTGTAGTATTCCAATATATTTCTTCCCAAGTAAGGAGTGAGGTCAAAAACCCTAAAACGTTATAAATTGAGTAGGGTATCGGAATCCGATTTTCATAGAGGTCAGAGTGTTTTGATTCCGATAATTTCGAAATCACCCTATTTTGAAATATACATTATATATTTGTTTTATTTTAAAATGAGTTAATAATTTACTTATATTTACTAAATTTTGATATATATATATATACACCTCGTCGAAATTTTGTTTTTACCCATGTATCACCGTGTCCCATATTTTGTAATTTAAGATCCAGTTGACAGCCGGACACACCGTGACTCGGTCGGTGAGTCCACGTACTTCGACTCGGTTCTGCGGTCGGCGAGTCCGCCGACGATTCTTCCGGCCGCAGGGGGGTTGTCGGAAACCGTCGGCGAGGGCGGTGGAGGTGCCCGTCCGAGGAGGTCCGGCGCGAAACGCCTCCGCCCGGAGATCGGGCATGCGACGCGGTGCGGCGCTCCGGCGACCCGGCGCGCGCGCCTCTTAACTCGGAACTCGGGTCGGCGAAACGCCTCCGGCCAGAGGCCAGCGGCGTCCCCGAGGCGTCCCGCTCTGACCCGACCGAGCGAGTGGCGGGTGGATCGCCGCGATTCCGCGACCCGCCCGCCCGCGCTCCACGTCGCGCGGCCTCGGCGGATGGGGGCGTGCATGCATGTGGAGGCGGCGGGCCGGCCACCGTGTGGGGGTGGCGACGGAGGCGCGGAGCTCAACGTGGAGACGGCGGACGGAGGGGGCAAGGAGGCCCGGCCGCGCGCCCTCCGCCGCCGGCGTTCGTCCGGAAGGCCGTTGCAGAAGCGGCCCAAACCCTTCATGCTTTGCTTGTGCCAGGATATCATTACGCTCCTCGTCCTCTCATTCCCTCCTTCCCTCCCTCCGCTGCCGCAAACCCTAACACATTTATGTCAAGTTGTCTCTTTTCGAAATAATTATCTCTCGTTCCCTCTCTCGTGTGACACGGTTAAGATGGATTGACTGATTTGATATTCAAAAAAAAATATTTTATGTATTTCATTAAATCAAATAAAACACCTCCGCAGTTCTTTTCAACTCAAATAATCGAACGATAATCAACCGTAATGGCCAGTAGTTGACTAAATTAATCTATTCATGAATTCCGGATGTTACACTGCAAATTTGTCTCTTCCTCTCACCACCAAATCTCTCTCTCTCTCTCTCTCTAAGCATTATGGTCTCCAGATTCGTAACAGCTCAGCGGCCCCTCCCCGAGCAGCTATATCTGCGGCTGCCTGCATGCCTCTCCTCCCCCACCCTCTCATACAGTGTCCCCTCTCCTCTCCGTTGCAGTCCCCCACATTCCGATCGAGAGGGACATGGAGATGATGAAGACGGAGATGATGGTGGATCTGTCCCCTGGTGATCCCCAGGAGCAGCAGCAGCAGCAGCCACCGCCGCGAGTAGAACAAGTTACGTCGATCGCCCCCTACCCCTCTCTCTCTCTCCTGCTCTGCAAGCCTCCATCTGGGTTCTCTCCCTCTCTCTCTCTTCTCCGCCTTCTTCAGCCCTACAAATGGCGGTGCTGCAACCTCCGGCGCCGCCGCTCCCGTCTCCGCTTCCACCAGCGCTCAGTGACGGCGCCGAATATGTCCTTCTGTAACGCCGGCTTTCTGATGTTCCCGGTCTTCTTTTCCGATCTCCGCGGCATTCGACCTATATATATATATAGCTGTGTTTGAATGTGAAATTATACCGCCATGCACGCGATCGAGCTCCGTCGTCTCAGATATATATATATACATATATATTTTTCGAGGATCGGGTCTGTGTGTATGTATATATGTGCTTGCATGTAATAAAAATCCGTTCTTTGGGTAGCAGGCCCCGCTCACTCCGCCGCAGATGGCCGCCGAAGAACCCGTGAGAGACGCGCTGAGCCGAAGCACGGCGAAGCGCCGCGCCCGCCGGCCGCCGGAGACGCGGTCGCGGCCGACCGAGCCGCCGCCGCCGTCTCTGCCGTGCCCCAGATGCAGCTCCGCCGACACCAAGTTCTGCTACTACAACAACTACAGCTACAAGCAGCCCAGGTACCTCTGCCGGACCTGCCGGAGGTACTGGACGAAAGGCGGCATCCTCCGCAACGTCCCCGTCGGCGGTGGATGCAGGAAGAAGAGTTTTTCCTTCTCCCCCGCCGCTTCTTCCTCGCTTCCGACCACCTCGTCCTCGTCGAAGAGGACGAAGAAGATGATCAGGGCAAGGACGTCGACGGACCTGGCCGCCGCCCTCATAGCGCCGCACCCGCCCGTCGGATACGGCCCCGCCGGAAGCTTCAGCCTTCTCTCCGCCGCCGGCGGCTGGCTCCAGGAACCGCCGACCCAGGCTGTCTTCCCGATGGCGACAAACCCTAACCACCCCGGCATGATCCCACCGCAGCCGCGAGTTCCCGGACTTCTGGACATGCTGCTGGCCGGATTTCTCGGCGGCGGCCGCACGGCGAGCCCCCTCCGCCACCCGCCTTACGGCCTTGGCGTGAACGGGTCGGCCGTGCAAGGTGGCGCCGGCGCCGGATTCGGGGGTAATATGATGCTGCCGCCTCATTGGCAGGGGATCCACGGCGGCGGCCTCGGGGATCCGGCGATGCAGGCCCTGAATGAGCACGGCGGCGCGCCGGCGGCGGCCGGCCTGCAGGAAGCTTACGGCGGCAACAACATGGAGGGGATCAGAAGCAGGTTGCAGGTGGGATCGGTACAGGATGATGGTGGAGATGGGAATAATACGATGAATCAAGGGACTCAGAGCTCCAATGAAGCAGCTGCTGCTTGGCAGGCTCTGATCAACAACAGCTACCTCATCTAAGGGACATGATCTTGATCTTGTGAGGCTTGGTTCAATATAGAGCCAAGCTTTTTCCTGTTATTAATAGTGTAGTTGGCCTTTCTTCATCAGTAGCATTTCATAATGTGTATGACATATATTGTTGCTTAAACCTAAATGGAATTTGATAGTGTCTGATGGGTAATCAGAGTATGTGATCTGATCATATATCCTTGCATGTAAGAGTTTGTTGTTTGCATTATATTTGAAGTAGTTTAGCCAACATGTCATCATATATGAAGGAATCATTGAACAGCTTTGAGAGCTCCATCTCATGTTCCATCAGATGAAGGGCCAGGGAAGAAAAACAAGACAACAATATGCAAGTACTGTTCTCAGATCACCTCCCAACAGGTATTGAAAAGAGCTTCTTCTTCTAACATCAGACACTAAAACACAGTAGTTATATATATAATACTTTGTGGGTTCTATTTGTTATCTATACAGAGGAAACTCCCTTCAACACACCTGATGGAGATTATTTCCAGTCAATTATGCAATGGCTACACAGGCACTGGTTGAGTAATTTGTAGTGTCAACAAAAGGATGTGCAAAAATTTAAAACAATTATTGTCTCTAGCGTTTGAACTAATAGGCACAGATTTCAGGCCTTGATCTATTTTTTGGTCACACAGTGTAAACGAGAAGTCAGCTAATTATTGTAATCGATCTATACAGCATCGGTTATATTACAATACCTTATTCCTCCCTCTTTTCACCATGTTTCTTAACACATATTTCATTACCAGAACAAGGGTTTGAGCCGTAAACGGGTCGGATTCGGTAGCGGATTCACCAAAATTCGATTCCGATTCCGATAAGGGTTAAGGGGTTTCGATTCCGATTCCGATAATTTCGGAATCACAATGTTCCGATTTCGATCCGATTCCGATTCCGTTATCGAAATCGGAACCGAATCCGATAAAATCCGAAATACATATTAAATATTAATTTTTATTTAAAAGTGAGTCAATAATTTACATATAATTTTTAAATTTTGATATAATCTTCTTAAAATTTTATTTTTATTATTTTATCAATTTATATATTGTATTTTATAATTTATTTAACTTTATTTTATTTTATTTTATTTATATATAATTATTTTTTATCGAAATCGGATTAATGAAAATAGAACCAACTGATTCCGATTCCGATTCCGATTCCGATAAGCTATCGAAATATCCTATTCCGATAGCTTATAGGATACAAAAATAAGTTCCAAACCCATTAATTTTTATCGGAATATCGGATTCAGTTTACACCCCTAACAAGGGTGAAGTTGCCTAACCAGACATCTAGCAAAGCTGAATCAGTAGCCCTTGCTAAAATCATACTTTTGCTAGGCACTTCATAATGCAGTTGATATAAAAATTAAATATTTGATATAAAAATTAAATCTTTCTATGATCATTAAATACATATATGGGTGCACAGTAGAAATGCCTGTGTAGTATCAAGTGTACCGCTTATCATGATTCTAATAATCACTACTTGCGATGACCAGTATATATGATGTTTGACAAATGTAAGTCTTTCGTCTAAAATCTTGATGCCACATCTAACCTTTTAACAAGTCTTGATGTTCTGAGAGGAGAATGTGGTAGACAAATTCTTTGAAGTAAAATCTCAAATTATTTAAATTTGCATGTATATAAATATATGTGTGTATGATATAATATAATACAAAGGCAACTAAAAAATAAAAGTTTTAAAACCAAATATTACCTTATTGTTTAAATTTTAGGAGGTGCCTTAATGGGGTGTTTGGTTGCATGATAATTGAGGTTTTTATTTTAATTTTTAAAAATTGTAAGAAAACTTTTTAAAAGAGGTGTTTGACAACCATGACAATTTTATGTTTTGAAAGTGATTTTCTTCTTAAACAAAAAAGAGGGTCTCACCTCTTTCTTTTTTCTTGTGGTCCCCCACTTTATTTGGTCATGTGCGGTGGTTACTCTTTTTTGTAATCACATCCCTCCAAACATGATAATTTTATGTCATGAGTTGGTTTACTTTTTATTTTAATACAATTTTTTATCATGAAAATGTACAAAAAATTATCATGCAACCAAACACCCCATAAGAGATTTTCGCCACACCCCATACAGTTAGTAGAGATCTAGTTTGTGGACTATTCACAACTCTAGAGAGACATTTTTTGGAAGTTGAATTATAGACGACTCCAAACTAGAACACACTTATGGGGTGTTTGGTTGCATGATAATGGAGATTTTTATTTTAATTTTTAAAAATTGTAAGAAAACTTGTTAAAAGAGGTGTTTGGCAACTATGACAATTTTATATTTTGAAAGTGATTTTCTTCTTAAACAAAAAAAGAGGGTCTCACCTCTTTCTTTCTTTTTCTTGTGGTCCCCCACTTTATTTAGTCACATATGGTAGTTACTCCTTTTTTATTATTACATCCCTCCAAACATGATAATTTTATGTCATGAGTTGGTTCACTTTTTATTTTAATATAATTTTTTATCATGAAAGTGTATAAAAAATTATCATGCAACCAAACACCCCGTTAGGATGCAGACTGCTTCATAACCTTTTTTAAGAAATTATTTTTGTTATGCAGGATATGCTTGAACCAAGATGCTTGGGCAGGGCCTTAAAAAAGATGGGTTATATCATTTTACTCCAAGAGTTTAGTCTTGCATGAGTCAATTCCAGTGTTGTTATTTCGGCTGAAGTTTGGCATAAGCGCTTAGGACATTTGTCCGGTGCTCCGTCTGAAAATTTACAAGAATTCAGAAAAAAAAATTGTAAAGTGTTCTCAATAGAGTTGGCTACCCAAATTTTAGAATTAAAAGAAAAAATAAATCCAAGTGTGCTTAGTTGAAATTAAGTTATCTCTAGTTGAGTGATCTTCCTACAAAGTCAACCAATTAATTTAATTGGTGACCTAGTAAAATTGCATATTGACGTGTTTAAATATTAAAAAAACATATTTATTCTGACACTCAAGAAAAAATTCAGGATCTACTCGTATTTCACCATTGTAAACTCTCCAAGGTGATCATAATTAATTATAAAGTTTATAAAAATAGCAATTTTAACAATTAATTGTTCATAAGTATAAATCTTGGCATATTTAAATTCAAAAAAAAATAATGTATATACTCATTCAACCACAATAAACTCTACCAGTACGTGTGATCATAATTATAAGGTCATGAAACAATATAAAGACTTCACAACTTAAAATTTGATGGAGCTTTTGTAGGGTAGAACATTAAATAAACAGTATTGTCGATCTTAGCCTATTACGGTAAGAGATTACATTTAAGTTTGTGTTATAAGCTTTAAAGTCATTATGGTGATATTGGAATGTCATCAAAATTGTTATAAAAATATTTGTCATATCGTTTATTAGCAATGCCAGTACGAAACTTAAACCGACGTTTATTGAATTTAGTTGCACACATCTTTTGGGATACAAAATAATGTGGTATCACTGGCACTAATAGGTACATGACAAGAAACTAAATGTTGAGGATTTTCCGGTCGAACCTGTGGGCGCGATTTTTCTCCACCCACCGAATGATCGACCCTGTGCCACTTGGGCACCGAAGAGCCAATTCGGGTCACGTGGAAGAGAGAAAGAACAAGAAAAGAACGAGAGTGTGAATGTGGTCGTTAAGAGCCGTGAACTCTAAATGTAAATAAATAATTTAAAAAAATTGGCATGCATGCTAATGCTAGAGATGTGCTGTGTGGATTTTAATTTCTTCCTCTTCAATTAACCGGAAAGAAGGAGTTCGAGAAGTTCTCCTCTGTTTGAAATGGCCGAGGCAAGAGTAGCTAACTCTAATCAACTTTTCTTACCATGTCCAAGAAACAAAAAACAAAGGAAAAAGATCAAAAGTAAAGAGAAAGTGGAGCATCCAAAAATGATGTAACACGAAAGGGCAAAAGGAAAAGCGCCATTAATGATGAACCAACCCTTATTTTTAATGTTTTAAAATTTTTGAAATAAAAATTAGAAGCTTAAGCAAATGTAAAATGGCGTTGAAACATAGGAAAATATAAAGGGAATCAGTGAGAATTCAAAGATTCAGAAGATTGATATTTTTTGATACAAGTGCCCAGATGTCAAGGCACCATGCATGTGCCTTAACATGAGGGCATTTTAGTCGACAGACCAGGTGCCATTGAAGTGTCAACTCCTTGCTCCACTCCGGATATGTTGATGATAACTTTGGTGCTTCAGTGAAGCTCATCAAGACTCTCCTAACACCTTAGAATGTGTAATTATATAAATATATCATCTTTTTCTTCGATCAACTATTGCATGCGATCCTCTAGATTTAATTAAATACCAAGCTAACTAGTCATGGCGTAATCTTATCTCCATCCAACTTTACATTAGTTATCTCCAATTTCTCATTATTCATGAATGGCATCAAGCAACTACTCTGTGAATGTCAGATCGTATCAGAAATATTGTCAATTTATTAAACTTTTATTTATCATTAATGTAATCGTGTGTGCATATAGTCTCTAATCAAAATGATAACTTAATGGGGTGTTTGGTTGCATGATAATTTTTTGTACACTTTCATGATAAAAAATTATATTAAAATAAAAAGTGAACCAACTCATGACATAAAATTATCATGTTTGGAGGTATGTGATTACAAAAAAGAGTAACTACCGCACATGACCAAACAAAGTGGGGGACCACAAGAAAAAAGAAAGAGGTGAAACCCTCTTTTTTGTTTAAGAAGAAAATCACTTTTAAAACATAAAATTGTCATGGTTACCAAACACCTCTTTTAACAAGTTTTCTTACAATTTTTAAAAATTAAAACAAAAACCTTCATTATCATGCAACCAAACACCCCATAAGAGTCTTTATATTTGACATGATCAATATGTCAGACCAATGTAAAATTCTAATAAAGTCATCCAGCGGCGACATACATAATCTCTCTCATAAAACTCTTAATTTCTCAATCTAATCTACTATGATTAGGTATTTTTGAAAACATTACTTTGTGGGATATGCTCTCTCTTACGACACTAGAGTGATCGAATAATATTTTTATCGACAATAATTTACTTGTTCATATTCTATCAGCTAATATCCCCAGACATGAGTATATTAGGTCTAGCTCGCTAGCTATATGAACCAAGCATACGAGTAAACCTGATATCAAAGAAGTAGAGATCTGGGACAAGATACCTTAGTGTTAAGTCTAAGGATCAATAAGACATTTAGGGCACGTTTGACACTGTAAAATTTTGTGGTTAAACCTAATTTATCTCTTAAGGACCTGTTTGGTACGAGGATAATTTGAAGATAAATTAAGTTTATCCCCTAAACCCTAAACCAGATTTATCCCTAAAAATTTTTGATACCAAACAGGCCCTGAGGGTTGTTTGGTATCGGGATAACATGGGGATAAATCTGATTTATCCTCAAATTTTAGGGGATAAACCGAGTTTATCTCCAAATTATCTTCGTACCAAACAACATATTAAATTTTAGGGATAAACCAAGCTTATCCTTAATTTATTCCCATACCAACTAGCACCTTAAGATTATCAAAAAAATTTGTAGATAAATCAGATTTTTTTCTCGGGTTATCCCGATATCAAACAACCTCTTCTTTTCTTATAACAACCGACTAGATATCATATAACTTTACAGTGTCTCAAAGATGAATCAGTTTAGAGAACCCATTCTCCAATAAACAATCGTATATGATGCAGCCGTAGTGTCTCCGTATGGATGGTTATGAATCAAGTGACTCAATTATGTACAAGAAAATAGCATAGCAATCTAGGTATCATGTTCTTTTGATATCCATACACCCAAGGTAACTTAGAACCAAAATATTTAAGAAATGTGTTTACGTAGAATTATTGTCATTATCATAGTCTCATCCTCTCACTGCACAAAACTTATAGACATCATATATACTTATAATTTATGATAATTTTTAAAACACATGGTGAGAGCATTATTATATAAAATAACTAATAATAGCACTGTAATACCCCGTATTTTTAAATAAAAAAAAGTTAATATTTATTAATATTTTATTTCCCTCCTCCCCCTATTTAATCCCCTTTTTCCTCCCCCGGGAGAAACCCTCCCCCGTACGCCACCCTCCCGGCGCCGCTTTTCTCCCCACAGAAAACCCTACTTTTTCCCCTTCTTTTCCCCTTCTCGGTCGCCAGCCGCCTGCAACCCCCCGCCAGCGGCGACCGCCGCCTCGCGGGTGACGCCGCCGCAGCCGCCGCGTGGCCCCGCCACGCCGCCGCCCCGCCTCCCCGCCTCGGCCCCCGCGTCGCCGCGTCTTCCCCGTGCGAGATGCCGCCCCCGTTGACCCATCCCGCCGCCTCGCCGAGCGTGCCGCCCGCGCTCGCGACCGCCCGCCGCCTCGCGGTGACGCCGTTCCTCGTACCACCGCCACGTCAGCCCGCCCTCGGTCGCCGTGCGCGTCCGCCGCTCGCCGCGGTGACGCCGCCTCGTTGACCCCGCCCGCGCACACGGCCGCGCCTCCCCGCCTTGGCCGCCGCACCCGGCCGCTGCGCCACCCGCCGCGCGACCGTCTCCCTCCGCCGTGCGCCCGCACGCCGCCACCGCCGTGCAGCCCACCGCCCTGTGCGCCGCCGTGCGCCGGCCGCCTCTCTCCCCTCCGCGGTATACCTCCTCTCTCCTCTCTCCTATCGCCCTTTCTCCTATCATCTTCTATTTAAATCCCTAGTTTATTATTCTTCTTCCTCCGGTAGTTTTGAAACCACCTACCCGGCTCGATTTTCCGTCGCCGATGCAACCGCGATAATTTCGTCGCCTAATTCAATTTCCTTGGAATTCCGTGCGCCGTTCGTCGTCGCCGTTGAGGTAGGCGTCTCGGCTATTCTTAGCACTCTAATATTTTTATTAAATCGTAAGAATTATGCTTAGATCATCAGGATTAGAATATTGTAGTTAATGGGCTACTTTGGATTTATTAGCATGTTTAGTTAGAGTTAGATTAATTTGTCTCGATCATGCATGCTTAGAGTAATTCGGTTATTCATATATATGTTGGTCATCATGATAGGTTTTGTTATGTTTTAACCTAGTTAGTTTAGCAATGTTTGCATCGCGATGAACCTTAAATATATATATCCCGATTTGATAAAAAGCCGACGTAAGGTTTAAGCCTAATGTTGTTAGAATTTAGTTTATTTTCTTCTATTAGATAGATAGTTCTGTTTAAGCATGTAATTGTCATGTTTAGGTTATAAATTGCATGATTCCATGTATATGCATTAGTTTGTGTTAGATTATGTTGTGGTATGCAAATATGTGGTGCATAGAACCATGGGTGTTCATCTATGTATTTCATGTTTGATTGCCAATTAAATGTTCATGTGTTTACTATCTGAGTTAATTAAATGCTTGCATGGTGTGGAATGTGGTTAGTGCAGTGAGCTGCATTGTGATGGAAATATACTTCACCAGACTATGGTTCGGTCCTGTGGGCAGATGAATTAGAACAATACGGAGCATCCTTCGATCGAGAATACGCGGTTGATCCTAAGTACTCCCTTTGCCTATGGGGTACTATGGGATTTAGTTCTTATATGTTACTTCCTACTATATGGTAAATGCGGTGCTAGTTTTGTGATGTGATTACATTTTATCGGATGGAGCGTTGAAGAATTTACTCAGACAGGTGTCTAGTTGTGTGGATTGGCATAGATGGTAGTGATATAGATGTGTCTTTGGTTTTATGTCAGGTTTATGTGTTCTGGGCATACCTAGAACAGTTTAATGTGTAGGTTATGTTGGTTTTAATGCATCTAGAGTCATGTTATCATATGGGGTAGTAGAATGATCTTGTAATCAATTAATTAAAGATATATAATTAGTTAAGAACTATGTATTAAATCTGATTTTTAGGCTATTATGTATTATATACCACTAGAATCATTATTATAATGGGGTAGTCCGGGTGTAAGTCTCTTGGGTGCATTGTGACTCACCCCTTCCGTTGTTAATATTTTCAGGAGTGCAGGTTTAGCGCAGCAGAAGCGTAGTGGTATTTTGGAGTCCGAGGAACTAGTGGATTTCTCATTCAATATCGGTATTTAATTTGTTTAGATAGGTGTTTGTTTATAGTGTTAATGTGTTGTAAAGTATGGAATTATTTAATTGGATTGTGATTTTTAGTCTTATTTGGCTCCAGACCGATATCCTTTCCCGTTACGTCGCCGGATTATCTTCCGCTGTGCATGTTAAAAATCCGGGTCGTGACAAGCACCATCACTAATATAATTAACTCGGAGGGTACTCGGAGGGTATGTATAATTATTGCGTGGCACCACGGTTCTGTGTTGTTTCCTCCTGGCGGAGAGATGGGCTACGAAACAGAGCAGAACAAAACAAAACAAACGAACACACTTGTCCTCTCTCTCTTGTTGGGAAATTTTCTTGGCCCCTCTTCAACTTGCTTCCCCATCAAGGCGCATTAAAGTGCTATTCTTTTTTCTTTTTCTTTTTTTATCTTCCCCTCTGTTTCGTTGCAGAATAAGAATTAAAGAGAATATTCTCAAGCACAGGACAAAAAGTATATGGAATATACATCTGACACGTTGAAACATTCGTTGTAATTCCAGATCTCCACCTCTTTAAGTAGGGGATGGTTGGGATTCTTGGTTGCATGAAATGCGGGGTCGCGACTCGGGTGGGTTGTAACTCGAATCCGATCCTATCAACTTTTAGGTCGATCGACACGGTTCCGACTCCGAGATCTCGATCCCGTAAATATTTTAAAATTATTATTTTATCGTTGTTATTTTACCATCCCGACCGACCGTGACCCGATCTGGGTCTCAACCCTGGCCGACTCGAGTCAATTTTGAGCCCCACCCACTCGGTCAATATGTGGCTCCCGACCCCCCATACATTGCTTGGTTGAATCTTTTTGTCCACTTCCCAGATTCAAGATTGGTAGACCGTCGGTCGAGAGGGTTATCAGTCTTTGGTTGCATCTTTCTGTCCTTCTCTCCGTCCGAGACTAGTGGCCCCCTACTGTCCTCCTGGTCTCCTACCTCTTCCCCCTTTCTCACCGTCTAACCATATTCCATAAAGAGCTGTCGATCATTTTGTAGTTGAGCCAAACAAGGAGTTGATATTCAAGTCATATGTGTTAGGCTTATCTCGTGAGGTGGCATGATTAAAATAAAATCATAGTATTATCTTTAAAGAACTTATTAATGTTAGAAAATGTATCTATAACTCTAATAATTTAAATGACTTGAGTCCAGATGAGTTGACTATGTATATATATATATGATGCCGAGTCTTAATTTTTTCTTACACTCACGAAAAAAGATTTATATGTGAGAAGAGAAGATCCGGTAATTAGTGATTGAGAAGTTGTCTCGCACCGTTACTCTTGATTGATTTCAGTACATTTTTCATAAATCTAACAATTAATATCAGACCCTACATTCGATTATATGAGATTTGATACAAGGAAATCATTTTCCATACGTGGTGCAGGATAAGTTCATGCATAACAAAACACTGAGGCGTCGTTTGGTATCGGGATAAAAATATAGGGGATAGGGATAAGTCACTCCTTATGACTAATCTTATCCCCACTATGTTTGGTTTGACTTGGGATAAATTTTAAGGATAACCTATCCTATATTTGGTATGTTCACGATAAATTTGAGGATAACCTTATATTTTAACTTTTATTTTTATAGACTTATTTTATTTCCTATAACATATTCATAAAGATCTTAACCAACTTACATATTCATATAATAAATATAAAATATAATTTAAAAATATAAATAAGAATACATTTAAAAATATATATTTGAAGATATAGATAGTATAATTTTAAAAATCCGATAGTGCAAATCAGATTTGAAATTTGTTTTTAAAATCCAATTAAATTAGAAAATATTGATTTTCGGTCCGCTCCCGCTGTCTTGGTGCTCTGTCTCCCCGTCCCTAGCGTTCCCAAAGGTTCTTGGGCGACCTCGGAGGCGCCGCGGAGAGGGCAATCCACGCGGTCCTCCTGCTTCTCGACGATCAGCTCTTCCGATCTTCGCTCCACCTCCGGCGAGAAGACTGGCCTGCGGCCTCCGCCCCCTATGGGAGGGTTGGATTTCCACCTCTGGCAACGGCCGGCCTCCGTTCCACCCCCCCCCCCGCCGCCCGATTCTAGCCACTCTCCGCCTCCGGCAACGGCCGGCCTTCTTCCCGGCTGCTGTCAATCCTAGAGACTTCATCGTCTCCCTCTAACGGCCCTCCACCGTCCTTCCTGCACCATCCTGGATCTCCTCCGTCGCCGCACGGTCACCGCAAGTTCGCCCCGGCTTCCCGGAATCGTCTGAGCCCCCCTTCGCCTACCCTGCACGATTCATCTCCCCCCTTCCCTTCCCGTCCGGAACCGTCTTCGCCATCGGCTCCTCTTCTTCTTCCGATTCCAACGGGGAACAAGTGTGTTCCCGCAGACGGCATCCCCCCCGGCGGCCCGCGAACAGGGGGCCGCAGCCCCACCCCCTCCCTCGCGGAGGTGTCCCCCCCCCCACCCACCTTCCTTCCCGGCGGTCCGCCCCCTCCCGCGAGACACCCCCCTCCTCGGCCGACGCCCCCCTTCCCCCCGCTTCCCCTTCCTTCCCCGGCGGTCCGCCCCCCATCGCGCGGACACCCCCCCCCCTCCCGCGGACCCCACCCCCCCCGCCCCCTCCCCGCGGAGGTGTCCCCCCCGGCCCCCCGCCGGCGCTCGTGCCCCGCCCCCGCGGCGTTCACCCCCCTCCCCCGCACCTCCCGCCGGCGCGCTCGTGCCCCGCCCTCCCCCCGCCGGCGTTTGCGCCCCCCCTCCCGCCGGCGCTCGTGCCCCGCCCCCGCGGCGTTCGCCCCCCCTCCCCCGCGCCTCCCGCCGGCGCGCTCATTCCCCGCCCCCTCGGCGTTCGCGGCCCCTCCCCCGCGGAGGTGCCCCCCTCCCGCCGGCGCGCTCGTGCCCCGCCCTCCCCCCGCCGGCGCTCGTGCCCCGCCCCCGCGGCGTTCGCCCCCCTCCCCGCGCCTCCCGCCGGCGCGCTCATTCCCCCCCCCTCGGCATTCGCGGCCCCTCCCCCGCGGAGGTGCCCCCCCCCCACCGGCGTTCGCGCCCTCGCCCCCCGCGGGCGGTGCACCCCGCGACGTTTGCCCCCTGACGTCGTATCCCGCAAAGTTGATTTGAGGATCAACTTAATCCAAATATTTGGTAGGATGACTTATCCCCATATTTATCCCTGATTTTGGGGATAACCTGGATTAACTTAATCCAGGTTAAACTCATTTTTAAGTGCATACCAAACAGTGGATTAGGGATAAACTAAGTCTATCCTAGATTATCCCCGTACCAAACAAGGCCTGAGCGTACAGTTCACCGAGAGCAAAGTTTACGGGTTGTTTGGTGGGGGTGACAAACTGACTTTACCTTCAGAACATATATTTTTATGACAAATTTTTTTTAAAAGGTTGTGTTCCAAAAATAAAAAATTTATCCTTTACTAATTTTATTTTAATTTAAATTAAGTGTTCGGTTGCACAGTAAATTTTTATACATTCTCATGATAAAAAGTTATATTAAAACAAAATGTGAAATAGTCAATTCATGTTTGAAAAAATGTGATAACAACAAAGAATGGGTGCCACATATCACCAAACGATTGTGGATCACAAGATAAAAAAAAAAGTGGTGAGAACTTCTCTCTCTCTCTCTCTTTTTGCCAAAGAAGAAAATCTCTTTGAAAACATAAATTTGTAATGTCTACCCAATGTATGTTTTAACAAATTTTGTTACAAAATCTGTAACAAAAACTCGATTTATGATGCAACCAAACACCCCACTTAGCTAATGGGAAAGACATTGCTCCATTTTGATGAGTCCCAAGCAGCAAATACACCAAGAACCTCGGGCTCAGAGCCATCGCCTCCCAATAGAAATAATAACAGGCACAGAAAATGGAACCAAAAGACCTTGGCCATTGCAATATAAGAATCTAATAGTACAATAGAAGTTAGCAGCATCCTAAAATATCAAAATTTGTGTAAGATGGAAAGATGATATCTGCCAAGCGAAAGGAGGATTAAAGGCATGTTCTATCAGTTAATTCTATGAATACTTCAAAACAACGTTCGATGAATAATCTAGGTATACAGACTGCAGATTCCCGACCTCCATCCAAAAGAATGGGGACAAGAACGCTAGGAGGGAAACTCCAAGAAGAAAGGTAAGACTTGACCAGCAGATTGGCTTAATTTATTGAGGTTTCTCCTCACTTCAAGCCATTTGAAGCTGGGCATGGGCAGAAACCTCTCCTGTTGCAGGTAAAAGAATGGAAGGGCACGAAATATATGGAAGTTGTGTGATCCAACCAAGAAAGACAGCTTTGGCAATTCCCAACCTGCTGCCAGTCACAATACAAGAGATGAAAGGGAAATTCCCCTGTTTGCAAAATAAAAATAAAAATTTATTTGTTACGCTTTTTTGCTTCGCTGTAAAGAATGACCCCAATGACTGTGAGAGTGTAGCCAAGCATCCCTATCACTGAAACAGGGTTTCTGAATATCAAAATTGAGACGACAACAGCAACAGCACCCTTTGCATTCCCAAGAACCTGGATAACAGAACATAATGCATAACTACTTTCTCAAGACAGTCACCATCATCCCCAAACAACCGCAAAAAAGAGTACAAATAGAGGTGTTGCAGATATGGCGCAGGTTAACGAGCAGAATTCTCTGGTAACAGATACTCTTGAAAGATAAAATTTTAAGTTTCATTACAAATTTTAAGTTTATCCCTACTGCATCAAGTTATTCAAATAAGGCTCATTGCAAAGCCTTAAATAAGCCCAAGTACAGATTCCAGCCAATTTTAGTTTTAGATGTGCTCAAAGCATTTCACTAATTACAGTGAATTCATTTACTCCGGGTGTTCAGCAGCCCAACTTCGTTGAATCCAACACAAAGGCATAACATCAAAAGATCTTGTGCGGAACTATTCAGATCCCCCCCTACTGATTTGATACCAGGTGGGAGAATTGGATCCCAAGACCTGCAATGGTCGTGTCTCCCCCACCTAGTAATGGGTCATGGGTGTGATGGGAAGAGGCCCCCAGTTAGCCATCCGGCCCTGACATTGGCTCCAGCGGCCATGCGGTCGCACCCGACCAGAGCTGCGCAGTGCACAGTGCTGCGTCTTCCCTGCCTGATATGCTTGTATCAGGTCCGCATATGCTGCACCATGCACTGCGGCAACTCCAGTCTCCAGCCACCCCGGAGCCGATTTGACCCCAAATGGGTTGGATCACACCAAAATCTGATGTAAAATCTATCTGTGTTTTCTCTGCTTTTAGGTTTTTTCAGGTTTTCTGATTTATATTTTTACATAGAATATGTCCGATGTAGATCTACTCTAAGATCCAATCTCTCAAGATTTTTCGAGATTCTTGTGAGATTTCTTCTCTTCACCCCTCTGAGACCAAGTCACTATCTCATATGGCAATCCTAAAGTCATGACTCATTTGTCCCCTCACTTATGTAAACTGTATTTCATCAAATATAAGTGAACCCATTTTCATGTGTTGTGTATGATCAAGGAAGATGAATTTTGCCCCAATGGCTAGGGGTGCGAACGAGCCGAGCTGAACCAAATAGTATGTTGCTCAAGCACAATTTGTTTATTCATGTTTGAGCTCGAGCTTGGCTCAATACTCGACAAGTAGTTTGGACCTATGCTTAAACTTGCTCGTCAAGTTTACTTGACCAAGCTTGAACTCGAATAACTGAATAAGAGCTCAGTCCAAACCTAAGTTCGAACTCAATTTGGGATTGTTAGTGAAGTTCAGTCTAAGCTCATTTATGGGGCTCAAACTAAAACTCCGCCTATGCTCAATTAAGAAACTTGAATTTAAACTTGTTAATGGAGTTCAAACTTGAGTTTAAACTTCAATTAAGCTCAATTTCAGCTTATTTACTATACTCATTAGACGAGATGCTCTAAGAGCTTTGATGAGACGAGCAAGTATTTACTTAAACTCTACTCGTTCTGTGCATAGGGGCTTGGCCCTGATAGCCTTCACCCACAAGGAAAATCCCGATTTCTTGTCCACCACGAGAAGGAGGCCGACTCCACTCACCCCCAGCAGGAGGCCAGCTCCAACATCTCCTCTCTTCCTTCCTTTTGGGCTACATGCCATTCCCATTCTTTCCCCTTGCCCTTCGCAGTGATAGATTACCCTATTAGCATTGGTGTTGTCAACAGTTCGTGGGTTCTTGGCTCCGTTAACCTCAGACTAATTGGTAGCACACTATTATTTTCAAGACGTCGCCTAAGCAACAAGGTGCCCTCTCACCTGTCAAGGCGAGTGGCGCCTAGGTGAGCATCACATTACTTTTCCATTTTATGTAATTTAGAAATAAATAATGCAAATTAAGTATTGATATCATTTAATTGAGTGATTTTGAACTAAAAATAACTAGTTATAATAATTAATTTGATTATAAATTAATATTTTGATAAAATAATAATTAGGGTAAAGTAATTTCATAAATATTTACTAATAGTTAATACATATTAAGTATTCAAATTAATTTCATTTAGTAATTCTAATTAAGTATTCATGTTTTTTATTTTATTTAATCATGCACTTGCACCTTATTAATTGATTTACATGTTCTCATTGTTATTATTATTTTTCCTATATTATTTGTCACTCATACATTTGCTATTTTATCAATTTTATTATAAAAAATGTGTCGCCTAACCCCTCACCTTTCGCCTAAGCGACAATGTGGAATTATGTTCGCCTCAAATGTCTTGATCACCTTGAAAACTATGACACACCCTCAACCATCTCCGACGATTCTCAAAGATCTTGAGCAACCTCACTAGCACTTCTCTCTTCCCTAACGTCCTCATTCTCTAGCCCTCTAGGACCATCCTCCGCCACGACCTTCTATCCACCATCAGAGCCCCCATGTAGGCTCTATTGGAATCCTTCAAAGGTTCCGCAACCTCACCTCCATCACCATCTTCTTCCTCCTTTGCAACTGGCGTCATCTTCTTGCTATGAATCCATCAAAACAGCCATTAGAAAGCGATGACAAAGGAGAAGAAGCAGAAGACAGTCGAGGAAGATGCCGCCACCTCCACACTCTGCTCGCCTGTCCCCACCTGTCGTCTAAACGGTGATGAAGGAGAATCGCGAGGACAAAAAACCCCACCTGATGTCTCCCCTTTGTTGTGGGGTGCTACAGTACAGCCTTCATAAGCTTTTCGAAGGGCACCGTTAGAGCTATATTAAGCCGGACCTGCCAGTCTCCTGTGACGGCCACTTCTCATGCCGTCAAGCGCGATCATGGCATGCCAGAACCCCTATGTGGGTTCTAGCTAGAGTGTGCCACAGTACCCATGGGGTTAATTTGGTGCTGGTTCAACCAGTCCCTTCACTGGCCCAATGGTTCAGCATAGTTCACCAGGTGGTTTAGGCCAATTCAGCGTTCCCACGGCCGGTTTGGCACTCCCAAACCCAATTTTAGGCTGGTTCAGTGTGGTTCAAGCCCAGTTCAAAATGGTTCAGGGCTGGTTAAGCATCCTTTCGACCAGTTTAGTCCATCTTAATACTTTTCTAGGCTGGTTCGGCACCCTCCAGCCCAGTTTGGTATATTTCAGCTCTTTTCAGTGGGGTTTTAGCCTGATTCATTTGGTTATCAGCGTCCTTTGGTCTGGTTAGAGTTATGGCACTGTTTTGGTGACATATTTGGAGTCTTGGACCTATTTGCACACACAAATGGAGAGGCTTTTGTTTCCATCCCGCATCAGTTAAATGATGGAGATCCAGTTGAGACCATTTAAAAATTTTTAAGTCTTTTTGCAATTTAGTCTTTAAAAACTTATTTGCAAATATTTGAAGTTTATTTTGAGTCATTTCTTTGTGTTTTTGTCCTTAGAGGACATAACTATACATATTTTCTTTTGAGCTCCCTTTTTGTAAAGTTGGCTCTCCATATAAAGAGCCCACACTCCCATTGAAAGCATGACATAGAAGAAGGAATATTTGGAAAAGTGTAGCCCTCTGGCTGGTTGGCCTCGATAGTCTTCACTCCAAGAGAAAATTGCAGTTTCTTGTCTACCACCGATAAGAGGTCAGATCCAAGCTCTCCTCCTCTCCTTCCTTTTGGCTTCCGTGCCATCCTCATTATTTCCTCTTCCCTTTCACAGTGAGATTCCCCTATCGGTGGTAGCATCGTCAACAATTCTTGAGTTCCTGACTCCATCAACCTCAAGCTGCTCAGTAGCACACCCTCAACCACCTCCGGTGATCCCCAAAGATCCTAAGCAACCTCGCCAGCACCATCCTCTTCCCCAATGACCTCATTCTCCAGCCCTCCAAGACCATCCTCCGCCGTAACCTTCCATCCACCATTGGAGCCCCCCCTGCAAGCTCCATCAAAATCCTCCAGAGGTTCCAAAACCCCACCTCCATTGCCCTCTTCGACTGTCTTCATCTTGTTTTGTATCCATCAGAACAGCCACCGAACAATGACAATGAAGGAGAAGAAGCAGAAGACAGTCAAGGAAGATGTCACTGCCTCCACACTCTACTTGCCTGCGCCCACCTACCATCCAAATGTTTACAAAGACTCCTGAAGGCAACAAAGGCAACTTGTGAGGATGAAAGAGCCCCACTCGACATCTCCCTGTACTATGTGGTGCTATAGTACGCCCTTCAGAAACTTTTCAAAGGGTTCCATTGGAGCTACATTACCACCCGGAGAGACTCACATGTGCCATCTTGTCATCACGATCCCCCTTTTGGCCCCAACTGAGGATACCTTAACCCCCACAGGTCTTGTGACAAGCGGCTGCCTGCTGGGGACAAGTGGAGCCAACCTCCTATCGGTGGTGGACAATAAACTGAGATTTTCCCTTGGGGTGAAAGCTTTGATCCTACAGACAGAACCAGCCCAAGCCCCAAGGGTTACACTTCTTCAAAAATTCCTTCTTCCATGTTCTTTCAACCTGCGTGTGGACTCTTTACATAGAAAGCCATCTTTAAAAACAAGACCTCAAATAAAAATATTTACAGGTAAGTCCTCTAAGAACAGAAACATAAATAAATAACTCAAAATAAATTTCAAATATTTACAAACAGGTCCCTCAAAACTAAATTGCAAAAGGACTTAAAAAATTCTAAATGGACTAAATCGGATCCCATCATCTTTCCCATGCTGAAGATTGATGAAGAATGTTATCATCAGACTTGAAATATGAGTTATTCAACCTACTTTAATCCAAAACGAGACTAAAGAAATCTTAAGCTCATTTAACTTTGTTATTCCTATTCTGATTCCCTAAAGCAATCACCAGACGGCCAGCTGCTTAGGAGCTACAATTGACCACGACAAATCTAATTTTCACAACAATGAAGAACAGGTACAAAAGAAAGTAGTTACATTCCCTGGCAATAAAAGCCAGAACTCTATTCTGTAAGCATGATTCTGCAATTATGTTTGCATAAGCATCCAAGCAATAGGTTTGCCGGCATGTCTGCATAAGGTTAAACAATAACTCGAACAGTGATAAGTACTGGCCAACAGCTGGGAGTTGCCTTCCTTTACAAAGGTGCTTTCTAGTTAATTTGAAAACTATAAAAATGCAGAGATCCATAGCAAACAAATAAAATAGTAACAGTTTTGACTCCTAATCCAGAAAACTTCAGTTGGGATGCCGGATGCATGCAAAAAACAGAAAAATTTTCAGTAGGATCAATCAGTTGAAAATTTTACCATATATAAGTTTACATGATTTTTCCTTTCCTTGTTGGGCACTTTGTTGATTCTTTCTCCAGCATACAAATGCGTATCTTTCTAGTAATGTCTTATTCATCTTGCAATAGCTAATATAAGATAATGACATACTATCTGAGGTAAATTACTTTATGTGTCAGCTTCCCCACTTTGCAAAAGCATGTTTCACTTAAATAAATTAATAAAAAACATGTCCAAACAGCAGTAAAGACAAAGAAAGATGGCAGGAAAGAAGAAATGATAAAAACTTTGCCAGAATAAACTTCATTGTAATTTTCTAGTCAACATAAAAACCTTGTCACTCCATGCATACCTGGAGGGTCAGAGCACTTGTATGCTTAGTGACCAAGAAATTTGTCAGGTTCACAAAGTATGCCAGTGAAGAATTAAAGAGCAGGTACCAGATAATTTTATTGTCTTCTCTTGCAAGTGATAATGTGATGCCAACAACATTCTTTTCCATCAGAAGTGTTGCTGGAAGCAAGAAAACTACAGCTATTGGTGCCATGTATAAAAGCAGGTTCATTGAGTTAAGCTTTTCACTGGAAAAAAAAATGTGAGCATCAACCTACATTTTCTTAATAAATATGAACTTCCGTTGAGATGAACTTCAACTACAAAATATCAGAAATCGACATGTACCAGATCTATAGCATACTAAGCCTAAAAGATTGAATGGCTTAACAAATAAAAGCTAAGATTTACCCTTCAGATGACAACAAGATTCCTTGTAGAACTGATTTTAGTGCCCTTGCAGCAGTGGCACCTATGCACATTGTAAACCCAAACAGGTGAAAACTGGGTTCTCCCTGTAATCAGAGACAAAAACATAAGAATGTAAATGGATTAAAGACCAGACCACTTAAAATTGGAATCACAGGCAATGAATGTAATAGTTAAAAATAACACAGACACAGATTATGGGAGAAGAGCATCTCAAAGAGTAGCACAGAAATTTCAGACCAATCCTTGAATCACCATAAACAGATTGAAGACTGGACCACTTAAACTCAGAATCATAGATAATGCCCATAATAGTTGAATGTAACACAGAGTCACAGACACAAATTATGGGAGAAGGGAATCTCAAAGAGTAGTGCAGAAATTTTAGAACAATCCTTATATCACCATTAGCAAGATCAAGTGTGTCTCAAAAGCCTTGAATTTAAGGACACCCAAGACTATGGCCCAACTATCTGAGAACCCAAAGATATTCTTAAGGATCTGAAATGAAAATAAAAGATGATTGGATGGTCTTAAAAGAGGCACTTGAATAAACCTATAAGTGAATGACGGTCCTAGCTTTTTCCATTTCTCATCACAAAATACGCCTCATTTTTCTCATCTGAGGAGACATCAAGTTTCCACCCTCGTAACACTATGGCAAATGACACCACGAAAAGAAGAAAAATGAAAAGAGTAGCCAGACATGAACAACCCAAATGCAACATAACGCAATTGTAAAGGAAGTAATCACAGCCAGACATGACATAACTAATTAAGTTCACAATTTATGTTAGAGCCTTCTTTGTGTCAAATGGTCCACACAAATTATGGTGCCAGCAGCCATTTGCCTGGACCTTTTATCTTAAACATGAATGTAGAAATTGATGATACTGATAAAAATGGCATGAAGTCTCAACTTGCCTGTCCTCTTAACCCCAGAATCTGGTGGAGTATCAGCAATTTTCACCATATACATATGAACATTATTCTGAGGCTATCATGATACACCTCTAACAAACATCTCAGAGATATTGTCACAAATTCACCAGTCAACTCATGATAACTCTGTACTTCAGAGAGTCCCAATATGCCTTACTATCTTATCTAGGTTCATGAGAAGGTCAAGAGCGTATTGGTGACAGAACTCATAGAAATCCAATGAACAGCTATTCCTGTAAACTGAAAAACTCTTATATTAAAATTATGTTTGCACTGTGACCGTTATCTCTGAACTCATGCCACAGGAAAGTACTATGTTTAGATTAACCTTCTGTGGTAATCTGAGCATTATCACAATTAACATTCTTTATGCTAGTGTAGACTGCACTTAACTTGTTTATTTAGACAACAAGCCCGAGTTACAGAAGTTTCACATGATCCTTAAAAAATATACAAATGTGAAAATAAGGAAACATAAAAGCTTTAGATAGAAATTAAAGGCGAATGCAATGTGCTCTTCACTATTTCAGAACGTATAAAAAACAGAAAATTTTTGCCATGATCGAATCACACTCCATTTTCTTGATAACCTCAAGTCTACGACACAAGATACACACTGACAATAGTTATCAACCAAATGGCACCGCGAACCTCAACGAACTAACAGTGTTGAGTAAAAGTGAAGGCACTACAAATTAGAGCCATGCGAGACGAGCAAGATAGTAGCACAATCTTCTCAAACAGGAAACAGAATTACCAAATTCGACGTGAGCAAATCAAGAATCACCTTCCGGCAAGACACAAACATTATACGGTAGATTTCGTGGTAGATCAATACCACATAGACGGCTAAGATAGGGGACTAGTCACAAGATGCTCTTTCCTGATCAATTTGCCTCTCAAAGAGACAGCGGGAAGGTAAGGAGCAGATCTTACCCCGCTTGCAATGATGACGCCGGTCACGACTGGAATAAGCGTCACGTAGGTGATCCACGCCTCCCGGCGCACGGTCATGATGTAGGCGAACACAGCGGTGAAGAAGGGCGTTGTCGCGCCAACCGCCTGGTTGAAGGACACCGGGAGGAATCTTAGCGAGATGTTTCCACTCACGACCGAGCCGCAGAAGACAAGGCTGAGAGCCGCGATCTTGGCGAACTGCACGCGGGAGCGCACGGCCTGCATGGGCACCAGCTTCATCCAGGCGATGGCGACGTAGCTGAGCAGAGAGCAGGCCGTCATGTGGCACATGGTGAGAAAGATCGGGTATTTGAAGCCATAGTTGCTCAGCAAGTACTTGTTGAGCAACAGCACCCCGATGTTTGACGAGTACCACGACATCACCAGCCCTGCGGTGAACATCCTGCTGCTCATTGCCCCCTTCGCCTTCTCCATCATGGCCAACCCCCTCCTCCTCCTCTTCCTACCTCCTCCCCCCGATGGTAGCTAAATTCCGCCCCTCCTCTCCACCGAGACACCCTCCAGCTCCACCTAGATGCAATTGGCTGCGGCGGAGCAAGGATGGGGGCTTCACCGCGCTGTGGATCTGAAGAGATGCATTTGCAGGTGATTGGATCTGGCAAGGACGCAGCGAGGATCGAGCGAGAGAGACAGCAGAGGCAAAGGGAAGTCGGAAGAGAGGGGAGGAGGGACGGCCCGGGAGGGAGCTTGGTGGGAGACGAATACTTGCTCCGAAGAAGGTGGGGAACAGGCGGAGAAGAGGAAGAAGGTGGGTGGGAGGGCTGAGCCGCGAGAACGACAGCGGGGACCTAAAAAGAACGTGCTCGGGTCCATTTCATCGTTGATATACGGTCCTCATTTCTATATTACAGAAATGGTGCTCTTGGACCTAATAATAATAGTAGAGGGCAAATTCGCAACAAATACTTCGCCTTTTGACGGGTAACATTGCATATAAGGGCCTCATCGTCGATTTATTGGCTGGAAAGCGCCATCCGTTATATAAAGAGTGTCAAGTCTTCCGTTGACCGCTGGTATCGAATAAAATAACGGGTAACCTTTTTTTTTGGTTAGAAGCGGGTATCACGTTAAATAACGGGTAACCCGAAGATGCGAAAAACACGTTGTTAATTAATAATTTCTCGTGGGTCTACGGGCAAATTTATCGGTCAGAGAAGCCAATCAAGCATGCAGAAGGAAACAGGTCATCCGGCATTCTATTTCAATAAAAATTAACAGATTTTAAATATATACTTGTCGAATTGAAATCAGTTTTTATAATTTATCGGAATCAAAAAATAATATTACAATAAAAATATAATATATAAATACTTAAAAAGTAAAAGTGCAAATTGTAAATATGTCGCACAAAAATAATGAAAAAATCGTTTTTATTTTTTTATTTTAATGAAAAATAAATATTATATATTTTAAAAATTCTCAAATTATTCTAAGTTTGGAATCCGTTTCAAAATATAGTGGAAATGTTATACTGTTATAGTTCCGATTCAATCGAAACCATTTACCGGATCTGACCCGTTCGGCTGCGATGACGCTTCGATTGTTTGACTTTGACCCCAGGGGAAAGGGGCCCACCACCGGGAGTTCGGATCCGGCCGACCCGTTAGCTTCGAGATCCGGATTCCGGATGACGTAGAGTGTCGGTCACTTCTTCGTCGGTTAATTATAAAAATAGTATCAATCGCGTCGCGATGCCCGAGTATCCGGCGATGTGGGGACCGCACCGCCGGCGGCGACGGGCGGCGGTAGGCGGCGATCCACCGTCACGCGGAGCGGCCGGCGCCGGCAAGGCGGTCGGCAGTCGGCGGGGGATGTGTCCGGTTACCGAGCATTTGCGATGAAATAATACGTTGAAATAAAATATGAAGCATCTAAGAACGTGAAGTTATAAAGTGTGATATAGTTGAAAATTTTAGAATAGCGGGGACCTAAACATAAAATATGAAGCAGCTAAGAACAGTTTGATAACGATATATTGTAAACTGGAAGACCGTACAAAAAGAAGATAAGGACCGAAAATAGTAAAAACTATTAAAAAATGACCGAATAATAAAACTTGACTCTTACGTCGAGAGATCTATGTGGATATCAATTTCATGTACTATTTAATAACTTATTTGATTACGACTAGAGTATCAAATATGATACTTTTGTCCATTTTGAGAGTGATATTTGTTAAATATGTGGCCTATTTGATAATATTATTATAAATTTATCATTATCATTTTCGAAATTAATATTAATATAAATTATCAAAAAATGTTTGACTGATAACCAAAAGTGTTGATAGTTAGCTCTAGGTTTTTTAGTCGGAAAGCAACCTCAATAAAAACGTGTAGGTGCACTATTATGAGGAAGGAAATGTAATTTTTATGAATTTCTTATTTTTCACTCAACAACGTAATTTTGTTTATTTATTTTTTAAGGATTGATGAAAAATGATATTTCTAATCTCTCTCTCTCTCTCTCTCTCTCTCTCTCTCTATCTCTCTCTCTCTCTCTCTCTCATAGTCAAACTTTTTTCACCCAAATACAAATTTTACTTGTGTCAAATTTGGCATTGATATTTAAAGGGTCTGGTTGGTTAGAGTATAAAAAATGTTATTATATTAATATTAATATTTCTAGAAGTTGAGATCATGTATCATTATTAGATATCATATCATTGTCAAATTTAAAATTGATATTGATAATAATCGATAAAAGATATTTGGTTAATAGTAATATAAATAAATGGTATTATGTAATACAAATGTCAACTTATATCAATGTTTAAATGTCAACTTGTATCAATTTTTATACTGATACTCCAACTTATAAAATATAATATTAATATAATATTATTTTTGATATTCTAATCAAATATCAGTGAAATGTTAATATCAAAACTAATGCAAGTTATATTATATAACATGTTTTTTATTATAAATTTCAAAATTGAAATTATTGATCAAACATTTTTGAGTAATTACTGTCGATATTAATTTTAAAATTAATAAAAATTAATAGTGATGTTTAATACTGTTTCCACGGTCTTAAGCTAAGTGTTAATACCAAAATTAATATAGTATAATTTTGTATTGATACAGTATCATTGTGTATACTCTAAACATTTTTTTTAAAAAAATACTCTGACAAACAAGATCATTATCAATTTAAAATTGACATAAATAGACACGTGTATCATGCATAATATTTTATTTTTAATAAGAGTTTCAATCACTGTGAGAAAAAAAAAGTGTTAATAGTAACATTTTAAAGTCACGCATCAAAAAATTTAAATAAAATTTTGGCTCGACTCATTTATTACATCGAACGACTAAGTTCGAGAAAAAAAAATAAAACTCACAGTTTTTACTTGAAAAGTGTAAATGGAGCCAAAGTAGAAAATATTTCATGGATGGAACATAGATGTGAAAACTTTGGGTGCGCTTGGACAGTTAAACCATAGCTTCCTAAATGGAGCGGACTATTTTTGCGGCTTCGGAGAGGTCAACCCGAGCGTTAATACTGTCTACCGCACCCGAACAAAAAAATAATAATAATGAATTCAGATCTCTAGTTGGGCTAGGAATGCAGATGAGCCCAGCTGAGTCGAGTAGTATAGTATTTAAATTTGACTCGTTTATTTTACACGAGTTCAAGTTTGAACTCGAGTTTTAACGAATATGTTAAACTTGTGTTCGATCATAGTTCGTTTATTAATCAAATCGAGTCGTGCTCGAACTCGAGTAGTAGTTAGACTAAAATTCAATTCACGATCAAGTTTATGTTATATATAATGTTTAAAACTCAAAAATAATAAAAAATTGTTTATGAAACTCGAGATTTAACTTATTTAAGAAACTTAATCAAATTAAATTTATTTTTAAATTATTTAATATATTTAAATGACAATATATAATTATTAATATTCATAATTTATTTTTTAAAAATAAATATATAATATAATATTTAATCGAGCTACTTGCAAGTTTATAGAGCCGAGCAGGAGTCTGTTTAAACTCGACTCATTTAATGAGTCAAGTTTTATTTTTTTGTTCAAACTTGCTCATTTAACATAATAAATGAATCGATTCAAATTTTTATCGAGTCAAACTTCAAGTTACTTGTAGAGAGTATTAATTGGTTTGCACCCCTCCATGGGGCCAACCGAAGGTGCCACGCCCCTTATTTTTTTTAGTTTTCATATTAATTGCTTACTTATGTTATTAACAAGAGTTGTAACAATTTTTATTGTTCAAAGTCACGTGTACCAGTGCAAACGAACCAAATGACTAGGCTGGATACAAATAAACTTAACTTATTTATTATGGTAAATTAATAAGTTCAAAAAAAATTTCAATTCATCAGATGAGTTGAACTCAACTCAACGCGATAAATTTGTGAATAATTTGATAAAATGTTCGATCGAATATTTATTTAAAAAATAAATTATAATTATTAATAATTCTCAGAGTAGAAAAAAGTCTATAAACAAGTCTCAAGAGAGATTTTGTTTTTGTTTATGTTAAGAAAGAAATTTGTACATAATGAAATTATCAACATCATCGTGGACGTGTACGATGATGTCACTATCTAAGTTTTATGCTCATTGGGAGAGTTATGAGTCTTTCCGACATTAATCGAGTTATACTAAGGACATGCTGTAAACTATTTTTTGTCATTGTCATTGACGAAATAATTAAGAATATACAATAGAATTTACTTTGGTATACCATGTTCGCAGATGATATTGTTATGATTAACAGAACTTGATATGATATTAATACTTAACGATAAAGAATGAAGGTAGAAATCAAGATTTCTAAAATTAATAAGATGAAAATATAATATATGCACTTTATATTTAATGAAACCACAAGAGTTGAAGAGATCGAAGTAATATTTGATAGAAAGATCATCGCACTAGGCATCTAATTTAAATATCTGGGTTCAATCTTATATATGGACAGAAAATTAAATGAAGATGCTAGACATATGATTAAATTGTGATAACTAAATGGAGACATGCGATGGAGATTCTTCGCAATCATAAAATTTCTTAAAATTGAAAATAAAATTATATCGCAAGACTATAAGACTCGCCACGATCTATAATAGTCAATGTTGGGCAATTAAAAAGAAAT
This sequence comes from Cryptocoryne crispatula var. balansae, assembly GCA_036172225.1. Taxonomy (NCBI): domain Eukaryota; kingdom Viridiplantae; phylum Streptophyta; class Magnoliopsida; order Alismatales; family Araceae; genus Cryptocoryne; species Cryptocoryne crispatula. The sequence continues at coordinate 43,189,737 of CM069922.1, forward strand.
ATGCTGTCAAATTAAGTGTAACTGAAATGTGGATGCTATGATAAATGTGTGATCACACACAAGTAAACAAAAATCCAAAATAAGTGCATTAGAGATGAAGTGAAAAGTTGTAATAATCGAATATATAATAAACGAGGAAATTTTTCATTGATCTGGACAAATTAGATGGTATCCACTAGAGATGCTTGCCAGATAATTCAAGACCCTAAAGTTGCTAGTGCTAGAGAACTGGAGAGGTATGCCCAAGTTAATTTGGCATAGACAAAACTAATATGACCCAGAGGAGCTAAGGCACATGGGAGAAACTAGCAAAAAATGGTGAAAAATATAATACAGAAATCCATATAATCAACTATAATCTGTCGGGATTAAGACCTTGAGTTATACATTGTTACTTAGATATATAAAATAAATTGAAATAAATTTTGATTTAAATTTATGTTTTGAATCAAGTTTCATAAACGAGAGTAAAAAATTTATAAATAATTTTTGATTGCTTTTGAATTTTTAAACAAGTTCCCATGTAGTTTGAACATGATTAAACTTGAGCGGAGTTGTTATTAAACCAAAAAAAAGGTAAGATTGAATGAGGGTTTAAGTTTAACCTTTTTGCGAAAACTCTAGTTCAAATTTTATTTTATAAACAAGTTATATCTAAAAAATACATGTCCAAAAAAAGTAACATACTAATGAGGTGTTTGGTTGCATGATAATGAAAGTTTTTATTTTAATTTTTAAAAATTATAATAAAATTTGTTAAAAGAGGTGTTGGGCAACCTTTGACAATTTTATGTTTTGAAAGTGATTTTCTTCTTAAACAAAAGAAGAGAATCTCACCTCTTTCTTTTTTTGTCACGACCCGGAAATTTAAATAACATAAACACAAATTTGCAGCGAAAATACACAACGTCGCGACAGTGGGATGAAACCCAAAACTTGAATTCCATAACCCAAACTTAAATATTTGCATATTCATAAGATACATCAAAACAAGAGAATAGAACCATACTACTAAGTCTAACACACTCTTGCTCAAAAGCAACCAAGACCATCTACCTAAGTAGAGAATACCAAATCTCCAAGTGCAAAAGACTCTGATTTTTTTTGGTTTCACCTGAACTTCATCTTCAAGCTCCTAAATCTTCAAAACCTGCTGAAAAATTTTAACCCACAACGGGGTGAGTCCGGAGACTCCGTAGGATTTACACCCTTCACCCATCAATCGGGTAATTAACATATAAACAAGCAGTGGTATGTAACATATCTAATTTGAAATGTAATACAAAAGTATAGAGTGTCTTCTATATTAATCTCACAACCCATATCCAAACATAATTATCTTCAAAGAAAAGGTTATGCCAAAACCAATCAATTCTAGACCAATGCATACAAGACCATAAGACTAAACAAAAATCAACTAGATGACCTTCAGACTTAACTTAACATGACCAATCTAATATGAGACATATCTGAATTTTTCTAACTTATCATGCTTTAACATCTAAACATAACATGCAATGAGCATGATTTCATGTTCTTTCTAAACTCATAGTCATATGGCAAGGAATTGGTCGTCTTGCCTTTTCACATCACATATCCAGATCACTTTCACCAGCTCTAATATATATAGAAGTAACATATACTAAGCTTGCCCAAAGTGCACCTAGGCAGTGGTGACACTAAGGGAAAAACCGCGGTAATCCGGGATCTGTGGGAAGGTCGGATTTATCTAAGATACCACGCCCACGGGCAATTTGACTAGAATAGGCTGGTGAAGCCTCATAACATGTGGTACAAGAATTCATAATAAATTTTTCAGATCATGACACACCTGCATACCATGTACACAAGACATAAACATCTCATTCTAATGTCATCCATGCAAAATAAATTGTTTTTATCATAAACTAGACAAGACTTGCACTAACCGACATGGTTAACATATCCTAATCAAAACTCATATCAAACTTGATAACATGAACCTAGCCATATCATGCAAGACATATTACACAATCTGGAACCAAACCAAATAATTTTTACATGATCTATGCACATGCAATAATAAACCAAGTCTAGACATGCTTAACTACATACACAAGACAATTAATCAAACCAAATTTTGGCATAATCAAAACAAGCTAACTTCTGATGTCAACACCCATAATCTGACCTAAACAGGTTCCAAAAAGTGAAATTTGATGACTTTTTATTTTTCCAAAACTCCACATAATTATATTTCAATTCTAGGTCCATTCTAGCACATAAACATATACATAAATAACAAATGGTCAAATCTCATGGAAAATAGTTCTACCCATCCAGAATCATGCCAAACATGTCCCATAATATTCAAAATATCATTTTCAAAGTTTTGGTTTCAAAGATTTTTGAGAAAATTCACTAATCATGATTCAAAAGTCTAAACTAGTCAAATCAAGGTCCATAAGTTAAATCATGCATATTTTTTAATCAAAATGGGATAAAATACATAGACAAGCTTGAGAAACCTACTTGTAATCTTCTGTGAATTTTCCTGATTTTTCTGGATTTTCTGCTATTTTTCTTGGCCTTTTCTAATATCCGGATTTAATAAATCCGAAAAATCGGAATTTCCTGAACCGACGCCGAACCGGGCGGTTCGACCGGCTGAACCGGGCCGGTTCGGAGGTGCTGGACCGCGGCTGGACCGCTGGCTAGACCGGGCGCTGGGCCGGCTCGACTGGCGGCTCACGGCGGCGGTTCGCGGGCGGCGCCGGCGACGGCGGAGGCGGCACTCGCGACGGCGGAGGGCGGCCGGCGGCGCTCGACGGCCACGGCGATGGGCGGGGGAGGGGCTGGTCACGACGGCTACGGCGGGAGGAAGGCGACGGCCGGCGATGGCGGCGGCTAGAGGCTCTCCCGCGGCGGGTCCGGCCGGAACAGGGGGGGTGACGGCGGGAGCTTCCGGTGACGGCCACGGGCGGCGCGGAAGGGCCGGACCCGCGACGCTCTCGCCGGCAAGGGAGGCGGGGAGGGAGGAGGCGGCGATGAGGTGAGGGGCCGGAGGCGGTGACAGCAAGGGGGAGGTCCGGCGGCGACGGCGCTCGCGACCGGCGACGGCGACGGAGGAGGAGGAAGAGGATTCGCGGCGGGGAGACGGCACAAGCGAGAGCGAGAGAGAGAGAGAGCGAGAGAGATCCAGCCGGGGGGGGCTGCGTAACCAGCGAGGGGGGGTGCGCGGCGACGTTATCGCGGGGACGGCAGCGAGGAAACGGGGTGGGGGGTTACCAAAAATTACTTTTTTTGTTTTTAATGCCAGGTATTACATTTTTCATGTGGTTCCCCACTTTGTTTGGTCATGAATGGCAGTTACCTATTTTTATTATCACATCCCTCCATGACAATTTTATGTCATGAGTTGGTTCACTTTTTAGTTTGATATTTTTTTTATCATGAAAGTGTACACAAATTTATCATGTAACCAAACATCCCGTAAGTTGCTGGTGTTTTTTTTTTTGAACAATAACATATAATCATAGTGTAAGTGAATTTAGTATGACCTATAGGAGTTAGGCACACCAAAGAAATTAACAAAAAATCATGAGAAATGAAAAAGATAAATCCATATCATCGACCATAATCATTTAAGATTAAGATCTTGAGTTGCTTAAATATGTAAAATAGATTGAAACAAAATTTGATTCAAATTTAAGTTTGAATCAAGTTTCACGGTGAGAGTAAGAATTTTAACAATGATTTCTGATTGATTTTAAACTTTAAAAACAGGTTCTCATGGAGTTCGAACATGATTAAACTCAGTTAGAATTGTTATTAAACAACAAATCAAGATTGGACGAGGGTTTAAGTTAGAACCTTTTTGCAAAAACTCTAGTTCAAAATTTATTTTATAAATAAGTTATATTTAAAAAACACCCGACCACAAAATTTAACATACTAAATTGCTAATGCTTTTTGTTTGAACAATAACACATACTTCTTTCGTAATATTAAAACAAGAAAGTATATATATTCGACATTATGGAAATAAGGCCGAAACTCTCAAGTAAGAATTTATGAATAATCAAATAACATAGACGTATATAACTTTATGGGGTGTTTGGTTGCATGATAATGAAAGTTTTTGTTTTAATTTTTAAAAATTGTAAGAAAATTTGTTAAAAGAGGTGTTTGATAACTACGACAATTTTATGTTTTAAAATTGATTTTCTTCTTAAACAAAAAAAAGGTCTCACCTTTTTGTTTTTTCTTGTGATCCCCTATTTTGTTTGGTCACTTGTGATAGTTACTCTTTTTTTTTGTAATCACATCCCTTTGAATATGATAATTTTATGTTACGAGTTAGTTCACTTTATATTTTAATATAATTTTTTATTACGAAAATATAAAAAAAATTCTTATGTAAAAGTCAAGACACTCCGAAGAAGAAAAAAAAACGAGCATCAGTATAAGATGAAAACCAACAAAGGCGGCTGTCGTTTTCACCCTTGGACTCACGAAACCCGGCTCCGGCGGCAGTTCCTTCCGCGGGATACCTTTTCAACTCCTCCCAGTTCTTGCCATCTTCGCGCCTCTTCCCTCTGCAAGCCATGAGGGAGAGGGATGCCGACCTCGACGTCCTGGCCGCCACCCAGCGCCAGGAGCTCGTGGCAGCGACGCAGGCCGAGAATGATCTCGAGATCGCCTTTCGCCTTCAGATGGAGGAGGCTATGGCGGCATCCCTGACCCTCAGTCCCTCGTCTTCCGCTTCTCTCCTTCGCCAACCACCTCCGGCGCCCGCTGGCGATGAAACCGAGGGCGTCGTGCTTCCCATCAGGCTACAGGAGATGGAGCTTGAGCGATTCCAGCAGGAGCTAAGCGACGGCGATCGTTGCCGCGAGGAGATGCGGAGGGTTACCGAGGAGATTCGGCGCCAGGCCCACGACGAGCGCTTTGCACGCGACCTGCTCAGGATTCCAGACGACGAGTGGGAGGATACCGGGGACTGGTTCGAGAGGCCGATTGGAGATGATCTCGTCGCAGGGGAGGAGCCCTTCAAGCTCTACTACAAAGGGCTGAGCGAGCCCGGGGGACAACGTGGAGAGTTCGTTTCTGCAATCGGCGTCTCCATCTGCGACCCCAACGGCAAGCTGGTGCTCAAGATACAGAAGCCGATTGTTGAGCCCAAGGTCAACCGGGAGATCATCGAAGCAAGAGCGTTGATCGAGGGTTTACAGGCAGCGCTTTCTCTGGGCACGAAGAATCTCGACATCTTTTTTCACCATCCGGCTCTCTTTAACCATGTAGGTGAACGTTTGCTTTTGAGCTTGAAGGTTTAAAAAAATTGTCCAAGTCTTTGTCAGAAGAATAGTTGCTTTCTCATTGTACTATGATGGTAATGTTGCTCCGTGACTGGCTTTAGGCATGAAAAAAAAAACCAAAGGGGAATTTGGTCAGGATGCTTTTGTAGAATATGACGCATATCATTCATCTGAAATATCGCCTATTGGGTGTCTTATGTCCGTTTGGCATGTCTTCCTTTCGAGGTAGGACTTAGGAGGTAGGGATAATCCCACATTGAGAATCTTTGGTTTGATATAAGGCTCATCGCTCATGATTCCTAGACCTCTTAGTTTTGAAAGTCGGGAGATGTCCAAGGGTCGTAGGCCCTATATCAAGTTTGATACCTTCAATGTGGGACTATCTCCATTTCAATATTCACCCTCCTGGTCAAGATGAGCCGTGAGAAGTTAAAAAGGATGCATAATGAATCAAATGATAGGCATCTAGGTAAAGTATCTTGTTGTTTTACCATCTTGCAAACTTTAAAATCATGAGTGTGGATCCCCTCAGTCCCCCTACTGAGGAGACTCCCTCAGTCTTCTTACAAGAGGGGGTGATTTGATGGTGATTTGACGGTGGGTCTCACCCCATGTGATAGGCTTGCAGCCCCCTCTTGTGAGAGGGACTGACTGAGGGGATCCGCACTTCACAATCATAGGGTCAAAGTTCAAAGAGTAAAGTCATAGGTATTGTATTGAGTAGTGATAGTCCCACATCTTTAGAACTGAACTTGGTATAAAGTTTATGACTTTTGGGCCTCTGAACTGTGAACCATGATTCAACGGCTTAAGCAAGACAGTTGAAGTGGTGCTGAAGGACTATCATTTTCTTTTTCTTGAAATCTTACATTATATATGATCCTAGCGTAAATTGTAATCAATCAAATATATGACAGTTATGGATTTCTTTTGCCCACACATACAACAAAAATTTCTTCAATATATATAACATTCTACCAGTTTTTCATGAATAATACAAGTCAAAAGTTTTTATTCTAAGGCTTGAAATTTCAAATGGGATCCCATGATTTCTACCTTAATTTTTCTTTCTTGAAAGTTTTGTGATCAGCTAGCCCCACTGGGGCCCCATACGTGGGTGCTCAGGCTGCATGGACTTCCTGGGAGGTACCTTCTTGGTCCTCCAGTGTCGTGGTTCCTCTTGATGCCTCTGCACTTAAATGTTGCCTAGACACATGCTTCAATGGCATCTTCACAGCTATCACCTATGAGTTTGAGATGCCCTTCTATTTGATAATCGACAATGCTATTGTCTCCAGCTTGTCAATAATTTACTGCTCTTCAATATTGTCATTTACTATTAGTATCTTATCTTGTTTTCTGTTTTATTTGAAAATTTTAGAGTTTCTTTAATTCGCCAACATATGTAGCTTACTGAGCACCTTGCGTTACAATGAAGAACCCTTCTATCTGCATAAGAGGATAGAAGAAGATAAATAATAGCAGGGAGTGGAAATAAGGACAACTACAGGGGGCAGAACAATGAGTAGGGGAACCATTTCAATACAATATTGTTTACATTTCAAATTGATGTTATTGACAACATTACGGTTTCTGTTGAGTTTTTATCCCATCACTTTTTTACCAAAGATATGCATTTCCAAGTTTGCATCTTTTGCGCCTTCGCTTTCCTCATGGAAATTGCTCTTGAACCCTCCAAGACATGTATCACCTACGATTTTCTTCTTGTTCTTTCATTTTTAATTGTTCGATTATTAAGTTATCCTTTCTTTGTTTCCCATAATACGCAATAATAGGATGTATGAGTAATCCATTCTTCATCAGCCCTACTGCATACCTGACTACTATGCTTTGTGATCTCTGATGATATTTATTTTATAGGAACCAGGATTATGTCTTTTTAAAAGTTTTTCAGATTAGTTTATATTGGTGGACTATCTATGATGCGAAAGGAAACTAAACAAAATAAAAATAAGTTAAAAACCAACTGAACTGGTATGAAGTCTGAACCAGTCTAAATCGGAGTGAACTGCCTATACCAGGTCTGAACTGGCCTGACTGGTGCGAACCAGCCTGAACGGAGGTGAACCAGCCCAAACCTGACCTGAACCGGTCTTGACCTGGTGAACCAGCGTAAACCAGGTCATGGCTGGAATTAAACCAGCATGAATTGGCCTCACATGCAGGCAACAATGCAGTTTGCCTGCAACAGGGGATGGTGGTGGCAGGGCAGCCTGCGCTGCACAGACGGTGCAGGGCATGGCAGGGATGTGCAGGGGATAAGAGGGAGGCAAACAGGGGTGGTCGGACACAGGTGTGAGCTAGAGGAGAACCAGTGGGGGTCAGGGAAGCTGCAGGCATTGCGAGTGGGGAGTATGCGATGCCTTTGTAGGTGGGGAGTGGTGCCAGAGATGTTCATCAGAGGCAGAGATTGCACGGACATTAAGGACTGGAAAGGGAAGCAGCTGGAGCCACTCTAGGGATTGCTAGATTTTCCGAGTCAGTGAAGGAGGTAGGGATGGTTCCGCTGAGTGTGTGGAACACCTCACAGGAGTGATCATAGTTGGGGAGGGGGGAGGAGAAGGGGCGTGCACTGGGTGTCTAGTGGTGCCCCCTTCATGCAGCTGTGGTTTGGGGAGTGCCAGGAACTCCTAGTGTTGCGGTCACGGACTCACAATTGAAGCCAGCAACCTGTCACCGGTTATCTTATTGGAGGTGAGCACCTTGGTCGCCTAGGCAATGAGATGAGGCGAAATTGCCATCGTTCTTCCAAAGTGAAAAACACATCTTAGCCATTGATCTTGGCGCCATCACCATCATCTAATTTCATTGCATCTTCTAATTTTGGTCGTTGGTGCTTTAAGTAGGATCCGGACCCTGTTAAGGATCCATTAAGCCCTTAATTGATGAGGATTAAATCATACTTAGCCCCTCCCCTGGATGGTGAAAATTTTCAGTGCCAACTGATTCATGAACTGATATGAGACTATTTTAGGACTGAACTTGGTGTACTGATTTAGAACTGATTTGGGATTGATTTCTGGTGACTGGTTTAAAGCTGAATTTTGGCTGATTTGGTGACTTGTTTTGATCTGTTTGGAAGATTGGTTTGCTGATTCTGGAATTTTCCAGATTTGATGATGTGTAGGTTTTCTGAATTTTGATTGCCGGGTGGTTGATTGTTGATGATTCAATTCCTCTAGCTTGGTTTGCGTTCCTTAAAGTTTATGGGACAGTTTTAAGAACTCCCACCACGTCAAAAGTGACATTGAATATAACATCTCATTAATTGCATTAAATTGAATTACTTATACGCAAGGGAAGCCATGCAAGTCATTGCTCCCTTGATGAAGTAGGATTGAATCCCATTAGCCTTTGATAAGCATTAGGGAATTCATCCCACTAATTGATTTGGGATAGTCTCATTTGGCCTTTGATAGGCATTATGCACCTTTCCATTGATTTTACCTCATTAGTATATGCATGTGAACATGCATGGCATCTTCATAACATAATGAGTATGATTCTCCCTTTGCCCATAGAGTTGAAGCTCTATGCCATTGTGGGTCTTATTGGCATCGCACTAGGGTTTTTCTTTCTTTGTTGGATTGACCTTTGTATGCCACTTTTTATGGCGTAGCCGCGTAGGGGCATGTGTAGGGCCGACCTCCCCACTAGTCCATATGTTTTGATTCTTTTAAATTTTACCAAGGCGCAGGGCATGCTTAGGGCTAAGTCCCAATTAACTTTGATTGTTTGATTTAAATTTCAAAGGTATAGGACGTGTCTATGACTGATCCTAAATCAACCTTGAAGTAGCTTATTTAAATTAATTTGAGACATAGGGCGTCTAGGACCGGCCCTTGTTTCAAGTTGGTTGATGGTTTGCTTTATTCAATTTTAGTGGCCACTGGAGCCTGTTTTTCCATCTGTTTTGGGCCCAATGGGCCTGTTGCTAGACTGATGGTCTTCTGGCTGGACTGTTTCGTGCTTCTGCACCACTGGTATAGTTCTGGATTTCTGCACAGCTTCTCTTTTTTATAAGCATTTTAATTGCATTGAATGCCCTGGACAGGGCCCTGGTTTCTGCTCAACCTCCTGGCATTCTGGAGCGGTTATGGGTAGGTTCTGGATTGAGATATCTGGTGACTGAACGGGGGTCCATAGGGTTCTTGGTATGGCTTGATCTCCGGTATTCATAGACCTGAACATTGATGATTTGGATATATGTGCATGTGGATCAAAGTTTACCGGATACTGGCTGAAGTCTGACAGTTTTTTCATGGCCTATCACTGAAGGTGTCATACCTGTCATGCTTGGGCCGAAATGGGGGGGGGGATGCAGGTATGGTGTAACCCAGTCAAATCCATGAAATTCAAAAATCCCCAGTTTCAACTGAAATTTAATAAATAAGATAAAATTTAATTCAAATTAAACCAATCTGCTTCAATTAAATCCAAATGAATCAAACAATCCAAATTTAATCTCCCAAACCAAATTGAATAAAAATCAATCAATAAGAAGTTCAGATTAATCAAATAAACCAGAGAATTAAATCAATCAAATTCAACTTAAATCAAATCAATCCAAATTAACCAAAATTCAAATCAATTCAATTCAACTTAAATCAAAACTCAAAACAAATTAAGTGCTTGCATTCCATTGATTGCATGGGGTTGTTTTCTCCTATGTGTGTATGTGAATGTTTATTGTGGATGCATTGTCTTCTATTTCCAGGGATTGCTATGACGATTAATCAAGGGTTTTCGAGTAATCTCGATGTAATTAACGTCGGATCTTCGCATCATCTGACGGGGAGAGGTCAAAATAAAATTTCAAAGAACCTAACAACCTCAATTTATAATTTTATACATACCATTGACCCTAGTTAATACTTTTATGGAATACCATCTATTTTCTTACAAAGTCAATACTAAGGTCAAATCAAATCTAATCCAAAAAGGAAAATGAATTTCCAAAATAAAATCTTAAAAGAGAGATTTTGAGGTTACAACAAGGTACAAGCATGGCTTAGTGTAACCATGAGGTAAATGCTTGGTTCATAGGGCATTGGAGTATAGGTGTGTCTGGCAATTGCGATTCAAGTATGGGCCAGCCCAGTGCCCTTCTCTAGGTGTATTAACATGGGTCTCTCTGGGCTTGTTGAAGGCTGTGAGAGTCGTGAGACTGGGTACACAAGAGGTATGCCTAGGAGTAGACCGAAGGACATCTCAATAGGGTCTTAGGATAAGCATGATGATGTTTAGATGGAGAAAGTGGAATGTGGGCAAGGGCATAGTGATGGGGACTGGATCTGACCGCGTGGACCACTTGTTCAAAGATAGTGTCTTTCGAGTCTTGAGGAGATGGTACATTTATCTCTTTCATTTAGTGGTGTGAGTTTATTTTATGCATTTTTATTTTGATATTTAGAGTCTTTCGAGTCTGTTTTTTATTTTAGTCTTTTAGAGGATATGTATGTAATTAGTCTTTTTAGAAGTCCCCTTTGTAACATGTCAAGCTCTATTTATAGATCCCCAAGTCAATGAATGAAGATGGTTGGTTGAAGAGAAAAAAAGATTCTTCTCTCCTCCCTTTTGGTTGAAGAGAAAAACAACTGCAAAACGCAGATCAACAAACCAAAAAACTGCAAAACAGTGAATTGAGAACAAAAAGCCTGAAGACATAAAACTGTAAACAGATTTTTCAGAAAATTGAAAAATTGCCAAACCATGTACTGAAAACAAAGAAATCTGGAAAACAGGAAACAATGGAAAAACTACAGAACTGAGTAAATCAGGAAATCTGAAAGTGTAAGGAAAAACAGCAAACCAAAAGACATTAGATAAAAAATGGAAATAAACTTTAAAAAAATGAAAACCCTGAAATCCCCAAGTCTTGAGAATACTGAAATCTAAATATTCAGAAGCCTGAAATCTGAACTTTCTAATTTCTAAGGCTGAAACTTTGGATTTTGAAAATATGGAGCTCTAAGATCTGAAATCTGAAAATCTGGAGTTTACTCCTGAAAATAGAGAGCTGAAAACTTGCAAAAAATCAGCAAAATGAGGAGGCAGAAGAAGAAAGGAAATAATAAAAGTGGAAATCTGAAAAAATCCAATTCCAGAAAAAAACTGAAATTTGAATAAAGTCTAAATCCAAATAAACTTAAAATCCCAAAGGACTTGTTCCAAAAATTTGAAATCAAATAAAAAAACACCGAAAGTTAGCATTACAACTAAGATCATGGGGACATATCTCCGATTTTTGTGGATGGATGTCTTCGGTACGGGGCTGATAAAGAGTATTTCAGTGGTTGCTCCATGTAATTAACACTAAAATATTGGAAGTTCGCCAGGAAGAGGTGAAAATAAATTTTACAGAACCCAATATAACCTCTAATAAAGCTAAAATGTGGTGTAGGTCTTCTAAGTGATATGGTTGTCCTTATGTCAACACTTAGATTTCCGGAACCCACCTTGTGAGTTCCTACCTATTTATACCACTTCCAATTAGTTATACTTCTACGATTTTATTTTCTTAACCATAGTCGGCAAGCTAAAAAAATTCAAAATCTTTTCCAGAAAGCAACTAATCTTAAATTTTTTTAAAATGAGGTTTCAACAGGTACATGCATGCTTGTACTGCCTGTTAAACCCTAGTTTTCTCACACAAAACAGTGAGTAAACTGTGTTTGTCTTTTTCATTAGCATTTCCTCCTAGATATCAATTCAGGAGTCTAACTAATTTAAAGATTCGAAGGAGGACATCTGATGTGGACTCGGTCCGATCCATTTTGGGGTCCATTTGCATTTATGTCCTCTTTGATTTGAATGTAAATATTTCAAGTCTTTTGAGTCTTTTTTCTTTTATTTATTGTTTATGTTTGTAATTAGTCATTTAGGAGATCTTTTTTAAACTTGGCTTCTCTATTTAAGAAGGCCCGTGTGATGGAAATATAGAGAGATTTAGTGTTCAATTTTTGGAGTCTTAGGGCAGGTCCTTTGTGCTGGAGCACTGTCCCTTTCCCCCCTTCACCTCCTCCTTGAATGGAGGTCGTCTTCTCCTTCGTCTCTGGCATTGGCCGGCTCTGTTCCACCATCGACAGGAGGTCGGCACCAACGCCCCTCCCCTATCTCCGATTGGCCTCCATGCCATGCTCCTTCTCCTTCTCCTTTCACTGGATTACGATTAACCTCTGTCGACGCCCCATTCACCATCGTCTCCGTCTGTTTCGACATCCCTGATATCGTCGACCTCCACTGTCTTAGCACCCCTACCTCTGGCGATCCCCGGAGTACCTCCATCCAACCATCCCTCGTTGTTAGGGATCCCCTACTCCCCCTATTAGACGAAGAAGGAAGAGGAAGAACCATGTGGCGACAGCTTCCCCGCACACGCACCCTCTTGCTAGGGTTCTGGTGATAGTAGCAGCACCTTCGGCACCCTCCCTCTTCATTCGGTGGAGACGACGACGCCTGCCAGGTTGGTGACGGCCCCAGCTCCCGCAGGCTTTGCCTGCTCCCCTTCTCCGCTCGAGGCTCGACCTCATCCATCGAGGCCTCTGCTCTTTTTCCTCTCATAATGGCGGCACCTCTAACTTCTTCCTTTGGTGTCGGGAGGCTTTCGGTTCCCTCCTCTCTGGCAACGGTGGCGGCCCTCTTGGCTTTTCTCCTCCCGACCTTGTCCCGAAGCTGCGGTCGAAGCCTACGACACGATGCCCTCACGCACAATGCGCTCGAAGATGCCCTGGGGGAGGGTACGCAGCCCCCAGCTGTTCGCCCACGTCCTCACCCCAGCAGCCACCCTTTGCCTGCCACGATCCCCCTGATTAAGTCGCGCGGCCATGCGAGTACTAGCTCATGCTAGTTCGCCCCTGCCCGTCCGATCGGCTCAGCTAGTCTAGGTCAGCCACCCAGACCCGGTTCAGCCTAGTTTAGGGCCGGTTCGGCCCAGTTCAGGGCCTAAACCGGCTGGTTCACCTTGTTTTGAGTCAGTTTAGGCTGGTTCAAGTTCTTTTGGGGTCAGTTCAAGTCCATTTTGAGTTGTTCAGGCTTGGTTTGACATGGTTTGAGCCCGTTTTGGCTAGTTTAAGCCTGACTAACTTTATTTCCTATAATTTGTAGGTCTGTTGAGTTCCCTAACGCCCTTTTGCAACTTGTCGCCATCGGTTCACCCACGTCATCCCACATCAAATTGGTATCAGAGCCTAGGATCGGCACATTCTTATGAGCCGACTTTTGGGTTACTTCTGATGACGGTGGCGCTCAATGGAAGATGTGATGGTGGCATTGGAAAGAGAATCAAAACTCGGGGACAAGTTTCTCCTAGTGAAGGAGAATGATGGGGACCGGTCTAGTCTATTTACAAGTCTATTTGCATTATCGTCCTTTTAAACTTGATTGTAATTATTTGATGTCTTTTGAGTCATTTTTCTTTTATTTTATTGTTCATGTTTATAATTAGTCATTTAGGAAATCTTTTTGTAAACTTGGCTCCTCTATTTAAGAGGACCCATACGATGGAAATAGAGAGAGTTTGTGTTCAATTTTTGGAGCCCTAGGGCAGTTTCTTGTGCAGGGACGTTGCCCCCTTCTCCTCCACCTCCTCCATGAATGGAGGTACTCTTCTCTTCCATCTTTGGCACCGGCCGATTCCGTTCCACCACCGACAAAAGGTCGGCTCTAACGTACCCCCTCCCCTGTCTCTAGTTGGCCTCCGTGCCATTTCCCTTCCCCTTCCCCTTCCCCCTTCACTGGTTCGACGATATCGATACCCCTCCGATTACGTTGACGACACTCCATTTGTGTCAACGTCACCAACCGCCCTCACCTCCACCTCCATTAGCCCTCCACAACCTCCACTCCACCTTCAGTGATCCCCTGAGTACTACCCACACCCCTATCTCTCTCTCTTGACAACGAACTGTCACCGGCTAGGGCATGCGGTGGTCGGCGGCTCCTTTCCCCATTCCGGCGATTGCAGATGTTCCTCTGGGCTACCTTCCCCCTTTCATCCGGTGGAGATGACGGCGTTTGCAAGGCCGTCCTCAGCCTTCGGCTTCCCCTCTCCATGCAAACCCCAGCAACCCTTCCGGCAATCCTGACACCAACGAAGATGAAGAAGAAGCAAGAGGAGGAAGAAGACGATGCTGATGACACCGATGGAAGGCCCCTTCCCTCCTACCCCGACGAGGTTACGTAGTGTCAAAGCAACCGGTTGTGACCCCGCCTTGCCCGGACCAACGGCGAGCTGCCATACCTCACCCGGGGTTTAAGTGGCGCCGGTTTACCCCGTAAACTGGCCTACACTCCGGTTCTCCCCGCCGACCAGCCAGCCTGCCCGGTTCAACGCCCAGACCTGGTTCAGCCCAGTCCAGCCCGGTTCAGGGCCGGTTTGGCCTGGTTTGAGTGATCCAGGACCGGTATAGGGCCTAAACTGGCCAGTTCAGGCTGTTTTGGACCTGTTCAAGCCATTTTGGGGCCGGTTCAGGCCTGTTTTGAGTGTTTCGGGTCCGGTTCGACATGTTTTGGGCCCGATTGAGTCGTTTTGAGCCTGGTTTGCTTATTTTCTGGCATCTTTTAGTGTGTTTTGAGCTCCCTAACCCCCGTTTGCAGCACTTCACCGTCAGTCCACCCATTTCATCCCGCATCAACATCAGTTGTTTCTTCTCTGATTATGTGCAAATGGATGTTGGCTTCAGATCTTGTTTTAGATGTTTCATGCCAGCTTTTTATGGCTCACAGTAGTGTTTTCGTGCTAGATCTTCGGACATATACATTCTGTTACAACTATCTCATTTATACATTCATCATTCTTCAGTTTTTTGAGAAAGATCCATAACTAGTTACTTCTACAGATTACTGGCAAATGGAATGTGAAGCAACGGAAAGTTATGGAGGTGGTAAACCAGGCAATTGCTTTGCAGCAGAAACTTGAGAAATGTCGAATGCGTTTGTTGCCACGCTGTGACATGCAATTTGTATTTAAATTGGCAAAAGATGCAATAGATTCTCATCTTGTGAAGGCTACTGAATTTGGGGCCAAAAATTTGAAGGAAACTTGCAATATTTGTTTTGAAGATACTGATTTATCTCAAATGTTTGAGATTGATGGTTGTTCACACTGTTTTTGCTTTTCTTGCATGAAGCAACACGTGGAAGTGAAGCTATTCTATGGAAATTTTCCAGAATGCCCTCATGTTGGTTGCCATACCAGGTTAAGTGTAGAAAGGTCAAAGAACTTCTTGACAGCTAAATTAGCGGAGGTTATGGCACAACGTCTAGCTGAGGCATCTATACCTTCAACTGAGAAAATTTATTGCCCATACCCAAAATGTTCAGCCTTGATGTCCAAAAGTAAACTGCACCCCAACGAAGGTTCTTCGTCAAGGAATATCTCTCACAATGAATCCGGATTAAGAAGATGCATTAAGTGTAATGGACCTTTTTGTGTCACATGCAAAGTCCCATGGCATGTTGGTATGTCTTGTGATGACTATAAAATACTTCATCCTTTAGCTCGAGCAGAGGATGCAAGGCTTCAGTTTCTTGCCAACAGGAACAGGTGGCGTCAATGTGCCAAGTGCAACCACATGATTGAACTGGCGTCAGGTTGCTTCCATATGACATGCAGGTTTGTCTTTTCAATTCTCTGTTGCCTAAATAGTACCTTTTTAACATATTTGCTGCTTATAAGGGAATTCGCGGGTCTTAGGAGGGTGCTGTAATGCTCCAGCATATAATTTCTGGTTTTTCCTCTCATTGTCTCATTCCTGGCACTCAAATTTCTATCATCTACCTCACAAGAATATTTGTTGCTTACATGCATTTTTTGGGTCCTTCCAATCTTCTAATCAAGAAGTGGAGGCTATGGTCCATGATGTCTTTATCCGGTCTTCAATCTTGTCCATACAAAAATGGTTTTCCAGTTTTTGCCTTTTTGGCCCAAGACAGAGTTATATTTAACTCCTAATCTGTGTGTAACTCACAGACGTGCTTAATACACTCCTGGAAAGGGGTCCTTTCAACTGTTCAGAATATTGCCGAGATTATCCGGAATTTTTACTAAGCATGCAGATTGCAGGTGGTTTTCCTGGATAGCGAATATTAGGACTGAAAACCTTAATGGGTTTGCATGTTTCACGCCAGGTGATCCAGGGCTAAAAAAAGTTTTTCTGATGTCAATACACTTGATGAATTGTAACTGTACGTTTTCAGTCTGGATGCACCATCGGAATATCTTTTCTTTTTTGAACCTACCGCACTTATCTAATCTTTCAGTGAACGAAATGCCTGGTTTTTTTTACTAATCAGGTGTGGATATGAGTTCTGCTATACATGTGGAGCCGAGTGGAAGAACAAGATAGCCACTTGTAAATGTCCGTTGTGGGAGGAGGACTACATTTTAGATGAGGATGAGCCCGAAGATTTTTTTGACCGTGAAGAAGATTATGAATCGTCAGATGAGGATGACTATCCTCGTAATTTGTACTTCTACTAAACTACTAAATATACCGCTGCTTAATCAGAGCGGTGAACAGTCTCAGTTCCAGAAAACAGCGTCTGTTCATGGGAATAGAACGGCTGATACTTTTGCATTGGATGGTGAACTTGTTCTTCACTTCCTTGTCGCCTCACTTTCATCTTTGAAATAGTTTTTTGTTCGAAAAATTAGGCTTGCTGCCGGAAGCCAGGAATGGAGAACTTAAAGATCCGTCTTTATATTTACCATTGTGAAAGAATTGAGTGTCTTAAAAAAGTAGCAGATACAGAACATCACAGGGTGCTGGCTTTGCTGATTGCAGCAGAGGACAGCCCACAACGTTGCAGGAAACCTTGTGTATGCACTGCCTCCGTAATAGTTGACTATGATCTAGTGCGTTGCAACTTAGAAATCAGTGTTCATGTTGTCTGTGGGTGGTGGTGAATAACATACCACAAATTAGACTAATTTATCTTGCAGTTTCTCTCATTCTTTTGGAGGATTTCAACAAGTGCCTAGAGGTTAGAGAGTGTTCAACAGGAGGGTACTTACGCCGCATTGGGACCTTGAAGTTCTCAAAAAGTACCCCTCCTTGGTAGCTTATTCTAAGATAGAAAATCACGGGGGGGATACCAATACCATGCCAAGGAAGGGAAGGGAAAAAAATGATCAGGATTCTGGTGTACAACTGTACAAGTACCTGAAACCTGTTTGGCAACAAACTAACAATATTAAACACATCTATACCTATCAATATAGAAATTGATATTGATATAGAATATGATATTGATATGGGCAATAGTATTAATTCTGACTTTTATAAGACACACAAAATATATTATTTAATAAAGTGTTCATCTGCACAAGTTTTAATATTGATATTTTATCATTTGGAGATGTTAATATCAAAATTGACGTGGTATCATTTTTGATACTGTAGCTAAATAAGACATGAGATGATGTTTGTGTTAGCTTAATCTGAAATTTTGAGCTCTTATTTTTATGTCTAATCTCTTGTTTGTGATAAAATTAATAGGTTGTTTGTTGCATAATAATTTTTTGTACACTTTCAACATAAAAAGCTATATTAAAATAAAATATGAAGTGGTCAACGACATAAAATTATCACGTTTGGAGGAATGTGATAATAAAAAAAGAGTAATCACCATATAGTGAAGAGGTGAGTTTTTTTTTTTAACTTTAAAAATATAAAATTATAACAAAATTTCAATTTATCGTGCAATCAAACAAACGTCACATAAATACTTGATTAAGATGTTTATATGTTGATCGATATAATGTTTTCTAAAGGGATATTAAGTGTCAACATGTCGATCAATTTTATGCCTAGCCCCCGTAAATGAGTTACTTATTTTCCCGTAGCGTTTTCTCGGAACCAATATTTATTTTTTTTTAAAAAGAGCGCTTCGGAAGCGGCCACGTGGGAGGCCTTAACCAATCCTCTCCGTTCTCGTTTCTCACTCGACACGTGGCACATTACACGCGCACCTGACGTCAGCTCCACGTGTCTGCGTTATCCGAATGCTGTTCAGGTGATAACTGAGTTACCGCGACGTCCGACCCTGTAAAAGATTTTATTCCGTCTTAGCCAACAAAGTCGGGGAAATCCCTTTCCAAGGTAGGATCGTAAAAGATTTTATTCAGTTGGATGAATACGAAGAATCGTAATAGATGGATCCTCCGGCAAATACTATATGCTATTTTTTTCTAATATTTTGTCTATTTAATAAAAATAAATAAAGTACGAATTAAAATTTACTAAAATAAAATAAAAGGAAGAAAAAGAAAAAGTATAGTTCTATGCGAACATTGTCAAATATAACAATAACTCAAGATTCATCAGGTGTTTGGTTGTGTGATAATTATTACGATACAATTTTATATTAAAATTAAATCTAAGATAAATAAGACATAAAAGTATTATTTATGCTTACTGAGAGGTTGTGACAAAAAAGAGGGGGTCATGAATAACTATAAATAATGGGTAAATAGAAAATAAAAATTTTACCATTTTATCTAAAATTTATTTATAAGATATAATTTTGCAATAATTGTAAAATATTTTGTAAACAAGGTTTTTAGTTTTCACAAAAAACAAGCACCTCATTAGTTAAAAACCTCTATAATATTACCTAACACGTTATGTATCTTATAAGGTGTGAGAACAACTAAAAATATGTCACAGGGATGTGTATTTTATCTCGGAGGCGTATTTATTTCAGAAGCGTAATTATCTCGAAACATTTCAGAAAATAGAAACTCTCTCTCTCTCTCTCTCTCTCTCTCTCCAACCATCTTCCGAACGCCAATTTTTCCGGTGCTCGTGCTCGCATATCAGTGCAGCTCATAGCTCCGACTCCGAGCTCGAATTCGCCGATCTATCCAGCCAGATGCGCTTCTGCTGAGCAATCCCTCCGAGGGAAGCAATGGTGCCGGCGCACGATCCTGTGGAGTCCTTCTTCAACTCGCTGCAAGCCGTCGAATCCGTCGTCCGCCGGGCGGCGAGGGACCTCGAGACGCACTGGTCCGCCTCCTGGAACGACGCCGGCCACCTCCATTTCCTCTGTAAGGAGGGCGCCACGCTGCCCCCGCAAGAGGCCCGCGGCCGCGCGTCGAAGAGGAAGCCCTTTCGGGATGCGAATCCCGTGGAGGAGGTGGTGAGGAGATGGTCGCCTCCGTTCTTTTTGGTCCCGATGAAGTCCCTTCTCGGAGGCGCCGCCCGCAGGGACGGCCAGCCTAAGAGGACGCACAGGGAGAGTAACGCCAGGGAAGAAGGTGGCTCGTGCACGGGGTGTTTGCATTTCGCGGCGGCCTGGTCTATCCTGTTCAGCAACTTTTTGCAGGCGCTACCAAATCCGTTCAGATCGGGGAAGAAGCGATTCCAGAAGCAGTTTATACCGGAAGAAGGCGCCTCAGATCTTCTGGGTTGGAAGGTTAAGAGCAAGGATGGACAAATGACACATGGTGTGGAGATTCGTGAGAAGACCGAAGAGGCGATGCTTAGAGAAGGCGAAATACCTTCTCTGGAGCTGTTTATCTGCTATGTATTCGACAATTTGATTCAGAATCTTCAGATGTTTGATCACGGCAAC
The DNA here is from genome assembly GCA_036172225.1 of Cryptocoryne crispatula var. balansae. NCBI lineage: Eukaryota > Viridiplantae > Streptophyta > Magnoliopsida > Alismatales > Araceae > Cryptocoryne > Cryptocoryne crispatula. The sequence continues at coordinate 43,209,632 of CM069922.1, forward strand.
GGCGATAAGGACTCCAAGAGAGCAGAAGCGGGACCGGCTTCTTCTCCATCACCTCCTCTATTTGATCAGTTGAAAGCAACTGCGGAAATTATAAAAGGAAAGAGGGCATACGTTGATGGCTTTCTGTCGAACATGAGTTTTGCGCGGATGGGAGGGCCACCCGCAAGTCTTGTGGGGGTGAGTCCTTCGTCCAACGACGAAGGTGAGGATAATGCTTCAAGCGACAGTAAGGAAGAGACGGGAAGCAATTCTGCCCAAAAGATTGCAGGTGGCTTGTTGAACATTCCTTTGTCGAATGTTGAGCGTTTGAGGTCAACTCTTTCAACCGTATCACTAGGAGAATTGATCGATTTTGTCCCGCATTTGGGTCGCTCTTCGCAGGACCAGGAACATCCTGATAAGAAAAAACTCTTCTCTGTCCAAGACTTCTTCAGGTATACAGAATCTGAAGGTACGTCATACAATATATGCTCCTTGCCGTGTTTTGCCTCTCTTATATACATGCATAGTCAATGCTTTAAAAGATTCTTTATATTATTATTTTCTTGAACTTGTCTCCTCCAGTTGTAAGTGTATTCCAAGTAATAGCTATTAGCCGTTTTCATTGTTCCTGATGTTCATGACACGTAAAGTAGTATCTTATCTTGTTTCTGTTCTCTTAACATAGAGATCAAGGTTTCCGTATGATTGTGAGGAGTGCATGCCTTATCTAGAATTCTAGATTACCTTCTTATTGCTAGTTTGTTACTTGAAATAGAAGGAGAAAGGAAGAAGAGAGGGTTCAGGACATACAGATTGAACCTATGGGAAAAAGGTTGTGTTACATCACTTAACTATTTGGTCTATAAGTGCACCTTGGAATGGTTTCCTTTTGGTTCTTAAGTTATGTGTGATTATGGTATAATTACCGCAAAGGAGCTCATCTTAGCATGAGAAATACTAAAGAAACACAAAGTTAATTGTCTTTTTTCTTATTTGTGTAGTACCATTGCTTGTTAATTGAAATATTGGGTGAGAGAGTAAGGGCACAAAGGGGAAGGCTCAATGAGACTCAAACCTGCCTACGAGGCCGGTCACAACATGTGTTCTTAGGCATCAGCCTTCCATCTGTGGCAGTGACAATGTATTGACCTGCTGGGACATTGTGGGCGTGGTTCGCAGGTCCCTTATGGGGCGGAATGGCTGGTTGTTAACCCCGCCTAAAAAGGGAAGGTGATCAAAGTACTCTGGCAAAATACAAAAAATGCAGCATATATTGAATTAATCAGGTTTGATCAGCTTAATTAGTGTGGTGCTATGAGGCGAAAAAATAAGAAGTCTATGCACAACATGAGAACGAAAAAAAAGCGACTACAAGTGAAGCAATTGTCATAAAAAAAAGAGAAAAAAAAATGTTCATCAAGCACACAACCAGACGGGGCAGCTCATGTTTATGCTTTATTCATTAAGCCAATCGACCATGATCCTCCGAAGAGGGGGCCAACGGCACATGTCATCTTCCAATAGGCCGAACGCCAACGGTCCTCCAATGGAGGGGTCGACGATCGCCTTCGGTGATTTTTTTTTTTAGGTCAATCGGCCACGTGGTTCCCGGAGGGTGGTCGATGACAAATGTCATCTTCTTCTAAGTCGAACGCCAGACGGTCCCTCCGATCGAGGGGGTCGACGACGACCGTATCCATTCTTGAGTCGTATGGCGCCATGAACTCGCCGGGCTGTCAATTTTAGTTCAAGTTGAGCACACCTTACACATGTTATATACGCTCAAAGTAATTTAAAAGAGATCTCCGACAGGTCCCTCATCTGTTAATGATGCGTATTAAAAAAAAATCCACACATGTACATGTAACACCACAGAATCTGTTCGAGAAGGTGCCTAAACAGATTTAATACCATACCCGGCCCCTCCTATCATCTGTTGTCTCAACAAAGACAAGAAAAAAAAGGAAAGGGGACAGGGGAGGGGCGGACAGAAGAACATACGTTGGTGGGCTAAGACACCCTAGAGGAAGGCGCCCTCCCGGCTTCAGTAGTCCATCACGGCCTGTGAAGAGTGAGCAGTCCCCGGTTGTAGAACACTGCCACCTCGCGCAACGTCCTGGATGAAGGGTGTCCGCACGAACAAGGCCGCCAAATGGGACCTAACACGGCGATGGAATCAGAACAATAGAGGGAGAGAGCAATAAAAAAAGGGAAACGGGAAGAAAAAAAACTCACATGAGAAGGTGCTTAACCGACAGGGGCTTGGCTTGCGGTGCCAACAAGCAGGAGCAAGACTCTGCGCCGCCCTTACCGACAAAGCTCTTAAGCACCCTCCAGGAAAGGGGGAGGGGCTGCTAAGGGGGTCGTCTTCCCGTGCCGTCACCACCGAACGGAACCCCGAATGAGCCGATCGACGACCAGACTCACTGAATGATGAAAAGGGAGAAAACGTGAGGGAAGAACTCCTCCGCGGCCCGGAGTAAGGGCGGCTTGGAGCTCGGAAGTGAAGAAGAGGAAGGGGGTCGTCGGAGGAAGGGCGGAAACTCGGAAGAACCCGTTCGCGGTGGAGACGCGAAGCCGGAAATGGCCGAAGGAGAGCGTCGGGCGTCTCCGACTACCGCCGTGCCGCGGTCGGCGCACTGTGCCTCGTCCCCGGCCCCGGCCCCAGCGGGGAAAGGGCGGAGGTGAGGGGCCCCGCGCCCGGCCGCCGGAGGGAAGCCTCGCACCGGCCGCCGGGGGGTGCGAAAGACCAGCCCGGGGGCTGGGCCTATGCGGACCAGCCAGCCGCGAAGGAGAGAGCCGAGGCGGTGAAGAGATTTGATGCCCGCGCCGTCGCCTGTTCTGGCCGGTGCCAATGTGTCTTGCCGAAGTCCCGCGCAGGCCGAGCAGGAGGAAAAAGGGGGGGGGGCGCAGAAAGGAAAAGGCGTCCACTACGGCGGAGCTAGAGGCCTGTAAGCTTGTCGCCGCGCCAAGAAGGAGTCCGGAGGAGGAAGTCGCACCCGCAGCCAGACGCCGAGTGCCGCAGCCCTGTGAAGGAATGCAGACCGCGGGAAGCCAAGGCGGAGCACCCTTGCGCGGATCGGCCGTCGGAGAGAAGAGGACGAGGAGGCCGGCGCGCCGAGCGGGAAGGACGAGGGGCCCCGTGAGGCTGGGCCGCGCCAAGAAGAAGCTCGCTGGAGAAGCTCTGGAAGGGGGAGAGCTTGCGGGAGCTCGGCGACGATGGAGCCGGAGAGGGGAGAGCTCCTGTCGCCTTTCGCAGCCGGCGTACCCCGCTGCTGCTCCCTGCGCCTGCAAGCCGCCCGCAGACGGTGAAACGCCAGGGGGGCGAGAGGACCGGAATGCCCCCTTCGCGAAGGTTCCTCCGCCGAGAACGCCCACGGCCTCATTCTGTCGGGACGAGAGTTCAAAGCGATTTTGACCGGAGTCAAAATCGAATGAGCTGAGGCATTTCCGCAACCCCCCATCCAGCACATAAAACGTCTTGATCCGCAAACGTCTTGATCCGCAAAGCGGTGGGAGCAATTTTGACTTCGGTCAAAATTGCAGGTTTTCATCGTTTGTGCACCGCCACGCCCCCTTTGTTAGTAAAGAAAAAAGAGAAAGAAAAAGGTGATTAAAAAAATGATAAATGAAGTGGGCACCTTGGCCGGCAGGACAAACAAGGAAGGCAATTTTGACTGAAGTCAAAATTGGAGGAGGCTCAATGTTTAACTCCTAAATGAAACAGGTAAACCGACGTCCCTAACATTTTTTTTTATTATCTTATTATAATCATCAAAGGAAAAGCAACATTGATAAAGATGCAATAAACGACAACAGCAAATCAATTTGGTTGTGAGGTTGGTGAAAAGGGGGAGAGAAAGAAATGAATAGAGATAATGATGACAAAAAAAGGGGAAAAAAAGAATGAGATGATGCTCGTTGACAAAAAAATGTATATAAACAGAAAAAAAGAGAAAAGAAGGAAGAGAAAAAGAAGAGAGAAAAAAAACAAACACAACAACAAGAAAAAAAAGAGGAAGAGGAGAAGAAAGTCAGAGGCAGAGAAGAAAAAAAAATAAAAAAATAAAAAAAGGAATGAATGATGATGTTCGTTAGAAGAGAAAAAGAAGAAAATAGAGTGTATATCCTCAAGAAAGAAAGAAAAAGAAGAGAGGATAAAGAAAAAAAAAGAAGAACGAAGAAAAAGAAGAAGGAAGAGAAAAGAGGATAAAAAAAAGGAGATGGTTTCTCTTAGAAAAAAAAGAGAGAAAAGAAAATTGAGAGAAAGAGAGAAAATAAAATCAGTGAAAAAAAAAGAGAGGAGAAATAAAAAATATACATATATCGGTGTCTGGCCGCACATGTGTATGACTCGATTCATTTATATATTTTGTTTATATTTTAAGAGGGAATAAAACCCCCTAATAGCTCTTAAATGGGCTCAAAATAGCCCCAATTGGTTCATTCGGACCCGTGACGCGTACATTTGGGCCTTCATTTTGACTCATTTGGGCCCTCGAATTTTCAGAGGGAGGGCCCAAAGCATCCCAAATGAGCCGTACGCGGAAAATCCTCTTGAAAAGTGATTCGAGGGACATTTTGTGTAATTGGCACCCCACCCTCCATAAAGGTGACCAAAACCCAAAAATGCCCCACCTTTTTCCCTCGCATCTACCCAAAAGCAAAAAGGCATAATAAAATATTTCTAAAGTTACCCTCCCCTCTCCTCGCATCAAAGACAAGGAGAAGTTGGGGCATTTTGTGGACGAAATGCCCCCTCTTTGGCATATAAAAACCCGTACGAATTCCTCTTGGAGAGGAGAGAGGCAACATTCCCCGAGGTTCTGCACCCTACGTAGTGCAAGGAGCCTTCCCTTTGTCCCGTCGCCCGAGAGAGTGTGAGGAGGAAGGAGAGGCCAAAGTTCCATTTTCGTGGAAATGGCTAAGTCCCGAGGTATACACGTGGGCTCAATCACCATCATCTCGCACCGCTGATAGCATGTTGGAGCATCAAGTAATCAATGGCCTATAAGGCGAGGAGGAACATCACCCATTTCATCGAGGCCCATTAAGGCTCTCAAAGTCCAATTGGCCATCATCAATGTGGATCAAGATCATGCGACCTCATTTCCAAATAAACCAGTTCAATTAACTAAGGCCCCACGGAGAAAAATCACTCGTGAAGCCCGTTAAGGCTTTGAGGCCCAAATTGACCATCTTGAAATGAAGTGAAGACCGTATGCTCCCATTTCAGATGAACCAAGTTCAATCGATTCAAGGCCCAATTAGGCCTTGACCAACGTGAACAAGAGACCGATCCAAGGCCCGTTAAGGTGGGACTTAGGCCCATTAAGGTCTCTGAAGGCCCAATCAACTATTTTTGAAGGAAGCGATGCCGTGACTCCATTCCAAGCGCATCGAAACTCGGGTCCACTAAGGCCCAATCCGGTCTTCGAGAGATGAACGTGGGATCGACCAGGCCCATTAACATGGGAAAGTGGGCCCATTAATCCTACGCTGATGATCAAACTCGATTGAACCGAACGCCATAAGCAAAAGTCCAACTCCACCACGCGAAAAGAACACCCAACGAGCGGTTGGCGGAAGAAAGAGAAAACCCCCACGGTTCCGTGGAGGAAAGAGAAACCCCAACAATTGGAAAGAGAAAACCCCAACGGTTAGTGGAGGAAAGAGAAAACTCCCGACGGACCATCAAGGCCCGCCAACTCGGTCAATCCCCGATCGGGAAATACCGACTGGCGGATGAGAGAGAAACACCCAACGGTTGGTGGAGGAAAGAGAAAACCCCCAACGGACCACCAAGGCCCGTCAACTCGGTTAATCCTCAATCGGGAGATACCGACTCGGCTTGCTCCCAAACGGGCAATGCCGATGAAAAGTCCAAGACCCATTAATCCGGTTAATCCCCGATCGGGAAAATACCGGGTAATGGATGAAAACCCAAATTCATCAACTCGGCTCGCTCCCTAAAACGGCACGCCGAGAGACGAAAGTCGACCCATTAATCCGGTTAATCCCCGATCGGGAAAATACCGGGTAATGGATGAAAACCCAAATTCATCAACTCGACTCGCTTCCAAAACGGGCAATGCCGACAAAAAGTCCAAGACCCATTAATCCGGTTAATCCCCGATCGGGAAAATACCGGGTAATGGATGAAAACCCAAATTCATCAACTCGGCTTGCTCCCAAAACGGGCAATGCTGAGAGACAAAATTCCAAGCCCCATTAATCCGGTTAATCCCCGATCGGGAAAATACCGGGTAATGGATGAAAACCCAAATTCATCAACTCGGCTCGCTCCCAAAACGGGCAATGCCGACAAAAAGTCCAAGACCCATTAATCCGGTTAATCCCCGATCGGGAAAATACCGGGTAATGGATGAAAAACCCCAAATTCATCAACTCGGCTCGCTCTCAAAATGGGCAATGCGAGACAAAAATTCCAAGCCCCATTAATCCGGTTAATCCCCGATCGGGAAAATCTGCGGGTAATGGATGAAAAACCCCAAATTCATCAACTCGGCTCGCTCAACGAACGGCAATGCGATGAAAAGTCCAAGACCATTAATCCGGTTAATCCCCGATCGGGAAATACCGGGTAATGGATGAAATTCAAGGCCCGTTAATCCGGTTAATCCCCGATCGGGAAATACCGAGTAATGGATGAAAATCTCCAACGCCCATCGGTCCGGCCCAATCCCTAAAAGGAAATGCCAAGGGTCGTGGGCTGTACTCATGTCCGAACTGCAAGGTAGTCGATCCCCCGATCGGGAAAATACCGCTTGTTGGATGTGGAATCACAAAGCATTGGATCAAAAAAAAGGGAGGAGACCGTGAGGCTAGATTCAAGGCAGATGCCGCCTTCTAGCCCCGGACCTAGTCCCAAAAAAGAAGGAGAGGGAAGCATAAAGGAAACATGAAAAAAAGGAAATAATGGGAGAGGGGGAGGCAGTGCTGATACCCCTGCTTGTTATTTCATTATTTATACTCAAAAAATAAACACATATTTCTTTTTCCTTGCATTTGTCCCGTCTTGAATGTGTTACCATGACAGTTAATCAGGGGTTACTGAGCCGCCGCTCAGTGTAATTAACATCGAATCCATTCGTGGATTGATGGAGAGAGGTCCAACCATAACTTAAAGAACCCACACCATAACCTCGCTATGTTATTTATAATAACTCTAATAATCATCAAATTAATTTTTTAATACCGAAAGAGGTAGAGCGGGAATCTTGTCATCATCGTTGTTGAGGATTTTCGCGCCAAAACGATAAGTGAGGGAAAAAGTTGTCGCACCCGCGTAATATAATATTTTATTTTATCCCTCAAATAATTTTCGCCAAAGATTAACCACGATTTCCACGAACCAGAGAGTTTTAAAATTAAAGAGACGCGGAGGCGGCAAAAAAAAAAAGAGAGAGAAAAGAGAAGTTCTCGCGAGGTTCGTATCGTACACTGGTTGTTGCCATAAGGGCGGCGACTGAAGAAAAAGAAGAAGGAGAGAGAGAGAGAGAGAGAGAGAGAGAGAGAGAGAGAGAGAGAGAGATGAAATGTGACTCAACTGAAAGATTTTATTTGGATGCTCTTAGAACAAAAAAATGATCCATAAAAAAACTAGAACTAATATAGTTTTATAAACTAGATTAACCAAAGGATGTTCGGAAGAAGAGGAATCAGAGGGGGGGGAGAGATTTTACTTGGACACTCTTAGAACAAAAAAATAATAGATTCGTAAATAAACTAGAGCTAATACTTTTATAAAATTGATATCAATGTCAATCTGATCCGATCAGATTGGTGGCATCTTGAGTCCACCTGGCATATGTAAAATCTGATTGAAAATGAATCATTTCGCCTCACTCCTCCTTGACTCATCAGCTTGACGACGACGAAGAAGGAAGAAAGAGAAGAAGAAGAAGGAAACTGGACCAGGAGGGGAGGCGACGACAACGACGAGGCCGAAGAGAAAGAAGGGAGAGGGAAGCGACTGCGACAGGGAGATGGCACGGGAGGCGACGACATGAGAGGGGGGGAATAAATCGGGAGATGAAGGTGACGGGAAGAATCGAGAGTCGGAGGCGACGGAGGTGACGGAGGGGAGGCGGTGGAGGGAAGGTTTGAGAAGGGGGCAAGGTGGTGGAGGGAAGGTTCGAGAAGGGGGAAAGGCGGTGACGTGAAGATTTTTGATTTTTTATGTACAGGATATTACATTCTTACCTCCTCGAAAAAAAATTTCATTCTCGAAATTTCAAAATATTCCTTTCCAAAATACTGATATTCCTCATCTACTAATATCATCAACCTTTCTATGACCTTTATTGATTGGCAGTATCTTCTCCTATTCAAATTGGATAAAAGGACTGATTCTGGATGGGCCAACTTGGATCAGGAGTGGGCCGAGTGATCTGTGCATGAACACATGGTAGTGCAGACCTACATGGAGCTCAGTGGGTCATGTGACCCCACTGGGATTTTAGAAGTATGTTAATGTTTCCAAACATTTGTTTAAACATGCCTTATTAGAAACTTTCGCAAAAGAAAGTTACCCCACTGGGTTTTATGTGTGTTCCTTTCTCCACTGTATGAAAATCTTTCATCTGCCACTACTGGATATGGTTTACCATTTACCTAGGTGAACTGGGTACTTTCTTTCTGCTATTCAATTTTCAACAGTGAGCAGGCATAGTTAAGCTTGACTTCAGAGCCATTATTTAGCTGATGAAATTTATTGAATGCTTCAAACGTTATGCTGAGATCCATGCATTTTAGTGGCATTTTCTACTGCATCATTGTTTTAAAACCACTGACAAGACTTATGACTTTCTGGAGAAAGAAGGTCAATGTTATTGTTAAAAATATATACAAGTGGTATGTAAAATGAAAGAAAAAAAACACATCTCTTTGGAAGAACAATTAGAATGAGTAGTATTTATGAAATCACTCATATATTTGGCAAAATGTCTTTTCTTTGTTTTGTGTTGAAGTTTTCTACAAGAACAAACAAGATCTTAAAACCTTGGCACCTTCTCAACTTAAAGAAGCCATAGGAAAAAATTCATGTTTCAGTGATTTGACCACTCCATGTCAGCAGCTAAAAAGGTCTGTTGAGCTATGTCAAGTTTGCAGGGACAACTGAGACTGCTTTTGGTCTTTCTGTTCATTTTTTAGTTCACGTTGTTGCTGAAGTATATGTTTATCTTAAAAAAATAAGAACATGCTTTCAGGAAGGCGTTTTTTTGAGGAGTTGGACAGAGATGGTGATGGCCAAGTGACACTTGAAGACCTAGAAATTGCAATGAGGAAAAGAAAGCTCCCTTTAAAGTATGCTAAGGAGTTTCTACAGCGAACTAGAAGTCATTTATTTTCAAAGTCAATTGGATGGAAACAATTTCTGTCATTAATGGAGCAGAAGGAGCCAACCATCCTTCGGGCTTTTACAACCCTTTGTTTGAGCAAGTCTGGTACACTGAAGAAGAGTCAGATAGTGACTTCGCTAAAAAGTGCTGGCCTTCCTGCCAATGAAGAGAATGCTGTTGCAATGATGCGCTATTTGACTGCGGATACTGGAGGATCCATCTCATACAGTCATTTCCGAAATTTTATGCTGCTTCTCCCCCCAGAGCGCCTTGAAGACGACCCTCGGTATGACCATCCTGGTGTAAGATGTGAATTTCTTGTCTTCCATACTCTTGTCTTGCAGACACTATAAGATAATCTCCTGTAGTGATTTTCCAATTTCTGTGCCTTTTCCCTTATAACATCTCCATCTTAGAGTGAAATGGGAATGCCCCTATTTTGCAGTTTGTTAACCATGTTATGTGGCTGTCTATTGAAATTGTTGATTTACCTCCTCTAGCACCCATACGTTGTTTAATTTTTCCACTTACACACTGTCATTTGAATGGAATCTTGAATATTATGTTATAGGAATAATGTTTACCAATATTAGTCATGCCTAAATCAGTTGGTAGTCAAATTTATCGCTTTGGCTGATTACAAAGATAGTGGCCCATTTATTTCTTGTTCTGTGAAGCATTTTTTATATGTTCATGTTTTTTGTGAAAGATACTGGTGACTATTTTCAGATTTATGTGACATTTGAACTTTTTCCATTCAGGAGCATCTGGTTTGAAGCTGCTACAGTTGTTGCTGTTCCACCTCCCGTGGAAATACCTGCAGAGAGTGTTCTGAAGTCTGCTTTGGCAGGAGGCCTTGCTTGTGCACTTTCCACCTCCTTATTGCACCCTGTTGATACAATGAAGGTAAGCAATCTTAGTCAAATACATTATTGTACAGTGTACTACAGTCTCCTCTGGCATCTGTCAGACGCTACTATGCACATTATGGGCTCATCTGGTTCTGAACTGAAAAAAGACAGAAGCATGAACCTGCCTTAGGCCTAAGCTGCTTTAATTTTAAAACCAGGACGTGGATGAATTTATGCTATGGTCATTTATAGCATGTAATACAGCACTATTTTGAAAAATAGAGAAAAGTGGGAAGCATGGAAACAGTGGGACAAAGGGGCTTGTAATAGAACTAAATGGAATGTTTTTAGTCTCCCTTCAGCGTTCCATTTATTTTATGCCATTAGTGATTGGTCTCTCTTGATTTTTATTGTTCCATAACCCTGCATTACATATCAGGATTTCGAAACCTTTTCTGAATTCCATGTCAAAATATCTTGAGAATGGATCTAATCCAACATTCTATAGGAGTTGTATCTTTCGTAGTCATTCTGGGGAAAACTTACGGAAAATGAACAATTCTAGAGGCTTGAATGTAAAGTGTAAATGATACCACATGTAGTTGTTGTTATGTGACTGTTAGTTACTCTATCAACATAATGAAATGGATATGCCTCTCCACATTAGGCATCCACTATACATTAGATAGCTTATTCCTACTCAAGCCCTTCTTGTTAGCATTTCTATTGAAGTATGCAAATATTTGTAAGATTTAGGTATGGAACGGTTAACTTGACTTTGTAACAAATTCTTAATCTCAAAGAAAAAGACCGAATGAATGTATATATTGAAGAAATAGTTCCTAGAAAAGTAAAAATGTTGACACAATTTGACAATTCCCTTAGGCACTCTTATGCACATGCTTTTGTTTGATTTGTATTCTATGTTAGGGTTTTTGCAGAATATTTCTAACATGCTTTTGCACTTCAGACAAGGGTGCAGGCATCTACACTTTCATTCCCAGAACTTATATCAAAGCTCCCACAGATTGGCGTTCGGGGATTATATAGAGGTTCCGTGCCAGCAATTCTTGGGCAATTTTCAAGGTCTGGTTAGGTTGCCAATGTTCCACTTTGTTTTGTTTTGATTTCTCTAGTTATTCCTTTCTCCTACTTTCTGCAGTCATGGATTGCGAACAGGCATATTTGAAGCAAGCAAACTTGTATTGATAAATTTTGCCCCTACACTTCCTGAGATTCAGGTATTTGAGTATTCTTTTAACATGCATACTACTCATCTTTCTCTCTGAACTATTTGATGGGGACATATTTTGGTAATTTTAGATTTTTTCTTTTATTTGTGTCCCTATGAGGACGAGTCTGTAAATAGATCATTTAGAGGTCTTTTCTTTAATTTTCCCCACCCCTTCTTTATAAGGAGGGTCGATGTACATGGAAAAACAAGTGATATTGAATTTTTGGAAGCCCTTCGGGCCCTGGTTCCTCCCGCACAGGGGCTGCGGCCCCGTTCTCCCCTCCAACCCCGACCAGTGAGGGTCGTTTTCTTCCCCACCTCCGGCAGTGAGGCCGGTTCCTCTCTTTCCCTCTTCCGGCGAGGTGCGCCATTTCTTCTCCACCCCCCCGGCAGCTAGCCGGCTCTTCTTTCTTCTCTCTTATCCCGTCTCTGGCATCTGAGGCCGGTCTGTTTTCCCATTCCCCATCGCTCCCCTTCTCGGTTCGACAACCCCTCACCAGCCGGACATAGCTGCGATACCCCCTCTTCCTCCTCCGACGACCTCCTTCCTCCACGGCGGACAGTTTCAGTCAGTCCCCTTCCGTTGGCGGCGGCTCTCCTTCCCTTCGCGAAGGCAGACGAAGGAGAAGAAGAAGAAGAAGAAACGGAAGGAGAAGGCGGTGAAGCGGGAGGTGGATCCGGCGATCCCCGGAATCCTCTCCCCCTTGCGGCCTCCTCCCACGGCGACGGCGAGCTCCGCAACTCCCTCTCATGTCTGCCCCGGCTCCGCCTTCGTCTGCGCGTGCGCCTCCGCCGGCCGGACAACGCCGTGGCTGCGGGGGACCTTCGCCTGCCCCCTCCTGCTCCGCCCCTGCGGCTCCCTCCACCGGACGACGACGACGACGTCGCGAGCGCGGGCGAATCCGGACGGCGAAGACGACGCGGGCCCTGCACGGGTTTTTGTCGCGACCTGCACCCTCGCGGGACTGCCGCGATGCCGCCACGGCGACACACGGGCGACGGCAGAGAGACGGCCACGCGACCCTCCCGGCCGCGACCAGGACCATGGAATGCCATCTCGCGAGATCTCGGTCTCGCCAAGGGGGCCGAGAAACGAGATTGCCGAGATCTCGTCCTAAGTAGCCTGGTCCGAAAAATAAATTTCTTCGGGGGGCTTTGCCCCCCTGATACTATAGCTGTCAAGGCGGGCGACAAGGCACTACTTGACCAACGCCTTTTGAAAAGTCCCCCAAAATTTATACATAATACCCAAAAAAAATCCTTTCGGGGGGGTTTGCCCCCCTGACAACCCCCCACAAAGAGGCGCTACCCCCTTGACCCCCGCGACCTGACCGCGCAGGTCGATCCGCGACTACTCTGCGCCTCCCATTTATGATAGTGTAAACATATTAATATATCTCACTATCACTTATACCATCGCGGATAAAAATGTGCTACAAGTTTAATACCATATTAGTATTTAAATATAATTGTATACAAGATTAAATCTTTTAAAAGCACAAAGATCATTTTTTTGGTATTGAGAGTACTTTGTAATTGTTCATTTACACAACTGATGTATAAATGTGTTATATATTTTCATGTAAATTCATTGATGTACTCCTATCTTTATAAGATATTATGTTATGTTTCATACATATATATATTTTGATCCGAGAATCCGAGATCCGATCTCCCGAGATTTTTCCGAGATCTCTCCGAGATCTCTTCTCTTTCACCCTCCCGAGACGAAGCCGAGATCCGAGATGGCAAACCATGACCAGGACGCGCCACGACCCCCCCCTTCGCGTTCACCCGCGACCACGCGCGGGACCGGTCACAACGGTTCGCGCTGGCCGTTTTGCGGCCCAGACCGGCCTCAGACTTGGTTCGACCGGGTCCAGACCCGGTTCCAGACCGGTTTAGCACCTGAACCGGCTGGTTCAGGCCGGTTCGAGGCAATTTGAGCCTGTTTGGACTGGTTCAAGCCGGTTCGACTCGGTTCGGGTCTGGTTCGGGCCTGTTTGGACCAGTTCGAGTCCGATCCGACTCCTTTTGGGTTTGTTTAGGTCGTTTAGCGACGATTAGCGCCGATGCGTTTCGTTTTCGGTCCGTTTAGCCCGGTCTAGCCGGTTTGTCCCGCATCAGTTTGGTATCAGAGCCTGGGATTGACTCGTTCTCACGAGTCGAGTCTTGGGTACGTCCGAACCGGTTTAAAAAAACTCGAGGTCGAGTTTTCTCCCGGTCGGAGAGAATGATGGGGACATATTTTGGTAATTTTAGATTTTTTCTTTTATTTGTGTCCCTATGAGGACGAGTATGTAAATAGATCATTTAGAGGTCTTTTCTTTAATTTTCCCCACCCCTTCTTTATAAGGAGGGTCGATGTACATGGAAAAACAAGTGATATTGAATTTTTGGAAACTCTTCGGGCCCTGGTTCCTCCCGCGTAGGGGCTGCGGCCCCGTTCTCCCCTCCAACCCCGACCAGTGAGGGTCGTTTTCTTCCCCACCTCCGGCAGTGAGGCCGGTTCCTCTCTTTCCCTCTTCCGGCGAGGTGCGCCATTTCTTATCCACCCCCCGGCAGCTAGCCGGCTCTTCTTTCTTCTCTCTTATCCCGTCTCCGGCATCTGAGGCCGGTCTGTTTTCCCATTCCCCATCGCTCCCCTTCTCGGTTCGACAGCCCCTCACCAGCCGGACATAGCTGCGATACCCCCTCTTCCTCCTCCGACGACCTCCTTCCTCCACGGCGGACAGCTTCAGTCGGTCCCCTTCCGCTGGCGGCGGCTCTCCTTCCCTTCGCGAAGGCAGACGAAGGAGAAGAAGAAGTAGAAGAAGAAGGAGCGGAAGAAGAAGACGGTGACGGAGGGAGAGGATCCGGCGATCCCCAGATCCCCCCTTCCTCCGCGGAGTCCTCCAGCGACGTCTTCCCCTCCCGGCGCCAACCTCGGCTCCGTCCGGACGGGACGACGACGGCATCGACAGCTCCGGAACCCCTCCCGACGGCCTCCTGCTCTGTCGCCTGCACGCTGCGGTCGCCGGACAGCGACGACGACACAGGCGCCACGGCGCTCGGGCGAGGACGACGCGAGCGCGGCGAGGCATGCCGCGCGGCTTTTGTCGTGGCTCGCGATTTCCCGGGACGGCTGTGATGCCGCCACGGTGACATCGGGCGGTGGCTAGATCGCGGCCACGCGACCACCCGGCGTCTTCACGAGCGGGCGCCACGACCCCCCCCCCTTGCGCTCGACCGCGTTCACGCGCGCGGTCGGCTCGCGCCGTTTAGGGCCGGCCGGTCCGCGGCCAGACCGGCGGTTCGACCGGGTCCAGACCCGGTTCACCCCGGTTCAGGCCGGTTCAGCACCTGAACCGGCCGGTTCAGGGTGTTTTGAGCCGGTTCAAACCGGTTCAGGGTGTTGTGGGCCCAGTTCGGGCCTGTTTCGACCTGTTCGGGCCGGTTTAGGCCTATTTTGGGTTCATTTAGGTGCTTTAGCGGCGGTTAGCGCCGGTTTATTTCATTTTCGGTCGGTCTAGCCCGGTCTAGCCGGTTTGTCCCGCATCACTATTTTTGTGTACTTTCTGCTACGACGCTTATTCCATACTTCGTTTCTCTCAGTGATGTCCTTTGTTTTGTCTCTTCATGCAAATACTGGCAACATTGCACCTGAAACTCAGGATCAGCTGATTTGTGTGGAGAGAGGCCAAGCCCTGGCTGTTTCCCACAGGATCAGCTGATATCAGCCAATTCTCTGCCAGAATTTGATCATCAGTCATTTGTAATTAGGTTAGCCATTCCAACTAAACCATTTCATTCAGCACAGGATTGTCCTGGATTGGCTTATCACAGGTCAAAATTCCAGGCTGGAATCAGCCAGGATCCACTGATTGTTGCCAAATCAGTCTGAGTCTCAACTGAGTCAGGCTGACTCTTGGCCAACTCCAGCTGATTCTTGGCGTCCTTTGGATTGCTGATCCAATCTCGATCTGGAGAAGACTGGCCCTGGCTGATCCAGGGTCCTGATCCACTTTTACAATTGCTCACCTTTATGAACAAGACGTCAGACATTTTAGCATATTATAATGGAAAAAAAACTTATAAAGTGATGTAAGACATTCAAAATGATTTCCTTTAGTGATTAGCCATTATATTGCAATCAACATGAGTTACCTACGAAGGTAGAAGCTGAAAATTGTATTTGCATGTCAAACAGGTACAATCTTTGGCCTCCTTTTGCAGCACGATACTGGGAACAGCTGTGAGGATCCCTTGTGAGGTTCTGAAGCAAAGATTACAAGCAGGTATCTTTGACAACGTAGGAGAGGCAATAGTGGGTACCCTTCGTGAAGATGGTTTCAAAGGCTTCTTTCGTGGCACTGGTGCAACACTCTGCCGGGAAGTTCCTTTCTATGTTGCTGGTATGGGCCTGTATGCCGAAGCTAAAAAGGTATAATTTTGATCTTTTGGTGAGTCTTTACCTTTTGCTGATTTTTTTTTAAGTTGTGGAAGTCTGTTGAAATTTGAGCAGTTCTTACAACATTTAGGAATGTTAAGCTCCAATGGTTCTTTTATGAACATTTTTTGTGGAATTTCCTAAGAGAAATGGAAAAATATTTTTATAACTCAGACCTTATAATTATGCATGTTTTCAAATATTTTTTGAATTTACAAATCTCAGAATGTCTTAAAATCTTACTCCTTTCTACCTTCGTAGGTAAAATCCCTCAAATGCTGTAGTTATTTTTCCTAAGCAAAATTCCCCTTTAATATCTTTGTGGACCAGCACCATTTCTGACTTGCCCCAGCTGACCTAGCAAAAGCCTTACGTAAGTTTGCCATTTGGCCCCTCTGTGTCCCTGTAGACCAATCCCCACTCTCCCATGAGAGGATAACAGGGTCACAAGTGAGGCTCAACAAGTAGGTATCGTAATGGGTCTAAGTAGATCGACAAAGGCACCAGCTCAAAGCAAGGTCAACAAGGGAGTATTTAGAGTAGAAAATATTTAATTAACAGGGTTTAAGTATTTTAAGATGGCATGAAGTTATTTCTAAATAAAGTCATAGAGGCTTTAAGATTTTTAAATGTTATGAGGTTGTATTTAGAAATATTTATACTTACAGTGATGGATGTATACAAGTCCCTTTAATGACTTCTAAAGTGAAAAGAAAATGAGAACTAGCTTATGGTTCACCAGCATGTGTTTACTATTTAAGGGCTTTAATTCTGAATGCACCTTTTTTAAGTGACAAAAGTCAAAATTCGTTCATGATGGAAGGTAACAAGTACAAGAAAATTAAACAAGAGTAGGGAGAATACAAATAAAAGAGTCAAAAGTAACCACTACCAAGGCAGTAGTGGTTGAGCAACCTCTACAAATAGAGACTCTTCCAACTTAAAAATCTATCCATAAAAATCCTGTCTGGATAGAGCCCGGAATGCACAAAATGGTAGTTTTTAACAAAAAATGCCATCAGATTAGGGATCCCTGACAGATTTTGAAACTGCTTCTTGAAAATCCTCATAATTTTAGATCTTCAGGTAGACCATCACATGGATGGCAAAGAAATATTCCACATGTTTGGTTCAGTGTTCTATGGATTAGCTTTGAACCACTCATTCAATCAGACATCCACACTTTCAGGTTCCACCCAGGTAATCTCCAACTCCTATACAATATGAGCCAAAGTAACACCATAATAAAGAAATAAGTGATCAGTGTCCTCCCTCTTTGAGCAACAGAAAATACAACCTCTTGCCTCAATCAGAAACTTCAACAAACAATAAGTGATAGGTAGCCTGCCTCTACAAATCTTTCACAGAAATAGCATGCTTTTAAAAGAAAACAAGGAGGACCAAACATCTTACTACCATTATTAAATTTGTTTTTTAAGGCCCGTTGGGCCGATCCATGTCATCCCAAGCCCGGCTGGCCGTTTTGAGTCCATTTCGGCTTGGTGGGCGAATCCAAGTCTTCCCATGCTTCACGTACCCATTCTTGTGCTTCATGGGCTTGGTGGTCCTGCTTTGATGCCAAAGAGCAATCTTTTTTGGGGGGGCATGCAAGGGGTGGAAAGGAGAGCAATTTTCTGAGTTTTCTCCAGACCACCGAGGGATCTGTTTGAACTGGTCTGAGGAGACATGTTTCTCATTTTGTTTGCTGCATGAGAGACTATGCAAGGGACGAAGATGCGGCTGTTTAATGAGGGCAGAATGCAGACTTTGGAGGGGTCGGAAATGGGACCTTTAAGGACTATTTGGCCATGGTGAAAGGGGAGGCTAACAGGGGCTTTTGAAGGGCCCATGGTGCTGGCTTCTTTGGGGTTTAGCCATGGCTCTTCCAAAGAATTGGAAAGGCTGGAAATGAAGGAAGCCGGGGGGAATCCTGGCCATGTTCCTGATGGTTTTGGTTGTGGGAAGAAAGGAGCTGTGATGAAGGGGTGTCGATCAAGTCTTTGACGATGGGTTGAGCAAGGGGCAAAGAGGAGCCAAGTAGGGGTTGGTTCAAGGCCTGAACAGATGCTGCGGAGAAGGCCGAGCGGCTGATGGGGCTGGGTTGGCTGGCTACCTGTTTAAACATAAAGGAGGGAGGGCCGCAGTGGGCTGGAGCATGTCCTGGCCGAGGAGAAGAAGGCATGTCCGTAGCTTGTTGCGGCAAAGTAAAACAGGGGGGAATGGGAGGAGAAGGTGAGGGGAAAAGGTCTGATGGGATCACATGGTTGTCTTACCTTTTTCTTTTTCCTTTGCTTCTCCTTGGTGCGCACCTTTCTTCTTGGTGTGTTGCGGCGGATGCCAGAAAGATAATGTGTCGCCGGTTGCCGAATGGGGAGAGTAGGGCGGCTCAAGTTGCTGTCAACTGCTGGGTCCCTCTTTCCTTGATGTGTTGTGGCAGATGTTAGAGAGAGGGAAAAAGGAGTTGGTGGTGGGTTCCTCTGGGTTCTGGGTGCTGTGACAGATGCTAGAGAGGAGAAGAAGGAACCAGCAGGTTCCTCTTGGCACTGGGTGCTGCGGCAGATACTAGAGAGAGGGAAGGAGCCACGACTGCCGAATGGGGAGAGCAGGGCGGCTTCTGCTGTTGTCGACCCTAAGCTCCTCCTTGCGTGGGTGGCTTGTTCGGCTGAGGAGGCTCTTCCGAATGCACAGTCGGGAGATGGGGGAACCGGAATGCACTACTGCCTCTCTTGCCATGGGTTTTTTATTTTCCACACTGTGAAACCTCGAAGATCTATACCTCAAAATATAAGGATATAAGAATATAAGAATATATGTGGTATGACATAGTTTGAAAATTCATTTGATTTCCGTTTATTTGGGAAATGAACTTTCGATATCCTATCTTTGGCTACTATGAAAATATATGATATTTCATAGAAAATATTAGCCAAAATATGTAGTATGCATAAAATATGTATGTCGAGGTTCGGGTTCATAAAACTTGTCTTTGGACCTCTCTCCGTCGGAAGTTACGAATTTCCGATGTTAATTACACCGAGACTCTCGGACACCCTTGATTAACTGTCGTAGCAATTCGTATAAGAAAGAAAACATTCATCCATAAAAAATCAGCGTCTGGGGATTATGACCCATAAAAGTAATAGAATGTGAGCTGATAATATAACGACCATATAAGGTCAAACTCAGTGCTTTGTAAGAGATTAGTCTCTCAAACTGATGTCTTATATTAAGACACGAGTTGGATTATTGAGGCTAACCAAGATCCGAGCATATTCAGATCAAAATCTATATTGATTTCATATGAGCTCTTTCATTTTGAACGAAGTGAAATCTGTCCATATATATATACCAAATTTATGACCCAAGTCCCTTCTTTTATTGAACTGGGTGGTGAAAATTTGGAGGGTTTTAATCATAACATATACTTGGACTTGAGAAGAGACTATGTTCTCCTTGGGTTATCGTAAATTAAGGTAGTTGGGCACCCCCAAATTCCAAGTCTTGATATTCTAGACTTGGTGGTATGGGATATACACCTTACCATTGGACATATAACCATGCCCGAAATTCCAGGTTTAGAAATCTTTGGTTCCTATACCTTGTATACTCAGCCCCATCCGGTTCGGCCCAAAATATACATAGGATTTTAACCTACTTTCAGGTTGTCTTATATTTGAATCTGGTTTATAATCCAGATGAGTCCGGACCTAGGACTATATATGCACACTGTTTTCATAATCTGCATGGGGTTAGATAGGGGATTAATTTTAACCATATATGAAGCCCATATGTGTCATATCGGGGACTGCTGTATGATCCTACATGGGATGCCAATAGAAGATTAAATGGGCTGATATTTGGCCATATAACATCAACCGAGACCTATCATATGATGGGTGATAAGTCATGTAAGGGTCCAGGCTTGTATAGGCCTGAAATGCATATCCCTTAAGACACTTGTACAGCCTCTTTTATAAGCTGTCCGTGGCCTATCTATATTCAGGTCCAATCTTATTCACATGTATCCCTTGGGCTGGCCATTCAAAAAAAATCCCGGAGGCTGAACCATGTTATCTATGGTTGAAAGTCTCATTGAGACTTCTAGATTATAAATCTCCAGGATGGGGGTCTCACGTCTCGGGCTCTGCCCTGAAATATGCCCATATTCAGACTTTTATTTCAGTCTAGAGTAAAAACCAGTTAAGTCTGATTATCTTCCCATGATATGAAAACTCTGTACAGTCTATAGAATGACCTGATTATGTTCAGATCCGAGGCTAGACTTAGGGTCAAACTCTAGAAGGCTAAATCATATATCTATGTAAATTTTCGAAGCACCAAGTTATGCATTGGAGCTTCTTCATGATGACTGTTATATCCCTCCCTATATGAAGTCTGAAACTTCATACCTAGACCCGGGCTTATGTAAACCTGAAGTGCATAATATTGAGACAACATAAATTTGATTATAAGTTTGCCACATGGAATATACATGTGTACATACTGTAAGCTCTCCTTCTCAACCTTCTGCACAATCCGGATCAGAGCTGGACAGAGCCCCTCCATCCCCCTTACCTTAGACAGGTCGGAATTAGGGCCGGATGCCCAATATTATGCAGAACTTGATTCTCACCCCTTCTCCCCTAAAACATATGCTAATGAAAGCCTCTTAACTAGGCCTCTAGTCTATTATGCAAGACATCCAAATGAGCTACATGATATGATACCATAGTCTTTAATATATGAAATGGGCAGGTTCTGCCTATGTACTTCATGTATCCGGTCCCCAACATATGGGGTCAATCCAACATATTCTTGGAATCTCAGAGTTGGAGATCAGTCCTGTCCCTGGTTGGACTGAACATAAGCCTCACTCTCATCTAAATCTCATCCCCAATCAACTTTATAAATATCAAAATTGTATGCTCAGGTGCTTGCAGGACACACCTCTTATCTCTTCGGGATCACCTTGTACCTTTTGGGGGTACAGGTTCATATATATGAAAACCACCCTCCCTCCTTGGTGATTAAGCTTATTAGCTCCCCCTCCACTATGAGATGGATCAAATGAATTAATGTATATAGCTCCGGCCTCACCCATATATGGGTCCGGGAGCTCTCTTCTTATCTTTATGGATAAGGATCTCAATTGCAATTATATGATTGATATGAATCTCAACCTAAGCCCAGCTATCCAGCCCCTAAGTGCCACTAGACTTTAGGCCTATGATCGACTATGGATCTGATCAAAATGCCAAGTAGAATGAGACTTATATAAGCCTGAAATATACATCACCTGAATTTCCCATATTGGGATTTGCCTTAGGTGTTAATTGAAGCCTGAAATACAAGTTACTTCAATGCTTTGGAAACTGCCATGAGAGGTAACCCTCCGGACTCCGATTACACCCAGGTTTGTGATGCCACTGAGACTGGGATCCAAACCTCCTAAATGGGGAGAAAAGTTGATCTAACCATTGACCTTGGACATGCCACTATTTGGTGTAGAGCCATGGATTGGAATTTTCCCTATGATTGGTATTAAACCTCATGAGAATCCAGGCCTATATAAGCCCGAAATATATGTCACTTGAGGCACTTATGCTTGGCTACCCAACCTGCTATCCCAGCTCCTTACCCATGTGGAAGGATATTTGTATCAACCCCTCCATTGTGTTTGGAAGAAACTTGCCTTAGGATAGTTGCTAAATGAGGCCCAAAATCCGATACAAAATCAGGCTTATATGCACCTGAAAATCGAGACGACTGAGTTGGGTTATAAACCTGTCATACAAAACTTGTATAAGTTATAAGATACCCCTCTCGGTCCTCTGCACAATCCAAATCAAAAGCCCCTCTTGTGCCCTTGCTTTAGGCCAGTTGAGGTTAGGGCCGGAGGCCCAAAATATCAATTTCTTCATATTAGAGATCTCTGAATTCCGACCAGGATCTTAAGGCCTAAGGTACTAAGAGTGGACTCTCATGGGATATGTTCTGGTTGGTCTCTCATATGAGACCACTCTTCCTCTATTTATTCCTAGAGGTGGCCCGGCATCTAGAGGCCTGAAATCAGGCCCCTGAGCCTAAGATCCGAGGGCTAAAACTCAGTCCCCTGTATTGCCAAAATATAATTCAGGATCCCATCTGTGCCATATGGCAGCACACACCCTTATGTGGTGGAATTCAGGCTTATCATGCCGGGGTCGCCTTATCCCTTTTGAGGATACAGGTTTATATAGAGATGGATCAAGGGAATGGGTATATATATGGCTTCGGCCTTCATCCAGGATATGTGGATAATGCCTCCAATCAGGTGGATATCATATATGTATATATATATATTTCCAACCTGACATAGAGGTTCGGTCCATGATTGACCTCCTCTACATAGTATTCCTATGGGTCAGGATATGATCCACCTTCAATTCATATTATGCACAATTTGGTGCTCAACCTCTTACCTTGCCCAATTATGCTCAGACTTAGTTCACCTTCTCTTTCTTTCTTTTTTTTGAAATTACCTATATGCATGGGAGGGGGATCTTTGATCACCACCCTATATTTGGTTGAAAACCATAAGATATGTTGGTGAGGTTGAACTTCAATTTTATCATTTTCGAAGTCATCTCTCCCTCTTCTAGGTGGGTCTGCATCATAACCGGCCTTCCCTTATTATGAGATGAGCCAAAAGGGCTATTTTGCTCATGGCCTTGTTTAGGACCAGTGGACTGAAATTAAGCCCAATATTAGGCTTCAATCATAGTCTGTTATGGGCATAGACTCTCATCTTTTTATGAATATTATTACATAGATGTTGATCATGCCATATGGCATTTTTACATATCTTCATTCATTGGGATACACATAGAACCATAACCTCATTTGAGACTGTCCTTCCCCTCTAGGGAGTACATATATATATGGACTACAAGACTTTATGCTTATGACTTCAGTCTTGTCTGGAATATGCTCAAGGGGTCAGACCCAATATTGGGCTCCAATTATGCCCTCGGCCCTCTGATTTTATGCCCAGTGGGCAATTCATTGCAATGTGCCTCTTCACAAGGTCGGATGTCATGTCTTCACCATGGCCTGGTTGGCCATCTTCTCTTCATGTCCAGGGCTACCCGGGGAATATTTGGTCCATCATGTGGGTTCCAAATAGGCCGGGTATAACCTTTATCTTGACTTGCTGTACTGCTGTTGGAGGAGTTGAGCTTTGGGGGGGGTATTTTCCATAATTCCAAGGCCGGAGGGGACTGTTATGAGGAAAAATGAGGGAGAAGTGACAGGTCTGTCTAACAGGTTTATAAAGATATATGGGAGTATATCCGGGGTGTAATATGGGCTCAATTGGACATGGCCTTCCTAATGTATCAAGCACAGGCCTAAATGTGTCCGAGAGGGTGGAGAAAGAGGGCTTGCGGGATCCTAGTGTATGCCTAGGAACTACAGGTTTAGGCAAGGAGATATCTTGCTAAAATGGGAGGGGAATTGTGGGAATTGACCTCAAGATGAGTATAGCATCTAGAGGAGGGGATGGCTTGGGCAGTGGCCATGATATCTTACCTTATACCCCTCGGAACCTGCCCTTGATTCTCCTGCAGAACCCCTTCACCTACTGCCTCCTTTTTGAGCTGCGCGGCTGTCCCCTTGATAGAATTTCTGCAGAGCCTTCTTTCTTCTCCTCCTGTCCTCTCTCCGACCTTCCATGTGCGGAGCTGGCCCTATTTATAGGCTCTTGGATGGGTGCTGTTCACCCAAGGAGGAGTGGGCTGCAAGGGAGTGTGCGGGTGGGGGGAGTGGAGAGAGTGGGAGATCATGGGGGGAATAGGTGGCAGTCCCCCCTTCCTATATTCCCTCTCACGAGAGAGAGCATCCAATGAGGCATCTCTCATTGACTCTCGGCCCCTCATTTGATGGACATCTTTGATCAATCAATGCTTCATCCAATCATGGCCCTTGATCTTGTTATTGGACATTAATCCCACTAAGGATCCGGTTGATCCATTGCATCATACCGCTGGCCATCCAGGAGATCTATGCTCCATTTGACTTGTTCAACCTTTGACCCCGGCCCTTGATCAAGTGTCTCTCCATTTAATCCAAGCCCTTGATCTCTTAATGGACATTAATCCTATTAAGGATCCACTTTGACCATCTTATCATACCGGACTGTATTGGGCATATGTATATCCCATCCGGTCGATGGGTATTCCATCAAATCTCAGCCATCCATCTTCTTAATGGATATTAACTTTGTTAAGGATCCAAGAAAGCCTTGATATCCGGTAGTCAATATTGGCTATAATCTGTCCATCGGATATCCATCATGGTGGATCCATTGGATCTTATCACATTAAGGATCCAATTGGGTCATTTCAGTGGACCGGGAGGATTCATATCTTGTTGATTAATTAATCCTGTGCATTGGATTATCCCGGATCCTTTTGAATTGGGCAGACTGTTTTTTCTTCCCTCCTTCCCCCGCGGATCCTCCTCCATCTGTTTTTTTGTTAAGTCTCCTTACTGGAGACAAACTCTCCACCCGCGAGGTCTTCTTCTAGCTGGCCTTCTCTCTTGTCCTGTCGCATCCTTCAACAAGGTCTGCTGCAGCCTGCCAAGGGAGGTCTTGTCCCTGCTGATTGGAGCTTCCGGGTGCTGCCTCTTCCACTTGGGATCAAGCCGAGGAGGTGATCCTCCCCTAGCTATTCCCGGGTAAGCAGTGCCTCAATGATTTCAAATTCTGTTCATTCATGCCATGTTCCCCCATCTGTTTCCTGTCGGCAGCATCCCTATTGCTCCAATTGTTCCATACCATGCCATATATGCATGGCCGGTTGCATAGAGATGCATTTTTTTCTCAATCTCCCATTTGTTTTGTGTTGATATGCATGTGAAGACTCATTTCTTTAATATATATTGGCTTGGGCCTTCTTCCAATTCCCGGGCCAAATGGTTGCCCTCTATATGTGTTTAGTCCATCGACAGTATGTCATTGAAGTGGTTACTGTCGGACCTGCTATACAGGGACCAGTTTGGTTTCTATTTGCTATTTCCGGCCCTCCCTTCTTCAGATTTCTGTGGGGAACATGTCCCCTCATTTCTCACAAGCATATGTTTGTCAGTCTGGCTTCTTTATGGGCCATCATTGGTCGGAGTCTTCATTATATCCCCCCCCTTTTGACTAGACAGGACATATGTCCTTAAATATGTATATCTGAAGATGAGGACCCGGCTCTTCAACATGCTGAATTGGGTCCTTTTGAGAAGGTCTATCGGCTGCTCTTTCTCTCTTTTCATATGTATATATATGCGGCTGAGAGCTTTCCCCATTTAGCCTCCTGTTTGCTATTTCCGGCCCTTCCCCCTTTTTCTTGGCTTGATAGGAGATATGTCCTACAAATGTATATATGAAGTTAGGGACCCGGCTCCTCAATATGCTGGATTGGGTCCCCTTTGAATAGGTTTATTAACATGCCATCTTTCTATGTTGAGGTGAGCATGTCCGAGGCCTTCCAACAGGGACTAATATGGCCTCTCTTTTTAGATTATCTCCGGCCCTCCCCTCTTTCCAAATGTCCATCGGCAGCATGCCTTGGGTCATATGCCATGTATTTTGCATCCATATACATGGTGGGTTACATTGGGAGGTCCTGATTTAAGGGGGTATATTCATCATATATAGGAGGCTCAACTGCTTCATATGCTACATTTGGTCGGCCTTGGGTGTATAACCTTAGGTCCTTCCTTGATCCATATGGTAAGCTATTTGCTCACAATAGAACCTTATTCCCTCTATGATTTTCCTGGCATTCTATTTTCCAGGTTTCTTCAAATTCAGCCCATATGTATATGTGTTGAATTTCATTCTTTATGGATCCCCTTCACCTAGCTTGCTCCATGGTGTTGGGGTGGAGGGGATTAAGTATCTCTGACTCCCCTCTTACATATGTCCAAGTTTCATAATAAAATTTTGAGTGCCAACACACACCTCTCCCCGTTCTTTTTTTTTTTGCTTTATATATCCAGTGGGAAGGATGGAGAACCCGGCGGTGTGTGGGACTCTGGCCGCAGCTGCCTTCCAGGAAAGGAGAAGAGAGAGAGAAGCAGGGAGCACCGGATCTTCATCTGCTAGAAGTGGGCATTGCACCAGCGAGATCGGAGAGAATCCCGGAAGGGGGGTTGGCCACACGCTTCTATTGCCGAGAGGAGCCCTGCATTGATGGCTGGGCTGGCCACGGCTCTCTTTCAGGAACAGATAGGGAGAGCCAGAGAGACGTAAGTGGAAACACCGGTTAGAGGCGGCCGTTGCACCTGGGAGAGATGAGAAAATTTGGGAAGGGGGATGCCACACACTTCTATTTTTTTGCTGGCCCACTGATCTGCTTCCCTCCATAAAATGCTAACAACCAAGAGATAAAAGGAGGATTAATTACTCTCTTTGATCTCTACCTTGATTATAGGAGATAATCAAGGGAAAGGCACGTGTGCTGGCAAGTGAGAGCGTAAGATCTGGCCATGGCCAGCCTATTTCCTCTCCTTGGCTTTTTTTTTCTTTCTTTTTTTTTCTAATACAGGGGAGATGATTTGAGGATCATCGCTGTCATTAACATCTCGTATATTCAAGAAGCTAACAGAGGGGATGGCTGGTGTGCTGACGGCAAGGAGAAACTGCGGCGGCTGTGCATTTCATTTCTCATTGGGACATCGCCGATCCATCGGCGGAGATTAATTCCCACCTGAAATTATTTAAATCCATCAAATAATTCTAGAGAGTGTCCCAAAAATGCTTCAATGGCCATAGATCGCGCATTCCACCAAGATCTACGGTAGAGGACTTCCAAATTGCATCAAATCCTTGGTTTTGATGATTTTCCTGATCGGCGTCATCTGAGGCACCGATTATTAAATCCAATTTTCGCCTGGACCATGATCTTATTGCATGAATATTTTCTGGGATCACATCTTGGGCCGGAAAATTTGAACATTGGGTCCATTCGGCCCATTAGACCCAAACATGGCATCTAGTGGGTCCCGTCAGTTTGTTTTGCCCACAACTTGTTATTTTTGGGGTACTTGGGTAATTTGATGCCAACAGTCATCTACACATTCTTTATTGGGCACCAAAATTAGAGAGCATGACTTAAGGAGTTTGATACACCCAGTCCCAGGGACTTGGATTCACCTTAAATTCCTAAATCACCTTTAATAATCTACCGTCACTTTTGGTGAAACCTTACTGAAAAGTTGTCAGAGCTTGGAGATTTAAAAGGATCCATCCATGCTCTGAATTGCATTTGTCACCTTTTCTTCTGAAAAAGCATCTGCAAGCAAATAAACAATTAAGGTGTTAGATATTCAACTTGTTTCTGAGAGATGTCTGCAAATGAAAATGCTTAGTAGTATTATTCCCCTCCTTCAACCGTACTTCATTGGATCTATGGTTTTATTTGATTTCTTCTCTTAGACTATTGTAATCTTTCTTTGCTGTCATCCATTCGTCCATTTACTTGTTCATAATCCTCCAACTTAGCCAAAAGTAACTTTCTTATTTCTGTAGACTTCATATGACTTCAGCCCATAGTATTAACTGTTTCACAAATCTGATCTTGCTGACGAAAACATTTGTAGTTGAACTTGAAAAAGAAACCCCTATTCCACCATTTCTGAATGTTCTGAAAAATTGAATCCTTGGCCTTGCACCAAGCTAACTCAAAATAGACCCTCATGATATGAGTCTTTTTAACTCTGACATGTCTGATCCCAATTGGAAGATGGTCCATTACCACTTGTGAACACCGAAATTTCTCCACAAAAAAAAAATAATCTTTTTACTATTATTTTTTTTTTCCTTCCATCTCAATTGAAAATCAAGAAAATCATTTGGAGTCCAATTATTCATTGATCTTTCCTTGATAAATCTCCATTCCCTTGCAATTCTGGCCCAATTTGAACGTATTGGTCCATTGGGCTCACTTTTCAAAGAAATAATATTTATCCTATTTTTTTATTCTGAAAATAGGGATAAATATTCGAAATTTCAAGTAAAATACAATTCACCACCCAAAATTCATTGAAAATTCACAGAAAATATCCAAAATCAATTTTCTGTAAATTCCACATTTTTTGGAATTTTCTTCAAAATATACAGAAAATCACTTTTCTCTCTCCAGAAAATCCAATATTGGGTCAAAAATAATTTTTCATGCCCGATATTATTTTTTGAAGACCTTGGAATAATTTCTGACATTTCCACAGTTTTTGAGCTCGAAAACTATTTTTCTCTGCCTTTTTTGGGTATTTTTCTGCTGAATAATCCAGAAAGTTGTTGGATAAACTTCATAAATTCGGAGATAATCCAGAAAAATCTCAGAAAATATCCAGAAGCTTCCCACGTCCATCACGCTGGATTCTGTTAGGATGGGGTCCACCACCTAAAAAAATGGGAAATTCGCGCTGAAAATGCTTGGAAAATAGTAAATCACTCCTATTTCTTCTCCACCTAATTTTATCTCTCGGTGGAGATAACTCTTGACCCCAACTACCTCCCACGTAGCTGCAGGACCCTCCTTCCCTTATAAAAGCATCCCATCAAGGTCAAAAAAGGGGGACGTACGTACGGGCTCCTGTTCCAGCCGCTGCCGGCTTACGAGGAGAGAGAATAGAGAAAGAGGAGAAGAAGGGAAGCTGTCTCAGCCTTCCAGGTTCCTGCGTACCAGCGTTGGCAGCCCAAGAAGGAGTCAAAGAGAAGAAGAAAAAGCAAGGAAGAGAAGGGGGAAGTACGTCCCTATTTGTCGCACCAAGAAAAGGAAGAAAAGAAGAAAAAAAAAGGGTCAGAAAAGGCCTCATCGGTCGCACCTTTCCTCCTTCCTATTCCCCCTCTTTTCTCCTTCCATTCTCCCTTAGATCTTTTTTCTTTTAGGCTGTTCGACCCACATTTCTCGGCCCAGAGGTTCATCCCTTCATCAATCTCGATGTGACCCATGTTGGTCCCCTTTTCAAGCCTCGGTCCATCAAAAGCCAGCACCTATCTGACCCTTTAAAACAGGTCCTATAGGGTCCACAATCCTCCTTACACAAGTCTTGAGACATCAAAAATGAGCTTGAATCGCTCCTTGTTCGGTCCCCCCGGTTGGCCCATTTGCCTAAGCCCAGACCCTTAATTGACCCTTAAATCCAATCCCAAACAGCCCACATATGAACCCTCAGTCAGACCCAAAAATTGGTCTTTAAAACAGCTACGAAGATCCTCCATACGGTCTCCTCGGTCAGCCCAATGACCTCGAAACGAGAACACTGCCTTTTTTTTCGGACCATAAAAAACAGACACTGGATCCCTTCCTTTTAGGGTCGACGCTTTGAGATTCTCGGAATGCGCCGGACGGACCGAGACTACTCGAAGCGGGCCCTCAATTCCCCTATTTGAAAGACAAGGAGGACGAGGGTGAAGTTCAAGGTGCAAATATGCCAAACATGCTCAAGGAAATGCAAGCCGGATCGGCCGGGCTCACAAGAACATGAAGCGTCGACCGGCGGGGTCATGAATGACATGACGAGCGGCCAAATGGGCCTTGGACATAAAAAATAAACTTAAACAAAATCTGAAATGCAAAATGCCAAATTTAATAAGGAGTTAGTCCACCCTTTGGACGCTCCACCTTGGACGGCTAACCCGGGCCCGACCCGGCATGTCGCATCCTGGACGTAGGCACGGGCCGGCTCCCGTTGTCAACGGATCCTTCCCTCAGTGTGGCGAGTCAAAAGACTTAGCCATATTGGTGGTAAATTCCATTCGATCAAGGATGGGTCGGCATGCCGTCATAATGCGATGTCTTATCTTTAATTCTATGGAAATACACCTTGAGCGAAGGAAACCGCCATTTTCAGACTTAGTGCCATGTACCGACTTGATGTATTCCGACATGGAATGGAATGAAATGAATGATTCAAGTGTGGATGTATATGTTTAACTGGGCACCGGATGTTAACCCAATGGACCGGATGGGATGCAAACCCAAAATTAAATAAACAAAACAAAATAAATATAAAAAAAATGATTTCATTAAATCTGGAAAATAAAAGATCAGATCTAACCAATCTGTAAAGTCATTTAAAAAATCACTTAATCTATGAAATTAAATTTCTAAACAAGTGATAATTAAATAACTTCAAAGAGAATTAAATAAACAATATTCAAAACATTTAAAAATTCATCAAAAACAGTTCTTAAACATTAAAAAAAATTCATCATCAGATTACAAAACTAAATGAAACTCAAAGAACAAAATCAAAACATAACTCAAATGAGCCAATCAACACTAAAAACAAATCAAATCAAGATTAAAATCAAAACATACCAAAATCAACATACATCATGAGAATGATAACATAAAAAATCTGAAATATTTAAATCAATTTAATTGTGGCTTACTCATCAGATCCCAAAAGTGAGATAAAATATTCAAATTGAACATAAACCAAGCATAAGTCCAAACATAAAAACAAACTCAAATACAGTTGATATCAAATCTGGAAATAAATCCAAACCAAGTTAAAATCAACATCAACCACATCTTAAATCAACATGGTTGCATCTCATCGAGCCCATGGGGCTATCGCCCATTGTGTATTTATTTTATATGGATGTGCATCTTCTACCAAACAGGTTGCTATGGCGGTTAATCAAGGGTTTTCGAGTCGTTGCTCGATGTAATTAACGTCGGATATTCGCACCATCCGACGGGGAGAGGTCAAAAATCAAAATATTTTCACAGAACCCAATAGCCTCGGTTCTATACTCTTTTAATATCACCCGGACTATCTAGTATTTTTTATGGTCTATCACCTATTTTACTAGAAAATTCGGGTACGATATTTCAATATAAAAAATGAGGATACTTTTAAACACGTTGAAAATGAAATGAAAATCGAGGTTTCACACCACTCTAGGGAGATGGAAACGCTCAGGTAGACCTGTCAACAGATCTTGAGGATTACAATTAAACTAGCTCACTAATGTTTTAGTTTGGATTCAGGCTCAAATCTGTTTAAAGATGACCTGAAATTCATTCATCAGGTTCTCTGATGGAAAACCTGTCCGGTTTCGGGAGTGTCTTTGACGTTGGTGCTGTTGACCTCCAACTTTGTAGTGAGGCCACCATTAAGCACAGTGCAGCTGCCAATGTCGCCGACCACATAACGTCCTTCCATGCAATTGAGGCTCTCCCCAGGAGCTTAATTTCGAAGAGCAGCAAGGCTTTCCTCGGCAGAGCTAAAGCATAATGTCATCTCAGCTCTGCAGTTGCTTGACCAGATTATCCTCGGCGCTTCCTCAGCATTCTAACACTGCCAGCAGAGTCTGCCTGGCATCGCAATAGACCTTCCGACAGTCAACTTGAATATGCTTTTTACCTCCAACGGGAATATGACATCTGATGAAGAGGGCCTGAAGGTGGCCATTGATACAGATGAAGTACTTGAGGCTGCCATGCGTTGAGCCCATGTGTTTGCCAATGCTGTGCGAAACCATTTGCATGGCTGTCATACACGACATGTGGGGTGCCACAGTAAGGACACCACACAGGGCTCCAGCTCACCCTGCCACGTGATGACATAGGCCTATGTCCATGAATGCATAAAGCCCCCAAAGACACCCTTGTACACTTTGATGTCATAGCCTGCCTTGATATCTCCTGCAGGGTGCTCGCAGGAGTCGCTGATGTAAAGTAGGTCTCCCTAGCATTGTTGAGACAGGATGTGGGGTCTTCGTTGATAGTTGCAAACACAAGCACCAAGACATGCTTGGCCTCGAGGCTCTAGTTGGCACTGCATCTAGCAACGGCCTCTCATCTGTTGTTCTCAGCCTCCAACACCACTCTGGTAACCTTCCTTTCCTAGTACATCATGCTCCACCTAGGGCTGCCCTTGAAGTTGGTTCACATGAAGAAGACCAGGCTCTCCCCCTCCTTCCCATGCCGTGCTGAACACTCGTTGATGAAGTCACTGTCAATGTTGGCCCATAGTCTCAGTACCTATTGTGAGCAGCAACCGGGTTCCTCATATCCTGACTATTATTTTTGGATTCAGTTTTAAATCCCAATTCATCAGCGTAACTTTTCAGATTCAGATTTGAATCCAGATTTATGTAATCAAATTTGGATTCACATGAACTTGACCTGAAACCCACCCATTTATAGAGATCTACCTTTAGGCACACCAAACTCAACCACCCACTGCATAGAAATGAAAAAGCTATCTGAACTTTGACAAAGAGTGAGACCCTATCTGAACTTTGACAAAGAGTGAGACCAAGTAAATTGAATGGTGGGCATCAGGGATTTCAATTAGACCACACTTGTTCACCAAATCATTGAACAACTCCATCTCGAAGCTCCACTCCTTTTGGTTTTGTCTCTATCCATGATTTCCAACGATATTAAAATCACCTCACACACCACGCACTATCATTATACCCAAGGCGAAGTTGGTTCAAACTATTAAAGAAAGGAGCTTTTTCATTCTCCCCTCAGAGGACCATATACACTGGCAAATAAGTGTTGTTTCCTTTTGTTTTTATGTGTAATCTCAAAACACTGATGTGTCTTCTATTGTGAATACTCCCAACCTTCAGGATCCCCTCACTCCATAAAACAGCACTTCCACCACTTTTCCTTACTGGTAGAGCAAAAGAAAATCCTTGCAAGCTGTTAATCTTTAAATTCTCTCCATCCTTCATACTAGAAAAATCATTTTAGTTTCTTGTAAAGCCAAGACATCTAGACTGTGAGATAGCACTGAATTCCTCAATTCCCTTGTCATTTCCTTCTCCTGAATTCTCCTGACATTTCATCTGACTATGTTCTTCATGGGTAAATAATTAGATATTTTCCCTTTCTTCTCCTACATGTTGAGTCTGTGATACACTTGTTATTCAGCAGAAACTTCAACTTTCTCGAACCAATTCTTGACTGATATGGTTTCCTTCTATCTGATGGACCTTTCAACAGGCCAAGGCTTTTTCTCAATTGTTGGATAAACACCCTGATTTTAGCCTCCTGACCTACGAAGCAAAACCCAAGTAGCATGCCCTTAGAGATGATATGTTTATCTGACAGAAAGAAAGTCTCGTCCCCTTGCCGGGCACCACCTGGCCCTACAAAGATGAGAGAGATGGGCGGTTCACACTGCAAGTTAACAAGAGGATCCGGAAGAAACACCAACGTTCAGACATAGAAGTCCATAAATACAACCCCTCCAGCTTCACAATGCGCTTTACATGCCTACCACCCCTCCGGAGACTTATCAACAAAGACTACTGACCCCAAGGGCTTAACTATAGGTTTGACATCTTGCCTAGACCACACAAAGGCAGCAAGCTCTTCACTAGCACCCAGAAGTGGATAGGATGGACAACCTTCACTTCCAACTCCATAGACTAGTTTTGAAGGAAATTATGGCTTCTCCTGACATCAAGAACAATTTACTGAGCACCGACTCTCTCTGCGAATCTTGAAATAATTGTTCCCAAGGAATAAAGAACCAACACTAATAATTTGATCCCCCATGACTTTGTCTCCAGCCAACGATTCTTAAGGAACCCTAAATGCACTACTCTAGATCCACAATATCACGACGCCATTAACCTCAACGACCACCGCACCTTCCATCCACAAACGCTTGGCTGACATGTTGGGAGAAACAGGGACCACCCTATCATTCTCTAATACCGCTGCTCTCCAAAACAACTCATTCACAAGCTGCTGGGATGATTTCTAGGGTGGACAAGGTTCGACAACCTTCGTGGGTGAGAGTAGCTTCTGTGGCCGAAGCCCCAACATATTTTGCACCATCAACCATCCCTGCACTCCTGAGCCTGATGGCCACAGCCGAAGCATCTTCCACATGCCTCACTTCCAATCACCAGCAGCACCAGCTTCTTGTGTGATAAGGGCAACTCTACCCATGCTGTGACACCTTTGGACAAAGTCTGGGCATAGCTTTGGTGAAGACCTTCAGAAGAATGATTACCAGTGAGGCTGGCCTTTCCCTAAGAGCACTTCTAGAGGGATGCCTAATGCTCACCAGCTCCCCCAACAAGGGGCCAGGATGGCCAAAGCTTCTCTCTCCTCTCATATCTTGATTCTGAATGCACCAGATGGATGGCTCCAGCCTCCAGATGAAATGTTTAACCCTTGGTTAAAATTTGTTAAACTACCTGAAGAGCAGACCCTAAAGCCAGTGGTTACCTGGGGTTAGCTTAGCTTGGAGTTGACCTTCTCTGACTGGACTTTTTTTTGCCTAGTCATATACTGGCTTAGAAAGCTTAACCTGTGTAACTTGTTATTGTAGCGGGCTAGTCTCACAGTTCAGTCCTAGCTGACTTTCCTCCTACCTGTAACCTGGCTCCTCAGTATGACAGGGTTTGTTTGGTCAAAAAATAGAGGCACGAAGCATTGGAGGTGATTCTCAGGAGAACCAAATCTTGCCTTGGTTCTTTGAACACCTTTCTTAGAATATCCTGGTTCAAGAAGGTGTGGGTGCTCGTGCTCTTGCTGTTTGTATGATAAATTGATGTCCAAGAATAATAGTATCTGGCTTCGTTCTGCAAATCTATGGATGTTTGGACACACTTTCGATCTGCCTGAATATGAAAGTATTTGGTATTCTTGTCGCCTTCAATCACATCTCCTTCGACCTCTATTTCCATTTAATTTCCTCCCTAAGGCACCATTCTTTGTACACTCCCTTAGCTTTACTCCAGTCCTCCCGTTGTGTATGGTCCATGTTACCTGTGTCATTTAACTTCTCTAATTGATCCGGCTTGGCCAATAGAACCTCCCTATCTTTCTGTGTCACATTGAACTTCTCTCTCGCCAATCTTTACAAGCATCTTTTAACCAACTTCAACTTCATAAAAAAATTCCAGGAGGCTGATGAGGAAGCCACCTCACAATTCTCCCAACACCGGGCAATCTGGCCTTTGAGATCTGGGTCTCTGCATTAGGCTTGTTCAAATTTAAATTTCTTACCCTTCGGAAACTTGCCACAATCAAAGCTAAGATCTATTGCTGTATGATCATATATGGTCTTAGGAATGTAGAAATCATCCAGAACACCGTGGTCTAAAATACAAGCAGAAGAGATAAAAAATCCGTCTAACTTGGATTTAGAGGAGGCATTAGACCAGGTGAAGTTCAAGTGTGAATTGATTACCTCAACAAGACCACAAACTTGGATTCAATGCTTGAAGGAGTGTATCTTCTGGATTTAGACGTTCTAACCCCATCTCTCCCCTGGTTTCAGTACATCATTAAAATCTCCTCCCACACACTATGGATCAACAATGTGTCAACTTCAGAAAGGCAGTCTTCTCATTATCCTTAACTGGGCCATGTACATTGCACAAGAACCGTTGCTTACCATTGACTGTAATTTCAAGATCATAAAATTTCTGTTCTTGTACAAATCCTCACCTTTGACATGATTTCCGTCCCAGAGGATGGCCAGATCATCCTTCCGGAAGAGGGAACAAAAGAGGCCTCATTGAGCTTCCCGTGTTTCAAGACTTCTATAAAGTTCATCTTATCATCTCCCAGCTGTCTCCTGAAGAAGAAAAAAAATCTGGTTTGTGGGTTTTGATCTTGTTATGGTATTCCATCAACTTCTCCTTCCCCTGTATGCCTCTGCAATTCCAAGAAATAATTACTGTCATGAGTAAATGACAATACTCTTCCCCTCCTCCCCTCCTTCCTCCTCATTGTTGAGAATGAAGTTCATTTCCCTAATACCGGTTCTCTATTGGTTAAGTTTAATGCTTGAGGACTTGCTTCTCAAACCCAACATATCCTCGTGGATACTCCCTAAGAAACCTCTAATTTCCTTTTCCCGGCCTAAGAAGCAGAGGTCAAGTTGTTCTCCAATGGACTTAATATCATCATCAGATATCATCCAATCATTACTGCTTCCCTTGGACCAAACATCAATTGTCGCAGCTGTGTTAGAAATCGAGATTAAAGCCAACTCCTGAGACTGTACCACATCAAACTCTTCCAGATTTTCCTCCTCATCCACATCATGCATTATGGAAGAATCCCTAAGCTCTTCCGATGACAAGTAGAGCCCCTCTGGCTGCCACTGGTTCTTTGTTTGAAACTGTCTTCCGTGATGACGCTGCAGTCCTGTTCGTGGGGAGGCCGCTGAAGAAGATGTAGGTCCTAGCTCTCCAGAGCCAACTCCCGCTGGTTCACCTGCCAGTTTGTTCCTCCGTGAATTCAGCACAGTGGTCCCCGGACTGGGGACCACTCGAGGAGTGGATTGAATCGGACAAAAGATCACTGCAGCCAGCCAACCGCCGAGGATACTTGAACCTCACATGCCGGTTCACCACTTAAGTCAGGTGGATCCAGCTCTGTGACCAGGCTGACGGGGTTCGGTTACCCAATGGGTCTCTGTCTTCCCCACCCGAAAGATTCAGAATCCAGCACGCTTTCGTAAACGCCACTGCCTTCCAAAAACTGAGCACAGTGCTTGCCCCCAATAGTCCGCTGCCATCCTGACTTGCCTCCAAATGTGGATACTTGCCAAAATTAGACAAATTTGAATCGATCACCGCCTGCTGCCCTTCTGACAACTCTGGTATTTTCCGACCCGATCTATCCAATTCTTTATGCCCTGTTTGGTAACACTATTAGGTACTTCTATCACTATCAATTTTAAAATTGATATTGATAGGAGCCATTAAGAGGTGTTTGGTTAATTGTATCAATTTTAAAATCTGTAGTGCAAACAAAGCATATTATGTAATACAAGTGTCAACTTGTATTAATTTTGATATTGATACTCCAACATTTGAAAATATTAATATCATTATTGATATAGTATCAAAAATGAAACTCTAACCAAACAGGGCATTAACTTTCGGAGCTGGAACAAATTTGGTGACAGTGTATTATTGATTCTCCAGTAGAATCGGTAGCTTCAGGTCTTCTGCAAAGATCATTCTACTTTCAATGAAAATTTTCATATCTCATGTCAGCTGCCACCACAAATTCCTTCTATCCACGCTAATGAGGGTGCCAAAGAGGGCCACAATCTTAGGCAGTATGGATTTCGACCAAGCACACAATGGAAGGTCCTTCACACAGATGAATGGCACACATACCCTCAGTTGTGACCGACACGTGTGATCAAACTAAGGTCGGACATGAATGTTAGACACCCCTCCATCAAAACTGTTAACAGCGAAAGTGCATCCTTCCAACACGTTGAGCCACCATCTCGGAGTGAAACTTCTGACGATGAAGGCTCCTGAGTCCGCGTCCTTACCCACCATCCCCTAGAGTTGGGCCAATTCCGCTGCAGGAAGGCATCACAAAGTCTATGCTTATCAACTCTTCTCATCTCATCCTCCTCCACAGTGACAGTCTTGCAATCCCCGAGTCAATCCGCCTTCACCTTGATACCCTTTGAAAGTGAGAAATAGAGGTCGTCTGTACGTGCAGCATTTACCATTGTCCTCTGTTCAGAATTCTGTAATACCTCTGAACTCCGTCTTCTGATCGTGGCCTGTAAAACCTGACTGGACAACCCCTCTCCCTGTGGCCAACCCCCCAGCAGGCTCAACATCTCTGACTGTTCCTGCAACCCACCGTCGGGTGGTCTCTTGCCATAGCATCGACCGCATGTCCACTACGATCTTGCTTCTTCCTTGACCACTTTGCTGCAGGACAGCCACTTTGGCCCTGCATCACCACCGATAAGAGTGTCCTACTCCACAAAGTGGATCCGAGTTGCTGAACCTGCTCCGACTGAGCGAAGGGATACCGGTGTACATCTTCCGGCACTCGCCAATGCAGTTTTCCGTAAAAGGTCCCGAGAGGCATTGATGCCTGATGTGACAATGCTCCCCACCTAAGATGCTTCCCATAAGATGATTCCCCGCGCATCGTGTCTCTTTGGATACAATTTTTCTTCTTAAATAATTTTGAGTTTGAAAGTCACTCTATGGTGTATAGTAATATAAAAATTAAAATTCAGAGAATATGTAAGAGGGCAAAAATAATGTAATTATTGAAAATTAGTGCAAGGCGTTTGGTAACTGTAATGGCATTGGAGAAGAACGAGTGGACAAGGCCACGTTCCCACATCACATGGGAACGTGACTTTTGAGAGAGGGAGAAGCATCTCTTTTGACTTTTGAGATTAAGAAGCACCTAACCAAACACATACCTATATATATATTTATTTTAGGATAGAAAGGAGCCAAAGAAGTGTATCCGAACATCCTTTAAACTTTTCTTTGCAACCAAGTGAGTCATCACTGTCAATTTATCACGTTGTCTGAAATTCTGTGGATACGTCATATGTGACAGTTTTCCAACAAGCCTAAAAGTTTGGAGTGCAACGCCTGAGGGAACACCTTTCACCCTAGACACAAAAAACGTGGGACCCATCTTAGTCATGTGGGTCTCACGGGTCAAATCAAAGAGTTAATCATGGTTGGTCTCACTTTTTATGTGTCTGGGTGGATAATGTTCCCTCATATGGACGTCTAATAGAACTTGCACTCAAAAGTTTGTTGCAGTCCAATAGGGACCAAAGTAATCATGAAATAGGATGAAAGAAGTACCTAGAATGGTGCTTACTGGAGTGGAACTTGAGAGCGGCAGTTTTTACAGGGGCGGATCAAGTAGGAGATGGATTTCTATAAGGAGGTCGTCAGTATGTAGAAATTCAAAATTCATTAGAAATGTTGGTCCACATTTACGTTGGTCATCCCCACCCTGCGATGATATGCTAGGTAGGAAAAGAGAGAAGAAAGGAGGTAAGTAATGATTTGTGATTTTAGAAGGTTAGATTTTGCCCCCGTTTTGTGCTCCTATCTTTTTTGGAACAGCTTTACAATCTGTGTTTCCAGTGGAAGTAGCAGATAAACCAGTGAACTGCATGGCAATGATTATTC
Organism: Cryptocoryne crispatula var. balansae; assembly: GCA_036172225.1. Lineage (NCBI taxonomy): Eukaryota > Viridiplantae > Streptophyta > Magnoliopsida > Alismatales > Araceae > Cryptocoryne > Cryptocoryne crispatula. The sequence goes on from CM069922.1 coordinate 43,248,456, forward strand.
TATTATAAGACTCTATTTGGTAACATTATTAGACACTTCTATCGTCGTCAATTTTGAAATTGATATTGACATCAATCATATAGAGATCTTTGGCTAATAATATCAATTTTGAAAATTTTAATACAAACAAAGCAATTCATGCAATAAGAGTGTCCACTTATATAAATTTTAATATTGATATTTCTGTCCCCCAGAAATATAATCAATGTCAACTCTAACCAAACATGCAGTAAACTATCTCATGGTTGCCATTCACATAGCTCACAAAGGGCGATCCTTGGTATGATGTGACACGTATAATAATCGTAATCATTGTAAAGCTCTGGCATGATGTGATATGCACTTCAAGGAACTCGCTGTTCTCCGCTTTCTGCTCCAGGCTGCTCAGAACATTCTCAACCGGGACCTGCATCCTTGGGAGACCGTCGCCGTCGGGGCCCTATCCGGCGGCCTCGCCGCCGTGGTCACCACCCCCTTCGACGTGATGAAGACCCGGATGATGACGGCTCCCCAGGGACTGCCGACGTCGATGTCCATGGTGGCCTTCTCCATCCTGCGCCAGGAGGGCCCTCTCGGCCTCTTCAAGGGCGCCGTCCCGAGGTTCTTCTGGATCGCCCCGCTGGGCGCCATGAACTTCGCCGGCTACGAGCTTGCAAGGAAGGCCATGGATAAGAGGGAGGATCTGCCTGCCGGTGAAGAGCGCGGCTAATCCTTCTGCATGATGCGCACAGCCTTCTGGCGATTGATACTCCCTCTTCTTACGGTACGGCCTCTCTACTCTTCTTTTTCTTTTTTGCGCAACTCTGTTCTTCTTTTTGGTAAAGGTCTTTTATTTTTCCGACTGTTTGGATCGAATGATATTGTATTCCATTTCTCTATTTCATGATCCCTTGTTTGTAGCATGGGTTTCCATATTTAAATTCCTGAAATGAGTCGCCTTTATACCACCGGTTGTCCACTTGAACATCAAACTGACAGTGAGTCAACGTTCCATTTGTCGGTTTAACATATGTTACTTGTTTATAAACTAAAATAAAACAAATTATATTACATAAAAATAAAAAACAACTAATTTGGACTAATATTAAGTTTGATATTTTATTTGTATGGAACAGTATTTTTTAATAGTATTTGATATAGATTTATAATAATGTGTTTAAATTTATTATATTGTAAAAATAAACCAAGCTGACTGGGTTATCAATTCTGTTTAGAGAAGGTTCAAATTGCACTATACTGATAAAATCTTATTAGTTCAGTTTTATTTGGAAAATCGAACATCAAAACTCTTGAACTAGACCAAACTGATCAATTTGGCTTGAATTATGGATTTTCCCGATTTGGCTGTATACTCAGAACTTTAACAAACTTGTTAAAAAAATATGATTTTCATAAAGCTTCTTCTTGGGAGAAAAAGATGCCAGATTTTTTTGTTATATTTGGTCTCTAACACTGTTTATCATCGTATCTCACCGATCACCAGTAATGTTTTTTGGCTATCTAATATGTTTGTTGAATATATAATTTTATCACGAAATTTTGGGACCAAACACAACGCGTATAAAAAGCAATTGAATTAACCAACATTTGGCAATAAAGAAAGTGGTTAGAGTGAATATATATATATAAGCTACACAAGTGTGTAAATTCCACCAATTTTGCTTGGACAATGTAAAGAGCAACCGATTTATTTTTTTGTTGAATGAAATTGGCCCAAAGGCGTGTGATCGATCATGAGTCGATGCTCAAATTTCAATTATTTCTTATTGGTGTACATCTTAATAAATTAAATACGTAATTTTTGTAGTTCAAAAAGATGCCCAAATAAGTACTACTTGTACTATTGATAGGTTGGGAAGAGTTTTACCATAGATAAATTTTTATCCATCCCACCTTTAATTGAGTGTTTGGTCGTAATATGATTTGTGTATATTTTTGTAATACAACTAATACATCAAAAATAATCCAAGACAAATCAAGTTTTAAACCTGCCATGCTTGTTTAGAAACAACGCCTTATGATGATTGACGGAGACTATAGAACAATATCTTTTATATGATGGATACCATGTATAATGAACAAGAAAAAGATGGAGAATCAAGAAGGAAAAAAAAAACAACCTCACTTATTTTATTTGAGAAGAGACCATTAAATTATATTTTTATCATGCTTGCCAAACATCTTTTTTTTAACGAATTACGTCACTGAAATACATTTATAGGTAAAACTTATTTTATGTAACCATATATCCTTGAACCTGCTTGCTTAAGATCGAGAGAGAGAGAGAGAGAGAAGAATAACCACGTCATTTAGAAAAAAGAGAGAAATAAATTGCCATTTGAATTAAAGAAAACTACACCGACCTAACCTAACCCAACCTTTGGTGCTATTCGGCAGTCAGAACATTCAATTACTATAATGCCCTCGACTGTTCGAGTTTGAACGCGTCCCGATTTTTCCGAGTGCAAGCAAGTAAGAAAAAAAAAACCTGTTACTCTTTATAAATATAATATAAAGATGCAAGTAAGTTTTGGTGACTTATGTGGTGTTTGGTTGCATGGTAGATGAGGTTTTTATTTTAATTTTTAAAAATTGTAAGAAAATTTGTTAAAAGAGGTGTTTGACAACCACAATAATTTTATGTTTTGAAAGTGATTTTCTTCTTAAACAAAAAAAGAGGATCTCACCTCTTTTTTTTTTTTGTGGTCCCCCACTTTATTTGGTCATGTGCGGTGGTTACTCTTTTTTGTAATCACATTCCTCCAAACATGATAATTTTATGTTATGAGTTGGTTTACTTTTAATTTTAATATAATTTTTTATCATGAAAGTGTACAAAAATTTATCATGCAACCAAACACCCCATTATAGAAAAAAAATGTATTATTCTCACGAATTCAACAAGCGCCGTACAATCTAAAGTCTCGTTTGGTGTGACTATAAGACGAGATTATTGACGGACAATTTTGTTCTAATAATTAGTCAATCTTGACCGAGCGCATCCCTGATTATGTTGGATTTTGGGGTGATAAGCAGCAAGACATTTTATGCAGCAGAGAGATTTTGCATCAGTTCGATGGGATTTATTTTGAATTTTCTTTCGCCCTTATTTTTATTGATGCGGGTGTTTGACTGTACGATGAATTAAATTTTTGATACGGTTTTATGTTTTCAGAGCAAAACTTGTGAAAAAACATGTTTGATAAAATTAAATGTTCTTGACACAAATATTAGTTGACTAACAAAGTCGTAGATCATAAAGGTTATTGACATTTATGGGGTGTTTGGTTGCATGATAATGAAGGTTTTTGTTTTAATTTTTAAAAATTGTAAGAAAACTCGTTAAAAGAGGTGTTTGGTAACCAAGACAATTTTATGTTTTAAAAGTGATTTTCTTCTTAAACAAAAAAAAAGGTCTCACCTCTTTCTTTTTTCTTGTGGTCCCCCCACTTTGTTTGGTCATGTGCGGTAGTTACTCTTTTTTGTAATCACATCCTTCCTAACATATAATTTTATGTCATGAGTTGGTTCACTTTTTATTTTAATACAATTTTTTATCATGAAAGTGTATAAAAAATTATCATGCAACCAAACACTCCATTAATGATGTTCATTGTTCTGTTCGGTTCAACTGGATAGATAAAACATATGGGTCTGTTTCTTTCAATTGAGCTACTTGATGGCTTGATTTGATTTTATAAATTTAGAAGATCATGTCAAACCATCAACAACAAATTAAGCTAGTGTTTGGTTATGCTAATGGGGAGAAGATAATATTAATAATATATTTATATTGACAACAGATCTATAATTTCTTATTTTTAATAAATTAATATATATTTTAATACATATATATATATAAGTTGTTTTGAATAATATTTGTTTAGTTATCAAGCTGTACCGAACCAAAGTTCACCGGGGGCCAATCTTTTCGAAGTCCGCTTGCATGAGTAGATATGAAAATAATAATAAAAAAGTTCGGGGTATTCTTGTCATTGTACACGGCGGCTGTTCTAAATAGCTAGGCAGCTCGCCGGGAGCTGAACGGGACACCGGGAGCCGGGAGGCACCTCCTCTTCGCGTGCCCCCTCGGCGTTCAGAGGGACCTCCCTTCCCCGGCGTCGACCGCCCTTAAGAGGTGAGGAGAGCCGTCGCCACTATCGATCTCGGCGCCTCCTCGATCCCCTCGCTCCAACCATGGCAGCCTTCATGGTCGCCCAGGTGTGAGATTTCTACGATAATTCTGTCGGCATCTGGAGATCCTGATTGTTTCCGTGGTTTGATTGAAGTTTCTCTCTGAATACCGTTCCAGGTTTCCCTTTGTGCGCCGGGTGATGCGTGTACGAGGCAGACCAACACTGGGCTCCAGGTATCGCGGGTTTGAGCATAACGCCGTTAGCGTTCTCTGCTGAAGTTTGATTTCGATATTTCTTTTCCTTCTTCTATTTGCCTTGTTTGATCTTCTGTAGATTTTTACTTCTTGGAAATGCATCAGTTTGTTTCTGTTTTATTGGAGAGCAGAAATTTCTGTTTGCCAGTTGACTGTGCCGCATGGCAACGAGCCTTCCAGAAACTTCTTGACCTACTTAACGCAGAGTTCATGCCTTATGCAACTGAGGAAGAGCGTTTAGCACATGCTAGTGTCCGTCTACGCTGCTACCTGAATCTTTTGAGGTTTCACGCACTTCTACGGTTCTACCTACCCTTTCATGTTCGTTGGAACTGTCGACAAGATTCTGGTTATATTTTTTAGTGCTTCTCTATGTTAAATTTGTCTAAAACTCAGAGGTAACGGAAATTTGTTCATCCACTCTCAACTGGTGTCGATTGACTTCAGGGCATCCCTCTGCAGCATCTACTTATCTCCAATGCGAAAAGCATTTACTTAGACTGCTGCAGCTGGAAAAAAAAGTTCACTAGATTGTTAGGTTTGTTGTTTACCCCCCGGAAAGTTGATACCAAATGTAGGACTGGCTTCTTGATTTTTGCATACATTTTACTGACACCATATTAATTGTAAGCTGTAAGGACTAATCTTGTTTAGCTTGAATTAAAAGTTCTTGTTCATGTATGCCTTTTGTATGTGTAGGTAATTTATTCTCATCGAGCAATAAGTTATACGTTTGGTATTTTGAACACATGTTGACATCTTGATCTTTTATAAGTCTATATGTAAGTTTAGTTTGCACTTCTGTAAATATATTGGCAACAAATTATCAGCAGCGTTCCATGCACTTTTAGGATAGATGCTGGCAACAAGTTCTCAATGGCATCGATTGTTCTTCTTTGTTTTAGGTGCCTGGTCTGAAGTTTCACAACAAGTGGTCAGTATCTTTACAATCATTTGATGTACAAGCAAAGAAGCAATCAAGGTACAGGCAATGGCATAAGGTGTTATGCCTGTCTGTACAACAAGCAAGTAAAAGCAAAGTTGCAGTCAAGCCTCTCGAGCTTGAGGATGATAAGGAACCCCCTATCAATCTTTATAAACCAAAGGAACCATATACTGCAACTATCGTTTCTGTCGAGAGGCTTGTTGGAGCCAAAGCACCTGGAGAAACATGCCATATTGTTATTGATCATGGTGGTAACGTCCCATACTGGGAAGGGCAGAGCTATGGCATCATTCCTCCCGTATGTTAAGTTTTTGTCATTTTGCGCAACACTTATTTTATTTTGTTCTTAGTATGATTAATTGAATGGATGACTGTGCTTGGTTGTCATAAGTTGTTGATGATTGATGAAAATCCATGGAATGTTTTAGATTTTTGATTTGTTGTGCCTTAAGGTATTTTCAATTTTAATTTCAGATTCTTATGTGCCTTGGCACATATAAGTCTGCGTCTGCTGGACATCAGAGAAAAAAAGAGAATCTCAGGCATACATGTGACTTTGCCAACCTCAAAACAGTTTTGACCATATTTTATCTGTCAATTAAACTTTTCACAGCATACATACTAAAATTTGTTTTCTTGATCTTGGTGAAGAACTTTATGTGAATTTCCAACTTGTTTGGCATACCTGTAGAAGTAATAAACTTAAATCTATGCTATCCTGATCACTGTTGAGTCATTTTGCTGGGGAAACGATTTTTGACAGAATGCTTGATGTTGCTAATTTTGTTATTCTGAAAGCTGCAAAATCTGTAGCATAGTTTCATTTATAACAAAACCAAAAAACTCGAAGTACAACAACACAAAAGTTATCAGGAGTTCCTACCCCTGCATCTTGATTGTATCAGCTTGGTAGATAGTTTTTGTAGTCTACAAATTAACAGTAGGAGACTTCAAAAAGAGTTACATCACTAGGAACTTGATACAAAAGTTAGCACATCAATTATATAGTATGGAGTCCAATTTGTCCCCTATGATACCTAAGTTACTGTCTTTGTGACCTGTAGTTGGGGGATCTTATGGCTTCATCTTCTTTTGGTCTCTACTTGTTTGCAGGGTGAAAATCCTAAGAAACCTGGTATGCCCCACAATGTGCGGCTTTATTCAATTGCATCAACTAGATATGGGGACACATTTGATGGAAAGACAGCAAGTTTGTGTGTCCGTCGTGCTGTTTATTATGACTCTGAAACTGGAAAAGAAGACCCATCTAAGAAGGGTATCTGTAGTAACTTTCTCTGCGACTCAAAGCCAGGTGATAAAATTAAGCTTACAGGTAAAGACTTTATTGCTGACTAAGTATTGATGTAGCAGTATCTTTCTTGGTGTAATTTATGAAACTGTGGCCTCATCAACTTCCACAAAAAATAAATTTGGTTATTGCCAATATCTCTCAATGCATGGTAATGGAAGTCCCTCAAAGGCCAATGATTAGGGGTTATTTGTGTTGTTGCCACATGAGATGGTCATGCCACCGTCATGTCCTTTATTTATTGCACATCGAAAAAGGTTATTGTTTTATTGCCTCTAGGAAAAAAAAGAAAACATTTTCTAAGCATCATAACATGGATCGTTAAAAAATTGCTGCCTAGATGCTTGTGTTTTGCCTAGGCAGTTTGGACTGGTAGACCTCCTAAAGGTTTCTGACTCGACCTTTTATCAATGGTTCTGATTCAGCCTTCCTACCATATGTAATATATGCTTTCCAAATATCTTTACGAGTATAATTCACGTGTTTTATCCGGGCACGAGGGAAGAAATATGTGGTATTAATATTGTCCTAATGATATTCACGTAGTTGCTTTTTCTTTATCATAGACAATAAATGTGACAAGGAGAAGCCATAAATAATTATTTTTCTTTCCTTAGAATTTTCATGTCGCTGTTTATTATATCTGTAAATGACAAAAAAATGCATTCATAGCCTCATACTAGAAAAGATAGGATTTTGTTGTCAAGTTTTGCTCAGAATGTAGAAAATCTAATTTTCCAGGCTTTATGGCATATATTGTCTAATTTTTATGTTTGATGATAAATTTTTTTGACAATGGCAAAAGCCAAAATTCTATTAATACAGAAAAAAGGGATGGAGACAGAATATAAAGGAAAAGAAAAGAGAGACTCAACTATTGAGATGGGAGTCAAGTATCAGTATTACAGGAAGAAAGAACTAGGCCGCAAGAGTTTGTCGCTGTAAGTATTGTCCAGTCTGACACAGGAGTGCGCAAACGTCCCCCCCCCCCTTGTTGTGTAGGTCAGCATCATATGAAGAATGAACCTTGGATTCTCAAAGTGGTCATAAAAAATCCATCTGTTTCCTGTACGCCAAACAGACCAGATGGTAGATAATTTGATCACTTCCAAACATGAGAAGCCTGATTTGCTGCCTAGTAGTCTGTTTGGGCAATAAGGGATTTTTCATCGACTCAATCCACATAGGCAGTTTTAAAACATTGATAACATGTTTTCTTGTTTTCTTCAGACCAACTTCACCGTTTTTATGAGGCCAAACATTTCAAAGTGCCTTTACACAGCGTATGCAACTATTGTCAATGTTGTTTTCCTTTTTTTTTCCAAACAATTGCAGGGCCTTCCGGTAAGGTTATGTTGCTACCAGAGAATGACCTAAGGGCAACACATATAATGATCGCCACTGGGACTGGTGTTGCACCTTTCAGGGGTTACCTTCGCCGGATGTTCATGGAAGCAGTTCCTAAGTTTCAGTTCTCTGGACTTGCTTGGCTATTCCTTGGTGTGGCAAATTTAGACAGCCTTCTTTATGATGATGAATTCTCTTCCTATCTCCGTGATTATCCAGATAATTTCAGGTATAATAAGCATTCGTATGAGATTGGTTCTCATCTGTTGGCTGGATAATAGGTGCATTTTGGCATCTTGCTTTCATTTTTTTTTTCTTACAAGTGGGATGCAACTTTGCATGTGATCACTTGTCTTCATGTATGTAGGTACTTAGGATTTAGATAGCCCACCGTTGGTTAAGTTGGATGCATCTTGTGATTGTTGTAATGAGCTTTTTTTTATTGGATAATGCCAGATATGACCGAGCTTTAAGCAGGGAGCAGAAGAACAAAAAGGGCGGAAAGATGTATGTTCAAGACAAGATTGAGGAGTACAGTGATGAAATATTCAAACTCTTGGATGGAGGTGCCCACATATATTTCTGTGGATTGAAGGGTATGATGCCTGGGATTCAAGACACATTGAAAAGGGTGGCAGAGGAGAGAGGGGAGAACTGGGATACAAAGCTATTGCATCTCAAGAAGAATAAGCAGTGGCATGTTGAAGTTTACTAGGCATTCTCCAAGTAAGCAGATGGAATATTCTCTCTGAACCTCTTGGCTTCCCAGTTTCTTGGATTCCCCTCGTTGTTTGCTGATCTTAATTTGAATTGCCGGATAATTCAGCACTCTTGATCAAGAGAAGCGTCGTGTTTATTGTTTTTTACTCATTTATGAGAAGGTATAGACACTGAAAAGGGTGTTGTACCTGCAACTCTGAATTGTTCTTTGTTTACCTACCGGAGAACATTGAGGCATATCTGATGTCAAGAGATTTTCTGATTTCCACGCTTGTTTGTTTCTTCCTTTCTGCCACTCTCATTGTTGTCTACCCTTAAAAAACTAGAAATTGCTTGTGAACATAAGCCCAAAAGAATTATATGGGTTCGGTATGTAATCTACTACCCAAAAATATTTTAGTCAATGTGTGATTGTTGGATTTTAAAGATAAAGGAATTTGCAATAATCTCTTACAGGGTTGTCAAGGCACCCAACCTCCTGGGTGCCATTTTCAAGGGGTGCCTTCTAAGTCACCCAAGGTGACCAAGACATTAGCTCTAGGCCTCTCGGGCCTCATTCATGTCTCTTCACATCCACTTTACATGTGCTTCTGTAGCTGGGAAAATATCCATCTATGTTTTGGCTTCTTAGGATGTTTCTTTTAATATTTTCATTTGGTGAGTTTGTTTTCCTTTTACTGTTCTCTTGCATTTTAGTTTTTCAAATATTCCATTTGATCAAGGAAGGTGAGGTCGGCCGGGTCGGGGACTTGGGGTCAGGACCGGGGTCGGGGCATGCATTTGATGACAATAACTCTAAATGTATTCAATTTTTGAGACGCTTCTTTGCTTGCCGTTTGTTCTCAAATCATATTTTTGAGACGCCGTCGCCTGTGGATGACAAGCGATGTGCAGGCGGAAATCCAGTGCGGCAGGCGGCGGCCTCCTAGTAGTATGCACGAATTTGAACGTCGAATTATCGTCTGCATGCGAGACTATATAAGCACATGATAGTTGTGGATGAAAAGATCTAATAATGTAACGTTCGTGGTATGATATGGGGCCGTAGATACCTTCGACGGTATTGACGAGCAAATGGATTGATTATAGAGATAGTTGATTGGAAGGAATTCTAAGATTATGTTATGATTGGCTTCGTATTTCATCTAGGTGGTCTTGGTACCATACGGCCACGCGAATCACAAACTATGACTCGAGCCCTTTAAAGAGGATATGCGGGATGATGAGGTAACACGTATGTATGGATTATGCTTGCGATTTTTTTTTTCTTCTGTTTCGAGACAATTCACTTGGGTGAGAGATTTCCCCTGTACGATCTTGCGAGATAATCTCTCCTATTATTAAAATTAGATAGTTTGATGCTCGAAAGTGTCTTGGAATGTTGTTCACGTATTATCTTTTCGAGGGGTTTGGTTGTGCGATGAATTGAATTGTTGCTATAATTTTATGTTTTTTCGTAACAAAACATTCGACTTTCGATACAATTTTATGTTTTTTTAAAAAAATTCTTCTCGAGCAAAAAAAAAAGAAAGAAAAGAATCTTACCTTTTTCGAACGTTAGCTTACATTTTATTTTAGTATGACTTTGTATTACAAAAATATGTAAACGTTTACTGTGCTACCAAACAGCTCATTAATATTCGCATATGCTAAGATTGTAATAACTCGATTTACAAATCTAGTACCAAAAGATAGAGATCTCCTGCAATACATCTTTGGTATATCAGATCTTAAGATTGTAATAGTTAGAATAATTTATATACAGATACTTTAATCATTTTTACCCACCCACGTACCAAACATGTCGTCGTAGATCTTGATTTTCAGTCGTGACAGGATAAAAACTAAAACGTCATAAATAAATTTATCTAATTTTATTTTACGTGTATCTAGCTACTACAACCTCCGAAACTTACAGCTATTTGCCGGTACATGCAACGCCCCCAAACAGGTAGGTCCTCGGCGTATTACTTTTGTCCTTCGAAAATTCCACGTCACTCAAATCAAATATCTATATTTTTTCATAAATATATGCCTAATTTTGTAAATTAGTAATTATATATTTATACATGTTTTATCATGCGTTGTACCACAACGACTAGGGGTGTAAATGGATTCGGAATATCCATTAACCTGACCCAATTTCATGTATACTACTGGGTTTAGAGTGGATTTTGGCGAACCCGACTACGTAGTATTGGGTTCGGGCTCAAGTAATTGTATTTCGGGAAAGATGAAATATTTGTCGGACATCCGATATCTTCTGACGGAAGTTGGAGCGGCTCACCGCACAAGTCCTTGCCGCGTTCGCCGTGGACGGAGAAGGAGGAGGAGATGGCGGAGAGATAAGAGGGCCGGGCGGCTGGCCGGCTTATATATAAAAGCGCAGAGGGCCGCGGCGTTCCTCCCCTTCGTGGGCGTCGAATAAGGGGAATTTTTCCCCTGCTTCTTCGCCCCCATCGATCTGTCACCCCCTCAATCGATCCCCCTTTCCCAACGATCCCCTCCGACGAGCCCTTTGCGTGTGTCCACCCGGATGGATTGGATTGAACAGAGATGGGTGCGGGGACGAACATCGTCGTCTCTGGCATCTCCCTGGTGCTCCTCGTCACCGTCGTCCTCGGCCTCGTGGCCGCCGTGGGCCACTCCAGACACAAGGTCGAGGACGACTTCACAGTGCCCGGTGGCGCCGGCAGGTTCGCCACCCCCTCCAAGACCCTCTCCACCATGTGCGCCGCCACGGACTACAAGAGTGCCTGCGAGAAGAGCCTCGGATCGGTGGTGGGCCACAACAGGTCGTACAGTATCAAGGAGATCGTCAAGGCCGCCATGGAGGTCACCGTGAACGCCTCCATCTTCGCCCTGGAGAAGGCCAAGGCCCTCGGTGACACCACGGCGGCGGAGTCGATGCAGCGGGCGGCGCTCTCCGACTGCAAGGTGCTGCTGCAGGATGCGGTCGATGAGCTCCGGGATTCCATGTCCAGCGTACTCGGTGGCCACGGCGATGATGCTGGTGATGAACAAGATCCAGCCCTCTTGAGGAGCAGCGGAATGCCGCCTGCCTGTTCACATTCGGGCACATCGGGGCTAATCCGAACCCGATGATCATTTATTCTCGAATGTATTTTCAGATTCAGGACAAATGTTATCGGATCGGTTCGGTCGCTTCTCTTATCAAATCTGGATTTGGATCAGGCGAGATCCGCCCCATTTACACCTCTAACAACGACGGTTGCGTGTCGGCCAAGCAGAGCGACGCTGCGGCGAGCTGACAGACACCCTGGCCGCCGGGTTTCGAAGGCGCCCCTTGCCGACCGTACGATCAGATAACGGACGGCCCAGATGCAAACCCTAGACAGGAGAGGCGCCAAGGGGGCGGTGAGCACCAGTATATAAGAGCGGAGGAGGCCGCCGAGCCAAACCCTTCCCGGCTGTTGCGGCGTCCGCGCTCCGTCCGTCGACTACTTCCGCGCGCCGCCGTCGCCTCTTCCCGACGTGAGATCCCTCTCTTCCCCTGTGCTCGGCAGCTAGGCTTCTTATGCGACTTCCTTGAGATTCAAGACGGCACTCCTTGTTTCTTCTATTGTACTTTGCATTTGTCCTCTCTGTTTTGCGTCGTGAAATATGCGTGATCTGCTATGCGGTGGTTTAATTCATGCTTCACGCTGATCAATCTTTGTGAAGATCGTCTGTCTAGCTGAAAGTAGCAGATCATTGCATTTCTTGATTTCATCATTGCTTCGTTTCTTATGAGCTGTTATTCTGTAATTCGAATATGGCGTAGACCATGCGCGCTTGTATTATTTTTTACATGGCATCACCATGTTACGTTCTCCCAGAGCTAAGTTGGATACGCTAGGTTTTGTAGTATGCTGCATATCAAGACCTCTAGGTCAACCTTGGAATTACGATCTTCTTCCAGATCTGCCCCCTTTGTTTCGTTTGGGGTTGCGCTTGCTTTGCCTTGGATCTTGTAGATGCTTTTTACGCTTTTTATCTTCTTACGTGCAACGTTCTCCATCTGTCGTCGCACATGCTTCAGATCCACGATTTACACCAAAAACTTTGGATCGCGGGCTTTTCGATTAGATAGCATCGACTTAGTAGATATTAGATATATGCTGTCGTTGAATGTGTATTTGCTTCTTGTGGAATTCTTAGTTATTTTTTTATCTATACTGCTTCCACTAGACCTGGGTATAATAAGTATGACTTGCTAACGTATATAAACTGTATGCTTCTATTCAATGTTTCCGAGAAATAAGCTATCTTATTTTTTTTAAATATCCACTTTTACGCTAGTTTGTAGTAGTATTAAACTGCAAAACAATATTTCGTGTGAATTTGTGTTCTGAACTTTTTGCTGTTTTGCGTAACATATTTTTCTTTTTTTTCTTTGCTTAGTTTTGTCGTCGGGATGCTTTCAATTATTATAGTTTACTTCACCGATCCGGTTTTTGTCATGAGGGCATTTAGTCTAGTGGTATGATTCTCACGACATCAGTGAGAGGTCCGAGTTCGAATCTCGGAGTGCCCCGCCTAAGATTTTAATATTTCCGGTAACAGAAGTAGAATAACATTAGGAGATAGCTTGCTTTGTGCCTTGTAGCGTTCCTGTTCTCTTTACTTGTGTGTGCCTATAATCTTTACTGTGGCGATTGATCTTGTTTCTTTTATTGGGCAATAATCTAATGTATTTTTTATGGTGATCAGCTCCATATATGTACGTCTTTGATTTACATCTGACCAAACATCGCTGATTGGTTTCAATTCTGCTTTGACTGTTATTTATGAAATTTATTTTTGTTCATAGCATCTGTACGAACGTATTTTCTGTTTATTTAACAGTTTTTTGTCCTATAATACAATATATGCTCACTACATATGGCATCAGTTCCCCCACAGATTATCATGGGCAAGGAGAAGACTCACATCAACATCGTCGTCATTGGACATGTCGATTCCGGCAAGTCCACCACTACCGGCCATCTCATCTACAAGCTCGGTGGTATTGACAAGCGTGTGATCGAAAGGTTCGAGAAGGAGGCGGCTGAGATGAACAAGAGGTCGTTCAAGTATGCCTGGGTTCTCGACAAGCTGAAGGCCGAGCGTGAGCGCGGTATCACCATCGACATTGCTCTCTGGAAGTTCGAGACCACCAAGTACTACTGCACTGTCATCGATGCTCCCGGGCATCGTGACTTCATCAAGAACATGATCACTGGTACATCCCAGGCCGACTGTGCTGTTCTCATCATTGACTCCACGACCGGTGGTTTTGAGGCTGGTATCTCCAAGGACGGACAGACCCGTGAGCATGCCCTGCTTGCCTTCACACTGGGTGTGAAGCAGATGATCTGCTGCTGCAACAAGGTAAATTTTTGATGATGAGCTCCGCGTGCCACCCCGTGTGATTTGATCTCCGTTTTTCTCCCCCGTACGGAAGGGAAGAAGGAAGAGTGTGCATTCTGGATCAGTTTATCGACGACCTCTGTCTCGTTAACCCTTTGAGAGGTCTTTTTTATCAGATGGATGCCACCACACCCAAGTACTCCAAGGCCAGGTACGATGAAATCGTGAAGGAAGTCTCCTCCTACCTGAAGAAGGTCGGCTACAACCCCGACAAGATCCCCTTCGTCCCCATCTCTGGGTTCGAGGGAGACAACATGATCGAGAGGTCTACGAACCTCGACTGGTACAAGGGCCCGACGCTCCTCGATGCCCTCGACATGATCCAGGAGCCGAAGAGGCCCTCCGACAAGCCCCTCCGCCTCCCCCTGCAGGACGTTTACAAGATCGGCGGCATCGGCACGGTGCCCGTGGGCCGTGTGGAGACGGGTGTCCTGAAGCCCGGTATGGTCGTCACCTTCGCCCCCTCCGGCCTGACCACCGAAGTGAAGTCGGTGGAGATGCACCACGAGGCCCTCCAGGAGGCCCTCCCCGGCGACAACGTGGGCTTCAACGTGAAGAACGTGGCCGTGAAGGATCTGAAGCGTGGATACGTGGCGTCCAACTCCAAGGACGACCCGGCGAAGGAGGCCGCCAACTTCACCTCCCAGGTCATCATCATGAACCACCCGGGCCAGATCGGCAACGGGTACGCGCCGGTGCTCGACTGCCACACCTGCCACATCGCCGTCAAGTTCGCCGAGCTCCTCACCAAGGTCGACAGGCGCTCCGGCAAGGAGCTCGAGAAGGAGCCCAAGTTCCTCAAGAACGGCGACGCCGGGTTCGTGAAGATGGTGCCCACCAAGCCCATGGTGGTGGAGACCTTCTCCGAGTACCCCCCGCTCGGCCGTTTCGCCGTCAGGGACATGCGCCAGACCGTGGCCGTCGGCGTCATCAAGGCCGTCGAGAAGAAGGACCCCAGCGGCGCCAAGGTCACCAAGTCCGCCGCCAAGAAGAAGTGATTGTGCGTGGGAGGACCGGAGAAGCACTTGGTAAGTGGTTTGCCTTCAGGAGTTTTTTTATCGTCTTCCTCGTCGTCGTCACCGGGGGCAGCCTCGCAGTCGCCATTTTCTGCCCGCCCTCCCCATTGTGTCCGTAGGAATGATTGCTTGATCGAGCTGTTTCTCTTCGCCATTTATCTTCGATGGTTTTTCCGCGAACTTGAGTTTTGTTCTTCACATATTTTAAGATTTTGATGTCCGAGACCTTGTTTTTAGTTTTTATTTGCCGAACTCAAAGGAGTATTTATTTTGGTCTAACGTCTGGATCTTGCAAGCCTTTGACCATGCATCCCGTGTGTCGGTTGTCGATTCTTCTTTATCTCGTGTCCGCTTTCTTGACTGCCCTGGAGGGGGTTGTTCATTTCTGGGGTCAACGAAGAATCTTGGGTTGATCTGGTTTATAAAGCTCTTGAATAGGCCAACCGGAACCAGTCCATAAAGTCGAATAGCTCCGAGTACCCGTTGGATTATACAAATATATGGAGGGGGTATTATCGTGTGTAGGGGTTGCTGGTGGTTTGTAGTCTTGGGTTAAGCTCGGTGAAGAATGTTGTATACGGCGGGATAATATCTTGTGTTGGGGGTAGCAGGCTGCGCTCCGACCTTTCTAATCTCATATGTTGAAACAAAGAGCGGGGGATTTCTCGTCAAATCGAATTAGGCTGACCTTGAAAACCCCTGAATCAAGACAGACCGACTAGAGGCCATGTGTTCCGTGTTGTCGGTATTTACGTGGGTGCGCGGTGTCTTACACGAATGTTTATGCTATTTAATATTAAGAGGTGTGTTGAGCGATAATTGTTCATTATTCAGAAGCGTGACCCAACTATTTAATGGAAATTTTTTGTTTGAGCAGGGAATTTAGTGTCTACTGTTATTTTTAAAAAATAATTTATCGTTATCTAAGCTGTTAGATGCGGACGCCTATTATATATCATTTTTTATTATAAATTCTGAACCGGCATAATTAGTTTGGCATCCCTGGATTATTTGTCATCAATTTCAAATCAAATAATGCCCAAGTATCCAATGTTGTCACCAAACTGACCGCACCCCTCACAATTGTAAGGTTTTAGGTATATTAGTAGTCTTATATCAGCCACTCGTCGGCATTAACCAGCACGGAAAATTTTCAAATTGTAATCACGAGTTTTGACATCTTGAAAAACGCAGAGCCGTCTTTTTTATGGCTCCAGTAAAATCAGGTCAGTACGTGTTATAAACAGTCCGGCCTTATCAAGAGTTGCCCGAAAGTTTACTTTTAAAATATCTATATTTCATTTCAAATCAACTCGAGCAAGACAATTCAATTTGACTTAGGTCTCGTTTGTTTACACTTAACGGCGTCTCAAGTCTCACTCGGTCGGATACGCATATATTCAGACTGTTTGATAAATTTCATAAATTATGAGTTGAAGTCATCTTAATACGGTTACAGTCTGAGCGATTAAGTGATGGACCCTCCGAGCATTGTTTGGCACTCATTTATTATATGTGACATAGTAACGTAATAACGTAAATCATAATGATACCTCCTGGTTATGAGATCCAAACATACAGTTTTGTAATTTATTAGAATTAAAAAATGAAAAGGTCAATTTTATTTTTCTTCTACTAATTTCAATAAAAATTCATATATATTGATAGTATAATAAATAAAATAAAAATATGTCAAAAAATTTTAATTTAAATTAAACAAAATAATAAAATTAAACAAAAACTAATAACATTTGTGTCAATTTAGTAATCTTAATTTATCAAAATTTCATATTGTCACTTTATCAAACTAAGATTTCAACAAGTAGGAAATGATTCTCATATTTTGACGTTATCAAACGACACCTATGATTTGGTAACAGGTTCTCTCTCTCTCTCTCTCTCTCTCTCTACACATAGAGAGAGAGAGAGAGAGAGAGAGTCACGCGTCGAATTTGGGGAATGGGAGGCGCTGTCGTTGACACTTGATACAGCTGCAACGTAACGCTAGCAAATCATTATTATCATTGCAAAATTCATCACGAGCCGCAAAAAATAATAGCAAGTGCGAGAGAAAACCACGTCAGAGCTCCGGGAAGGATAAGATATTCGCGTCTGGCATCACATGCAACCAAGAAGGCAACCGCATGGATAAAAGTTGCTCACAATTCGTCGTCGTCTACCTCGGAAGCCGCTTGCGTCGCATTTTGTGCCGCCTTCAAGACAAACGCTCTTAGAGATTCAACTTCCTTGGGGCCTGTATGAGTTGAAGCATATATGATCACATCAAGAGATGAGGATATTTTCCTGTGACAAGCTCACAGAGGGATTGATTCGAGGGAGAAAGAATTGCGGGAAAATAACAGAATATATTATTCTATTCCTATTCAAATCTTATATTTTTAAGTTTGAATTTGTTTTTCAACATCTATATAATCATCCCAAGACATTTCATTTGAATACACTAGAGCTTATTCATTATATTCTTCACTCCTTACTCAAAATTGTTCGTTACACTCTTCAAACTTTAAGCGGTTGGGTGACCTGGGGTGACCTAATAAGACGGATAACCCGGCTGCTCAGGCTGATCGGATTGGTCGATCCGATATGGAGTCGGATCGATGGAGACAAAACTCAATCCCAACCCGACATTCTGTTCTTGAGTTGTATGTGATTATAAAAAGTAGAATGATTTCGGTTGCTCGCAAACATGGCGTGTGCTGATTCATTTTGGAACAGAATTCAATTCAAAAAGGTGACGTCAATCCATTCCTTGATCCAGTTAAATCAAGACATGTTGGATAATTTTTTCGCTGAGGTTTGATGCAGAGGTGGCCATTATTTTACCAGTTGCCTAGAGAACAAAGCGGAGTTAAATCCAACTCCAAGCCAGTGAGAGATCAACCAAATTGGGGGAATGGCCCCCGCCTGACTTGATTTGTGCAGAACAACTTAATCATACGGGCAGCTTCAAACATTGGATGCAAGCATTCTGCTATTCCGCATCTGGCAGGAATTCCCACTACTGATTGGCAGAATTTGCATTCACCACGTGCATTTACACGCGTTGTGATAGTTCCCGTATTCATTAAAGCACTTTTTACTGTTTCATTGTTCTCTTAGGGCTATGGATCAATATACACATCCTCTTCTATCACTGTCAATGATTCTCATTCTCTTAGGCATACATGCACAAGCAAGGAAAGCTAGGTTGGGGTCGGCCCAGGGTCGGTTGGCCCCAAATCCGTCCCAATTGGACTGGGTCACAGTCTAGTCGGGTCGGATATATTTTTTTAAAAATATATATAAAAAATTACATGAAGATAGAACAAAATCTGACATTGAAAATTGTGACTAAAAAATATAACTTTCACTCAAATGTTACATTATATTATTGCTCAATACACTATGTACTTTCTCCGTGACATTTGAAAAGAATACGAGACATTAAACATATATACATACTGATTATATTTATCACTACCTCGTATGATCATCTTAAGATAAGATCTAAAAGATCAACTATAGTTATCATATGTGGACTGTATGAAAATATTGAATTATATTCCATATGATGGTTGGATCATCTCATATGCATAGTTGTCAAGGTGGCAAGGTGTCCAAGACATTAAAGAGTGTCAAAACCACTTAGACAACAAGACAATCACTTCAAGGTAGTAATGCTAAATGTTTATATAAAATATAAAATATAAAATATATGTTTATGTAGATACCATAGTTGTCAAGGCAACCAAGGCGATCATGGCGATATAGTACCGCCTTGGTGCCTTGAAGATAAGGCGAGGCGTTAGACGACGTCTTGCTTTATATAGTAAAATAGATAAAATAGCAAAGATATATGTAAAAAATGATGCAAAATAACTTTGACACCATACAAATCAATTAATAATGTGGGAAGTGCATAGTTACATACACTAAATAACTTGACACATTAGTTAATTTTACTATTTAAATTATATCATCTATTAGTAAACACTTAAGAAATCATTTAAACCTAACTATTATTTCATCTAAATGTTAATTTATAGTCAAATTAACTATTAAAACTACTTGTTTTTACTCTAAAACAACTTAAGTATGTGATATTGACACTTAATTAGTATTATTTATTATTAAAATATATAAAATAGTTATTTAAGGCAATGGGCACCTAGGCGCCCATCACCTTGCCCCCTCTGGGGGTGCCTTGTCGCCTAGGCGACGCCTTGAAAACATTGTTAGATACATATGCATATATACATATATAAAATATATATAATTAAAAATTAATACCATATATATTTACGTATACATAAAAATATACATACATAAATATAATTATATTTTTATGTTATAATTGAATATATGTGTTTATGTGTGTATACAAGTAAATAAGATTTTTTGTGATTATATTGCATCGGTATATGTTAGGAAAGAATTAATCTCAAGTGAGAGGGTTAAAAAATAATTTTATAAATTTTAAGCATGTATCATATATTTATAATCACTAATCTTAACCATAAGTAATAGTATAAGTGATAATAAAATATTGTTAGATTATCAATAAATGGGCCCACGAATCGCGGATCAACCTACGTGATTAGATCGTGGGAGTCAAGGGGGTAGTGCCTCTATTAAGTTATGAATGGGACTTGGGAACCTAGCCAAATGCTTAGGACTCCTGGACCCCCGGTCACAAGACCATTGGCAACCTGGTTTCACTACCCGACGCCGGGTCACGCAACCCCATTCCGGGGCCGGACTGAGTCTGTCTGACTGGGTTGTGGCTGGAAAACCAACTGGGTCAGTCTCGACCTGGTCCAGCCCCAGATTGACTCGGTGAACCATGCGCACAAGAAATGTATATACCAGTAAAAATGAAATATCTGATCCTTCTGCCAAAATGAGTGCTGAGCACCAGAGGGTCAAACCTACCTTAGAAATCCAACCACAGGGAGCATGTGCATCTGCAAGATTGGAGTTCATCCCCCTGACTTTTTGCTGAATGCTTGAGCAACCCACATGTTGGCTTTGCTTGTAAAACTAGGTGAATGGTTATTAATCGTGAAAAATCTACTTCTTTTGGAAGCAATGTTCTAACATAAACTAAAAGAGCGTTTGCACAATAATTTTTAGACACTTTTGTGTTAAAATTTTATATTATAATAAAATATAAGATAGCTAAAGATATAAAACTATCATGTTAGGAGAGAGATGTATCAAAAAGAGTGGGGACCATATTATAATAAAATATAAGATAGCTAAAGATATAAAACTATCATGTTAGGAGAGAGATGTATCAAAAAGAGTGGGGACCATATTACCCGAAAAGGTGGAGGACCACAAGGAAAAAAAGGTTGGGTAAAAGAAGGAATTCTCCATAAAAACATATTCACTGTTGATAGTCTCCCCACCTGATTTTTCACAGAAAGATTTGAATTTTGACTGGAAACTTTTTGTTCCGTACTCTTCTAGCCCAAACCACCTCTCTTTATCCTCTACTCAGAACATTTAACATTGATCTTGTCGAGAATTCTTCATTTGTATTCTATTTCCAGATCTTGTAATCCTCAAGTTCTGGTCTGATCTTGACCCATTCTAAAGCCTTCATTAAATCAAAGTATTCTGCAATTTCCTAGCTCGGCAGATGCCTATTAACAGTTATCTTACAGTAACAGTCCCCCGTGAGTTTTCTCATAACAGCAATGAAGCAATTTTCATTCCTTTGAAGTGCATGTAGATGGAAAATATGTCCATCAGTGGTTGTTGGCGCCGAAAGTTTCAAAAAAAGGGGAGAAGATGTTATTGTTCCACGATTATGTCAAATTCAATTCCCATGGGCCACAATGGAATATTCTTGGAAGTAGTTCATCAAATGAGGTCCACTTCAATATCAACTTATAGAGAGATAAGCCCAATTTTGGTGCCCGTTGCATATACCATTAATGACCTGAATTTCATTGCAAGATGGGACTCAGTTTTGTCTTAATCCAATGAGAAATAAGCCCTCTCACATGGCCATTTCCACAATCCATCATATAAGGGCTTAATGAATCCTTAACAAAATACAGATCCTATTTTAAAGCACCAATGGCCATGATTAAAAGTTGTGCAATAAGATGAGATGATGAGATTGGTGCAAAGATCCAATGGTTTATAGATAGCCCAAGAACTTAAAGTTATGATTAATAGGATATGGATCCTACTTAAAGAATGAACAGCTATGATTGGATGTCGTGAAATGATGAACTGCTTAAATGTGCTCCATTGGATCATGTGCCTAATGATAAGATTCTAGGTCAAGAAGGCAGCCGCGTTTAGTTTCCCACAGCCGCACATTACTTCAAGAAGCAGCATCCCATTGGATGCTCCTAAGAGATAGAAAGAAAGAGGCAGGTTCGCTGCACATTCTCCACCCTCTCAAGGTACGACCAGGTCTTAAGCCAGCAGCCAATGAGAAGATTCCATCTATGCAAGAACCTCAACAAAAATTCAAAGAATGTTGGGATAAAGAGGTATGACCGGTTCTTCCTCACCCGACCTCCTGCCTGAACGTACGTGCAATGGTGCAAGCAAGGAGAAGTCCCTCCGGGACTACTACTCCCACCGAGGGGTTATAAAACCAGTCCCACAAGGACTGCTCAAAGGCAGGCTGATCAGGGAGTAAGGCCCAAAAGATAGAAAAAGAGGGAGGACCAAGGGGAGAAGCCCTTGCTGCTCTTGCTGCCGCCCATACAAGAAGATGAAGTCGAAGAAGCTCCCCCCCTCCCCATGTCCAGCCCTTGCTAATCGCTGCTGCCCGTCCAAGGGGATGAAGCCGGAGAAGACCCCATTTCTGCTGCTACTGCCAGACCTTGCTGCCCCTGCTGCAGCTCCTATCAAGGCCGAGAGGTAGAGGAGGCCAATGTCTCCTCATAGTGCTGTAGAAGGGACTGGCCAGATGCTGCCTATCCTATACATGCTCCTGCGGGCTGATCAGGTTGCTGTCCATGCTGCCACACCTGTCTGCAAAATAGAAGCCAAGGAGAGGAGGTGAGGTGACCTGCACACAAGTCACCCCATGTTCAGTTCGTAATGGAACCCTACCCGGCCTTTTGTCATGGTCATAGGACATCATATACACCCTTTGTTCGACCCGTACCTCATGGCCATATGACAGTCTAGACAACCCCCACTTGGGCCCTATTTTCATATTTATATGAAGGTCATTTTGGCCCATAGCCGGTTTCCTCTTTTGGCCTTATAGTGGTCTTCTCATCTGCCCTATGACAGCCCCCCCTTGGCCTCCTGTGTTTGGCCTCTACTATGCATGAATGTTTCTTCAACATATAACAGTCACGCATACCCATGTTCAACCCCCTGTACATGGCCTACATCAGCCCCTATTTTGGCTTATAACAGCTCCCAAGATAGACATCTAAGACACATACTTAGATCTATAGGAAAAGGAGGAGTCGGCTCCCTTAATGCTCATTGAGCTTAAGGACACACGGTCCACTTGCATATCTTACCTATATCTCACATACCCCATTCCATGGCCATACATATCTATGTCCCATATGTCACACATGCCCATATTCATACCCCCAAAACAGTCCATAAATCTTCTGTTTTCGCCACTTAAACCAGTCCTTTATTTAAGACTTAAATAAAGGAATGAGATGAATCCTAACTCTCATGCTAAGACATAGAACAGTAATGAAATGGTAATGAATTCACTCCAATCAGATACTGCAAAAATCTGATTTAACTCTAAGATGCTAGACTTGAAATTAAAAAGATGAAACTAAATGTTTAACGTTAAGATTTAAACAAAAATAATGATAATGAAATGATCATGAACATGCTTCATTCCGATATCATAAAAATCTGATTTAAGCAAATCTCACCTCACTAGATCATGATAAGACTTTGAAATGAATAAAATGAAATGAAGATCATGTGATCCAAACATATGAACATATAATGAAATTTGATTCAAACCATGCTTTTCTAAATTTCGGATCAAAATTAATTCTAATAATTCAAGTATGTCTTAATGATAGGACCTTGAATTAAAAGTTAAATCCAATATAAAACATGTAAAAATGATTAAGAATCCACTAGGGAGCATGCCCTTAACATGTTGGAATCTTAAAATACACCTCATAAAACATAATTTCAAACTCAAACCAAACCTAACACACTAAGTTTACATTCCATAGAGTTTGTGGTAATATCTCCCACATGTCTGGTTTGTGGATGTATGATTGTGTTATTAAATGTTGTGACAGTTAATCAAAGGTATTTGAGTGTCTCAACATAATTAACGGTGGATATTTGCATCATCCGATGAAGATAGGTCCAAAGACATTTTAATGAACTCTAAACATCTATATTTATATTTTCATGCATAGCATGTATTTTGGCTGGTATTCCTATGAAATATCATGTGTTTTCATAGTAATATATGTTAACCAAAGATAATAAATGTTCTTTTCCTAAGTGAATGAAAATAAAATGAATTTAAAAACCATGCAAGTATATATAGATTTTATATTTGTATGAAAACAAGTTTTCAGAATAGTCTAAACACACGTCCTTCTATAAGAGAATCTTCCATCCGTTGCCTACTGAAATTTCTGCTGTACATTTCATGTTGTCCTTTTATCCAAGTATCTTCCCACTTTTCGAACACCTGTTTGTTTGCAGAGCATTATCTACCAATTCTTTGTCTTCAGTGAAGTGTTTGCTTCTAACAATAACTGCCCAAAGTTGTTATTTACCCCTACCCAATTTCCAGAACCATTTGCTAAGCAAAGACCTACAAATCACATCTAGGGATTTAAATTCCACCCTTTCTTAATTGTTACCAATTAGACAGCAAGAATAGAGGTGCTCTAGCGATTCTGGGGGAGTTGGCCCGTTGAAGGCTCTGATGGTCAGAGCATCTGGATAGAAGCCTTCTGTTGTCTTATCTAGGCAATGTTCCAGGCTTGCTGGGAAGGAGAAGGCGATGTCATCGGGAGCTCCCGTTGTCACTTGTGGGATGTGGTATTGGAGGAACCTCGCAGGTCTTTCCCCAAGGTGGTTACGAAAGGCAGAGGGCCAGGTGGCCCACTGTACAGGAGTTTTCGAGGCAGTTGGCGGCTGCGAGGAACCTAGGAAAGGATCCATGTGGGTGTTGTTATGGCAAGGGCCATTGAGCTTTAGAATATAGTTAAAGTTGGTGTGCCGGCTATGTTGGGGGTCAGACACTAGAGCTTTGGTGTCCTAGTCGGGTGACGGGGTCGAGCCTCAAAGCATCCACAGTGATGCATTCTTCCTAGGCGGGTGGCTCTTTTGATTGGCAGGTTCCAGAGTCAGTGGCTTCCAGCAATGCTATTTCAATCCCAGTTTCTTCAGAGGTTTCTGCTAGGTGTGAACCGATCTTCGGGTGTGACAGTAGCCGTGAAGCCTCTGAAGGACCTGGCACTTGATCCAGTAGTGTTGGAAGCTAAACTCATGTTTTTTGGCTTCCAGGTCGCATGTCCTGTAGAGGATTCGTGGGGAGTGAAGTCATCCTCTTCTGTAGGGGTCTTCTTTGTAAAATACTGTGGTAGTCCTGGTCGGTAGGAGCCTGTCGCCAGCAAGTCTATGTTCAATAACAGGGAATTTGCGTTCAAAGCTTGGTTTCAAGCCTTAGAGGTGAAGGCTGTCCACCCAGAGCAAGGATCGCAGGATCGGAATCGGTCCCTGGATCGGTGGGGATCCGATCCGATTGGTCCGATCCAGGCCGA
Organism: Cryptocoryne crispatula var. balansae; assembly: GCA_036172225.1. Lineage (NCBI taxonomy): Eukaryota > Viridiplantae > Streptophyta > Magnoliopsida > Alismatales > Araceae > Cryptocoryne > Cryptocoryne crispatula. The sequence continues at coordinate 43,273,351 of CM069922.1, forward strand.
TTCGTCGGAAGAAAAGTCGATCCGGATCGACCCTTAAAAAAGCCCTAAAACACAAAAATAACTAAATAAGGAGGTATATCGGATTCCGGGCTGATCTACCTCATTTTGGGGCGATTCCGGGCCCAAAAGTGGCCTGGAATCGCCGCCACGGAAGCAGCTTACCACCGTGACGTCTTCCCCGCCCAATACCGGGTCCATCGGACTCGGTAAGGCCAGGATCCGGTGACTTAAATCAAGTCACCGGATCCGTCGCTACCAAGTCCCGATGGACCCAATAGCTTCATCTTCCCCGCCCGATAGGGCGGGAAAGAGGGCCGCCACGGCGGGATGGCCGCCGCGGCGGTCTGTGGGTCGATTCCGGCGAGGGAATCGCCGGAATCAATCCAGAATCGACCAAATCGGTCGATTCCGGCACCAATTCCACCTACAAACACCGATTCGGACCGATCTTCGGTCCGGATTGGTAGTTCCACCGGGAATCGGATCGGAGGGGTCCAATCCAATCCAAGAATCGGCCGATCCGGATCGGGATCGGCCGATTCTGCAATCCATGACCCAGAGCGGTGATGGCTTGCTGTGTCTGGGGTCCAGGCATATGCTAGGAGCCTAGGTCTGAGCAAGCTATTGTCGCTCAGACCTAGCCGGTGGGCAAGCTTATTTGTCAGTAAGAATACTTTGGTTTGGTCATTCAAGATCATCCCAGTGCTAGTGGTGATGTTTGAACCCTTTAGTGGTGAGCTCAAGCATGTGACGCTGTTAGAAAACATGAAATTCTGGGTGTTTATCCAGTGCTGAGAGGTTGGGGATGTGCAGGAACTGGTGAAGACAAAGACGTCTCGTGTCCTACCTGATCCGGTGTTTTCAAATTCGGCTGGAGTTTGCAATGAGGAGAGGGGTCAGCGCAATAAAAGAGTTACAGTTTTGGGGTCTACCAAGGCATTGGAGATGCCAACCGGATACACAGGTTGGATTTGTCGTGCTGAGGCTCATTGCAAGTGTTATTGGGTGGGAGCGACAGTCCATCTTCAGGTAGGCTTGGACCCGATTAGTCATGAATACGATAATTGTTAGTCGGAGTCCAGCTCATGGTGATCCAGCCCCAGAAGACCAGTCGCGATGCTTAAGACATTTCAAGCAGCCCCGGTTCTCTCCGTCTCATCACCATTGCTGCCTGGCAGGGCAGAGGATAGCGGGCGAAATGGTGGCTTGGCTAGTGGACCAGTACGTTCTGGTGCCATGATCAGTCGATCTTCTTCCCTGTCTTCCTCAACGAGTCTGATGCTGATGCTCGGGCAAGCTCCAGTGATGTCCCTTGAGCGTTCTCTCCACAGCTTGGCGACATCAATTCTTGCATGTTGAGGTCCTACATGGGCCTGACCCGGTGGGGCCTATTGCAGAGAAGGCTACTGTGAGGGATGGTTCAATGTTGGTATGCAGCATGGTGCCTGTGGATGGCTCTGTGCAAGTCTGGTGGCAGCTCCACTGTCGAGGGTTGTCCCAGGATGCAGGTTGGGACCTTATGGGGCCTCCAGTGGTGGCAGATAGTTGGCTTTGCTCTTTGACTAGTCCAATATGCCTGTCAGCTGAGAGAGGCCAGATCCTTCCTCAGCTTGATGTGTGAGATTCCTCGGACCTTATTTAATCTGATGGTGGTTCGGCGTGCGGGTATCTCACCTCTGTCAAAAGTAGTGCCTGTTGGTGTTGCATCCATGGTTTGCAAAATCGGCCGATCCGAATCGGGATCGGTTAATTTTCGGATTGGATAGGACCCTATCGATCTGATTCGCACCCAAACTACCGATTGGCCGATCCGGCCCGGATCGCTGGGATCGGTCAGTCTGGCTGGATCGATCCGCGAATCAGTCGATCCCTCGAAACCCAGAAACGTCCAGAATTAGATCGATTTCGGACCATTTTCTGATCTAATCCCCCTAATAAGGGAGAGATCGGACAAATTTCCCCATCTCACCCCTCATTCTCACCTCCCCCCTCCCTTTCAATGCCTAGGGCTCCCCCCAAAGCCCCCCCCCTAAACATGTAAATTTGAGGGGGCCTCCAATCCTTACTTCCCCCTCCCTCCCCCTTCCTCTCCTTCCGGCTCCCCTCCAGCGGCAGCACCCCTTTGGGGGTACCTCTGATCGACCAGACACCCCCGGGGATGGCTGTTATGAGCACCCCTTTGGGGGTGTTAATTCACCCCCGAAAAGGTGCTTATCACCCATTGGGGGTGATAATCTATCACCCCCGAAGGGGTGACCATCAAACCCCCCTCCCCTAAAGGGGTACTTAAGCCTTGGCACCCCATCGGGGATGTTTATTCACCCCCGAAAGGGTGACACTGACAGTAGGGTCACCCGAAGCGACCCCCCCCCCGAAGTGGTGCTCATGCCTTGGCAAGGATCGCGGGATCAGAATCGGAATTGGGATCGGTGGGTACCGATCCGATTCAAATCGGATCGGATCGGACCGATTCCAACCAATTCAATGGAAGAAAATCGATCCAGAATTGGTAAGAAAAAAAAAATGATCCGATTCTGGCCGATTCGGACCAATTTCGGCCGATCCTGGTCGATCCGATTGGAATAGCAAAAAAAAACAATCCGATTCCAATCCCGACCGATTCGGCCGATCCGATTCCGATTCCGACCGATACAGCCGATTCTGCTGGAACTTTTTTCTGGATCGGACCTTCGGCCAAGAATCAAATCGGCAATGGCCGATCCGATCTAGGAATCGGCCGATTCCAATCCAGATTGACCAATTCCGCGATCTATGTGCCTTGGCACCCCTTCGGGAGTGTTAAGTTATTCCCGAAGGGGTCAGATCACCCCTTCGAAGATGATAAATAGTCAGAGGTCACCCCCGAAAAGGTGATCACCCCCTTCGGGAGGTGGTTTTCTAATTTTCTAACCCTCAAAGGATGATGTTGTTTGAAATTTCTAATCTATTTATGTGGATGTAGATAACATGTCGAACGAGAAGCAAAGCGCCACGGGATATCGCGACATTAGATGGCAACATGGCCATTAACTAGATGGAGGGAAGAAAAGAGTTAGATGCAAATAGTGTCAAAAAGACATAAATGGAAGTGTATATCGCCTTAAACAACAGATAGCCAGTATGGGTGGTAATATCAAGAAATGTGATAAGATCCTGGCTGAGCTTAGGGAAGAGAAGAGAGCATACTTAACTAGAAGAGCATCATGGAGAGAAGTGAGAATTGGACACAAACAAGAACTTCATGACAAATTGTTAGATCGGAGAAACACCGATCTTATGTTAGGAAAGGGTAAGAAGGGAAAAGGTAAAGCGCATGTCCAAATTGATTCATCATTTTCAGAAGATGAAGAGGAGACTTAAATAAGGAGAGCCATGGATGCTAATAGGGCTCATCCCCGTAAAGATGAAGAAAGAAGAAGAGGGACAGGAGGTTCGAGTGCCTATGCCAGATGCTCTATGTAAGGGAGGGCACATGCCCTGTTCAAGAACCCAAATTCCGCCTAACACATACAATTCGGTCAACGATGGACACTGTCATGTATAGGGAGAGTGGCAAAGACCAAAGGGAGATAAAACAAACATTCAAAAGAGTGAAGGTCATGATTGGAGCTATAAAAAAAGCCCTAAAACACAAGGTTAAATTCTTTCTACATGTAAATATATGAATTATGAAGATGTTAACTTTTATTATTCATATATCCTGGATGTTTTTGACATTTATGTTAACAATGATGTCTTCTTTTTGTTTAGGATGATGTAGGTGTCCCGGCACATACAGCCACGAATCCTTATTTTCAAACAATGATAGATGACATTGGTGAGGTTGGGCCAAAGTTGAAAGCTCCCACGTCCAAGTATATTTAGGAGACTAATTTGGATAAAGGGGTCAATGAGTTGACCTCTTGGATAAATTGATTCAAATCTATCTTAAAGGAGAGAGAGGATGCACTGTAATGTGCAATGGGTGGACAAGAATCACAAGGAGGTCACTTATCAACTTCATTGTGTATTGTTCTAAAGGTACCGTATTCCTGAAGTCTGTTGACACAACAAGTCAGGTCAAAAATGCGGATTACCTATTTGGTTTGATAAACAGTGTGGTGGATGACATAGGGAAAGACAATATTGTGCAATTTGTGAATGACAACGAGACATCATATAAGGCTACATGAAAGAAGCTCATGGACACTAAACCACACTTGTTTTAGGTGCCCTGTGCGGCACGTTCTATTGATTTGATGTTGGAGAACATTGGGAAAGATCCAAGTGTCGAGTCCTTGGCCAGTCAATAACAACTTATCACGTCATTCATTTATGGGCATCCAAGAGTATTACATGTCACGAGACAGCATACTAATGGTCATGATCTTATTAGACCAGGTCCCACCAGATTTGTCACACATTTCATGGTGTTGGAAAGCCTTTATAGGTATAAGGCTGATTTAAAGAGGTTTATACTATCCACTGTATATCAGAGTACATAGATACCTACAAAAACTCAATGGATTAGTATGATGTATTTTTGAAGATGGAGCAGCTTATTGAAGACAACAGATGATGGGAAAAGGTGCAGTACTATATGTATGTTATCGAACCCCTAGTACAGGTGCTTGAGTTGGCGGACTCTAATGATAAAAATCAATGGGGTACCTATACGATGCTATGGACAAAGCCAAAATGAAAATTAAAGACAAGCAGCCAAAATGAAGATTAAAGACAAGCATCCTAAAAGCTATAAAATGGTGGAAGGTGATAGACAACATGTGGAACAAGATACTTCACCACAATATTCATGCTATATGTATAATTTAATTCGTTGTATTTTGTCGTATTGTCATACTAATATGTTAATACCTTAAACAATGGATTGTGTTACAATTTTACAGAATATTTCTTGAACCAATGATACAGTATGGTGGGCAAGTGTGCAACGATGGTGAGATACTATCAGGCACACTATTAGTCATCAAGCGTCATTGTAGGACTCTAGAAAATAGAACATACGCTGAGGTTGAAGTGAGTACTCCTTACTTATTTAATGAGCATTGAACTCTAATGTAAGCAATGGACTTAATAGTTTTTTTTTGGTCTTTCAAATGACTTCATACAAGCATAAAATTAGAGCCTATGAAGATCCAGATTTGTAGTACTTACATGATAGAGTTTCTCCTAGTAAGCTACCTCAACTCAACGTTTAAAACATACTAAACATTGTTCTAAAAACATTACACACTTACTAATTCGTACATTACTTGTTTTTTTATAGTAGTTGAGTGGTGGATTCAAGTGACAAACAACCGCTAGCATTTGTTGCAATTCGGGTGTTAAGTCAGAGCACTGATACATCCTAATGTAAGAGGAATATGAGCACCTTCAACCTCATTCACATGAAGAGAAGAAATAAACTGAAAAGTGCAAGATTGGAAAAGTTAATCTACTGCCATTATAATACGAGGCTGAGGATAAAAAATATCAAATATGGACAGAAGACATCACAACAAAGATTTGCACAATTTAAAGGTGGATTATACTAAGTTTGAGCTCAAATTTAAGCCACTCAGGACTTGTCACAAGCATTGTTTACAGAATCGGTGGAATCGGACCGATTCCGACCGATTCCGGAATCGGATCCGATTCCATGCGGAAGGACCGATTCCGGCATGAATTATGCGAAATCGGTCGGAATCGATCCGATTCCGGCGATTCCTTGTGGAATCGGTCGATCGTCGGAAGACCGGAAGCTTTGGACCGGTTCGATTCCCGATTCGATTCTGGACCGGTTCGACCGCTGCGGTCCATTCCGGCGATCCCGCGGCAGGCTACCTTCGATTCCGGCGATTTCCGGTGCGATCCTTGCTCAGAATCGACGATTCCGACGATTCTATCGTCGATCCCAGCTGCCAACACCGATTCCGCGGCGATTCCAGCACCGATTCCGGCGGCGATTCCGACGATTCCAAGCTACATGTTCAAGGGATTCCGCCGATCCAAGCTCCGATCGGCCTCGATTCAACCTCTTCTTCGATCTTTAGAAGGTTATTGGTAAGATTTCTTCGCCGAAAACTTCGTACGTCCATTCTTACGCGTTTCCGACGAATCCGAGCGTCGTTAAACGCTGTGATTTCCGACCGAACAAGTCCGTTTAAGTTTTGAACTATTCGATTGGATGTTATTTGCACGGAAAAAATTCCGGATATCTCGTACGTCTATTTTTACACGTTTCCGACGACTCCAAGCATGGTTAAACTCGGTGATTTTTTATTGAACAACTTCGCTCAAGTTGTTTGAACATCGATTAGATGTTCTTTGTACGGGAAAAATTCCGGATACCCCATACGTTGATTTACGACCATTTCCGGCAAATACGTAACCCTTTAAACATACCGAATGGTGTGTTACTTGGGCTGTTTGCTTCCCGAACAGCGTCTAAAGCAATTTTTATGTTATCTAATCATTTTTAGTGCATTGTTTACAATTTTTTCAGATATAAGCAATGGCCGATCAAGGTGATGCAACACCAACACGTGCTTCCGACGTGGGTTGGGAACACGGGCACATGGTAGACCCAGTCAGAAAGAGGGTACAGTGCAAATGGTGTGGGAAGGAGATGAACGGGGGGGTATTCCGGCTGAAACAACATATTGCCGGAACAGATGGAAATGTAAAGAAATGTGACAAGGTACTGAGGGAGAAGATTGAGGAGATAAGAGGCTACATGACAAGTAGAGGCCTCTCGACGGGCTGTTAGGATTGAGCAGAGGGAGGAGTTGCACGACGAGCTACTCTAGAGGAGGAGGGACCGCGATTTGCCTACCTCGAAAGGGGAAGGCAAGGGGAAGGCACCAACTGAGCCGGAGCCAGAGAGCGAGGATGAGTCCACAGACTCCGAGCTTAGACGTGCTAGGCACGCCAGCAAGCGTGCATTTGCTGAGGAGGAGGACAGGAGGAGGGGAGTAGGAGGGTCTGGGTCCAGAGTTGACTCAGCTTTGGGCCGATCAGCATCGGCTCGCCCTACCCGGGACCGAGAGACTGACCCCAGGAGACAGGAGCCATACCGTCGTTCTACTTCTACCAGTACTCGATTTACACCGAGTGATGAGTATTTTATTTAGGAAACAGAGTGCTGGGCAGATGGGGATTAAACAAGCAATGAAAGGGGTGAAGGCAAACAGGAACGGCTGCAAAGAGAGCCGTTCGCCACATTGTGAAGTGGTTTTTGCATGCAGGTGTCACTTTTAAATTGGCATTTATGTGTGTTTTATTGACTTAAACTTAATTTTAGCATGATCCCAATTTTTTTTAACTTGATGTAGGCATCCCAGCACATGCAGCCACCAACCCCTACTTTCAGACGATGGTGGATGCCATGGGTGAGGCTGCACCGGGTTTGCAAGCCCCGGGAGCAGACATATATACGGCGCTGGCCTGGATGAGGAGGTCCAGGAGTTGAAGGAGTGAATGGATGGTTTTAAATTGGTGTGGAAGAAGAGGGGTTGCACAATTATGTGCGACGGGTGGACAGGTATCACCAAGAGGAGTATGATAAACTTCTTGGTGTAATGTTCTGAGGGGACAACATTCTTGAAGTCGGTAGATGCTTCTGGAAAGATAAAAAATGCTGACTTCCTTTTTTCTCTGATGGATGCGGTGGTGGAGGAGATCGGGGAGGACAATGTGGTTCAGGTTGTCACTGACAACGAACCTTCATATAAGGCAGCTGGGAGAAAGTTGATGGAGAAGAGGAAGCACATGTTCTGGGTGCCCTGTGCGGCACATTCTGTTGATCTCATATTAGAGGATATAGGCAAAGAGGAGAGTGTATCCACCCTTGTCAGGCAGGTGCATACGATCACATCATTTATTTATTCGCATCCCCGTCTGCTACATATTATGAGATCACACACAGGAGGGCATGATCTTGTTAGGCCTGGTCCGACTCGTTTTGCTACGAATTTCATTGCATTGGAGAGTCTATACCGGCACAGGCATGCATTGGTTAGGTTCACACAGTCCGAGGAGTATTATAACTATATGGTGGACAACCTGCATGACAAGAAAGATCAACTGGAAATTCTTGTCAGGTCTGAGAAGCAGATCACTGACAAGAGGTTTTGGGAGAGGATTGCCTACTACTTGACAATCATTGAGCCACTGGTAGTTGTCTTGAGGTTGGTAGACTCAGATGACAGGGACCAGATGGGCACGTTGTACGATGCCATGGACCGCACAAAATTGAAAATAAAAGAAAAAATCTCAAAGGTTACAAAAAGTGATGAAAAATCATAGATGACCGATGGGACAAGACCTTGCACCACGATGTCCATGCTGCGGGTTAGTTGGTTAAAAAAATATTTTTGCTGAATAATTGTTTTATTCATAATGTTAACTAATAAATTCTTGCAGGATATTTTTTGAACCCCCGCATCCAATATGGAGGACAGGTGATGAACGCCAACGAGGTGATGCGGGGTACACTTGCTGTTATTCAGCGTCTCTGCCGATCTCAGCAAGACAGGATAGAAGTTGAGATAGAAGTAAGTTAGAGTTTATTCAATACTTTGGAGTAGCCTTACCAGACAACTAATGTTTTTTTTATAATTTTTTCAGATGCAGAAGTATAAGATGAGGGTCGGCGGCGTATACTCAGATGCTGATATGAAATATTCAATTGACAAAGTGTCACCTGGTGTAGTAATAGCTTGATGAATATTTTATTTTCTTTTCATATAAGTTATGAAAGATGATGGGCTAATTGTTTACCTTTTCTCTTCTTCTTTTTTCTTGCAGCTGAGTGGTGGGTTCAGGTGAACACCAGGAGTGGATGGAATCCACTTGCTGCCATCGGTATCAGGATACTCAGCCAGAGCACCAGTTCCTCCCATTGTGAGAGGAACTGGAGTACATTCAACCTGATACATACGAAAAGGAGGAACAGGTTGACCTCAGACCGGCTGGAAAAGCTGGTCTTTTGTCATTACAACATGAGGTTGCGCATCAAGAATATCAAGGATCGATAGAAGATCAGTGAGGAGCGATTTGCACGGTTCGCAGGTGGTCCATACGAGCAGAGGCATTCCTCCGCCACACCACCACCTGAGGAGGTGGACATAGATCAGATATTCCAGGAGCATGCAATTACCTCCTAGATAGAGAAGAGGGAAGCTAGGGATCATGCAGCTGAGTTTGATCCCGATGACCGTGCATGGGCTGAGGAGAGTTGGATGGTGTTGAAGCCGAGGAGGATGCTCCAGCTCCACCTTCACCTACTTCTGAGGCTCAGGCAGGGCCTTCTTCGCCCTGCCGGCGGCTATAGAGCGACCCACTGCGGCTTTAGCCCCAACTCAGGTCCCGGCCCACATTACTTCCATTTGCGATCCCGAGGAAAACGAAAACAAAAGTGACTGCACGAAAAATAGAAGGATTTGCAAAGTTTAAAAAATCATTGGGTTCTGGTACTTCAAAGATGGCTGAAGAGGTGAAGAGAAGGAAGATAGAGGTCAGGCGTCCTGTCAGCCCAGATGACAGCACGCAGGCTCCTTATCACTCCTCAGTTGATGATGAGGAGTGCATACCAGCGACGCAGCCATCAGCAGCAGCCGAGTCTCCTGATTCACGGCATCCAAAACCGTATTACACGCTGGATGAGCAGACACCGCATTCTTATATTATGGAGCCACAGTATCCAGCATTTGGCCAGACTGACCAGCAGTGGATTATACCACTAGCTCCACCATCCTCTGCTTACGTCCCGGTCGTCCCGCAATCCGATCCATACGACCTTGATAGCATGGCATCGGCATTATTTTCATATGGATATGGTCCCGAACAGTATACAAGACTGAGCACAAGGGAGGAGCATCGACAGCAGCAGGGAGAGGAGAAAGACCAATATCTATATCCTAGATATTGGTAGTAGATTGATATGATGTCTCTGTATATATTTTTTTATTTTCATGATGTATCAACTCTTTGATTTTTGAATCAATGGAATATGTACTTAACTTCAAGTGGAGTTCATTAATATTTATTCGATGTGGTCCCGTGGATGAATGCTAATCTTATTTTTAAAATTTTTTCTAACTCATTTCCTATTTTTTAGAATTTTTCCTGAATTTTTTAAAATTTTTTGGCGAAGAAAAAATTTCAAAAAATAAACCGATTCCACCGATTCCGGAATCGATTCCTGGAATCAGAATCGGAATCGATTCCGGAATCCTTGGTCACAGGGAGATGTGAACTTGGAGTATCTATTCCAAGAAGAATATCCACTTACATCATGAATAGAAGACAATGACGTTGAGAGAGAGCCAGAATTCGACCCGAATGACAAATCGTGAGCCGAAGGTTAGCTTGACAACATCTTTGGTGAGGACAGACAAATGCAGAAAGGAGAAGAAAGTCGAGTTCCATGAATAACTCCAATTCCCGATCCATCCCGAACTACAGCTTCTCCATAGTAACTTCCAACTCCCGCCATAGCTCTAGCTCAAGTTCTAGCTCCCACTACAGCTCCAAGTTGAGTACCAGGTGCAAAACCATCTACCACCACCAAGAAGAATGGTGACTTATTTAAGGCTTTAAAGAAAACTTGCATGCCAACACAGCAAAGTAGTCAAGGACAAGAAACTTTGAAGAAAAAGAAGATAAGTATCAAACATCGATATTATCTCCTTGATACTGACACCACTCGGCCACATTCATCAAATGAGAATGAGAAAAATTTTGTTCCACCCGCACAACAACAACGTACGAGGGGTGGAGGTGGAGGCTCAAGTGAAGGTGGCTCTACTAGCAGTGCACGCACGAGTGGAGCAAGTCCAGATGATTTGAGTGAGAGAAGACATTCATATTCAAGGGAAGAAGCAACAGACGTTGGACGAAGATGAATGTGTTCGATGAGTACGTATCTTCCTATCCAAATCCTGTTTCAGACATTGAGCCTTGTTATTCACTCTCTCCTCTAGTTCCGGCCGAGGGTAAAGTTTATGATTTTAGACAGATAGCCAATAATGATTAATCAGAGTCAGTGGAGAATCTAAGGAGATTGGGACGTGTAGGCTGAAGATCCGGGAGCAATTTCATAGTTGGTGGTGATTACATCATTCATCATTATAAGGCATCTTTGTATGAATTGTAATTTTTCTTTTATTTTGTGGAATGTGAAATGAATATTAATATTACTTTGTATAGTATGATTGTATCCACTTGTGTTAAAATATCTCGTATACTAAAAAATGAGTGAAAATGTGAAAGATTTGACAATTTTTTGTGTTCTTATTTTTAACAATGTTTCTCATTTTTTAAGTTTTTTTACAATTTTTTCAATTTTCTTGTTTTTTAAAGAAGAAAAAATAGATCCAAACCGATTCTGGATCGGCCTCCCTTCCGGAAGATCGGTCAGGATCGGACCTATCCGACCATCAAACCCCTTCAATCCCGATCCCAATCCTACAATCCTTGGTTGGGTTGCAAATGTTTTTTTGTGGTCTTGTGGTAGCCCAGGCACCAGTGGAGGAGTAATAGTCAACTATTCATTCATGTTCATCATAGAATGCAGGGGAGCCAGGTGCTAGTGTTTGACGAGGAAGAAGTGTATGTACGTGATTCGTAAAGTTATCTGATGCAGGCATTTTTCCCTAGAGGAGGTGGCAGGGCTGGGCATTGTAGGGGGGAAGAACGAGTGACGAACTTCATCAATGATCTCATGTAGAACTTCAGTTTATCGGAGGCTCTGGAGATTGCCAGAAAGGATCCTCGGCTGCGCGTGGATTTGAAAGAGTTAAAGTTTCCTATTGACGAGTGAATGTGTGCTAGACTCGAAAAGAAGAAGAAAGATTGGGAAGGAGTTAAAGTCATTTATCCATGATGAATTTTATTTTTATCAGTAAGAACATAAGGGGAATTCAGGGGGGAATCCACGAGCCAAGGTCACTGGTGAGTACCAAGCTGAATGTGTTCGCACTGCAGGAGACTAAATGTGACTCTCAAGTTCTCGAAATAGTTGTCTTCTAAGCTAGGCAAGCTGTACGGATTCTCCATCTCTCCCCTCTAGTGGATGTAGTTGGGGTATGGTTGTGTTGGGGGACAAGAGTTCAGTCACCAATGTTGTTCGCTGCTCGTTCACATTCTCGTATTCAATGTTAAATAAGCAATGGTTCCTTGTAAATCGCTATGGCCTGGTAGGGAAGGAAGATAAAAAAGATTTTTTTGTCAATTTCAGACATCTCATTTTGTGTTTAGTTAGCAGTGCATGGTGTGTCTACGGGGACTTAAATGCAGTCAAAAAGCCCGGTGATAGGCAGAATCAAAGTGGTGTGTTGAAATTGGGTTGTTTAATTACTGAGTGATCCAACTCTCAGGAAAAGCTATACTCGATAGGTTCCTGGTGTTGACTGAATGGACCGAGTTGTTTTGTGTTCCACAGGCTCTTCATCTAACGAGAGTTTTGTCTGACAACTTTCCTATAGGTATCAGACATGATACGTTTCAGTCTCACAGGAAGTGCAGGTTCAAACTAGCTTGGTGCTAGGATACATACTTCAAAGATCTTGTTCGTCAATGGTGGAATGTTGTTAAATCTGGGCCATCTCCTATGACTGATTTTGTAAGTAAATTAAAATTTATCCAAAAGCAGTTGAAAGTTAAGGTAAATTCCTCTGCAAAATAAGCAGTTAAGAGAGGAAAGGAACTTTTGGCCATATGCAGGAATCATTTGAGCAATTTAATGGCTATGACTTTTTATTTGATGAGCAGAGATTGGAATGGTTGTTTTTAGAACATGAATATATCGAGTAGCATCTAAAGAAAGATTATGCGGGAGCAGAGATCCAAAAAGCTTTGCTTGAAAGAAGATGATATTTCAAGGCTCCTTAAAAGTTCATTTTTGTTTAATTGGGTTACCGTTGACACCCAAATTTATGGAAGAAAAGAACATGAACAAAATGAAGTCAATTTCTGAAAAAAAAAAGAAGAGAAGAAAGAAAGAAAAAAAAATAACATGACCGGTCTCCCCAAAATCTGGTCTGTGAGCGGTCCATCTATAGGTCCATAACCGACTCCTAACCAGGCCCAAAAAACACACAAACAGACCCTGATCGACCCAATTCAGTCCGCCGGGAATGCCATCGACAAAGCCCATGATGGGACTCCGATTGGCCCAATTCGGCCGGCTGGAGAGGCCCATTTGCAAGCCATCTCCAAGGCCCACGGGCTTGCTCAAAGGAGGGGGCCGGACAGTCTTCTAAATGGGCCAAGGAAGCTGCCCGCGGGCCTGCTCAAAGATGGGCTCGACAGAAAAAAGGAGGAGGATTTTGTTGAACAAGGCAAGAAGTCAGAGGAAGGAAGAAAATCCGGATCAGGATACTGACCAGCCATGAAGTCCCGGTCGATACCCGATTCTATGGCAGTTCCGAGTCCTACTCGGAAACGATTGAGGCAGCATATCTCCTGCTGGAATCGAGGGGGGGAGAAGATAGCAGGTTCCGAGTCCCTCTCGGGCCCGGAACCACCTTCCCAGTAGGAGACGGAGCCCTCCCGACGCATATAAGAACCCGGCCGGTGCCGCCGCGCAAAAAAAAAAAGAGAGCAAGAGGAGAGGTCGTAGAAGGCAGAACAGCCGAGAGAGGAGAGGAAGGGGAGCTTACCGATCCCATGAAGTCCCGTTGGAGCCGCACGGAGCACCCCCTTCTTCTTCTTCTTCTTCCGGACGCCACAGACCTTCCGCAAGCCGCCGCGAGCACCGTAGGAGCCGGAAGACCCTCCTGCTATCACCGGTGAGAGTCTCCCCCTCCTCCCCTAGGGCCGTTGGGACCTCCTTCCTCTTCCTCTGGTGCCGTCGCCGCCGAACAACGCCGGAAGCAGCCGCAAAAGCCGTCGCGATGCCGCGGGATGCCGGAGAGTGTCGGGTGGACACTGTAGCACTGAGGAAATAATGTCCTCAAACCTTGGTCTTACGTGGAAAACATGCGGGGCCCACAGGTGGAGAAAAACGCAAAAAAAAGGAAGGAGGCGCAGCTGGGCGAAGCCGGCCGGCCCCCTCCGCTGAAGGCTCCCCGTCCGGTCCAAACAGTGCCAGCACCTCCTCCCCAGCCGGCTGAAGCCTCCCCTGCGCACAAGCGCAGAGACCCTTTTCAACCAAAAAGAAAGATTTTAAAATAAACAAAAACAGTGGAAAGTAAATAAAAAATATGTTTAATTCAACAAACCGGACTAGTTGGGGGGTCGACTAACCATCCGCCCCTACGTCTCGGCTTAACTTAAAAGAATTCAAAATATGGACTATTTGGGGGGTCGACTAACCATCCGCCCCTACGTCCTTAGGGTAGATATGCAAAGGTCTATAAAAGACCCCAATGTCTTACCAAGTTCACCAAGCTATGCAAGACTCAAGCATAATCAATATGCTATCATGCCGGTCATATGCTAGTGAAATCATCAAAAATAGTGGGGGATGCCCATAAGTCTATCAAGACCGGGTACATGCCGCCCATGGATCGACAAGTCCATCAAGGATTCAAGGGACTGGATTTCCAGTCAGGTTACAAATTGTCTCATGAACAAGTGGAGGGAAATACCCATAAGTCTGTGGCAGACTGGGTGCATCCCTTTCAAAGGATTGACAGACGCCATCAAGAGTGGAGCAAGGATGTTCTCAAAACATGTCAAAGTCAACAAGTTGTATTTTTTGGACTATGAACGTCCAAGACAGACATTCAGGAGATTGTATTTTTGAATATATCAGTGAAAGAGTCAATGATCTCATTGATCCGATGGGATGCCAAGCATTTAAAAAAAAGAAGAAAAGAAAAGAAGAAAACAGAACATAAATCTGTAATTGAACCTGGAATCCGGTCTAAGTTCTGTCCAATCTAGTTCGATTTCACAAACAGAAATTTAACCTCATAAATCACACACATTTGAATAGGTTCAAATCACATTCCGTAGAGGAGCTGAGTTGAAGTTCTGAGATTTGAAGCATGCAGAAAATTGGAAGAGAAACAAAAATCTGAATTGCTGGAACTCAAGCCGCACCTGTGAATCTGAAATAATAAAGCTGAAAATCTCGAAAAACAGAGGTCTGAAGTCTGAAGTCTGGAGCATAGAAGTTTGAAAATCAGAGGCCGGAGACCAAAATGTATGAATCAAAAAAATCTGAGGTTGGAAAATTCTGCAAGATGGTCGATTCTGGAAATTCCAGATCTGAAGGAAATCAAAATTCTGAACCTGTAGGTCCGAAGCGTGTAAAAATCTGCAAAATCAGGAGACTTAAGACTTGAAACTGGAATCTAAAACAGGGTCTGAAAAATCTGAATCCACGTGTAGAATTTGCAGGAAGCCTGAAATTTGAAAGAAGTCCGAGCTAAATAAAATTCTGCAATCTAGAATTGAGAGATTCAACATCTGAATTCCAGGAGATTCAAAACAAGGAAAAAAAATCTGGGTTGCTGCAGAATCTGGAGACTGAGAATTTGGAGAGAGATCAAAATCTGAATTTGGAGTGGTGCAGAGTCTGAATTCTGGATCCGTACACAGAATCTGAAATTTTCAAATCTTTAAGGTCAGACTTAGATCTGTGACCCAAATCTGAAACAAACCGAAAATCAGAAGCCAGAACCCATTTCAAAATCTGAAATCTGCGGAATTAACTGAAATCTAAACCAATCAAAATTGAACTCAAATCAAACTCAACTCTAATTCAATCAAACCAAATTTCTCTAAGTAATCCAAACATAAGCAAATCTGGAACTGTAAAAATCCGAAACCTGTAAAAATCTGTCAAACCCAAAATCTGGAGCCTGAGTCTTCGTATAATCAATCAAAACACTCTTGAACCAATTACAAACTTAATTAAACTCATAAAACAGAATCTGAACCAAGCCATAAAACAAACCACAAATCTAAATAAATCTCAAAAAAAACAGAACATGAAACCAAAATTGATAACAGATCTGTTAAACAGAAATTCCGAGTTCAAACAATCTGCCAAATTCAATTTCAATTAACTAAATTCAAGTGAATTCTAATAAAATAAAATTCAATTCAAATTAAATCAAGCAATCCACCGAACACCTGCCCAAATCAAATCCACCAGATTCAAAAACAAATCCAAACAAATTCAAACTCAATCAAATCAACTCAAATACAAATTAAATCAAAGTCAGACTCGATAAAATAAATCCAAATTAATCAAGACAAAATTCAAATTCAACTCCAATCAAACTAAAAATCAAACAATAAACAAATTAAATCAAACTCAGATCAAGTTTTAAAATCAATCAACAAATTCAAATTGAACCAAACTTAAATGAATTCAATTAAAATGAACAAATCAAACTCCAACCCAAATTAAAAGCAATTCAACCAATTAAATTCAATTCAAACTAAATTCAAACAGATTCAAATTAACCAATCAAATCAAAATTCAAACCAACAAATTTAATTAAACCAATTCAATTCAAATCAGATTCAAACTAAAATTGAGTGCTTGCATCCCATCAATTTTATGAGATTGTTTTCTCCTATGTCCATATGTGTTTGTGTGAATGTTTATTGTGGATGCATATTGTCTATTTCAATGGATTGCTATGACGCTTAATCAAGGGTATTCGAGTTATCTCGATGTAATTAACGTCGGATCTTCGCACCATCCGATGGGGAGAGGTCAAAACAAATTTTCAAAGAACCTAACAACCTCTCTTTCGAGTTATCCCATCAAATATGTCCCACCGGATGTGCCAACTGATGTAACCTCAAAAAATCTAAAGAAAAAGATTTAAGTTTTGTTTGTTTTAAAATTTCTTCTTTTTCTTGTTGAAAAGGGCCCCTCCGCGCTGTGCGCAGGGGATTCTGGCCGCAGAGGGGGGTCCTGGCACTGTTTGGACCGGCCGGCTTAGTGTCCCGGACCGGCGGTCAACTCCGCAGGGGCGGCCGGCTTCGCCCGGTCGCCCTCCCCTTTTTTTTTTGCGCTTTTCTCTCCCGGTGGGCCCCGCCGGTTTTTTCCACCGTGGCATATAGTTTAGGGACATATTTCCTCCCCCTGCTACAGTCCCGCTCGAGGTACCCGACGGCATCGCGGCGGCTGCCGCGGTGGCTTCGGGCGTTGTTCAGCTGCGACGGCACCGGAGGAAGCAAGAGGAGGTCCCGACGGCCCTAGGGGAGGAGGGGGAGCTCTCACCGGCAGCAACAGGAGGGTCTTCCGGCGTCTACGGCGGTCGCGGCGGCTTGCGGAAGGCTTGCGGCGTCCGGAAGAAGAAGAAGAGAAGGGGGGTGCTCCGTGCGGCTTCAACGGGACTCCAGGGGATCGGTAACTTCTCCTTCCTCTCCTCGCTCTGCTATTCTGTCTTCTACGATCTCTCCTCCCGCTGCCTCTCCCTTTTTTTTGCGCGGTCTACACTTGGCCTTTTTATAAGCCTCAAGAGTACTCCCGAGCAGCGGCCAGTTCTGGGTTCGAGAGGGACTCGGAACTTGTTGAAACGGCCAGCCCCCATAATCCCGGAAGGAGATCGAACTCCCTACTAAAATGAAGGATGCTTCCGTCGACCGCTGTCCCTAGCCGTCTCTGAGTAGGACTCGGAACTCCATAATATCCGGGATCGCACACCGATTGGGACTCAACAGCCTGTCGATTCCACTCCCTCCGTAGCTCTGATCTCTTGCCTTAATCAACACCTTCTTTCCTTTTCTTTTTCGAGCCTATCTACGGACTGATTTCTTGGTTTATTTGGGAGAAAATCCAGGTCATTTGGAGCAGAACCGTGGACTGATTCCTTGGCCTGTTTAGAAGAATTATCCGGCCCATTTTTGAGCAAGCCCGTGGGCCTTGGAGATGGCTTTCAGCAAACCGAATTGGGCTTGTTTGGGCTTGCCTACGGCGCCTGTACATGCTGTACACAACCTAGATTTTTTTGGAAGACCGGACATGCCATTTCCCTTTTGTTTTCTCCTCCTTTTTTTTAATCGGCCTTGTCAACATATATATATATTTTTATAAAATTGGGTGTCAACAAGTGCCCCCCACGGGTGGTTTCTCAAAGATGAAAGTCGACGAGGGATGTCGACGAGGGACCGCCCGTGTAAGCATGTTTATGTCATCTCATTGCTTGTCCTGTTCTCTTCTTCTCTCTTTTTTTTTGAGAGGTTCATCATGGCTAAGAAGGGCACAGTCGAGGCCAGCTCTTCGAGTGGGAGATCTTTGTCTTCCGATCCCACCACTGTCGTGACCTCTCACATGCCTGCTCCCAGTCTATTAGCACGAAGCAAGTTTGGGCAGCATGATTACCATTTGTTTGCTCGGGAGCACTTATGGACCACGGCTGGTGCCGCCCACGTTGATGTTCAACTTATTCAACATGGGCATGGGCAATTCAGCTATAACCATCCAGCCCGTTATCCTGCACATCACCCCTCCGACGAGGCATTATTGGAGTTCATCCGGAGGCCTTCTCCGCTGGGGGAGGTTGATGCTGACCGCCTATCCACAGATGAGAGACGTCGGCTGGAGGGTGCCATTCTGAGAGACAGGGATAGTTTGCAGGGTACTGTGACATACTCTTATCCTTGCTTTCCTTTGGGTCTGCTTCACCATCAGCGCAGTCCACTCCGCCATCAGCTGGGTCTTTTGGGAGAATTTCAGGAGGAGTATTTCCTATCTCATGACTTTCAGCCTGACATATGGAAGCTGAACCGGGCATGCTATTCTGATTGGTCCAAGCGACGCAATGGTATTTTCTTGTTGCCAAACTGCTCCCGCTTCAGTGAGGAGGGCTATGATGGCCATTGCATACTTGATGATATTTTGGCCCACAATGTGGATAGCTGGTATGGCCGTCTGTCTATAGAGCGCTCTCATTGTCCACGACTCGGAGCTTGTGAGTGGCTCGAATATGTCTTGGCCAACTTTAGTGCTCGTTTGGAGCGCATTGGCTTGAAGAGTGCAGTAGGGGCAGCTTTGTATGAATACCCCTGCTATGATGGCTATATCCAGGCATTGGCGGAGCGCTTTAACAGGCGTTGGAACACTTTTGCCACAGCGGAGGGTGAAACTTCTATGGACTTGTGGTCCTTCCACATGCTTTCTGGGCTGCCTATCCATGGAGAGCCATATGAAGAGGTTATTCTTGATGATCTTCACAGATGCCAAACTGACGAGCATGGCAACTATGGACTTTCTTATTGCCACCGGTACTTGATCAAGGTGTGGCGAGATCTGGCTTTGATCGGCAGGGATACTCATTCTGATGGCAGACATAGAGTGAGCTGCGATGCCTGGCTACGTTTCTTTTATGGCGGCCCTTTTTGCTATGATCATACTTTTGCCAGACCGGGCAAACAGCGGACCAGCTATGCACGGCTTGATAGACCTTGTTCTGACAGGAGATATGCTGGCATGGAGGCTTGTTCAGAGACAGAGGACCCGTGGGAGCTCGGGGAGATCACTCACCTGGCTGCATATCTTGCCTACTGGCTAGTCACATTTGCCATTCCTTTTGAGGATGCTACTGTTATCCGGCCAGAGGTGTTGTTTCCAGCTTGCAGGCTAGCCTGCGGGGTCTATCTTGCTGTTGCCCCGGCTGCCCTTGCCGCGATCTATCATTCTTTTGGGGCTATTTCTTCTCATCCCTCGCCCCGAGATGTAAAGTTGTACTTGCTACTCATTATGTTAGTGCATGGGCTTCTTTCTTGTTTGATGGACTTCCTTCTCTTCGGGCAGGCTTTGATCCATTCTGCGCATTGATGTACAGATTTCTTAAAAACCCGAGATCTCAGCCGCAGCAAGAGCTCACTACTGCCAGGAGATTACTTGCCACCTTACCCGCAGAGGGTGCTAGTGGCCTGCGGTTCAGCCATAGTTCCATTGGCCACCGCCCACATTCTGCTATAAAGCATGGTGCTGACTTCTTATGGGTGGATCCACTTCTGAACAAGCCCCGCAAGTGGGCTGCTTGGGAGTGGTTTCTATCCATCCGGATGAGTGTTTTGGTTTTCCGATATGGCAGCCGTACCATTCTAGAGCCTTATTACCCTTTCAGATTTGGCAGGAATTTTGGGTATGATCAGGGTATTCCACCGAATGCCGATTTCGGCATCACTTCTCGTGTGTACTCCCAGCATGATAGCCACCTTGTTGCTGCTGAATGGTGGAATTATTTTCGCCGGCCAGGGGCGAAAGGTGACATCATTATACCACCAGTCGGGGCTTCTAGTGATTTTGATGTTGTGTATGGAAACTGGTGGTCCCATCGCAATCAGAACTACAGGAAATTACCGGCAGCCATAGCAATGGAGGAAGAGGCCCGATTAGATGTGAAGGACCATGCTCCTCCTGAGATCAGTGTGAGCTTTCTTGCACGACACTACAGGTCCCGAAAGGACAAACTGCTTCTAAAATATGATCATTGGATGAGAAGGATTGCGGCACCAGCTGTCCTTCCGACGCCCTACACCGGTGCTCTTCCTCCTTTAGTAGAACCACTACGCACTTTGCAGCATTCTCGGCAGTCAACTTTACCGCGCCCTGTTGATTGGTATGGTTTGATGGTGTCTGATTGCACCGGTCGTCGGCAGGTTCCTTTGCGGGAGGCCCTTCCCCCCACCGACTCTGTTAAGTGTTGGGTGGACTACCTAGGTCGGGTAGTATCTTCTTGGGGGCCGCTTGATGATGTACTTGATATCCAACAGGCCAATTGCTTTGGTGAGATCAAGATGGCAGTCATGAGTGCTGCGGGCAAGGTAGGGCGAGATGCCAGTTCGCTGGTCACCTGCCCCTCTGACCTGCCATTGCCAGGTATAAAATCTCCTTTCACTTTCTTTTGCTATACATGCCTCATATTAGCAGTTTATGACTCATTTTGGCTCTTTTGACCCTTTTCAGAGACCATCTCCTCTAGTGGAAAGAGGACAACTTCCAAGTCAGTGGGATCTTCACATCCTTGTAAGAGGACTCGTGAAGAGGAGAGACTTCCATCTCCTACCCCGGCGGTGGAACTCATAGGTATATGTTCAAGTTTTTTTTTTCTTGTCATTATTGCTACGCACCTTGGTGAGTTTGACCTTTCTTGCCTTGTATTTCATTTCAGAACCTTCTACTGCCAGGGTGACTCTCAGTTTCAGCCCGCCACCCCCTGTGAGGGTAGCTACTTGTGGTGAAGCACCTGTTGTTCCAGAGGTAGTGGAGGATCCTGCCACTATGGCCGGCCAAGGGGCTGATTTGATGGAAGAGTTGCTTCCGGTTGATGGCCCGATAGACACTACTTTGATTGTCATGCGGTCTCCCTCACCCATGGTTTCATTTCATGATGATGGGACCCAGTCAGACCTTGACCCCATAGTGATGCGGTCTCCATCTCCTATGGTGGGTGAGGGGGTGATGGACACTCCTACTCCGTGTTTGGACGAGCCCGTTGTGGAGGTTGATGTGGCATCAGGTGATCTTTGTGTTCCTCTCATTTATTAACACATTTATGTTTTCCCAACCTGATTTGTCATGTCTTGATAATTACTTGTGCCCTCTTCCTTTGAAGGTGCAGGTGGTGAGATTGATTCCTCGATTCTAGCACCTGTTAGCCCATGCGAGGATGCCATTGCTGGGGGTACTGGCCCTGGGCTTGTCGACCCTCCTTCACCTCCTACTGCTGGTGGTATGCCACTAAATATTCATTTCTATGCAAAAAATCCAGTTGTTGTGTATATACACTTGGCTTGTACTTATTTTTTTCTTCTCCTTCCCTCTCTTTCTTTTTTTTCTTGCAGCTGGAGCGCCCATTCCATCGGCCGACCAGCCAGCTAGCTCATCTGGTGTTTCTCCTGCGCTGGGGATTACTTGGCCTACCACCATGACTACCAACGTTCCTTCTGATGCGTGGTTTGCTGCCCATTTAGGTCGGGCAATGATAGCGGGTTTGCCTGCGTTACCGGATCCTTTGCCATCTGAGGCAGACCTGCGGGCTACGCTGAAGCAAATGACTGCATATTATCATCTCCTTGGCTGCACCATGGAGCCTTGGATATCTGCAGTTGAGGCGTTATGGGGCCAGTTTTGTGATAGGCAGCGAGAGGCTCAATCCCTGGTCTGGTGGAACACCATCCTTCTCCCACTTGCTGAGGAGAAGTTGATACAGGCACGAGGTGTTGCTGAGGCCATCTCTGTCATGGATATTCGACTGGGACAGCTTCAGGGGGACCATACCCAGGCTACTACAGCTACCGACCAGCTTGTTGCGGAGATTGCTTCTTTAGAGAGTCGGCTAGTGTCAGCTCGAGCTAGGCGTGCACAAATTGAGGAGGATTTGGCCTCGACAGGCGGAGAGCGAGACTTGCTTATTGCCACTCACTCTCGCCTACTAGAGGAGATCCAGGAGTTGGAGTTAGCTCGCCCGGCATGTTGTGCCAAGTTGGCCTTGTAGTCATCATTTTTTGTTTTCAGAGTTGACTGGGCATGTATTTTTCTTTCTTGATGTTCAATTAGCCCCCGAGGCTTGTTCGGGCACCTTGAAAATCAATTATGCAATGAAATACTTTCACATTTTGCAAATCATTCTACTTATATCCATGATGGTCGCACATTGGAGATTCTCTTTTATTATCATTTGCCACCTCCCAACAGTGTGTTTTGTTCCATATTCTGACCCCTGTCTGACTACCAGGGTTTTCTCTGGATCAAGAAGGGCTTGGGCCCCTTTAACTGACCTTCTGCTTGCATGTTCAACCAATGGTCTCTCTGTTACTATGCCTTGTTGTAACTGAGTTTTTTTTTTCCTCTTGCCTGTTGTTTTGGATTTTGACCCTTAAGGAGTTGAGGTCTCCTTAGGGCATAAAATTTTGGCGGTGAGGAATTAAGGCTTCCCCTGGGCCATGGGTTTTTGATGGCTTTATGCTAGTGGAACCCGTAGACTTGTGAGCATGTAATGATCATACTCGGTCCATAGGGTATGGGAATTTGGGATGTCCTTAAGTGTAGGGTTGTTTTCTTGGGGTATGATTTTAGGGTGGCGTGATGTCATTCAGCCCGTAGACTTATGAATGTGAAAAGGATTGCATTCGGTCCGTGGGGCATGGTATATAGACCCATAGGGCATTTGGGTATGAAATGATCATGCCCAGCTCCTATGGTTTAAGTTTAGAGGTGACTTGATGTCAAGGTGGCTTAATGCCGAAAGGTAATGAAGTTGGCTTAATGCCGAATAGCCCGTGGGACATACGAGTATGAAGAAGAGTCACAACTTGGCCTATTGGATAAACATGTAGCAGCTTGGTGTCAGTGGTTTATAATTTGTGATGGCTTGATGCCAAAAAGAAGTTGCGGTGGCTTGATGCCAAAGGAGTGTTATGGCTTGATGCCAAGAACATTTCATGGCTTGATGCCATAATGGGACATATGAGTATGGGGGAACCACACTCGGCCTTTTGGGTATGATCACGGTGGCGGCTTGATGCCAAGAGAGGGCCCGTAGGACATGTGAGCATAAAGAAGTCATGCTCCGCCTATTAGGTATTTTGAGAGTGGCTTGATGCCAGTGATTTGAATTTGAGATGGCTTAGTGTCAAAAAGGATTGTGATGGCTTGATGCCGATTAGTTATGGTGGCTTGATGCTGAAAAGGTATTATGGCTTAATGCCAATAAAATGTAGTGGCTTGATGCCGGGAAAGTATGGTGGCTTGATGCCAAGCAAATATGGATAGGGCATATGAGTATGAGATGACCATGCTCAGCCCATGAGTATGAATTTGGGACAAATCTTAAGCTTGAAGGCTCAAGATTTGAGGATTGCCGGTGGGACTTGGGGTATATGGACCAAAAGTGACACTGGCGTTGGGTTGAAAGAACCATGTAGACCGAAAGGGTCATATGGTATAAGTTTGGCTTTGATAACCACATAGACTAGGAGAGTCATGGTGGTATACGGTGGAGAAGACCTTTCTGGCCAGAATGGTCGTTTGGTCATAGAACTTATTTTTTTTGACAAGGTGTTATCCCTTCTCCCTTTGGGATGGCGTGCGAGACTTCCCGAAAATTTTATAAGCGAGAGGTGATCCTCCTCGTTGCCTCAAGTATGGTCTCCCCAGCATATTTCTACTACAAGGTAGATGAGCTTGTGGGAGCCGTTTCGTCATTGGCAACTCGGATCTCCTCCCTAATAAAATTAGGGGGAAACTCACCCATCCAACCCATTGGGTTAGGGGAGTCAGCCCTGTTTGTTGTTGTTTTTTTTTTTTAACTAGCTTGACTGCCTCTTTCGAGGTTTTCACCCAAACCAGTCCCCCATTGGATTTTGCCTATGCGCCCTTTACAAGGTTTCACATAGCGGGGTAACCCTTTTTTGCTTAAAGTGCCCTATTCGGGTTTTCACCTTAACCGGGTCTTTTCTTGACATTTTTGCCCTTAACCAATGAGATTGGCTAAGTCTGTCGGGCATCTTTTATTTTTAGCCTATTTTTTCAACATTATTCTTCATGATCCATCGGGTTCCCGTGGAACTCGTGCACTGGAGCGTAATATTTTTTGATGTGCTTGCCATTGAGTGGAGGGAACAAAATATCCCCTTTGCAATCAACCACGGTGTAGGCATCTCCCTCGAACACCTTGTCAATGATGTAGGGGCCGAGCCAATTTGAGAGAAATTTGTTTTTAGGGCGACCTGCCATAGCATCTTTCTGCTTGACCACGACAATGTCCCCTTTCTGGAATGATCTCTCTTTCACCAACTTGTCGTAGGCTCGAGACATTCTGGCTTGGTATACTTTGAGGTGTTCATAGGCTTACAGCCTTTCCCCCTCCAATTTATCTAACTCCATGAACCGTCTTTGCATTTCATCAGGTTCATCAGAAGGTAGACCATGGTGGATTGCTACCCGATAAGAAGCTAACTCCACCTCCACAGGTATGACTGCCTCACTCCCATATACCAATGAAAATGGTGAGCAACCCGTGGGTGTTTTGTATATGGTGCGGTAGGCCCAAAGTGCTTCCTGCATCTTTTCGTCCCAGCTCCGCTTCTTGTTTCCAACCACTTTGACTAAGAGTTTGCAAAGGGTCTTGTTGAATGCCTCTGCTAGGCCATTTGCTTGAGGATTGTAAACAGTGGATGTTCTCCAATCAATATGGAATTTGGAGGCCAACTTGTATATTGTTTGGTTTCTGAATGGGGTGCCGTTGTCCGACATGATGCGGCTCGGTACTCCATATCTGTATATGATGTTTTGTCGGACAAATCGAGCAACAACCTCACCGGTTACTTCCTTGGCTGCTATGGCTTCTGCCCATCTGGAAAAATAATCGGTAGCTGCAAGGATGAACTTGCAACCCTTGGAAGATGACTTGAATGGTCCCACAATATCCATTCCCCATTCGGCAAAAAGCCATGTCGGGGTTGTAGGATGTAGTTGAGTTGGGGGTCGCCTAGGGATAGGTGCAAATGCCTGGCATTCGTGGCATGTCTTTGCGAATTTCTCACAGTCAGAGAACATGCTTGGCCAGTAATACCCCTTAAGTTTGATTGCTATCTTCATTTTGGGTCCGGACTGATGTGCTCCGCATAACCCGCTATGAACCTCCTTCATCACTTGAAATGCCTCCTTCATGGACAAACACCTAGCAAGGACAGATCTTTCCTTTTCGGGTACCAATCGGTATAGCTCTCCACCAATGAGTTGGTAGGATGCCGCCCTACGTGTCAATTGTACACGTTTGGCTCGATCTTCTGGTAAGCTCCCATTTTTGATGTCAATAATTGGCTGGCGCCAATCAATTTGTTCAGGGTGATCATCTTCACCCTCTTCTATGATGTTAGCTTCCCATGTGGTTAGGTTGTCGTTGTCGATAACTGACGTTGGAAACAGCCTTCTGTGTTTGACAACAATTTCCAACTTTCCTACCGGGGGTAGTTTGATTATGGAAGCCAATTTGGCCAAGGCATCAGCCTGTGAATTTAACCTTCTTTTGACATTTTGTATGCTGAATATGTAGAATTTCTCAGCCAACCGGCTTGGTACTGCATGATAGACCATCAATTCTTCTTTCCGAACTTCAAATACGCCGAGCATTTGTTGCACGACCAGCATTGAATCCCCGAACACCTTAAGGCACCGAATTCCCATGTCAAGGGCAATTTCTAAGCCGATGACTAGGGCTTCATATTCAGCTTCATTGTTGGTGAGGGCTTCTGGCAATGTGCATGAATGGTGTAGAACTCCACCCTGTGGGCTTAGGAATACCACGCCTGCACCGGCCCTTGGTTTCAGTCTTCCATCCGGTCTTCTTTCTGTGCTGGCTGCACCATCAAAATACAATTGCCAGTATTTGATGTCCACCTATTGGGTTTCTTGCTTTTCTCCCTCCCTCAATGTCTCCTCATCATGTAACTGGAGGTTAAGAGAGGAATCCTCAGGTATAGGATGGGCGGCTAGAAAGTCTGCCATCCCCTGTCCTTTAATTGCTTTCCGTGGGATGTATTTGATTTGATGTCAAATTCCATTAGCATCAATGCCCATTTCCCAAGACGTCCAGAAGGGACTGGCTGTTTCAACATGTATTTTATGGGGTCAAACTTGGATATCAAGTTGACTTCATGTGCTAGGAGATAGTGTCTTAGCTTCTTTGACGCAAACACCAGGGCTAGACACATTTTCTCCATGGGAGAGTAGTTATGCTCGGGGCCGACCAACCTTCTGCTAAGGTAGTAGAGGGGTTGTTCTTTGCCCTCGTCATTCAATTGCGCCAGCATAGCACCCAAGGATGTGTCCAACGCTGTGATGTACAAAATAAGGGGCCTACCTTTAATAGGTGCGCCCAAAACAGGTGGATTTAAGAGATATTGTTTAAGCCCGTCTAGGGCAGCTTGACAACTCTCATCCCATTTAAATGGCGCCCCTTTCTTGGCTAACTTAGAAAAAGGTTGGCATCGGCCGGACAAGTTGGCAATGAAACGCCGAATGTAGGCGACTTTGCCTTGAAGGGACCTTAGCTCTCGTAGGTTGCGAGGAGGCGGCAGCTCCCTGATTGCCTTGATTTTATCGGGATCGATTTCAATGCCTCGATACCTGACTATGAAGCCAAGGAATTTCCCACTAGATACGCCAAAGGCACATTTCATGGGGTTCATCTTTAATTTATATTGTTGGAGTCGCTCGAACACCTTTTTCAGGTCACCCAGGTGATCTTCTCGCTTTCTTGTCTTGACAACCAGGTCATCGACATAGCACTCGACCAGATCATGCAACATTTCATCAAAGATCTTGGTCATAGCCCTTTGGTATATCGCCCCTGCATTTTTGAGTCCAAACGGCATCCTTTTGTAGTTGAACACCCCCTTAGGGGTACGAAATGCCGTGAAGCTTTTGTCTTCTGTGGACATCAAAATTTGATTGTAACCTGAGGAGCCATCCATAAATGACAAGGCTTCATGCCCCGTGGTCACGTCTACCATATTTTCAGGAATCGGTAGAGGGAAGTCATCCTTTGGGCAAGCTCTATTCAGGTCACGATAGTCAATGCAGACCCGAATCTGTCCACTTTTCTTCTTCACTGGCACGACATTGGCAAGCCACACAGGGTACATGCAAGGCTCAATGAAGTCAACTTCTATAAGTTTATCAATTTCGGCATTGACTTTGAGCTCTAAATCAGCCCGCATGCGTCTTTGCTCTTGTTTAACTGGCTTTACCGAGGGAAGTATGGCCAGTTTATGGACTGCCACCTCTGGTGAAAGCCCAGGCATCTCGTTGTAAGTCCAGGCGAAGCAATCCCTGAACTCTTCTAGCAGAAGCTGGTATTGGACTTTTTCTTTTTCACTGAGGAGGGCACTGATGAAGATAGGCCTTGGATCCTCTGTGGTCCCCAAATTAATTTCGAGGAGGTCGTCGACTGTAGCTTGACCACCATCCTCAATCTCTTCAGGGGCTGGTTGCAAATCAACCAATTCCCCATCTTCTTCTTTACTTTCTATTTCATGGGCTTCTGCCTGGATGAGGCCATTATCAACCTGAATTTGTTAGGGATCTTCTGGTTGAGCTTCCTGCTCTGTCTCCTCCTCAGAGGATTCATCAAAGACAGGGGCAACTTCTTCATCTTTGCGAACACTGGCCATATTGACTGCATAGTGCACCATCGGCTCATAGTCAGAGTCATAGCCCAAGCAATATTTCTTATTCTTTACTTTCAACCATTTTTCGAAGTTCCACATTTGTTTGAACATTTTGTCTCTTAGGCGACTTTGCTTATCAGGAACTCCTTGTTCCCGGCACATCTGTCACTTCTTTTGGGACATGGCTTCTATTGGTTCCACATGTACCATATAAGAGTCGAGCTCTTCGGGCCAACCAAAGTCATCTTCCCGAGCTCGCTCACATGGATATTCCTCCCGATGATATATGAGCGTTGATCCATCAGGGTAGGGGACTGTGAATGTTTCCAGCTTTTGCACCGTTTGAAGCTCACGTTCTCCAGCTAGCCACATCAGATCCGGTGGCATGCATATGCTGTCTTCGAAAGCTTTGGCGATGGAGTTGGCATTGAACTTGATAGGGCGCCACTCCTTTCTTTCAGAGTTTATCTTTAGCCTGTGCAATTTTGCCTTGACTTCATTGATGGTGATATCTTCATCAAGTTGTTCATCCGCCATCTTCTGTTTTCCCTTATCAGCTTTGGCTTTAAAGGACTCTGCATAGAGATAGAGTTGTGCATCGGACAGATGACACTCGGCCACCTCGAAAGGGGCTTGGTCTGCATCTACTCTGCATTGCACACCTTCCTTGTTGTATTTGAGGCATCGATGAAGCGTTGAAGGCACGACCCAATTTGTATGCAACCATGGGCGGCCCAGGAGAGCCCTGTAGGTGGTATCGGCATCTATGACATAGAATGTTGTCTTGGTGTTGAAGTCACCCAACACCAGGTCCACCTCGACTTTTCCCATGGCTTCTTCTGAATCTTGGTTGAACCCGGATATAGTAACTCCGGAGACCTTCTGAAGATAAGGCATAAGATACAGAGCCCTGAAGGTCTTGAGCGGGAGTATGTTGACAGCCGAACCTGCGTCGACCATGATCCGGTTTAATTCGTGCCCATTTACCAGCCCTTTCATGTATAGCGGCCGGTTGTGGAATGCTGAAGGATACATCATATCCTCCTCGGTGAATGAAACCGATGCCGCATAAGCTTCATACTAGCCCAACTCGGCCAAGTGGGCTTCGTAGGCTTATGGTGCTTGCAGCACTGCCATAAGGGCTTCTCGGAGTTCCTTGCTAAGGGATATGACTTCCCATTGGCCTAAGTGCACGGGGAGTCTCTTTAACTGGAGAAGGACCTTTTTGTCCACTTTTTCCTTCATTTCGGCCAGTGGAGGGAGAGAATCTGGCGGTGGAGGGAAGAATTGCTCCATTATATTTTCCACCACTGTATCAGTTGGAATTGGCTCCTCTGGTTCATTTGGTTGAGGCGGTTGCTGGGACGTGCTTGGTTGGTTGGCTTTATCCATCACATGCTCCTTTTGCACCTCCTTGGGCCTTGCTGGCTGTTCGGAAGTGGTATTTATTGTGTCATCCCCCTCGTCATCTGAGAAGGGTTGGAATTGAATGACCCGGGCAGGGGGCTGCCTGACCAATGGAGGTGGTATGGGCATGGGTTGTTCATCCCTGAAGTAGATGACTTTGTTGTTATCGGGGTGTTGCCCCCAGCCTCCACGGGAGTTTCTATTGTTTCGCCTTTGATAGGTGACTTCGGGACGAGAAGATCGCCCCGGTTTTCATTTCCCCGGTTGTAGAAGTCGGCGGGTGGTGGGATGCTCACCACATTGCATGACAATCTATGAAAGCGGGATGCTAGATCACGAGCATACGGCTCTTCCTCACCTTCTCCCCAGAAGTCAGATATGCTGTCAAATGGGATTTCTTCCCCTGTGACCATCTTTCTTCGATTTCCACGAGCCATTGCTCGAAGGAAGCTTGTTTGGCTCATTCGCCCCAAGGAATATATGCATCGAGGGGAGCCGGGCCCGAAGGCTATTTTGGCTCGTATTCCTCGAGCCGATCAATAAGTTTTTGAAGTTTCGAAGGGGTGTGGGATTACGAAGGCGTGCTTCCATTTCCCGAGTTTGCTTCTGGCGTTGTGCCTTTCTTTTATCTCGCTTTTCTTTTGTTTTTCGCATGTTTTCTTTGGTTGACAGGACCACCTGGTCCTCTGTAAGGTGCTGGTTGCTTGGCCTCGTCGGCTTGTGTAGCTTGTTCGGCCCGGCGATTCGCTCTCTTGCGGGCACCGCACGCACGACTTGAGCCTTCTCCTCCCGGGTGGGAACTTTTTGCCATGGCCGATCAAGTTCTTCCTGGACAACCTCTTGGGCTTTCTCCTCACAGAACTTATTAGCGGCTTTTATGTTCCTTTGTATGGCTTCAGGGGTGAATGTCTGGTAAGCCGAGTAGACTTAGGTTGTGACAGCCTCTGTGACTCCTTTCCAAGACATCTTATCTTTTCTCACCTGAAATGGACGAGACAAACGGGTTAGATGTAGAGAGTTTAGTTTCATTTTAAAAGATGCATATTTCCTTGGATTGCTACGACGGAGAGATGAAGGGAAGGAGAGCTCCCACTGGGCGTGCCAACTGATGTAACCTCAAAAAATCTAAAGAAAAAGATTTAAGTTTTATTTGTTTTTTAAAACATGAATTTCCAAAACAAATAAAACTTAAATCTTTTTCTTTAGATTTTTTGAGGTTACATCAGTTGGCACGCCCAGTGGGAGCTCTCCTTCCCTTCATCTCTCCGTCGTAGCAATCCAAGGAAATATGCATCTTTTAAAATGAAACTAAACTCTCTACATCTAACCCGTTTGTCTCGTCCATTTCAGGTGAGAAAAGATAAGATGTCTTGGAAAGGAGTTTTCTGGACTGAACAGTACGTTAACACGCGTACCAACGGGATACTGGCGTTTCCCCCTGTACAATGATGTTCGGGACGTGCCCGGAGGTGTTCCTACCACCACACTGCCTCGGTGTGGAACTTGTCACCCCCGTCGTGGATTCGGCCGACATCAACCCCATCAGCCAGATCATCCTGGCTATTCAAATGGAAGATGTTGAACAAGACAAAGAAGAAGAACCGGTGCCAGCCTTGGCACCACTTTCCGTCAATCAGATCACAATCACTGAGGAGGCTCCAGAACCGCCCAAACCACAAAGGTTCCGGGTCGGGAGGACTCCAACTTCATGCTCCTCGCGGCTCTCATTCATAATGGGTTCCATGAGGATTTACTGGAAGGGGCGCTCTACCGTCCCGATATATACTCAAGCTGAGCTGAGGCGGATAAGGCCTAGGCTCGCCATATTGCCACTAGCCAACCACTTTGCCACACTGGCGGAGTCGGAGGAGCAAGATAAGGTTGCTCCCCAGCCTTGTGATAAACTCATTGCATTTGCACGGGGGGAGAAGAAATCTCCCGCCCGCCAACTCACTTTTGACAAACCAATGGTCCGAACTACTCACCAGAAGAGGGGGCAGCCCTCTTATCTGAAAACTGATGAAATCAGCCGGTCGCCGGCTAACTATACTACTCGGGTGAGGGACCCGCCATCAACTCCTCGTTTTGGTTGGGTCAACCGAAGAATTGTGCCGTCCCCATACACTACTTTCAAGGTGAGGGGTCAACCCTCAACTCAACGTTTCCGGAAGGACAGCCGATCAACGGTCCCGTCCGCCAAGATAACTCAACGGGCTAGGAATCAATCCTATGCTCGCCAAAAGCAAGAAGACACCCAGTTACCGGTCCAATTCGGTGACGTTCCCTGGTTTTGGAATCAATCCAATGACCATGACAAGGTTCGGGGGCAGAAGCAATCTGCGCCCCGATATATGCCAAAAGTTGATCGGTTCGCCAGTCAACCTTCACATACTACTCATCCGACTGGGGCCAAGCCTCCAGGTCAGTCCAACATGACTCAGACAAAGGATCAACCAGATGTCCGTCATACGAACAGGGGGCTGGGGAATAAATCCTCTACCCAAGAAGTCAAACAAATATGGGTGCCCAAGGCAAAGGTTCCCACCTCGGGACCTCTGCCTAAAGTTATCCATCCTCACCACGCAGCCGGCTGCTCTTCCAGCTCCCGGTCCGTTAAATCTTCACAACCAAAGGCCGCTCCACCTCGGCCGGCGGTTCAATTTGCACCACCATTCAGACGCTGCTACGCGTCCTATTATCATGACAATCAGTTCACGGTCCCCCGGACCTTACCAGAAAGGGAGTCGGTCTCTACTCGGCTCATGCCTTCCCGCAAAGCCCCAAAAAGACATGTGGTACAGGGGGCAGGGGGCAAAATAAAAATCTTCTCCTGCTTGGCTACTTCAAGCACAAGCCGGCGTGAAGAGGGCGCCGAGGCTCCACGAACTGCAGTCCGGACTGGGGCAACTAATACCCGCAGTCAAACTGCTCTTCAAGCGACGAATCCTCCAAGGCAGCCCTTGGTAATCGATCCTCCACAACAGGAAGAGGTGGAGGAAGGGGCACACCAAGACAACCAGGAAGCTGAAGCTGCACCTCCGAATCTTGACTTAGCCGAGTTATGGAGCGAGAATCAACAGTTGAAGATGCTGCTAAGAAACTTTGGGTTGTTACAATCCCAACCGGCCCAGAATTCTGGAGTGGCAGAGGCTCCTGAAGAACCACCTATGCAGATGGAACAACCTCCCGCACCTCGCCTGCGGCCGGCGGTATACCAGCCTCCTCCCCAACAACCGTCACAATGGATGGCGCCGGAGGATGAAATTCACGTCACATCTCAGGCCTACCAACCGCCACAAGACTATGCGGCGGTGTCCCAAAAGATAATGATTGAACGCCTGATCGATGCCAAGCTGGCTGAACATGATGATGGACTGGCCACGGTGGATTTATACCGGGTTCCATACCCTATCCACCATCAATTTAAGAAGCTGCCGGTAGAAGTCACCAAGATCCCCAAGTGTCCAAGATTCGATGGGCGTGGATCCCCAAAAGAACACTTGGCACTCTATGTCACACATATGGGTGAACTGGCGCTTGAGGAGTCTTACCTCCTCAGATATTTCGCCACAACTTTAACCGGATCAGCCTTTGAATGGTACTCCAAGCTAAAACCAAACTCGGTAGCAAACTGGGAGGACATGCAGAGGAAATTCATCGAAAGATTCAAGCTAACAGAAAGGCCGTTCACGTTAGTCGAACTAACCTCTCTGCGTCAACGGAGGGATGAATCGGCTGTGGATTATGTCAAACGGTGGAGAAACTTGTGCATGAAGTGTTCTAACCCACCGGCAAATGAAGAGGCTGTTGGCCTGTGCAAACGAGGGCTGCGTCCGGAAATGCTAGAAAAGCCGTTGGTTACCAACATCCGGACATTTGATGAGCTGAATCGGGTAGTCTCCGAGCTTGAGCTCTTCTACGCTGACAACCCGACAGTTCTTACCACCAAGCAAAAGATGATGAAGGACAAACAGCCGGCGGCCAAGGATGTCTACACGGTGGATTTCACCCCGGCCAAAAATGGTGGCAATGGGGGCAAGAAGGACGTGCAGATATCAACTTCAGCACCCAAGAATTTCAACCAGCCAGGTCCCATGACCACATTGGCTGACCGTCTGAAAAAGCCGTACTCTTTCCCTAGGGAGTACACCAAAAGGCTATTCAACATGTGCACGAAGGAGAGCCTAATCACTCTTCCACAGCCTAAACGGCCTGGAGATGTCAACAAGGCTGATGATCCCAACTTCTGTCAATACCATCGAATGTTAGGTCATTCTCTGGAAGACTGCTATCTGTTCAAGGATCAGGCGGAGGCCCTAATTCGAGATGGAACCATCGACATGGGCAAACACTTGATAAACCCGCCACGGTCACATGTCAAGCCCAAGCAGCCCCTAAACTTCACGGTAAATGTCATACATCAGGGGCGTTCACTTAACAGACGGGTGCAGGCTTCACCTCACTAACATGCCGTGCATGATCACTGGCATCCCGAAATCTACAACATGGCTGCCAGGACTACGGCAATATTGGAAAAATTTCGCCAGCGGTGTGCCCGGCTTGAATGGGATTTACAACTCACCATAGTCAACTTGCCATCACTAATGACAGGTGAAGTGGCAGAAGATGAGTTGTACCCAGCAGATGACGAGGAGTCGATGGACTTCTCGAGCCATGGGTCACATACTGGAACCCCAGAAGACACAGTGAATCAATCCGGTTCCTGGGGATCATGGGAGTCAGAGAATACTCCACCAACCGGAAGTAACAGGGAACAAGAGGTGTCCGACGCAGACTCCTATATGGTTCCGAATCCACAGCCAAGACAGCAGAGAAGGGAAGGGCCAAGGAGCCCACCTACATGTCCTGGCTATGAGCGGTATTCATTCCCCCAGGGGATGACTTACCCTCTCTTCCAATACTGTGCCAGGGCAGGCCTGATTGCCCCATACTCTCAAGACAAACCGCACAACTTCATGTTCCCATGTGAGGGGTGTATGTATCACCTCACTATGGAGCATTCTCTAGAAAGCTGCAGGGCCGCAAGGGGGCAAATTGAACATTTGATAAGGGACGAGGTACTAAACCTGGGACGTCACCTTATTCAACCCCCACGACCACATGCTGTCCGAGGGCCATACACCTCGGCTTATGTCATTCATGCCACTCCAGAAACAAGTGTACAGCGAGGGCATCATACCGGGGGCAAGTCACAGAGGCTGTCACAACCTAAGTCTACTCGGCTTACCAGATATTCACCCCTGAAGCCATAAAAAGGAACATAAAAGCCGCTAATAAGTTCTGTGAGGAGAAAGCCCAAGAGGTTGTCCAGGAAGAACTTGATCGGCCATGGCAAAAAGTTCCCACCCGGGAGGAGAAGGCTCAAGTCAGGGCAGAAGCAGCCCGCAAGAGAGCAGAACTGCTGGCTGAACAAGCTACACAAGCCGACGAGGCCAAGCAACCAGCACCTTACAGAGGACCAGGTGGTCCTGTCAACCAAAGAAAACATGCGAAAAACAAAAGAAAAGCAGATAAAAGAAAGGCACAACGCCAGGAAGCAAAACTGTGGGAAATGGAAGCACGCCTTCAGAATCCCACACCCCTTCAGAAACTTCAAAAACTTATTGATCAGCTCGAGGAATACGAGCCAAAATAGCCTTCGGGCCCGGCTCCCCTCGATGCATATATTCCTTGGGGCGAATGAGCCAAACAGGCTTCCTTCGAGCAATGGCTCATGGAAATCAGAAGAAAGATGGCTGCAGGGGAAGAAATCCCATTTGACAGCATATCTGACTTCTGGGGAGAAGGTGAGGAAGAGCCGTATGCTCGTGATCTAGCATCCCGCTTTCATAGATTGTCATGCAATGTGGTGAGCATCCCACCACCCGCCGACTTCTACAACCGGGGAAATGAAAACCGGGGGCGATCTTCTCGTCCCGAAGTCACCTATCAAAGGCGAAACAATAGAAACTCCCGTGGAGGCTGGGGGCAACACCCCGATAACAACAAAGTCATCTACTTCAGGGATGAACAACCCATGCCCATACCACCTCCATTGGTCAGGCAGCCCCCTGCCCGGGTCATTCAATTCCAACCCTTCTCAGATGACGAGGGGGATGACACAATAAATACCACTTCCGAGGAGCCAGCAAGGCCCAAGGAGGTGCAAAAGGAGCCTGTGATGGATAAAGCCAACCAACCAAGCACGTCCCAGCAACCGCCTCAACCAAATGAACCAGAGGAGCCAATTCCAACTGATACAGTGGTGGAAAATATAATGGAGCAATTCTTCCCTCCACCGCCAGATTCTCTCCCTCCACTGGCCGAAATGAAGGAAAAAGTGGACAAAAAGGTCCTTCTCCAGTTAAAGAGACTCCCCGTGCGCTTAGGCCTATGGGAAGGCATATCCCTTAGCAAGGAACTCCGAGAAGCCCTTATGGCAGTGCTGCAAGCACCAGAAGCCTACGAAGCCCACTTGGCCGAGTTGGGCCAGTATGAAGCTTATGCGGCATCGGTTTCATTCACCGAGGAGGATATGATGTATCCTTCAGCATTCCACAACCGGCCGCTATATATGAAAGGGCTGGTAAATGGGCACGAATTGAACCGGATCATGGTCGACGCAGGTTCGCTGTCAACATACTCACGCTCAAGACCTTTAGGGCTCTGTATCTTATGCCTTATCTTCAGAAGGTCTCCGGAGTTACTATATCCGGGTTCGACCAAGATTCAGAAGAAGCCATGGGAAAAGTCGAGGTGGACCTGGTGTTGGATGACTTCAACACCAAGGCAACATTCTATGTCATAGATGCCGATACCACCTACAGGGCTCTCTGGGGCCGCCTACGGTTGCATACAAAGTGGGTCGTGCCTTCAACGCTTCATCGAGGCCTCAAACACAACAAGGAAGGTGGGCAATGCAGAGTAGATGCAGAGCAAGCCCCTTTCGTGGTGGCCGAGTGTCATCTGTCAGATGCACAACTCTATCTCCAGGCAGAGTCCTTTAAAGCCAAAGCTGATAAGGGAAAACAGAAGATGGTGGATGAACAACTTGATGAAAATATCACCATCAATGAAGTTAAGGCAAAATTGCACAGGCTAAAGATAAACTTTGAAAGGAAGAAGTGGTGCCTTATCAAGTTCAATGCCAACTCCATCGCCAAAGCTTTCGAAGACAGCATATGCATGCCACCGGATCTGATGTGGCTAGCTGGAGAACGTGAGCTTCAAACGGTGCAAAAGCTGGAAACATTCACAGTCCCCTGCCCTGATGGATCAACGCTCATATATCATCGGGAGGAATATCCATGTGAGCGAGCTCGGGAAGATGACTTTGGTTGGCCCGAAGAGCTCGACTCTTATATGGTACCTGTGGAACCAATCGAAACCATGTCCCAAAAGAAGCGACAGATGTGCCGGGAACAAGGAGTTCCTGATAAGCAAAGTCGCCTAAGAGACAAAATGTTCAAACAAATGTGGAACTTCGAAAAATAGTTGAAAGTAAAGAATAAGAAATATTGCTTGGGCTATGACTCTGACTATGAGCCGATGGTGCACTATGCAGTCAATATGGCCAGTGTTCGCAAAGATGAAGAAGTTGCCCCTGTCTTTGATGAATCCTCTGAGGAGGAGACAGAGCAGGAAGCTCAACCAGAAGACCCCCAACAAATTCAGGTTGATAATGGCCTCATCCAGGCAGAAGCCCATGAAATAGAAAGTAAAGAAGAAGATAGGGAATTGGTTGATTTGCAACCAGCCCCTGAAGAGATTGAGGATGGTGGTCAAGCTACAGTCGACGACCTCCTCGAAATTAATTTGGGGACCACAGAGGATCTCCAAGGCCTATCTTCGTCAGTGCCCTCCTCAGTGAAAAAGAAAAAGTCCAATACCAGCTTCTGCTAGAAGAGTTCAGGGATTGCTTCGCCTGGACTTACAACGAGATGCCTGGGCTTTCACCAGAGATGGCAGTCCATAAACTGGCCATACTTCCCTCGGTAAAGCCAGTTAAACAAGAGCTAAGACGCATGCGGGCTGATTTAGAGCTCAAAGTCAATGCCGAAATTGATAAACTTATAGAAGTTGACTTCATTGAGCCTTGCATGTACCCTGTGTGGCTTGCCAATGTCGTGCCAGTGAAGAAGAAAAGTGGACAGATTCGGGTCTGCATTGACTATCGTGACCTGAATAGAGCTTGCCCAAAGGATGACTTCCCTCTACCGATTCCTGAAAATATGGTAGACGTGACCACGGGGCATGAAGTCTTGTCATTTATGGATGGCTCCTCAGGTTACAATCAAATTTTGATGTCCAGTGTCCACAGAAGACAAAAGCTTCACGGCATTTCGTACCCCTAAGGGGGTGTTCAACTACAAAAGGATGCCGTTTGGACTCAAAAATGCAGGGGCGACATACCAAAGGGCTATGACCAAGATCTTTGATGAAATGTTGCATGATCTGGTCGAGTGCTATGTCGATGACCTGGTTGTCAAGACAACGAAGCGAGAAGACCACCCGGGTGACCTGAAAAAGGTGTTCGAGCGACTCCAACAATATAAATTAAAGATGAACCCCATGAAATGTGCCTTTGGCGTATCTAGTGGAAAATTCCTTGGCTTTATAGTCAGATATCGGGGCATTGAAATTGATCCCGATAAAATCAAGGCAATCTGATGCGGGACAAACCGGCTAATTCGGCTAAACCAAACGAAAACGTCTTAAACCGGCGCTAATCGCCCTAAACAGACCTAAACGGACCCAAAAATGGCATAAACCGGCTTCGAACAGCTCAAAACAGGCCCAAACCGGGCCCACAACACCCTGAACCGGCTCAAAACGCCCTGAACCGGCCTGAACCGGCCGGTTCAGGCCCTGAACCCTGTTGGACCGGGTTTGGCGACCGGTCTGGCCGCGGACCGGCCGGCCGCGGGCCGCGCGGCCGCGAGCGAGCGAAACCGGGGGGAGGGGGGTCGTGGCGCCCGCTCGTGCTGATCCGGGTGGTTTCATGGCCGCGCCTCCGCCGTCGAAGACCGCCGACGTGGCAAGCCGCGTGGTCGCAAGCCGCGGCGCGAGCGTACCCCGACGGGGGTCATGGCGCTCTCCTGGACGGCGTCGAGGTGGTCGCGTGGCCGTCTCCACGCCGTCGCCTATGTGCCGTCTTGGGAGCATCGCGGCCTCCCGCGAAGTCGTGAGCCGCGACAAAAGAGCACGGGTTGATGGGCAAGGCGTCGTCGTCTTCGTCCGGGCGAGTCCCCGCAGGGGAGCAGGTGGCGTCGTCCTCCGGCAGGTGCGCACGGGGCTGGCGATGCAGGGGGGAGTAGGGGGCACACGCCGCCGACACCTCACGCCATCGTCTTCTTCCTAACGGGTCCCGTAGTGGAGCAGGCACTGCAACGGCGCCGACGCCACCATGGGAGGGGACCACCGGAGAGGGAAAGAGCCGGAGATGGCGGATGGAGGACGTCGAGAAGGAGTCGCATGGGAGGGAGGATCCGGGGATCGCCGGATCCTCCTCCCGCTTCATCTCTTCTTCTCCGCTTCTTCTCCTCGGCGCTGTCTGAATGGGATCCCGCTGGATCCGTCGCTGTAAGAGGGAGGTCGCAGGGGGGGAACCAGATCCGGCGATGGCAGCCGGGTAGAGATGAAGCGGGAGGCGGAGGTCGGTGCTGAACGCGACGTCGTCGAACCGTGAAGGTGAAGGGGGAAGAAGAGAGGAACGGCACAGAGGCCGGAAGGTGAGGAGGGGGAAGGGGATCGGCGACCTCGCCGTTTCTGGAAGGTGGAATGGACTGCCGGCCTTATGCCGGAGGTGGGAGAGGAGCGGCCCTCACTGGCCGGGGTGGGGGAGGATGGGGCCGCAGCCCCTATGCGGGAGAACACCGCCCGAAGGCTCCAAAAATTCACTGTATTTCACTTGTTCGAACTCTGTACATTGGTCCTCTTTTAAAGAGGGAGATGTGAAAATTAAACAAAATGACTCCCTAAGACATCTATTTATATACTTGTCCTCATAGGGACACAGAATTAAAAGAAAAACCCAAAATATCAAAAATATGTCCCCATCACAATCAGGGAGCTGCCGCCTCCTCGCAACCTACGAGAGCTAAGGTCCCTTCAAGGCAAAGTCGCCTACATTCGGCGTTTCATCGTCAATTTGTCTAGCCGATGCCAACCTTTTTCTAAGCTAGCCAAAAAAGGGGCTCCATTTAAATGGGATGAGAGTTGTCAAGCTGCCCTGGACGGGCTTAAACATATCTCTTAAATCCACCTGTTTTGGGCGCCCCTATTAAAGGTAGGCCCCTCATTTTGTACATCACTGCGTTAGACACATTTTTGGGTGCTATGCTGGCGCAATTAAATGACGAGGGCACAGAACAACCCCTCTACTATCTTAGCAGGAGGTTGGTCGGCCCCGAGCGCAACTACTCCCCCATGGAGAAAATGTGCCTGGCCTTAGAGTTTGCCGCAAAGAAGTTAAGGCACTATCTCCTGGCACATGAAGTCAGCTTGATATCCAAGTTTGACCCCATAAAATACATGTTAAAGCAACCAGTCCCTTCTGGACGCCTCGGGAAATGGGCATTGATGCTAATGGAATTTGACATCAAATATGTCCCACAAAAGGCAATTAAAGGACAGGAGATGGCAGACCTTCTAGACGCCCATCCTATACCTGAGGATTCACCTCTTAACCTCCAGTTACATGATGAGGAGACATTGAGGGAAGGAGAAAAGCAAGAAGCCCAACAGGTGGACATCAAATATTGGCAATTGTATTTTGATGGTGCAGCCAGCACAGAGAGGAGACTTGATGGGAAATTAAAACCAAGGGCCGGTGCAGGCATGGTATTCCTAACCCCACAAGGTGGAGTTCTACACCATTCATGCACATTGCCAGAAGCCCTCACCAATAATGAAGCTGAATATGAAGCCCTCGTCATCGGCTTAGAAATTGCCCTTGACATGGGAATTTGGTGCCTTAAGGTGTTCGGAGATTCAATGTTGGTCGTGCAACAAATGCTCGGCGTATTCGAAGTCCGGAAAGAAGAATTGATGGTCTACCATGCAGCAGCAAGCCGGTTGGCCGAGAAATTCTACATATTCAGCATACAACATGTCAAAAGAATGCTAAATTCACAGGCTGATGCCTTAGCCAAATTGCCTTCTATGATCAAACTACCCCCGGTAGGAAGGTTGGAAATTGTTGTCAAACACAGAAGGCTGTTTCCAACGTTAGTTATCGACAACGACAACCTAACCACATGGGAAGCTAACATCATAGAAGAGGGTGAAGATGATCGCCCTGAACAAATTGATTGGCGCCAGCCAATTATTGACATCAAAAATGGGAGCTTACCAGAAGATCGAGCCAAACGTGTGCAATTGACACGTAGGGCGGCATCCTACCAACTCATTGGTGGAGAGCTATACCGATTGGTACCCGAAAAAGAAAGATCTATCCTTGCCAGATGTCTGTCCATGAAGGAGGCATTTCAAGTGATGAAGGAGGTTCATAGCGGGTTATGCGGAGCACATCAGTCCGGACCCAAAATGAAGATAGCAATCAAGCTTAAGGGATATTACTGGCCAAGCATGTTCTCTGACTGCGAGAAATTCGCAAAGACATGCCATGAATGCCAGGCATTTGCACCTATCCCTAGGCGCCTCCCAACACAACTGCATCCTACAACCCCGACATGGCCTTTTGCCGAATGGGGAATGGATATTGTGGGACCATTCAAGCCACCTTCCAAAGGTTGCAAATTCATCCTTGCAGCTACCGATTACTTTTCCAGATGGGCAGAAGCCATAGCAGCCAAGGAAGTAACCGGTGAGGTTGTTGCTCGATTCGTCCGACAAAACATCATATACAGATATGGAGTACCGAGCCGCATCATGTTGGACAACGACACCCCATTCAGAAACCAAACAATATATACAAGTTGGCCTCCAAATTCCACATTGATTGGAGAACGTCCACTGTTTACAATCCTCAAGCAAATGGCCTAGCAGAGGCATTCAACAAGACCCTTTGCAAACTTTTGGTCAAAGTGGTTGGAAACAAGAGGCGGAGTTGGGACGAAAAGATGCAGGAAGCACTTTGAGCCTACCGCACCATATACAAAACACCCACGGGTTGCTCATCATTTTCATTAGTATATGGGAGTGAGGCAGTCATACCTGTGGAGGTAGAGTTGGCTTCTTATCGGGTAGCAATCCACCATGGTCTACCTTCTGATGAACCTGATGAAATGCAAAGGCGGTTCATAGAGTTAGATAAATTGGAGGGGGAAAGGCTAAAAGCCTATGAACACCTCAAAGTATACCAAGCCAGAATGTCTCGAGCCTACGACAAGTTGGTGAAAGAGAGGTCATTCCAGAAAGGGGACATTGTCATGGTCAAGCAGAAAGATGCTATGGCAGGTCGTCCTAAAAACAAATTCCTTCCAAATTGGCTCGGCCCCTACATCATCAACAAGGTGTTCGAGGGAGGTGCCTACACCGTGGTAGATTGCAAAGGGGATATTTTGTTCCCTCCACTCAACGGCAAGCACATCAAAAAATACTACGCTCTAGAGCACGAGTTCCACAGGAACCCGATGGATCATGAAGAATAATGTTGAAAAAATGGGCTAAAAATAAAAGATGCCCGACAGACTTAGCCAATCTCATTGATTGGTTAAGGGCAAAAATGTCAAGAAAAAAAACCCGGTTAAGGTGAAAACCCGAATAGGGCACTTTAAGCAAAAAAGGGTTACCCCGCTATGTGAAAACCCTATAAAGGGCGCATAGGCAAAATCCAATGGGGAACTGGTTTGGGTGAAAACCTCGAAAGAGGCAGTCAAGCTAGCTAAAAAAAACAACAAAAACAAACAAGGCTGACTCCCCTGACCCAATGGGTTGGATGGGTGAGTTTCCCCTTAATTTTATTAGGGAGGAGGTCCGAGTTGCCAATGACGAAACGGCTCCCATAAGCTCATCTACCTTGTAGTAGAAATATGCTGGGGAGACCATACCTGAGGCAACGAGGAAGATCACCTCTTGCTTATAAAATTTTCGAGAAGTCTTGCACGCCATCCCAAAAGGAGAAGAGATAACACCTTGTCAAAAAAAATAAGTTCTATGACCAAACGGCCATTCTGGCCAAAAAGGTCTTCTCCACCGTATACCACCATGACTCTCCTGGTCTATGTGATTATCAAAGCCAAACTTATACCATATGACCCTTTCGGTCTACATGGTTCTTTCAACCCAACGCCAGTGTCGCTTTTGGTCCATATACCCCAAATCCCACCGGCAATCCTCAAATCTTGAGCCTTCAAACTTAGATTTGTCCCAAATTCATACTCATGGGCTGAGCATGGTCATCTCATACTCATATGCCTTATCCATATTTACCTGGCACCAAGCCACAATACCCTCCCGGCATCAAGCCATCATATTTTCCCGGCATTAAGCCATAATACTTTCTCGGCATCAAGCCACCATAACTAATCGGCATCAAGCCATCACAATCCGCTTTGGCATTAAGCCATTTCAAATCATGATTCACTGGCATCAAGCCACTCTCAAATTTATACCCAAAAGGGGTTGGGCATGGCTTCTTCCCCATAATACCCTATGGGTTGTACCGACACTAAGCCACCATAATTATACCTAATAGGCCGAGCATAACTCCTTTATGTTCATATGTCCTACGGGTCCTTTCTTGGCATCAAGCCGCCACCGTAATCATACCCAAAAGGCCGAGTGTGGTTCCCCCATACTCATATGTCCCACGGGTTACTATGGCATCAAGCCATGAAATGTTCTTGGCATCAAGCCATAACACCCCTTTGGCATCAAGCCACCACAACTTTTCGGCATCAAGCCATCACAAATTAGAGGCCACTGGCACCAAGCCGCCACATTGTTACCCAATAGGCCAAGTGTGTCGCTTATCACACTCATATGTCCTACGGGTTATTCGGCATTAAGCCAACTTCTTTACCTTTCGGCATCAAGCCACCTTGGCATCAAGCCACCTCCAAACTTTAACCCTAGGAATTGGGCATGGTCACTTCATACCCAAATGCCCCATGGGTCTATATACCATGCCCCACGGACCGAATGCGATCCTTTTTACATTCATAAGTCTACGGGCTGAATGGCATCACGCCACCCTAAAATCATACCACAAGAAAACAACCCTATACCTAGAGACATCCCAAGTTCCCATACCCTATGGACCGAGTATGATCATTACATGCTCACAAGTCTACGGGTTCCACTGGCATAAAGCCATCAAAACCCATGGCCCAGGGGAAGCCTTAATTCCTCACCGCCCAAATTTTATGCCCTATGGAGACCAACTCCTTAAGGGTCAAAATCCAAACGACCTGCAGGAAGAAAAACTCACAGTTACAACAAGGCATAGTAACAGAGAGACCATTGGTTGAACGGGCAAGCAAAAGGTCAGTTAAAGGGGCCCAAGCCTTTCTCGATCCAGAGAAAACCCTGGTAGTCAGACAGGGGTCGAAGCATGAAGCAAAACACACTATTTTCAAGTTGCGAGTGATAGTGAAAGAGAATTTCCATTGTGCGACCAGCATGGATATAAGTGGAATCATTTGCAAAATGTGAAAGTATTTCATTCCATAATTGATTTTCAAGGTGCCCGAACAAGCCTCGGGGGCTAATTGAACATCAAGAAAGAAAAACTACATGTCCAGTCAACTCTGAAAACAAAAAAATGGTGACTACAAGGCCAACTTGGCACAACACGCCGGGCGAGCTAACTCCAGCTCCTGGATCTCCTCTAGTAGGCGAGAGTGAGTGGCAACAAGCAAATCTCGCTCTCCGCCTGTCGAGGCCAAATCCTCCTCAATCTGTGCACACCTGGCTCGAGCTGACACTAGCCGACTCTCTAAGGAAGCAATCTCAGCAACAAGCTGGTCGGTAGCTGTAGTAGCCTGGGTATGGTCCTCCTGAAGCTGCCCCAAGCGAATATCCATAACAGAGATAGCCTCAGCAACACCTCGTG
Source organism: Cryptocoryne crispatula var. balansae (assembly GCA_036172225.1). Lineage (NCBI taxonomy): Eukaryota > Viridiplantae > Streptophyta > Magnoliopsida > Alismatales > Araceae > Cryptocoryne > Cryptocoryne crispatula. The sequence continues at coordinate 43,317,854 of CM069922.1, forward strand.
CCTGTATCAACTTCTCCTCAGCAAGTGGGAGAAGGACATTGTTCCACCGGACCAGGGATTGAGCCCCCCGTCTTGCCGCACCACAACCGGCCCCATAACGCCTCGCACAGATATCCAAGGCTCCATGGTGCAGCCAAGGAGATGATAAGATGCAGTCATTTGCTTCAGCGTAGCCCGCAGGTCTGCCTCAGATGGCAGAGGATCCGGTAACGCAGGCAAACCTGCTATCATTGCCAGACCTAAATGGGCGGCAAACCACGCATCCGAAGGAACGCTGGTAGACATGGTAGTAGGCCAAACAATGCCCAGCACGGGAGAAGCACCAGATGAGCTAGCTGGCTGGTCGGCCGATGGAATGGACACTACAGCTGCAAGGAAAAAGAAAGAGGGGGAAAGAGAAGAAAGAAATAAGTACAAGCCAAGTGTATATAAACAACAACCAGATTTTTGGCATAGAAATGAATATTTAGTGGCATACTATCAGCAGTAGGAGGCAAAGGAGCGTCGACAAGCCCAGGGCCAGTACCCCCAGCAATGGCATCCTCGCATGGACTAACGGGTGCTAAAATCAAAGAATCAATCTCACCACCTGCACCTTCAAAGGAAGAGGACACAAGTAATTATCAAGACATGACAAATCAAGTTGAGAAAACACAAATGTGTGTCATTAAATGAAAGGAACACGAAGATCAAATGATGCCACATCAACCTCCGCAATGGGCTCGTCTAAACACGGAGTATGAGTGTTCATCACCCCCTCACCTACCATAGGAGAAGGAGACCGCATCACAAGGGGGTCAAGGTCTGACTGGGTCCCATCATCATGAAATGAAACCATAGGAGATGGAGACCGCATGACAATCAAAGTAGTGTCTGTCGGGTCATCAACAGGAAGCAACCCTTCCATCAAATCAGCCCCTTGGCCGGCGATGGTGGCAAAATCCTCCACTACTCCTGGAACAACAGGTGCTTCACCACAAGTAGCTACCCTCACAGGGGGTGGCGGGCTGAAACTGAGAGTCACCCTGGCAGGAGAAGGTTCTGAAATAAAATACAAGGCAAGAAAGGTCAAACTCACACCAAGGTGCATAGCAATAATGACAAGAAAAAAAAAACTTGAACATATACCTATGAGCTCCACCGCCGGGGTAGGAGATGGAAGACTCTCCTCTTCACGAGTCCTCTTGCAAGGATGTGAAGATCCCACTGACTTAGAAGTTGTCCTCTTTCCACTAGAGGAAATGGTCTCTGAAAAAGGTCAAAAGAGCCCAAATGAGTCACAAACTGCTAATACGAGGCATGTATGGCAAAAGAAGGCAGAAGAAACTGAAAGAAGATTTTATACCTGGTAATGGCAGGTCGGAGGGGCAGGTGACCAGCAAACTGGCATCTCGCCCTACCTTGCCCGCAGCACTCATGACTGCCATCTTGATCTCACCAAAGCAATTGGCCTGCTGGATATCAAGTACATCATCAAGCGGCCCCCAAGAAGACACTACCCGACCCAGGTAGTCCACCCAACACCTAACAGAGTCGGTGGGGGGAAGAGCCTCCCGCAAAAGAACCTGCCGACGACCGGTGCAATCAGACACCATCAAACCATACCAATCAACAGGCCGTGATAGAGCTGACTGCCGAGAATGCTGCAAAGTGCGTAGTGGCTCTACTAAAGGAGGAAGAGCACCGGTGTAGGGTGTCGGAGGGACAGCAGGTGCCGCAATCCTTCTCTTCTAATGATCGTATTTCAGAAGCAATTTGTCCTTTCGGGACCTGTAGTGTCGTGCAAGAAAGCTCACACTGATCTCAGGAGGAGCACGGTCCTTCACATCTAATCGGGTCTCTTCCTCCATTGCTATGGCAGCCGGTAATTTCCTGTAGTTCTGACTGCGATGGGACCACCAGTTTCCATACACGACATCAAAATCACTAGAAGCCCCGACTGGTGGTATAGTGATGTCACCTTTCGCCATTGGCCGATGAAAATAATTCCACCATTCAGCAGCAACAAGGTGGCTATCATGCTGGGAGTACACACGAGAAGTGATGCCGAAATCGGCATTCGGTGGAATGCCCTGATCGTACCCAAAGTTTCTGCCAAATCTGAAAGGGTAATAAGGCTCTAGAATGGTGCGACTGCCATATCGGAAAACCAAAACACTCATCCGGATGGATAGAAACCACTCCCAAGCAGCCCACTTGCGGGGCTTGTTTAGAAGTTGATCCACCCATAAGAAGTCAGCACCATGCTTTGTAGCAGAATGTGGGCGGTGGCCAATGGAACTGTGGCTGAACCGCAAGCCACTAGCACCCTCTGCAGGTAAGGTGGCAAGTAATCTCCTGGCGATAGTGAGCTCTTGCTGCGGCAGAGACCTCGGATTTTTAAGGGATCTGTACATCAATGCGCAGAATGGATCAAAGCCTGCCCGAAGAGAAGGAAGTCCATAAAACAAAAAAGAAGCCCATGCACTAACGTAATGAGTAGCAAGTACTACTCTACAATCTCGGGGCGAGGGATGAGAAAAAATAGCCCCAAAAGAATGATAGATCGCGGCAAGGGCAGCTGGGGCAACAGCAAGACGGACCCCGCAGGCTAGTCTGCAAGCTGGAAACAACACCTCTGGCCGGATAACAGTAGCATCCTCAAAAGGAATCGCAAATGTGACTAGCCAGTAGGCAAGAAATGCAGCCAGGTGGGTGATCTCCCCGAGCTCCCACGGGTCCTCTGTCCCTGAACAAGCCTCCATGCCAGCATATCTCCTGTCAGAACAAGGTCTATCAAGCCGTGCATAGCTGGTCCGCTGTTTGCCCGGTCTGGCAAAAGTATGATCATAGCAAAGGCTGCCATAAAAGAAACGCAGCCAGGCATCGCAGCTCACTCTATGTCTGCCATCAGAATGAGTATCCCTGCCGATCAAAGACAGATCTCGCCACACCTTGATCAAGTATCGGTGGCAATAAGAAAGCCCATAGTTGCCATGCTCATCAGTTTGGCATCTATGAAGATCATCAAGAATAACCTCATCATATGGCTCTCCATAGATAGGCAGCCCAGAAAGCATGTGGAAGGACCACAAGTCCATAGAAGTTTCACCCTCCGCGGTGACAAAAGTGTTCCAACGCCTGTTAAAGCGCTCCGCCAATGCCTGGATATAACCATCATAGCAGGGGTATTCATACAAAGCTGCTCCTACTGCACTCTTCAAGCCAATACGCTCCAAACGAGCACCGAAGTTGGCCAAGACATATTCGAGCCACTCGCAAGCTCCGAGTCGTGGACAATGAGAGCGCTCTATGGATAGGCGGCCATACCAGCTATCCACGTTGTGGGCCAAAATATCATCAAGTACGCAATGGCCATCATAGCCCTCCTCACTGAAGTGGGAGCTGTTTGGCAACAAGAAAATACCATTGCGTCGCTTGGACCAATCAGAATAACATGCCCGGTTCAGCTTCCATATGCCAAGCCGAAAGTCATGAGAGAAGAAATACTCCTCCTGAAATTCTCCCAAAAGGCCCAGCTGGTGGCGGAGTGGACTACGCTGATGGTGAAGCAGACCCAAAGGAAAGCAAGGATAAGAGTATGCCACGGTACCCTGCAAACTGTCCCTGTCTCTCAAAATGGCACCATCCAGCCGACGTCTCTCATCTGTGGGTAAGCGGTCAACATCAACCTTCCCCAGTGGAGATGGCCTCCGAATGAACTCCAATAATGCCTCGTCGGAGGGGTGATGAGCAGGATAATGGGCTGGCGGTTATAGCTGAATTGCCCATGCCCATGCTGAATAAGTTGGACATCGACGTGGGCAGCACCAGCCATGGTCCATAAGTGCTCCCGAGCAAACAAATGGTAATCATGCTGCCCAAACTTGCTTCGTGCTAATAGACTGGGAGCAGGCATGTGAGAGGTCACGACAGTAGTGGGATCAGAAGACAAAGATCTCCCACTCGAAGAGCTGGCCTCGACTGTGCCCTTCTTAGCCATGATGAACCTGTCAAAAAAAGGGGGGAAAAGAAGGCAGGATGAGAAATGAGATAACATAAACATGCTTACACGGGCGGTCCCTCGCCGACTTTCATCTTTGAGAAACCACCCGTGGGGGGCACTTGTTGACACCCAAATTTATGAAAGAAAAGAACATGAACAAAATGAAGTCAATTTCTGAAAAAAAAAGAAGAGAAGAAAGAAAGAAAGGAAAAAAACTGACATGATCGGTCTCCCCAAAACTGTCCGCGAGCGGCCCATCTATAGGTCCATAACCGACTCCTAAGCAGGGCCCAAAAACACACAAATGACCCCCGATCGGCCCAATTCAGTCCGTCGGGAATGCCCATCGACAAAGCCCGCTGATGGGACTCCGATCGCTCCACCCGGCCGGCCGGAGAGGCCCATTTGAAAGCCATCTCCAAGGCCCACGGGCCTACTCAAAGGAGGGGGCCGGACCGTCTTCTAAATGGGCCAAGGAAGCGCTCTCGCGGGCCTCGCTCGAAAGATGGGCTCGACGAAAAGGAGGGAGGAGGATTTTGTTGAACAAGGCAAGAAGTCGGAGGAAGGAAGAAAATCCGGATCGGGATACTAACCGGCCATGAAGTCCCGTCGATACCCGATTCTAAGGCGCTTCCGAGTCCTACCGGAAACGATCGAGGCAAGATATCTCCGCCGGGAATCGAGGGGGGAAGAAGGTAGCAGGTTCCGAGTCCCTCTCGAGCCCGGAACCACCTTCCCAGTAGGAGACGGAGCCCTCCCGATGCATATAAGAACCCGGCCGGTGCCGCCGCGCAAAAAAAAAAGAGCAAGAGGAGAGGTCGTAGAAGGCAGAACAGCCGAGAGAGGAGAGGAAGGGGAGCTTACCGATCCCCTGGAGTCCCGTTGGAGCCGCACGGAGCACCCCCTTCTTCTTCTTCTTCTTCGTCTTCTTCTTATGGACGCCGCAGACCTTCCGCAAGCCGCCGCGAGCACCGTAGGAGCCGGAAGACCCTCCTGCTATCACCGGTGAGAGTCTCCCCCTCCTCCCCTAGGGCCGTCGGGACCTCCTCCCTCTTCCTCTGGTGCCGTCGCCGCCGAACAACGCCGGAAGCCGCCGCAAAAGCCGTCGCGATGCCGCGGGATGCCGGAGAGTGTCGGGTAGACACTGTAGCACCGAGGAAATAATGTCCTCAAACCTTGGTCTTACGTGGAAAACATGCGGGGCCCACAGGCGGAGAAAAACGCAAAAAAAGGAAGGAGGCGCAGCCGGCCGGCCCCCTTCGCTGAAGGCTCCCCGTCCGGATTTGAACCGGCCGGTCCAAACAGTGCCAGCACCTCCTCCCCAGCCGGCTGAAGCCTCCCCTGCGCACAAGCGCAGAGACCCTTTTCAACCAAAAAGAAAGATTTTAAAATAAACAAAAACAGTGGAAAGTAAATAAAAAAATATGTTTAATTCAACAAACCGGACTAGTTGGGGGGTCGACTAACCATCCGCCCCTACGTCTCGGCTTAACTTAAAAGAATTCAAAATATGGACTAGTTGGGGGGTCGACTAACCATCCGCCCCTACGTCCTTAGGGTAGATATGCAAAGGTCTATAAAAGACACCAATGTCTTACCAAGTTCACCAAGCTATGCAAGGCTCAAGCATAATCAATATGCTATCATGCCGGTCATATGCTAGTGAAATCATCAAAAATAGTGGGGGATGCCCATAAGTCTATCAAGACCGGGTACATGCCGCCCATAGATCGACAAGTCCATCAAGGATTCAAGGAACTAGATTTCCAGTCAGATTACAAATTGTCTCATGAACAAGTGGAGGAAAATACCCATAAGTCTGTGGCAGACCGGGTGCATCCCTTTCAAAGGATTGACAGACGCCATCAAGAGTGGAGCAAGGATGTTCTCAAAACATGTCAAAGTCAACAAGTTGTATTTTTTGGACTATGAACGTCCAAGAAAGACATTCAGGAGATTGTATTTTTGAATATATCAGTGAAAGAGTCAATGATCTCATTGATCCGATGGGATGCCAAGCATTTAAAAAAAGAAAAAGAAAAGAAAAGAAGAAAACAGAACATAAATCTGTAATTGAACCTGGAATCCGGTCTAAGTTCTGTCCAATCTAGTTCGGTTTCACAAACAGAAATTTAACCTCATAAATCACACATTTGAATAGGTTCAAATCACATTCCGTAGAGGAGCTGAGTTGAAGTTCTGAGATTTGAAGCATGCAGAAAATTGGAAGAGAAACAAAAATCTGAATTGCTGGAACTCAGGCCGCACCTGTGAATCTGAAATAATAAAGCTGAAAATCTGGAAAAACAGAGGTCTGAAGTCTGAAGTCTGGAGCATAGAAGTTTGAAAATCAGAGGTCGGAGACCAAAATGTATGAATCAAAAAAATTTGAGGTTGGAAAATTCTGCAAGATGGTCGATTCTGGAAATTCCAGATCTGAAGGAAATCAAAATTCTGAACCTGTAGGTCCGAAGCGTGTAAAAATCTGCAAAATCAGGAGACTTAAGACTTGAAACTGGAATCTAAAACAGGGTCTGAAAAATCTGAATCCACGAGTAGAATTTGCAGGAAGCCTGAAATTTGAAAGAAGTCCGAGCTAAATAAAATTCTACAATCTAGAATTGAGAGATTCAACATCTGAATTCCAGGAGATTCAAAACAAGGAAAAAAAATCTGGGTTGCTGCAGAATCTGGAGACTGAGAATTTGGAGAGAGATCAAAATCTGAATTTGGAGTGGTGCAGAGTCTGAATTCTGGATCCGTACACAGAATCTGAAATTTTCAAATCTTTAAGGTCAGACTTAGATCTGTGACCCAAATCTGAAACAAACCGAAAATCAGAAGCCAGAACCCATTTCAAAATCTGAAATCTGCGGAATTAACTGAAATCTAAACCAATCAAAATTGAACTCAAATCAAACTCAACTCTAATTCAATCAAACCAAATTTCTCTAAGTAATCCAAACATAAGCAAATCTGGAACTGTAAAAATCCGAAACCTGTAAAATTCTGTCAAACCCAAAATCTGGAGCCTGAGTCTTCGTATAATCAATCAAAACACTCTTGAACCAATTACAAACTTAATTAAACTCATAAAACAGAATCTGAACCAAGCCATAAAACAAACCACAAATCTAAATAAATCTCAAAAAAAACAGAACATGAAACCAAAATTGATAACAGATCTGTTAAACAGAAATTCCAAGTTCAAACAATCTGCCAAATTCAATTTCAATTAACTAAATTCAAGTGAATTCTAATAAAATAAAATTCAATTCAAATTAAATCAAGCAATCCACCGAACACCTGCCCAAATCAAATCCACCAGATTCAAAAACAAATCCAAACAAATTCAAACTCAATCAAATCAACTCAAATACAAATTAAATCAAAGTCAGACTCAATAAAATAAATCCAAATTAATCAAGACAAAATTCAAATTCAACTCCAATCAAACTAAAAATCAAACAATAAACAAATTAAATCAAACTCATATCAAGTTTTAAAATCAATCAACAAATTCAAATTGAACCAAACTTAAATGAATTCAATTAAAATGAACAAATCAAACTCCAACCCAAACATAGTTGTCAAGGCGACAAGGCGCCCAAGGCGCTCGACGGCCTTTTTACAGCTTAGGCGACAAGGCGCCCGCCTAGGCGTTGCCTAGGCGATAAGGCGGAGTATGAAGAGGGATAAAAAATGTAAGTCTCACATGTCATAACATTATATAACAGTTCAAAAAAATGCTAAAAATGTAATAAAATTGACATGTATTAAGACTTTAAGAGTAAAATTTCTATGAAGAACTTCAACAACATAACATGTATAAAAAAGTAAATATAAGTTTAAAAGAACAAGTCAACAACATAAAGGAAATTGACTTACCGAATATAATGAGTTATGAGACATATTTTTGAATCATGTTGCCTTCATTCATTCTCTAAAAATCTGCATACCACTTTTCATAACACATGCAAAATACACATGCAAAATACAAATACTAAATAGGCAACTACCAAATTATATTGTCACAACCTATCCTCAATTCCATCCGGGATCATTGGATTTTGCTCTTTTTTTTTCTTCTGTCCCGGATGATTCCATTCTATTATTACTACCAGCACCGGAAAGCCCTTCCATGAATATAATGAAAATATGCACTGCCAAATAATGAAATGAACAAATTAAATCAATTATAACATTAAGTCAAACTCTATTATAAATTTATAATCAAGCACTATAAACCCACTATAAACTGTACACCGTCCACACATTAACAATAAAAAGAGATTAAGTTAACAAGTCGATCAAAACAACCACGTTTTATGTTTACGTTCGAACTTGAAACTTGTTAGATATTGAATAAATAAAGTGTAAACAATGATTAAAGTGAGCTTAATACATGTTAGAAGGTTAAACTTGAAGGATGGAATGAGAAAACATTCATAGAACAATCAAAAAAAAATCAAACTCTACAAACTAGGTTTACCGGTCGCGGATGTAAAAGAAGATGATATCTTCGTAAGATGAGAAGATCGATAGAGGAGGAGGTGGAAGAAGCGTCGGAGCCTCCTTCCAAGGCAACCGGCTGCGGCGGCGAGGAGCTCCGGCGTCGCGGCGGCGAGGAGCTCCGGCGAGGTGCGCCGCGGCCCGAACTCCCGTCGCGAATCGTTCGTCGGGGCGGGTCTTCCGTGCGGGCGCGGTGGCCGGTTCAACTTAAGTCCGGCGGCGGTTCGAATGGGCGGTTCAAATGGGCGGTTCGACTTAAGTCCGGTCCGGCTTACCTATTAAGAAAACCGGGATTAAAATGTTGAACCGGCGGCGGTTCAAATGGCCGGTTGAGCGCCTTCCGCGCCCAGGCGACCGCCAAGGCGGACCTTCAAGCGCCTTGAGCGCCTCAGCGGCCAAGGCGGCCGCTTTTTCCTCCATTCGCAAGGCGAACTGTTCAGGCGGCCCGTTTTTTGCGCCTTTACGCCTAGGCGGCGCCTAGGCGCCGCCTAGGCGTACGCTTTGACAACTATGAACCCAAATTAAAAGCAATTCAACCAATTAAATTCAATTCAAACTAAATTCAAACAGATTCAAATTAACCAATCAAATCAAAATTCAAATCAACAAATTTAATTAAACCAATTCAATTCAAATTAGATTCAAACTAAAATTGAGTGCTTGCATCCCATCAATTTTATGAGATTGTTTTCTCCTATGTCCATATGTGTTTGTGTGAATGTTTATTGTGGATGCATATTTTCTATTTCAATGGATTGCTATGACGCTTAATCAAGGGTATACGAGTTATCTCGATGTAATTAACGTCGGATCTTCGCACCATCCGACGGGGAGAGGTCAAAACAAATTTTCAAAGAACCTAACAACCTCAACATATAATTTTTGACCCTAGTTAGTACTTTTATGGAATACCATCTATTTTCCTAAGAAGTCGATGCTAAGGTCTAATCAAATTCAAATTCAAAAGAAAAATGAATTTCCAAAACAAACAAAACTTAAATCTTTTTCTTTAGATTTTTTGAGGTTACATCAGTTACTAACCCATTTTTAAGTATTATATTTATTTTTTTAAGTTTTCTTCAACATGTCTTCTCCAAGTTGTGACACTCAAACTTCTTACATGACCTAGATCAATCAGGCATGACTACATATTGGAATTTGATATCTGTGTTCGAAAAGACAATTCTATGTACATTGTGACAAAGTAATACGCAAGGAAATTTTTTGATTGAAACATCACCTCGTCAAGATGAAGGGCAATGCTGCTTCATGCACACAGACTCCATTCAAGGTCAAAATTCAATTTTGTAGACATTTAAAAGCAATGGTTCAATGATGATAGAGCAATGGTCCCAAACACGTATATAACTGGGGCAAAATCATAACCTCAAACGATGCAATTCATGGGAGAACATTACATACACACCACTCAATATGAAGATTATGGCACGCGAACACAAGGAAGAGAAGGCATGCAACGAGGCGGACGTCAACAACACTACACAGTGTCATACGAGAAGGTTGAGTCATCTCAAGACTCTTGATTTCCTACTTATCGCCAATAAGATTATGGGATTACTCAGGCAACTTATAGGTTATCATTTAACACTTCTAAGCATTACACGTGGCAATTATGAAATATCTTATCTTAAAGTGATTATAAATGAGAGTGTAGTGTAATGTAATCATGTATGTATTTACAACCAAATGTACTCTTCCCAAATATCTTGAGAAGACCATATTCATCATGTACAAGAACAACAATATGTTAGATTTGAACATAAATGAATAAATTTATTTTCTAGTCATATCTCCTATTATCCAAAAACCTAAATGTATTTCTAATTTTTTCACATTTTTCTAAATTTTTAAAATTTTTATATTAAAAAATGGGGATCCAACATGGTCCGACTGTGTCGTGTTTGGGTTAAGCCAACTCAAACCCAACCCGCAACCTCACTTTTCTTAAAATATTCAATTCTGATTCTGATAACTTATAGGATGTAAAAATATGTTCTGAATCTGTTAATTGGTCAAAATATCAAATTTCGTTTGCACCCCCTAGAAGAAGCATGCCCTTATATAACTAGGTTATTCAAGGGATCACATCTTACAATTGAAAAATCACTTAACAACCTTTATTATAGTTCAACCTCCAACTTGAAATAAGAGTTGAAAAAATTTACCAAAGCTAAATAGCTTGTTGATTTTTTAGCAATTACCTTCGTATAGTAGCAAACATGGTAAAATGAGTTGAACCTAAAGCACATAACTTGATTGGCACCTTAAAATACATGTTGCCAAATGTTTCTTATCTTTCCTGATCACTACATGGTGCTTTCAACAAACTCATATTCCCATACAAAACATGACATTACTCATGGTTATCTCTTAGAAGGGAAAAAATGAGGTTGAGAGTCTTGAGACAAGCCTTCAGTTGCCTCATTTCCTAAACACTTTGATGAAAGATGATGATGGTGAGGCAACCATGTATTGAGAATTTAAGATGGAGTTGACTGTGTAGGTGAGACCATTGTGGGCCCTATCAACTAAAGGGACATGTTATCTGAGGTAATCGACTCGCTTGCCTAGGCATCGAGAGGAGGCAAAGCGAAAGTAAATTGCCTCGCTCTAGCCTAAAATGCCTAGGTGAGCCCCCTTCTTCATTGTTGTCTTTCGCATCCTCCAAAGGGTTCTTCTCCACAAATTATCAAGTGGAAAAGAAAGATAGATCAGACCACTTAGATGGGATCCGATCACTAAACATAAACCAACCCCCAAGTGTTGAACCACCCTGGTCCAACAGGTGGTTCAGAGCTTCAAGTCCACCCAATAGCAGGCCCGTGGGTCCGATTTTGGATCCCACAGACCCTTATTTCTCTGCCCGATCACACAACGGCTTCTGCGCTTTGCCTCACCGCTAGTGTCCTACCTCCTCCCCCGATGCTCCTTCATGTGGGTTACGCCACAAGCACCTAATGTGGGAAGCTGAGGTCCCCCCTCCTCGCCTTGTGTCTATAATAACATAGGAAGGGACCAAACCAGAATGATTTAGACTGGTTCTGTATCCACTTGAACCCCGTTTGGATCAACTATGGTTTGCAAGATCAGCCAATCTTGATTGGGATCAACATGTGTAACGATAACCTGATCCCCTGAGGGAGTCCAATCCCAGAGTTGGTTTTCACCATGATCATGCTTGCCCAGTCTGAATGACATTGATCGGCCATAATTTAATACTTCAATATGAATGATATCAAGGTCGCATACTTAGACTATTTTCATCATCTTTAATGACATTTAACTTTTTAAACTTTCCTCCTATTATAATTCATATTATGCTCTACTACATCATCTATCTTCTAAATTTGTACCAAATCTGTCATCAAAAATATTATCAAAATAAATATACTCGCATATATAAAGATAAAATATTAAAACATAAATAGATATTAAAAATATACTTTGCCTCATGTGCCTAAGGTGAGATGAGTCACTACTCGCCTTAGCCTCCCACACCTCAGACGTGTAACTCCCCCTCCATGTGATCACAACATATAGGGTGGTGAAAAAGAGAAAATTAGACAGACACTTGGGGATGGCATTTGTCATCTGGCTACATTTGTCCTTTAAGCATCCAACTTTTTGCATTGGACTGTACTAGACCTCCACGAGGTACATCTGACAACAAATGACAACAAGCATTTATGGAAGGTTGTCTTTATTATTAACCACATACTTCTCGTGCCTTGGATGATAAATCCCCTAAAACGTGAATATTGACCACATGAGGCTCAAATATGTCACCCTACTAATACAAAAAGAAATAAACTAGAGATTCAATACTTATGACAGATTGTCTGTCACTAAATAAAACAAATGATACTTACCTTGGTATTTTGACAACTCTTCTCCCTCATAGAACACCTTAAACGTAGGATACGAGTGGATGTCAACTTTTGTACATGCTGGCTTCTCTAAACTGCAGTCAACCTGGCCAACCTCTATTTCGTCTTCCCCCTCCACAGACTTGGCCAAGTCATCCCATAGTGCCCCTAACTTTTTACTGTAAGACAAAGAACAATTAGCCAACCATCGAGTGTTCCACAACAGGACAGAAACATCAATCACACATGCAGATACTTGCCAATATTTACACCACGGGACACAGAATTTCACAAACCATATAGTGCCCTTTTCCTTCACCTGCGGGAATAAAAAGGAAGAGATAAAGAGAGATGCAACCTAAGGTGTGACACTCATGAATACATCATTATGATGACACAAATCCAAGGAAATATCATCAAACTCAATGACTTGGGAAGTAAATGTCAAAGTCGTCAACAATGTCATGTTTGGTAAGAGTATTAAAATGATGCTATATCGATTTTATTATTAATATTTTTAGAGAACAGAGTATCAATGACATTGATAAAGACAAAAACTTGTATTACAATTAATGCCTTGTTTATATTGCAAATTTAAAATTTGATCTTGATAGGCAAACACCTAGTGATGATAATATTGTTACCAAACATGCTATAAGCTATAGAGTTGCTTCGCACGAAATACCATCCCTGTTTAGAATGCAACAAAACATTTGCAAGTGATAGTTCTTAATATCATGTATCCAGCTAGTGATTCCCTATAGGTCTGGTAGTCCTGACCATGGAATGCAATATCAGGTCAGGTTGGCCCAACCCTATCGGATTTGGTCCCGATCGATCCCACTCTATGTTGGACAAACCAATCCAGCCACCTGGGTCGGCTGGATCAGCTGGGTCACCCCAGATCACCCAACACTGAGACATGATTCTCGATGTGATCCAGGTTGGATTGGACCCAGATATTATCAGGGTTAGATGAGTCACTGATTCCAGGTGGTCAGGATCGCCCTGGACCGGCCGATCTGGAACCAGCCAGCAATCCTTCCTTCTTTACTACGAAAGCTAATTAGATCATTGTGACAAGAATTTGTTTCCCTTTTAACGGAAAACCATGTTTGACAAAAAAATAACGCCAAGACAAAGCCACGCCCCAAACTGGTTGATGATCCAGAAGTTCAAACCAGAAATTTCGTTAGGTGAGCAGTCTATTGAGCATAATTGAATTGGAATTCCATCCCCAACCAAAAGTTGTATGGCCATAGCCGGAAATCAGAAAATCGGGCATTAGTTAGGACATTTCCCCGATAACAAAAAATCTCAAATAACGATAGTAAACAGCGATTCGGATGTGTCACGAGTAATACAACGAGTACGCGGCAAAACAAACGACTCCCTGGGAAGCCAAGATCAAACAATCCGATACAGAACAACCACCATCCACCAAACAGGCCATGCCCACCCCCCCCCCCAAAAAAAGCACCAAGCAGACCAGCAGCAAGCATGACTAGGAAATCACGACGACTTCGGCCCCCAATCTAAGAATCTCAGTCGCCACTCGTGCGCTTACCTTGTCAGAGAACGTGTCAGATGTTAGGGTTATGACTTCTGCGCGGACGCTCCGCAGGAAGACCGCACCGGAGAAGAGGAGGATAAGCAAGAAGATACTCCAGCGGCGGAGGCCGACGTCCATGGGCACTGTACAGGGGACAGCGATTGCCAGGACGATGGGGATCGCCGGCAGTCTGATCGAGAAACGGCCGGGTACCGCCGCCCGAGCTCGCAGCGTGGACCCGTGAGCGTAGCCGACAAGACGAGGAGCTGGGGCTGGCGGGGTTTCCTGCTAATTAATGGAAAACACTAAAATTTTAAATGATATTAACTTGTATAAATTTGCATCGGTAAACCTATCATATGTTCGATAACCAAAAACAAATATATAATACATTCATTTATTTAAATACGATCGTTACTTTGTCGATTCGGATCGTCTCCGACCTCCAAAGAAGGAAATAATTTCAATCTCTAATTAAAAACAATCATAACTCCCGGTCACTTAAATTTAAGCGATAGATTAAGAGTGAACCGATATAAATCGTTACTAACTTGAATACGATGATAGGTTACACCGTGATTCGTAACGGTTCGATTCGATCCGTAATCCGTCACGAAACATAGTATAATCTATTACGAACCGAGTTGAATCGTTACGAATTGCGACTGAACCACTGCGAACGACGGTGTAACCTATAGAGAATCCCAATTCGATAATGATTCGTGTCGGTTCATCTTGGACCATCACTTAAGTGGCCGAAATTGTTGTCATTTCTGATCAGATACTTGGGTTGTTCTCTTCTCTTCGTTTGAGGCGATCCGAACACCTCCGAAAATAGTTACGCCGAAGAAGAACCATTTAAAATTTTCTTATTAAAAGAATTTATTGCCTCATTTTATCTACGGAAGAATTAAAAAGAAATACAAATATATTAAGTAATGCAAAATATATAGTCACCCCTTCGCCGTGTGCCGCCTGCGCCACACGCGCCTCGCGCGCTGCCTTCGTGCGCCGCCGTGCGCCAGCCGCCCTCTCCTCCACGCAGTAATACATCCTCTCTCCTATCGCTCTCTCTCCTATCACCTTCTATTTAACTCCATAGTTTATGATTCTTCTCCTACCAACAGTTTTTGAAAACACCTACCCGGCTCGATTTTTCGTCGCCGACGCAACCGCGGCAGTTTCGTTGCCAAATTCTTTTTCCTTGGAATTCCGTGCGCCGTTCGTCGTCGCCGTCAAGGTAGGCGTCTCGACTATTCTTAGCACTCTAATATACTTGATTAAATCGTAAAAACATGTTTAGATGACCATGATTAGAATGATGGGCTGCTTTTGATTTATTAGCATATTTAGATTGAGTTAGATTAGTCTGATTGAACCATGCATGTTTAGATTAATTTAGTGTTCGTGTATATTAGTTGTCATGATAGATTCTGATAGGTTTAAACCTAGTTAGTATAGCATGGTTGCATCGCGATAATCTTTAATGTATATCTTGATTTGTTAAAAAGTCGATGTAAGATTTAGGCATAATGTTGGTAGAGTTTAGTTTATTTATCTTTTATGTAATAGGTAGTTCTGTTTAAGCATGTAATTGTTATGTTTAGGTTATAAATTGCATGATCCCATTTATATGCATTAGTTGTGGTAAATTGTGGTATGGTATGCAAATATATGGTGCATAGAACCATGGGTGTTCATCTATGTATTTCATGTTTGATTGCCAATTTAAGGTTCATGTTTACTGTCTGAGTTAATTATATGCTTGCATGGTGTGGAATGTGGTTAGTGCGATGAGTCGACGTGATGGAAATGTACTCACCGTACTATAGTTCGGTCCCGTGCGCAGATGAATTCGTAACAACTGGACATCCTTCGATCCCCGATACCGCGGTTTATCCTAAGTACCGCCTACGGGGTACTATAGGATTTAGTTACTGTATGTTACTTCCTACTATATGGTAAATCTGGTGCTAGTTTTGTGATGTGACTACATTTATCAGATGGAGCATGGTATTTACTCAGACATGTGTTTAGTTGTGTATGTTGGCATAGATGTTAGTGTTCTGGATGTGTCATTGGTTTTATGTCTGGTTAGGTGTGTTATGAGCATACCTAGAGTAGTCTAATGTGCAGGTTATGTTGGTTTTAATGCATATAGAGTCTGGTTATCATATGAGGTAGTAGAATGATCTTGTAATCACTTAATTGAAGATATATAATTAGTTAAATCCTATGTATTAAATCTGATTTTTAGGCTTAATATGTATTGTATACCACTAGAAATCACTATTATAGTGGGGTAGTTCGGGTGTAAGACCTACTGAGCCTGTGGTGACTCACCCCTTCCGTTGTTAATATTTTCAGGAATGCAGGTTTAGCGCAGCAGAAGCGTAGTGGTGTTTTGGGAATTCGAGGAGCTAGTGGATTACTCATTCAATGTTGGTATTTAATTTGTCTAGATAGGTGTTTGTTTATGGTGATATTATGTTGTAAAATTTGGAATTATTTATTTGGATTGAGATTTTGTCTTATTTGGTTCCGAACCGATATCCTTCCCCGTTACGTCGCCGGATTATCTTCCGCTGTGCATGTTAAAAATCCAGGTCGTGACATGCACACCATATAAAACAAAGATCTCTTCAAGCTCTCTAACTTACCGAGGAAACTAACTTTATTCATGTCCAAACTTAGTTGCTCAACGTGATAAATAAGTTGGAATAAACTGTTATCCAACCGAGGTTGATGACCGAAAATAACTAATAATACGCCACGCCACCCTTAATTCCAACAACCGGTGATTTAAAAATTAGAATGGTCAATTATCGTCGATATCCCAAATGCACCGGCACAGTGCCAAATCGACTTCGGTGCCCTCTCACCAACTTAGGTGTTGTTTCCTGCCATCCTTGGTGCTTCCCTGCCATTACTCTAACTATTCTCGACATCTCCATCCTCTCGTCATACTCAGTGCTTTCGATTAGTCATCCTCGTCGCTTCTCTTGTTGGGTTAGGTATTTCTCGATTTTTTCCTCGCTGCTCCTTGACATTTCCCCTCCCCCCCCCCTCATCAGCCTCTATCACCCCCCGTACCATCCTTGGCGTCCCCCTTGGTTGGGACCCCTCCCCGTTTTCTCAGCATTTCCCCTTCACCGTCATCGTCAACTTGCCTTTCATTTTGCCATTTTTTGCAACTTACATTGGACGGACCTCTCAATATGATCTCATTGATGCATCTTTCTTGTATGCATCTCACTGGGAGTCGCTGCGAGCCCTCGTGACAGAGTATCCCTTGTGGAGAAGATTTGTTGTTAATAGGTGATCTTGCTCACAGTGTGAATCTCATTCCTTCCTTGGATAAGAAGGTAACGATTTTTTTCTTATTTTCTTCTTTTGGTGTAGGTTCGAGGAGGGAGGGAGGAGGATCTATTTGATATTCATTTTTTCCCAAATTTGGGGTTTCCTCCATCTTATTGTCTTTTCTAGATGTTCTTTTAAGACATTTGTGTTTTGTTATACAAGTGGAAATTTCTTGGCATATTTATGTTGTTTTTATCTTAGATCGGTCTAGTGTCTTGTTTTGTGTTATGGTGATATCTTTTGTGTCTTCTCTAGACGTCTGCAAAGTCATATCTTTATGTTTGAGATCGTTAGACTAGACATTATCCACACCTTTACAGTGTGATTATCCAATCTCATCGCAGTCATCAAACTCTATCGAGCGAGTTCAAGTTCTTGCCTTCCGACCATTAAAACATTTTTATGTGTTGGTCATGTTATGCATAGGGCTTTATCTATTTGTATTGGGAAAGATGGGTAGATGTCTCTGTTCTGTCTATTTTGCCTCTCTTGTTGGTGGAGCATAGTCCAGTTTCTACTATGTTTTTTTGTGGTTGTAATGCACCCTTATCTTTGGTTGAATGGACTTTCGCTAGACATGATGACAAGGTCCCTTTCAATTTGTTCCATATACATATCAACCGATATTATAATGTTTTCACACATGACCACCGAACTCAGTACAAAGCGAAAAATGTCCCTTCCCAGATAAACAATAGCATGCAGCACGAACAAAGAAGATTGCATTTAACAACGGTTAACAAACAATGAAATGGATTACGTTTCGAAGAGTACACAAATTGGGACTGCAAGTTGAACGGGAAGAGGAGATAAGATGCACTGTAAGGTCGTCTTACTAACTTCAAAGATACCAGGAAACATGCGAAAATACTAGCAAACGTTAAACATGCGAAGATACTAACAAACAAATGTAAAACGTGCTGTTCGCCACAAAGAAGAACAACAAGCGGATAAAAATCACTGAAGACGTGCGCCAAAACAAGTTAAGAACACGTACCGAGCAGGAGGTCGAAGACGCCTGAGGTGAAAGCGGGGGATGCAGTTCGTCTGCTTCTCACCTCGCAGGCTATGCTGTTCGTTGCCTTCGCCTAGAACTCGCTGGAGATTTCACTCGCCAATGAGCGAAGAGCCTGTTCTTGCGTGTGTTTGAATGGGGAGTTTCAACTCCTTTTTAGTCTTCTCACGGAGGAGGAAGGGAGACGCATCATTATGCAGTTTAATGACGATATAAAATGTCTGACAAAATCGCCTGACGCCGATTTGGCTTCGCATGTCTACCGTATAGGTTACCTCGGTCGAGGAGCCGCTACTGAAGATGGTAGAATCCCTACCAAGCCCCCTCGAACCCGCGTTACCGAACTCTTCTTGATACGCTGCCGAGCCTCCGACAACCCGCTACCGATTTCTCAGTTCCTTTCCCTCTTGTCGATTTTTCAAAGTTTTAAATTTTCTTTTACCGCATGAGTAGCTCACTATTGAGCCTGCGACCTACCGCTACGGAGGCCTGAATCATTTCCTGTCCCGCCATTACCATTTGTCAAAATTTTGAAAATAATCGCTACCGAGCATTGGGTGATTTATCCCGCTACCGAGTCGTCGTTATCCTATTATCGAGTGTTTAAAAAATCGCTACCGACCTCGTGTGGCACACTACCAAGACCTGAAGTAGTCGCTACCAAGTGGTTTGTCGCCTCGTTACCGAGCGACTGTCTGAAGCCGCGCTACCAAGTCGTCGTTATCTCACTACCGAGCGTTTAAAGAAATGCTACTGAGCTCTGACCGACGCTACCGAGACTTGAAGTAGTCGCTACCGAGTGGTTTGTCGCCTCGCTACCAAGCGGTTGTCTGAAGTCACGCTACCGAGTCGTCGTTATCCCACTGCCGAGCGTTTAAAAAAATGCTACCGATCTCGTGTGGCACACTATCGAGGCCTGAAGTAGTCGCTACTGAGTGGTTTGTTTCCACCACCGAGCGTTGAAATAGTGGCTACCGACGTTCCACTGACCCGCTACCGAGCATTCGAAGATCCACTACCGATGGGTATGTACTCAGCGTTGTGAGAGACCCTACCGCGCTCGCCAACCGTCACCGAGTTCCCATGAAAAAATTTTATTCTTTCAGCGTGTCATTCGCCGGCAAACATACATTAATGACGACGTGACAGGACCGAAAAGACGGCTTGACTCCGCTTCCCCACCGTCGACGGCCGTTCGACGCCATTCTCCGTCACCGCACTTTATTTATCCGACAGTGGCTCCGTCGGCCGATTCAGGCACATTACGCCATCTTCGATGTGGCGCGTTCCAGTTGGAAACTGCGGGAATTCCCTCCACCGGAGACTAAGGCGATCCGAACTCCGTCTCTTTAGGTAAAACCGTCTTGTGTGCAAGCGGGTCGGATTCGGTGCCGGCTGATATCCGACAACCCGAGTCGGTTTCTGCAGGCATGGTCGGTAACGGGTCTTCTATCCGGCCCATCAGCAGTCCGACGCTCCGAGCCAGTCCCTTCGGTCTGTCACTTGTGTTGTGCGTACCGTTCGTCTTCGTTTTTCCCTCGTCGGCCGCCGCCAGGGTTTAGGAGCGGGTAATCTCCTCGGGGGATCAGCTCCAAGAAGAGCAAGAGAACCGGTTAACGACTTTCGGCTGCTCGGCAAGGTGCTCGTCTGCATGCACTTTTTACTTTATTCCTTGTTCTGTGATAGGTATCAAGGAATGAAGAGATCCTGCGATCTGTTTTCCGGGGTTTTTGACCTTTCCGGTCCTGTTGCCTTGTTTACTGGCTGCCTTCGTTAATTCACGTCCTCTACTCTCCTCTGATTATGGATTAGATGCTAATTTGTTCCATTTTTAGATTTTTTTGTATCGTTATTATTCTCTGACTCAGGTACTTCGAATTTGTATTAACAGATCCCGGAAGCTGTTGTTTTCCATTGGCGCACTGCTTAGATTACGACGCAGGTTAGCTTTTGGTGCTCTGGTGTAGTAAGACTCTGGTAGCGTGATTTGGTGGAATAGTCGTTTGGAACCGCCAGCTAAGTTCCTCGAGACACTCGTCCGGTCCAAAGTTACGAAATGAGTCAATGACGCTACTTTTCGTTTTCTTTACCTGTTTTCAACAGAAGAAATTTCAATAGGCTGTCGCGGAAACTATGGCAATTAGAAGAGCTACTTCACTGTATCAGCTCCTTCATTGGACTGCGCCGTTGACAGCTTTGGCAAGAAGCCTAGAACCGGGTATTTCTCCCTACGTTTCTGTTTGTGATCATTTCTCTGTTGTGTGATTGTTTCAGACTCTTCTAAAACGTGCCATCAAATACTTATAGAAATAAATTTGCCCAGTATCCATGTCAAATGCATCGGAATCATGCTATTCTACCTCAGAAAATAGAATTGCATGTGTAGAAAATCATCTCGTACTATGCATTTCTATTAGCATTTTGCCATTAAGATGAACATGATCTTGTTCTGTCTTGAAGTTGATTTTCTTTTATAATACAAGCCGATATGGCACGAACAAGGAAAAATGTCAATACCTAGATTTTATCTTGACTAGAAAGTAATAATACATATATGAGAACAAGATATATGGGAGACCTAAAATATCACTACCACATATTGGAGGTCAAAATCATACAAGACATTGTCTACTGGGATATGTATTATGTACTAATGCACATAAGAACATTTCTTGAATGGGGACAGAAATGGTAGAATTTTACACATTCAGCAAGGGATGATCATATCTTATGAAATCTTTCATCTCAATTGTTGCTCCTCTCAGTGAAGATATGATGGATCTGCACGGATATAATATAGACTTATAAGACATTTAATCACAGATAATGGGTTCT
Source organism: Cryptocoryne crispatula var. balansae (assembly GCA_036172225.1). Classification (NCBI taxonomy): domain Eukaryota; kingdom Viridiplantae; phylum Streptophyta; class Magnoliopsida; order Alismatales; family Araceae; genus Cryptocoryne; species Cryptocoryne crispatula. The sequence continues at coordinate 43,339,000 of CM069922.1, forward strand.
AAAACCTGAATCAGAGAGATGTACACCATTTCAAATGGCCTGATAAAATTTAAAAGTTAAGAACTTGATTGTTCTTAATGTGTCAGTTAACCTTATACTCAGCAAGTGATGAATTCTTCACTTGGTACTGAACTTGCCATCTGTTGTTATTCTTGCTGCTCCTACAGTGTCATCTTCAAGTTTTATTCTTGAGCAAATAGAAACTTTGAATGTTATAGACACTTTTTTTGAAATGTAATAATTTCGTATTGCCCTTAAAGAACAGAATCTTTAACATTGTTGTGTGCCACCATCAAACTGTACTTTCATGTCCCTTGCCTATTATTTTTCTCCAATCTTACTTTCACTGCACGGTGAGGTGAAGAGATGTCAGCCCTGCCTGGCCAACCGGTGTGAGCCTCTACCACAATTGCTTTGGCCACTGCCCACCATAGTTTCTAGTTGAAGTTGGGGGGCTGGAAGAGAACCTGAGGGAAGACTGTATTTACATGTATGGGGCCATGGCTGACATTTTTATGTTGGGCCCCTTGGAAGCCATGGAGTGATTATAACCACCACTCCTAGGTTGGGAGACCAAGTCGCATTATTGGGTGCCACAAAATTCAAGAGAAGCTGTATCTTCTCGTTAAGGTGAAGCAGGGAACAAGTGTGTGGGGATGGGTTGAGATGGGAGGGACTCACTGCTGCCAGTTCTCTGACTTTAGTTACCTCCACTGCCAAGATGCAAATCCAGCCTCCTGGAAGAATATGACAATGCAACGTTGTAGAAGAGGAGGGGTTGTGATGGGAATTGAATCGGGACACAAGAACCGATTCATGTTATTAATTGAATTGGGATGCCTGAAACGATTATTGATTTTCAAATATCATGTAATTTTTGATTTTTAGGTCAATAATGGGTCCATTTAGGTATTTTCCTAATTTTTAGGATTTTTAGTTGATTTGTTTGTGCATTTTTTCAATTTTCTTAACATTTTCGGACTTTTTCTGATTTGTTATCCTATAAATAGGACCCGCACCCTTATGTACATGATATAGATGATGAATATACTTGGAGACATTGTGCGGTTTACTGTTTTGCCCCTCCCCTTCACTTAAACCCCGCGGCGGGTTTTCTCTCTCCCCGATGGCTATTCGGCGCTTCTTCCTCCCCCTTGCGATGGCGTAACCCTAGCGTTGGGACTCCTCTTCGATCCGCCTCCTCCCGCGGTGATATCGGCAAGCGACTGAAGACAAATCTCCTCCCCGCGTCCTCCTCTAGCAGAGTTTCTTCAGTTCGGCCGGCGATTGAACCTTCTACGGTCGTCACCTCCCTCGGATCAGCTTGATCCCTTTCTTCCGGTGGTTGTTCCGACGAGCTCCTGTGGAGATCTTTCTTCACTCGATCGGTTCCTCCTCCCGTCCCGATTGTGCTACTGGAGTTTCTTCAACTCCGTGTCCATCTATTGCTGCTATCGATGATCGTTAATGGTCTTCCCGGAGACGATCACTGCTCCATTAGCTCCGCGCCCCTCGGTTGCTGCTAACGGTGATTAATCTTGGTCCTCCCAGAGGTGGTCCCTGTTCCGAAAGGTCAGTGCTACTCCTCCGAGCACTGTGGATACCACTGCGGATTCCTCTAGTTGGAACGGTCCCTCCCACTCCAAGAAGGTTTGCGGAATGCCTTACTTCATAAGGATCAGGTGATATCCGACCTTCCCAACTATTTTCCTCTCTATGAGCTGCTGTGGCTATGGGTTCGGTTTGGCTCTCTGAAGCCCTATTAGCATATCTCCTATCTTGGTTATTCCGACAAGATTGAAATGGCTCCAATTATCAAGTTGATGCTCCTATTGATACTATTTGAGATGGACAGATATACCTTCTGAGCTGGTTGTTACTGTTTTAAACCTGTTTGGATTTTCGATATTCTGGACTGGTCCTCTCCCGACTTGGTTCTAGCCGTGGTTGTTTCGTGGATATAATTTGATTTCCGTCTGAATTTGGGACTGATTTTCTACACATACTTTGATTGATTGGAGCCTACAGTAATTGGCATTCTCTCGAATTTGCCTACATTTCGAATATGGAAAATGATGATGGAACCAGGTAAATAGTTCCCTCGGTAGCTTTAATTAGTTGCCGGTTCTATTCATTGGGAGGACTCTGAATTACACTTGTTGAAATACCGGTTTCACCGATTCCAATTATGGCCGTGATGATCATAACCGAGCCACGTCCCTCTTTTCAACTGCTGTCGATCGTTGTTATGATTATCATTTTTAAGAGGACTGTGCTATTGATATATCCTCCTGTTCTGGTTGACACTGTCATGATGATAATTTGCATATTCTGTTCGGTTTAAACTGCTGGGTTCTTAGCACTTCTGGTCTTTGAACTGCTGCTATACTGTTGGGTTATGATCTGAGCTTATTATGATTTGAAATCTGTTCATATCGGGTCTGTTATCTGCTGGTTCATATCTTTGAGTCCTGGTCAGACTGCTGGTTCCTGTTAGTTTCTGTTTGGCATTTTATCTGCTGGGTGATATTCCTGGAATATTTGAAACCATGGGACCCCCGGTCCCGTCCCGCATCAGGTTGCAAGAAGGCAAGGTGCAGCAGCCATGACGGCTGTGGTCATGGCTATGGTGCCATAACAGGCATGCCACCAAGCGTATTCTTTCTTGTTTCATACCCTTAGTCATTAGAATTCTTTATAAGAAATACCTTGATGCTTTTGTTGTATAATTTATTTACTTGCTTATCTATGTGCTTAGAAGGTCTAAGTAATGCAAAGAAGTTACATATTTTAGTTGAAGAAATACTGGCCTAATTAAATATTTGTAGATCTTTGCAATGGAAAAATAAAGACATCTGGAGGAAATGAGTCTTATTTTGAAAAAAATATTGGAACAAAATTAGTAAAAATGAAGAGGAAATTTGAAGTTATTCTATCATAAAAGCAAATTAAAATCTAACATAATTATCTTCATAACCAGTACATTTAATAGACAAGTACCTTGTTCTCAATTTAGAGGAAATGTGCATAGAGACAACAATTTTGATAAAATACATTACTTCAGATTTTTTTATTAATTATGTTTAGAATATTTAAATGATAGTAATGCTGTCAATTTTTTACTTTTGTTTATTTTCATATATAGATGTTAGTTTGTTGGAGGTCCATTAAGTATATTCAAGTGATAAAAGATACATGATATCGATGAAGCAATGGCTACTGTATGCACAATTGGAGGAGAGACAATAATCTTTTCTATTTCAATTGACTTACATCATGGTAACATGTTACCACTACATAAAGTGGACATGCATCAATGAAAATGGAACTCATAACAAATTGAAAATGAATTTTTGTAGTTGGGTTTGGAAATTGTAATATGATGCCTAATAAATCAATGTGAAACAAGATTGAATTTTCCTTCTAAATGTATGATTTGATAGTGTAAACAGCCTTGCAACCAAAGTAATTCAAACATCACTAATTAAACTAAAGTATGCATGGAATTTTAAGCAGACTATCGTCAATTTATGACAAACATGGGACATTTTCAAATTTATGTTATTGGATAGCAGCTGGATGGAACAGCAAGATGGTCTTTCAAGTAAATTATTAAATAAATAAATGTATGAAAGCTAGATCAAGAAAAATGGTAGACAGGGTCTTGATGTAACCTCAAAATTTAAAACTTTTAAGATTTTGGAAATTCATTTTCTGTTTGAATTTAAATTAAACCTTAGCATTGACTTTTTAGGAAAATAGGTGATATCCCATAAAAGTACTAACTATGGTCTATGATATATATAAAATTATAATTTGAGGTTGTTAGGTTCTTTAAAATTGATTTTGACCTCTCCCCGTCGGATGGTGCGAAGATCCGATGTTAATTACATCGAGAATGCTCGAATATCCTTGATTATCCGTCATAGCAACTCATGGAATAGAAAACATATATCCACAAAGATAAACATTCACATACACATAGGAGAAACAATAGTACCATGAACTCGATGGAATGCAAACACTTTGATTTGTTTTAAAATTTTATTTGGTTTGAATTGAATTGGATGGATTTGGTTTGATTAAATTGGGTTGAATTTAGTTTGTTTGAATTGATTTGAATTTTGACTTGTTTGATTAATTTGGATTTGTTAAATTAAGTTTGACTTGGATTTTGTTTGGGAGTTTGATTCAGGTTGATTGGATTTGAGGGATTGATTTTAATTTGAATTGATTTAAATTAATTTTATTTGACCTGATTTGAGTTGATTTGATTGAAATTGATTTGAATTTTGATTTAAGAAGTTTAATCTTCTTTTGGAATTGATTTGTTTATGGGTCAGTTATTGATTTAAGTTCAGCTTGATTTGAGTTTGTTGATTTAGAATTGACTTGGATTTGATGTTTAACAGGTTGTTTGTTGGTTTGAGTTCATTGATTGTTTAGAAATTTGGTTTAAATTTAATTTATTTGAGCTTGAGATTCTCACTTTGCTTGATTTAGATTCTGTTTATGGATTTAATTGAGTTTGTGATTTGTTTCAGAGTGTTTCGGATTTGGAGATTTGGTTGTATGAAGATTCAGATTTTAGATTTTGGGTTTTGATTTCTGGAGCCTTTTAGTTTTAAAACTGTTAGATTACAGGTCAGTCTGAATTATGTATTTGAATCTGTTTTAAATTAGTTGTTCATTGCTCATTAGGATTTGATTTGTTTCGGCTAAGATTTTAGACTTAATCAGTTTGAACATCAATCTTTGTTTGTGTATTTTTATTTGGAGTTACAGATGAGATCTAAGATCCTCTGACGATTTCAACTTGCATTTCCCTAGATTTGAAGATTTCTGGATTTTAAAATTGGATTTTTGCAAAGCTTTGATTTAAAATCTGTTGGGATTGACTTTTCAAATTTGATTTAATTATTTCAGATGATGGCATTTTTAAATTTGATGATCTCGGGATCATCAGATCAAAATTTTGTTTTTGAAGTTCTTGTTTACCAATCGGTGTTTTCAGATTAAGAATTTATTCTGATCTACACAACCCCCTGATCTCTGAAATTTGGTCTTTGGGGCATACGCCTCAGCATGATGATCTCATATTTTGATGGAAATGTGTTGATTTTCTGCTAAATGTCAAATTGTTCGACAGGTGCTGATTTTGTGGGCTTGTTCTGACCTGATTTTTTTAGTTGAAATATGTATTCTTTGGATTTGAGCTTGGTTTAGGGTTTATCTGTTGGGCAGAGACTTGTTTTGAGATTTGTTTAGTTCTGCTTTGAAATCTGATTTAAGTTAATTAAGGTATGATTTGGTTCAGATTTGATTTGTTGAGAATATTCTTATTTTTACAGATTTCAGAATCGTTTGTTAGTTTTTTTTTTGGTGTCTTGCATTCCAGAAATTCCATGTAACCGTCTTTTCCTTGTAGCATAAATCTGTGCACCGAACATGAGTTTTTCATTTTGTTCTCTCAATATGAGACATGATTTACAACTCGATCAGGAATCCGGTCTCTGAATCTTTGATGGATTTGTCCATTCATGGGCGGCATGTACTCGATCTTGATAGACTTATGGGCATCTCCCACTGTTTTTTTGAAAATTTCACTAGCATATGACCGGCATGACGGCATATTGATTATGCTCTAGTCTTGCATAGCTTAATGAACATGGTAAAATATTATGATCTTTTATAGACCTTTGTATGTCTACCTTAAAAGGACGTAGGGGCGGATGGTTAGTCAACCCTCCAACTAATCCGAATTTTGATTTCTTTTAGGTTAAATCGAGACGTAGGGGCGGATGGTTAGTCGACCCCCAACTAGTCTCGATTTGTTGATTAAAGAAGCGGAGTTTTATTTATTTTGACTTGATTGTTTATTTTAACCTTTTTTTATCTTGAATTGTCTGCACTATTCCTCCGAGGTCATTGGGCCCTCTGTTTGGCATTGTTCATCCGTGGCTATTGGGCCTTCGGTGACCCACCGCGGCCACAACCCTCACTGGCCTCACGGTTCCTCCCGACCCCATCCCTTTTCCTCTTTTTTTTTTCTCTTTTTCACGGTGGGGTTGCCATTGTGGACTATAGTTGGGGAAAAATAACCCCGCGGCATCCTCGTCTACGCCCGACCGCGGCTGCGTCACCGGCTGCCCACTCGCGATGGAGGAGAAGGCCCGGCAACCGCTGGGACTTGGAGGGGCTCTCGTTGACCTGATCAGAGGAGATGGAGGCCCTCAACGCTGCTGCCGAAGGTAGCTATGGGTCCCGACAGAGCTGTCAGAAGGAGAAGATCATGCGGTGCTGCGGAAACAGGGGAAGGCTTGCCGGCTTTGACGGCAGAAGAAGACGGTCTCGGTAGTCCCGTTCAGAAGGAAGTGGGCTCTAGTGAAGAGATGAAGAAGCTCCGGCGATCCTAACGGGAGGAGAAGACGGATCCGGCAGCCCCGGCGGTGCAGACAGCATTGACGAGAAGAAGGGACGGACCCGGTGGCACAGACATGGCTCAAGGGATCCGGTAATTCCCCTGGCTGTCTCCTCCCTCCATCTCGCCTCCTGCTCTCTTATTTTTTTCTCTCTACGACATCTCTTCGATCCGGGAACCTCTCTCCTTGCTTCTCTCGATGCTCCCCTCTTCTTCTTCTTTTTCCTTGGCCCTACTTTTATACGGTTTCCACCTTCTCGTTCAGCATCGGAACACCTTCCGAAAGGAGATGTCCCTCTTCGAGACGGACTCGGGAGTCTATGATATGCTGGATTGACTCCCCTCTCCCTCAATGACTCTGTTAGGCTCGTTTATGGTAGTTTTACGAAACTTCTCTTCCGTCATTGGTGAGCCTTCCGCAAAAAGGGTATTTCTGCTCCGAGACGGACTCAAACTGTTCCGGCACACACGGGATTCCCTTCTATCCTCGTCCGCGACTTGTCCATGCGGGATACGGCTTCTTTCAGATAAGGAACGCCTCCTCTGGCTGTTGGGGAAAGTCTGGGTGGATGACGGACTGTGAAGACAGGCACCGGATGGCCCATCTGGGCATTAAAATATAGCCCAAACAGGTAAGAAACGTAGGTTGCAGGTTCAGCGTACCATTGAGCCATTATTAATGGGCCAAAACCATCGTGAGCTTCAATCACTAGGGTAAATTTGAAAATTGGCATTGTAGACCAATGAGGGATTGGATTGGACTTAATCCCACCCTAATAAATTTTGAGAATTTTCGGTGCCAACAGGTCTCCAGCCTGATTATGGCTTAGTTAAGCTCCAGGAGGTTCACTGGAACAGATAACATAGTAAACATTAACCAACTAGACAAGCAGGAAGTTCTGCAGGTCAATGTTGAGATTTAGTGGTACCAAATGTTGTCATATACTTATATTCTCTATTTTCAAGGTGTCGCCTAGGTGACAAGGTGCCCCAAGGCCAGTCAAGACGAGGGGCGCCTTGGCAACCAAGGCTAGTGTCATTTTAGCTAATTTAATAATAAATAATACTAATTAAGTATCAACATCACTTAATTAAGTGGTTTAGAGGTAAAAATAACTAGTTCTAATAGTTAATTTGATTATAAATAGATATTTTGATGGAATAATAACTAGGATTAAACAATTTTATAAATATTTTTTAATAGTTAATACAAATTAAGTGCTAAACTTAACTTATACTCAAGTTAGTTTGTCCATGAAACTATGCACTTGCACATTATTAATTGATTTACAAGGTGTCATAGCTATTTTGTATTATTTGTCACACATATATTTGTTATTTTATTAATTTTACTATATTAAAAAAGATGTCACCTAATGTCTCGCCTAGGCGCCAAGGTAGTGCTATGGTGTCTTGGTCGCCTTGAAAACCTTGGTTATATTCATGGCCTTGAACTGTTGGAACAGAAACTCCTTAGGATGCTGTCAGCCTGTATTTGAGGTGATCGAAGTAATAAGAGGTGAGAGAGGTGGTTGATCCGCTCAACCACCTCTATCGTCTCTGATGATGGTGGTGAACCACTGCTGAGCTACCCTTCTGCCATTTCGGCTGCGGAATACAGGCCCTCGGGTCTGATTCTGGATTCCTAATAGGTTGATCTGCAATTTAAAGCAGGCTGCCCTGGCCCTTGTGTGTTGAACCGCTGGTTTGACAGCAAGATCTTGAGTCATTCTTCTTCCCTGCCCAAACAGAGTGGAAAAGGTACTGCATGCAAGCTATCTTGATACCAGACCGGGATGGCAGGGGTGATCGCCTAGACGGCTTGAACTGAGATGGCCGGTCATTGCTTAGGTGGTCTCCTTGACTGTTTTTGACAACGTAGGAGATGATTTGCTTGTTTAGAGTCCAAAATATTAAAGATCTGCTATGGACTTTTATATACAGCAATCATCTGGTGTTGGGATTTGATTCTTGCTGGTTATTAGGACTTATCTTTTGCTTGCAACAGAGCCGATAACAATTGCTAGAGACTGCCTTTTTGGTTGTCAGTTCAGATCAGATAACAAATGCTTGTTGTTGTTAGCTCTGCTGGATTCCTCCAGGATGGTTGCTTTCTTCGGGATGAGCATCTTTGTTGGTTTTTTATTTTCTTTTTTTCCCTCACCCTGTTATCTCCTATCCTCTTATAGCCTTATTTTGTTTTCTGTTTGTTATGCCTTCGTTTGGTCACTGGGTGGAATTTAGATCTAAAATGTCGGGTCTTCCTGAAGAAAGAATAAGAAAAGAAAACAATGGATAGGCTGGATTTGTAGATGGCAGAAACTTTCGCAGGCTAGGTTTGGAGGACTCTGGGTGAGTTCTCGGCTTTTTGTCGTGAAAATTAACCCACACGACCAAACTACAGTTTGTTCTCTGTGCTGCATCAGAGGTAAAAAGATTCATCATTTGAAGGTTGAAGACATTATAACATATCCATGGCAAAATCTTGTTTTCCACAGACTTATGTTTGAAATTCTTTTTAGAAATGCTTTTAGGTGTGTCCTTACTTTTTGTCCAATGGAGCTGACACCTGGCTCCATCTACCGTGTAAAACACTAGTCTGGTGCTGTAGAAAAGTTCCCTCTGCTTGCATGGTTCTGCTGCCTCTATTTAGTATCAACTATACGGTAATTGGTTGCTATCTTATTGAGTAGGAGATGCCAAGTGTTTTACAGTCAGTGTTTCATTCCATTTAAGTCGTACTTCTATACTTCATTGTACAATTACAAATGGCCTTTTCTGGTATTTTAACTTTATCTGACTTGGTCTTGATCGCATCTAGTTGCTCTCGTACAAGAGTATCCGTGGTCATTTTCCCCTTTCTGATTTTCTGGTTATTAGGTTTGTCCTCACCCAGCTCCGGTCAACTGGAGAAGCACGCAATCCTCCCGAGCAAACAAGATTACCTTGAAATCACCAAACTTTGGAACCAGAAAAGCTGGTTCTCTCAGTCTGCTTCAGCCAAATACTCTGTAACTGATAACAAAATCAGCATCGGGCCCAAGACCACAGCCATCAAGGAGGAAGAAAAGGATGCCGGGGTTGTGTACCAGGGACCAATCTCGTCCACCATCAAGAAAGTAAAGCTCCTCTCCCTGTCAACCTGCTGCCTTTCGGTGTCACTGGGCCCTGTCATCACCTTCATGACTTCACCAGAAATGAATGTTATCCTGAAGGGAGCTGTTGCATCCACCGTCATCATCCTCAGTGCCTCCACCACTGCAGCTCTCCACTGGTTTGTGAGCCCATATATTCACAAGTTGAGATGGCAGCCTGGTTCCAGCACCTTTGAGGCCGAGATGATGTCGTGGATGGCAACACCCATATCTAGAACAATCAAGTTTGCCGACGTGAGCCCTGCATGCACAAACAGGCCCTTTGTGACCTTCAGGGCCGATGGCAACTTCTATTTTGTGGACGTAGATCACTTCCACAACAAGGCCCTGCTAGCAAGGCTCACTCCCAAAAAAGCTCCATATGAGTCTGCCTTCAAGAACCTCTAATTCGGTCCAGGGAGCGCCCACCATGCTTTCCACTTCAGTTAGTGAGGTGATTTTTCATAACTTACTCGGAAGCTGGTAGAGCTGATACCTGAAACTGTGAGGTCTTTGCTCAATAAGAATCCCAGAAATCATGCATAGTTTTCTGTTCTTCATTCCTTGTGTTTACTGGTATTCGTTGTTGCTCTGTCTTCGTGGAAGACTAGATGCTCGTGGAAACTATCTTGGCCCTCTTTAAAGGCTTTCCTGTTCTCGTCTTTTACAACCTGTTTATGTACATTAGCCAGTATCAGTAGCACTTTCTTATGTCCTCTGTGGCTGCCTTGAGATCACATTCCTCGGTTTGTTATCTATTTGAGTTTCTAATGATGTACAAAATTAAAAGTAGCTCCTCGTCTTTTGGATATTTGTATTTCGACCGCGAAAACTTGTAGGGTTAGGGGGTGTTTGCTAGCACAATATTTTTTTACGTATTTTTGTGATAAAATGTATCAAAATAATATTTAAGTTAATGTGAGTGTTTGGTTGAATGATAATTTGAGTTTTTGTTATAATTTTATATTTTGAAAATAAAATTTGTTAAAAGAGGTGTTTGAGAAACATGATAATTTTATATCTTGAAAGTGATTTTCTTCTTAGACAAAAAGAAGGTTTCATCTTTTTTTATTTGTGACCTCCCACTTTATTTAATCATATGCGATAAACATCTTTTCAAATATGATACTTTTACGTTGTTAGTTGATTTCTTTTATTTTAATATAATTTTTTATTATGAAAATGTAAAAAAAATTATTGTGCAACAAAACACGGTTATTATACTTGATGAAATATGTTACCAAAGAGTGGAGACCAAGGCTTGAGTAAAAAAGGTGAGGGACCACAAAGAGACAAATATATCTCATCTCTTTTCTTTTCTACTTAGTTTTGTAGCAAAAATATATTTTGCATAGAAAAATTAATTTATCATGCAACCAAACACATTATTGAGATCCTATTAGTTCGAGATTTGAAATTTACCGTATCAATTGTGTAAATTGTATATAACTATAGAGATGAGATTTAAATTTTAAACAAACGATAAAATGAAAAGATAAGGAATATGAAATCTTTTTTAATTTCATAGAATCTTAATGAGGTGTTTGGTTGCGCAACAATTTTCCGTACGTTTTCATGATAAAAATTATATTAAAATAAAATGTGTACCAACCAATAACATAAAATTACTTTGGAAGAATACGATAACAACAAAAGTAACTATTCTGATCAAATAAAGTGAGGGGTTACAAGATAAAAAAAAGAGGTGAGATCTTTTTCTCCGGTCTAAGAAGAAAATTACTTTCAAACATGTCTTTAACAAGTTTTATTACAAAAATATAAAATTTTAACAAAAATTAAATTTAGCAAGCAACCAAACACCCCATAAGAGATTAAATACTAAAATCGTTCAGTTGATTTTTTTATTGAAAACATGTTAATGATATCAAACAACATAATTACTTGCTTTTACCAACAAGTCTAAGGGGCCCTCGCAATCATAACTATGTTTATGGTTGATAGCCTACCGACTAATCCACATGGGAGATTACCACATCAATGGATTTACAATAAACTCCGACCAAAAGATTATGGATAATGGCATTCTACCCAAGCATAAAATCCATGCCCATCAGGATGCAAATACGTAGTACAAAATTGAATTCGGATCACCTTAATCCTTCTGCAGAAAATAACTTCGATCCTCAATTAGAAATAGCCATGACCCCAAATTATTTGAGTGACAATTCACTAAACCGTCACCTAAAAAGACTGAATTCTCTACTGCGGATAACAAATTAAGGTCAATAACGAACGAATAAGAAGCTCGTAACCTTTCAACAACAGTAGGATCTTTTTTATTACCGATTCATTGAATGGTTACTGATCAATAAATTTTAATGAACTACTACTAAACTGTTACTCTTTCCGAATACGGTTAACTGAATGAACCGTTACCAAGGACCCTGAGAGGAAAGAACTAAGAAGATCCGTACTCTGGGAATGGTGGCATGACCTCGAGCGAAAATCTGACTTACATTAAAACAGATGATTGCTTAATTCTCTTAACCCATCATTCATCTGTGATCTGCGACAGCCAAAAGAAGGTTGATAAAAAAGCCCATCACATGAATACGCATAAATAAACACTAACATAAACGGGAATGTTCAAGTTTAAACTCAGAAAAGACCTCAAATTATCTCAAGACAAGACGACACTCAAACTAGGGGAAAAAACACCGTACGACCGTGACGGAACCGTCGCCACCGCCGGTCAAGCACCCAGCTTTGCAGCCGGCTGCTAACCAGCCGCGGCAGTCGAACAAAATCAAAGAGAGAACGGCAAAAACAAGACAACATAACACAAAGAACTAGATGTTCGGTGGCAACGACAGCAATGGCGGCGGCGGCAGCAGGGAGAAACAGGTGGGTTCACTTCTTCTTGGCGGCGGACTTGGTGACCTTGGCGCCGCTGGGGTCCTTCTTCTCGACGGCCTTGATGACGCCGACGGCCACGGTCTGGCGCATGTCCCTGACGGCGAAACGGCCGAGCGGGGGGTACTCGGAGAAGGTCTCCACCACCATGGGCTTGGTGGGCACCATCTTCACGAACCCGGCGTCGCCGTTCTTGAGGAACTTGGGCTCCTTCTCGAGCTCCTTGCCGGAGCGCCTGTCGACCTTGGTGAGGAGCTCGGCGAACTTGACGGCGATGTGGCAGGTGTGGCAGTCGAGCACCGGCGCGTACCCGTTGCCGATCTGGCCCGGGTGGTTCATGATGATGACCTGGGAGGTGAAGTTGGCGGCCTCCTTCGCCGGGTCGTCCTTGGAGTTGGACGCCACGTATCCACGCTTCAGATCCTTCACGGCCACGTTCTTCACGTTGAAGCCCACGTTGTCGCCGGGGAGGGCCTCCTGGAGGGCCTCGTGGTGCATCTCCACCGACTTCACTTCGGTGGTCAGGCCGGAGGGGGCGAAGGTGACGACCATACCGGGCTTCAGGACACCCGTCTCCACACGGCCCACGGGCACCGTGCCGATGCCGCCGATCTTGTAAACGTCCTGCAGGGGGAGGCGGAGGGGCTTGTCGGAGGGCCTCTTCGGCTCCTGGATCATGTCGAGGGCATCGAGGAGCGTCGGGCCCTTGTACCAGTCGAGGTTCGTAGACCTCTCGATCATGTTGTCTCCCTCGAACCCAGAGATGGGGACGAAGGGGATCTTGTCGGGGTTGTAGCCGACCTTCTTCAGGTAGGAGGAGACTTCCTTCACGATTTCATCGTACCTGGCCTTGGAGTACTTGGGTGTGGTGGCATCCATCTGATAAAAAAGACCTCTCAAAGGGTTAACGAGACAGAGGTCGTCGATACACTGATCCAGAACGCACACTCTTCCTTCTTCCCTTCCGTACGGGGGAGAAAAACGGAGATCAAATCACACGGGGTGGCACGCGGAGCTCATCATCAAAAATTTACCTTGTTGCAGCAGCAGATCATCTGCTTCACACCCAGTGTGAAGGCAAGCAGAGCATGCTCACGGGTCTGTCCGTCCTTGGAGATACCAGCCTCAAAACCACCGGTCGTGGAGTCAATGATGAGAACAGCACAGTCGGCCTGGGATGTACCGGTGATCATGTTCTTGATGAAGTCACGATGCCCGGGAGCATCGATGACAGTGCAGTAGTACTTGGTGGTCTCGAACTTCCAGAGAGCAATGTCGATGGTGATACCGCGCTCACGCTCGGCCTTCAGCTTGTCGAGAACCCAGGCATACTTGAACGACCTCTTGTTCATCTCAGCCGCCTCCTTCTCGAACCTTTCGATCACACGCTTGTCAATACCACCGAGCTTGTAGATGAGATGGCCGGTAGTGGTGGACTTGCCGGAATCGACATGTCCAATGACGACGATGTTGATGTGAGTCTTCTCCTTGCCCATGATAATCTGTGGGGGAACTGATGCCATACGTAGTGGGCATATATTGTATTATAGGACAAAAAAACTGTTAAATAAACAGGAAATACGTTCGTACAGATGCTATGAACAAAAATAAATTTCATAAATAACAGTCAAAGCAGAATTGAAACCAATCAGCGATGTTTGGTCAGATGCAAATCAAAGACGTACATATATGGAGCTGATCACCATAAAAAATACATTAGATTATTGTCCAATAAAAGAAACAAGATCAATCGCCACAGTAAAGATTATAGGCACACACAAGGAAAGAGAACAGGAACACTATAAGACACAAGGAGGTTCGAACTCGGACCTCTCACTGATGTCGTGAGAATCATACCACTAGACTAAATGCCCTCATGACAAAAACCGGATCGGTGAAGTAAACTCTGATAATTGAAAGCATCCCGACGATAAAACTCAGCAAAGAAAAAAAGAAAAATATGTTACGCAAAACGGCAAAAAGTTCAGAACACAAATTCACACGAAATATTGTTTTGCAGTTTAATATTACTACAAACTAGCGTAAAAGTGGATATTTATGAAGAATAAGATAGCTTATTTCTCGGAAACATTGAATTGAAGCATACCGTTTATATACGTTGGCAAGTCATACTTATAACCAGGTCTAGTGGAAGCAGTATGAATAAAAAATTGACTACGAATTCCACATGAAGCGAATACACATTCAACAACAGCATGTATCTAATATCTACTAAGTCGATGCTATCTAATCGAAAAGCCCGCGATCCAAAGTTTTTGGTGTAAATCGTGGATCTGAAGCATGTGCGCCTCCAGATGGAGAACGTTGCACGTAAGAAGATAAAAAACGTTAAAAAGCATCTACTAAGATCTAAGGCAAAGCAAGTGCAACCACAAAAGAAACAAAGGGGCCAGATCTGGAAGAAAATCGTAATTCAAGGTTGACCTAGAGGTCTTGATATGCAGCATACTACAAAACCTAGCGTATCCAACTTAGATCTGGGAGAACGCAACATGGTGATGCCATGTAAAGAAAATACAAGCGCGCAAGGTCTACGCCAGATTCGAATTGCCAGATTAACAGCTCATAAGAAACGAAGCAATGATGAAATCAAGAAGATATATGCAGTGATCAGCTACTTTCAGCTAGACAGACGATCTTCACAAAGATTGATCGGCGTGAAGAATGAATTAAACCACCGCATAGCAGATCACGCATATTTCACGACGCAGAACAAGGAGAACAAATGCAAAGCAGAGTTGAAAAAACAAGGACGGCCGTCTTGAATCTCAAAGAAGTCGCATAAGAAGCCTAGCCGCCGAGCACGGGAGAAGAGAGAGAGATCTCACGTCGGGAAGAGGCGGCGGCGGCGCGGAAGTAGCCGACGGACGGAGCGCAGACGCCGCAACAGCCGATAAGGGTTTTGCCTGGCGGCCTCTCCCGCTCTTATATAGTGGTGCTAACCGCCCCCTGTTGCCACTTCTGTCTAGGGTTTGCATCTGGACCGTCCGTTACCTGATCGTACGGTCGGCAGAGGCTCCTATGAAACCCGGCACCAGGGTGTCCGCTCGCCGCAGCGTGGCCTTGCTCGGCCTGGCTTGGCCGAGACGAAACCAAAGTGTTTACAGCGCACGTGTGATTACCTAGTTCTAAAATTAGACATGTATTTATAAGAATTGATTGACGTGGAATTTTTTAAGAATAAAATAAGATACCGACCATGGGTGTCAATGGGCTGGCCGGGCTGGCCCGTTCATGGCCCGGACTACAATTTATCGGCCCAACTCAACTTGGCCTGTACTGTTAGCCCTGTCCGACTCAATCAGTAAAAAATATTAAAATGGCTCAGCCCGTCCGGCTCGACCCGACTTAATTTTATATTTTATAAATAAATAATTATTAAATTTAATAAATTTAATTATTTAAATTAATATTTTAAGTTAATAATAAATTACTAAAAATATAATTTTAATACATAAAAATGATATTTTTGACATAAAAATACAAATTTATTCATCCCATTCCAGCCAACGTCGGACCACTTTGACCCATATATTGGTCGGGTTAAGACTCAGCAATCAAAACCTTTAGGCCTTGTTTGGTATAGGGATAACTCAGGATAGACCTGGTTTATCCCCAATCCTCTGTTTGGTATACATTTAAAAATGAGTTTAACCTAGATTAAGTTAATCCAGATTATCCCCAAAATTAGGGATAAGTGCAGGGATAAGTCATCCCATCTAATACTTAGGATATTTTAATCCCAAAATAAGATTTAGAGGATACGATTATCAGGCGACGGGTCACTTCGTCCGCCTGGCGTAAGTCCCACGGAGGTGCTGCGCGAGGAGCTCCAGCGACGGGGCGTCGCCGCCAGCAGCCGTGGAGGTCGAGGTTGTCACGGGGGAGGGGGTGGTGAGTGAGGAGGAGGAGGAGGACGACGACGACGACAGTCGAAAAAGAGCTACGTCGGGCGGTTCCGCCCGAAGGCTTGGGGAAGACGGAGGACTCCCGGACGGGGAAAGAGGGGCGTGGGCGGTGCTTGCTGCGGAGACGGTGGTGGAGGGCGGAGCGAGGCGGCGGCCATGGAGGGAGAGGAGGCGACGGGCGTGGGGATAAGGCAATGGACGGGGGGGGGGGGAACGGCGGTGTCCGGGGGGCCGGGAGCTCCGGGGGGAGGGGGAGGGGGGCGCGCGGGAGCTCCGGGGGGCTGGAAGCTCCCGGGGCGCGAACGCTGGCGGCGGGGGGGCCGAACGGCGGTGTCCCGGGGGGGGGGGGGCTGGGAGCTCGGGGGGGGAGGGGAGGGGGGCGCGCGGGGCTCCAGGGGCTGGAAGCTGCGGGGGGGGCGCGAACGCCGGTGCCGGGGGGGCGGGAGCTCTGGGGGGAGGAGAGGGGCGCGCCGAGCTCCGGGGGCTGGAAGCTCGGGGAGGGCGCGAACGCCGGCGGCGGGGGGACACCTCCGCGGGCGGGGGGGGGGAACGGCGGTGTCCGGGGCTGGGAGCTCGGGGGGGAGGGGAGGGGAGGGGGGAGGGGCGCGCGGGGGCCGGGAGCTCGGGGCCGGGGTGCGAACGCCGGCGGGAGGGGGACACCTCCGCGGGGGAGGGGGAGAACACCGCGGTGCCCGGACTCGCGGGATGGGGGCGGACCCGGGGTGTCCGCGAGAGGGAGTGGGCACTGTGCGCCGGGAGGGGGTATTATAATAAATTTTTTATATTTTTTATTAAGTCCATTTAAACGATTTGGTTTGATTTAAATCGGTTTGATTTAGTTTGATTTAGTTCGGAATATTTTTCAAATCGAACTAAACCAAACGGGGGTCTCAAAACCGAACCGAACCGAATATGTTAGTTTGGTTTGGTTTCTCGGTTTGAGCTGTTTGTACCCACCCCTAGCCGGGAAGGGGGCGGGGGAGCGGCTCCGCGGGGAGCATCATCCATCTTCGTCCGCCGGGTTACGTCGAAGGGGCGGGCTGAACTCCGTTCGCGTTTAAGCTTATTTTTATTTATATATTTAAATTTAGCACCGTCGGTCAGTCGGGGAGGGGGCGCGGGGAGCGGCTCCGCGAAGAGCACCGTCGGTCTGCCGGGGGGGCTCCGTCCGCCGAGGAGGGGGGGGGAGCACCGTCGATCTGCCGGGGGGGCTCCGTCCGGCGGGTGGAGGGGAGGGGGAGGGGGCCCGAGGAACACACTTGCTCCCCGTTAAAATATTTCGTCTAATAAATTACATTATTTATATTTTCAAATTTATAATTTTAAGTTTATTCTTATTTATATAATTAAATAAAATTTTAAATTTATTATATAAATATGTAAGTGAGTTAAGATGTTTATGAATATGTTATGAGTAATAAAATAAGATAATATAAAAAATAAAGATAAAAATATAAAAATATAGGGTTATCCTCGAATTTATTGTTAACATACCAAACATAGGATAGGATTATCCCTAAATTTATCCTGAGCTAAACCAAACATGACGAGGATAGGGTTAACCACAAGGATTGGTTTATCCCTATCCCCACTAAATTTATCCCGATACCAAACGACGCCTTAGTCCTTATCGTGACCAAATCAAAATCTATGATGACGTGTTTGGTACGAGAGTGGGTAAAAATGAATAAAGTATTTATAAAATATTCTAATTATTCTATGTTGTTTTTTGTGTTATTTGGTATCAAGAGATAGATAGTAATAATTACCAAGTTAACCTTACACATGATTTGGTAAAAAAAGGGAATAGTGGTTGAAAATAAAAGAGGCAGATTTTGTTTTCTTTTATTTGTGAGAGAGATTGACTCATCCCCTATCTTATCTCTAAAATCTTAAAACCTATCAAAGCAATATACTATAGATATTATCAATTATTGTAAAATCTACATCTTTTAAAAGGCTGAGTAAGGCAGTATTCCATATTTTTCTTTCCACATAAACCCAACCAAGCTCACCTGAAATGTCAAATTTGGTCCAAATGGTTGACATAAAGTAGGCTCAAGCATGTGTGAAAAAGGCACACATACAATTTTACAGGTGGGTTCTTTTATGAGACTGATTAACTATGTAGCTTGTGTTTAGGTATGTATAGCTGAGGTTTGGGGAATCATTCTTGATGGGATGAGTCATGTAAAAAGAGGAACAGAGAATAGAAAGAGCTCCTTTCATTGATGGAGGTTCAGTACATGATGGAGACATTTGATATATAACTGAATAAAAGAGTTGAAAGGCTACCAAGAAAGTTGAGATCTTGAAACAGGCAGAAAGTGGGTATATCCGGACATGGAAGAAAATACATAGGATGCTTTTGACAAGGATCATTAAACAGATTCTAATCATATCCAAGTGCATTTATTTTCTTTTGACTTCTTGGGTTGTAATTATCTAGTTTAAACTTTTGAACAACTGAGAGATGGACTTATATATATATATATTATCTTCTCATTCAACTTTTGAAACTATCAAGGGAGGAATTATGCATAGAATATCAGTTGTTACATAATATAAATCTTTGAAAAGTTAAGTTGGATAAGGATTGATTCATAATTTCTTCCGCCTATGATCTCAACTAAAAGAGTATGTGATTCATTAATATAAATCAAAACCACTGGTGGGTGCGTTCTAATCAATACTATCATCTTTTGGGCTTTCATGAATTATGGTTCAAGTAATTGAGTAGAGAAGAAATGGGGGTTCTCAAGGCAACTGATTAAATAGAGGAAGGGGGGACTTGATGGCAACTTTGCTGTCCTTAGAGTGGCTTCCAACCTGTGAGAATCAGAATCCGGATGGGCCCTTTCTAGTTTCTATCTTTTTTCTCAGTGCCCTAAGTTTGGGAAGTCTTTAAGGGGTTTGGGAAGTCTTTAAGAGTGGCTTCCACTCAGCTTTCTTGTTCTTTTGGCAGGGGAATATGGGTTGCTTGGTTGATATTATGGTATATCTTTTCTCTCCTCTCTCTCCCTCCTAAAAACTATCAAGAGATACAAGTATAAAGATTGATTATCATCTACAAAATTCACATTTTTAAATATGTAGACAGAAAAAAATATACTTCACATTTTTGAAGTTGAGTCTCTCCCACTTTCCCAGAAATCTTAAGTTCGTTTATTACAATCCACAAGTCAAAGAAGAGATAAGCTGGACTGTGTTTAGATGAAATTGTGTCTTACCAAAGATTCTAATGGATAAAATTCTCTTCCGTTTGATTTAATTTGAAGATAACATCAACTGACTTTTTCTCTCCTTCCGAAAATCATTTCTAAAAAATCGAGAAAAGACGATGTTTTCAAATTTCGATTCGAAAAATATTAATGGATTTAGAATTTGTTTTCGCATCGTACAAGATATCATAACCGAAATCGTTTGTATTTGCTTTGATTATGTTAAGAGTCTGATTTTGCATGGATCAGAAGGCATTTATACCTCAGACATAAGGAACAAATAAATATAAATTCCTCGGTCAAGACAAGGAGTCCTATCTCATCCAAAATATCAACTTAAGGGCCTCGGAAGTGTTAATTTCGACTACCTACTTTGATCTGATCTCGAGTAGGATATTTCATACCAAATAGTTCAACCTCCTCCACTTAGAACACAACGAAACCTTACATCAGGGAGAGCCTAAGGCCACCGGTAAAGGGCAACTCGATTCTCAGAGGAAATAAATCCCGACTTTTAACTTGACAAGCAATTAACTATGCTCAACAACACGGCCACTTAACGAGGAAGTCAATCTTTACAACAAGGGTTACCCGGTGAAAAACCACCTACTCATTAGGCTGTCTTCAACCATATTAATGGCACCCAACATCATTTCCTCGTAGTCTCCTGATGAACCACATCTGCTATCCCTGGGATGTTCACGGCCGTCACCAAGTCTCGCCAAAGTGGAATGCTGCTAGCTCTACAGATAGGGCCGTAAACGGGTCAAATTTGGTATCAGAATCACCAGAATTCAATTCCAATTCCGACAAGGGTTAAGGAGTTCCGATTCCGATAATTTCAGAATCACTACGTTCCGACTTCGATCCAATTCCGATTCCGTTGTCAGAATCGAAACTGAATCTGATAAATTTCGAAATACATATTAAATATTAATTTTTATTCAAAAATAAGTCAATAATTTACATGTAATTACTAAAATCTGATATAATATTTTTAAAATTTTAATTCTTATTAATTTATCAATTTATATATGATATATTATAATTTATTTAACTTCGTTTTATTTAATTTATTTAATTTATTTATTTTTATTGAAGTGGGATTAACAAAAATAGAATTAACTAATTTTGATTCCGATTTTGATGAACTATCGGAATATTCGATTCTAATTCTGATAACTTATAGGATACAAAAACAAGTTTCGAACACATTAATTTTTTTCAAAATCGATTCGAAATATAGAATATCGGATTCCGTTTACACCCCCGCCTGCGAATGGAGCTCTTGGGAGAGCTAGTCAGGTAAGCTAGGTGAGGATGTCCTAGCCTGGGCTACTATCAAGAAACTGTGACATGTCCTCACCCCCTCATATTTG
The DNA here is from genome assembly GCA_036172225.1 of Cryptocoryne crispatula var. balansae. Lineage (NCBI taxonomy): Eukaryota > Viridiplantae > Streptophyta > Magnoliopsida > Alismatales > Araceae > Cryptocoryne > Cryptocoryne crispatula. The sequence goes on from CM069922.1 coordinate 43,359,958, forward strand.
ATGAGATATAATAACAAGAAAGTGAAGACCATATATAACAAAAAGAGGTAGGGGACCCAAGGGAAAAAAAATAAGGTCTCACGACCTGGATATGCGCTCTTGCAGTGTGAGATGTAGCCACGTCATGGTCCGGCGGCATCGCTGTAAAGATCAAGAAATTGGGATTTACATCTTTCTTTCTGTGGAAATAAAAAATGAGAAATTATTAGGGCTACTTTGTGAAAATGGGAACCCTTTGCTTCTTCAAGAAGAAAAGTATTATTTTTAGAGATAAGTGAGCAAGGGATAAATGAGCTCAGCTCGGTTATTAGAGTGACGGTCAGATTACATTTTTTATTTCTCAAATTATGACAATTCACAGGTTGGTAAATTTTCTATTTCTATTTTTTAAATTTTATATTTAACTGAATTATGAAGTTTATAGATAATTCCATAAATTTTTTATGATTCTTAAAAAATGTTATATTTTTATTAATTTTAAATTTTTTTGACTCGAGACCATTTTACAAAACACGAGTCCGTTGGACTAATGGGGTATATGATAGGATAAAGTCTATTTACACAATGTAAACCCGTTGGACTTTCTACATAGGATTGGGCTTGGGCTCTATGTATATGGGCTGAAGTGAGCCTGAGCTGGGTCAACCCAAGCCCGACTCATTGACACCCCTAATTTTATGTTGGTAATCATTTTCTTTTCTATTTTACTTTATTTTTGTTCTGGAGTTGAATTATTATAGTACCTGGATCCTGTTGTGCCATGTGCTATTGTTTGTCTCCAATGGTTAGACACTTACAAAGTGAAGCAAACGTATGTTCGATTTGGCAAATTGGAAGAACAATAGGGACCTAGAAAAATACATGATCTTACGAGGGTGTCTGGTTGCACTATGTTTTTTTTGTATTTTTTATCTCTATGTAATTATATTAAAATAAAATGTAACCTAGTTAATAATATAAAATTGTTTTGTTTGGGGAGATGAGACGATGAAAAAGAGTGGAAGTCATGTGATGGGTGACCACAAGGCAAGAAGGAAATCTCAAATATAAATCTGGAATAGTTGTCAAACACTATTTTTATCAAATTTTGTCACAAGAGCATAAAATTGTGATAACATTCAACTCATGAGCAACATGAATTCCATGTATCTGGGGCTCTATGAACAAGGTAAACTATTTGTGGTTTGTTTTTTCACTGTGAAATTGTTTAATGTCTTGATATTAATGAATTACTTCATTGAGTTTGGGACAAGCTTGATGGAGTAAAGAAGGTTAGGACAAATGCTGAGGAGTTTTGAACTGAAGTGCTTGAATAAAATGGATGCGTGAAGTAAAAGTGCTCGTGGGGGTTCGGCCACCGGAATTTTTCTTTTCAATTTAAACTGAACCGAATCGAACCGAATAATTCAAATTAACTATTTTGAACCAAACTATTTTAGTTCGATTCGATTTGTTTCAAGTCGACGACAATTTTTTATTATCAAAATTAAATTTTATGTATTTAAAATATTAATCATTAAATAAAAAATTTTGAAAATATGTTTAAGATACTATTTACCAGTATGATAAATTCTTTTGAGATGTTGTCATTGTGAGATATTCCCTCTGCCATGTTTGGAGATCTGGCCAAGGTGGCTTGGAGCAAAGATGCAGAAGATGGGGGTGATGGATAGACTACTAGGGAGCTATGTCATGAGATATTTAAGTAGCTCATGTGGATGTGTGATGTACAGATTTTGCCCATCTTAATTACCTGGTGATTTGTTTGCTGGACACCATGGGGGAGAAGACATGGAGCTTCACATGTAAAGCTCTGATTTTGACTGGCTGCAGTTTGTCTAAATTTTATATTTTAAAATTACATTTTGGCACTTACTATTTAGAGTTTCTATATATTATTTAGCTTCCGAGTGTGGTAATATGTTGTCATAATATGTGATTATCTTTTTTTTTTCTTCAACGTCAAAGTGAGGGAGAGTTTGGAAAAGTAGATATCATCCCTAGTCGATGATGTTAAGAAGATTAATATTTTCTACACCCTTTGACATGAAAATGTTAACATGAAATGGTCTGACATATCATATATATCCCCAAAATTCATTTTATATGTGTGTATGTACACACACATATATATACATATATATATTCGTGTGTAAATTATTCTAAGAGATTGGCTAACTTAAAGAAGGTTCTTTCAAAACTACTACTCGGTAAGTTTAATAGAAAGCATTGTAACAAAGTTTCTCAAAAAAATGCATACACCTTTATGGGGTGTTTGGTTGCATGATAATGAGTATTTTTAATTTAATTTTTAAAAATTGTAGTAAAAATTTATTTTAAAAGTGTTTGGCATGTGTTACAATTTTTTATCTTAAAATTTTTTTCACCCTCCTCCACGTGATGGAGAAAAAAAGAGGTATTGAGCAATTTTTTTTTTCAAAAGGGCACAACCACACATGGTCCACAAGCCTAACCCATGTGCTACATAAGTGACTTTTTATTTATTCATCAAACACTTTACCATCATTTCTAAAAATGATAATATTTTTGCCAAATATTATATTTTTATAGTTTTTAATTTTAAAATTTGTCAGATTTCAATGTGTGATATCATTTTTTATCATGAAACCATATAAAAAAATAAAATGCAACCAAACACCCCATTATGGTTGCTATTTCACTAAAGTTTCTGCCATTTTATGGCAAAACTATTCACATACCATCACTCATACAGGGGGAGACATAAGAGTAGATTTAAAATATCAAACAATCCCAATACATGATAATATGTTTATTTAAAAATATATTTATGTGTATCTTATGGGGTGTTTGGTTGCATAATAATTTTTTGTACATTTTCAAGATAAAAATTATATTAAAATAAAAAATGAACCAACTCAGGACATAAGATTATCATGTTTGGAGAGATGTGATAACAAAAAAGAGCAACTACCATACATGAACAAACAAAGTGGGGGGACCATAAGAAAAAAGAAAGAGGTGAGACTCTCTTTTTTGTTTAAGAAGAAAAATCACTTTCAAAACATAAAATTGTCATAGCTGCCAAACAGTTCTTTTAACAAGTTTTCTTACAATTTTTAAAAATTAAAGTAAAAACATTCATTGTCGTGCATCCAAACACCCCCATTATATACTATCAAATATTTTAATCAAATAAAACTTAATCAAAAGTTAATTCATATCCTCCCATGCAGATGATACGAGGTATTCGTTGGAGTACATATTCATGTACGGCTATCATTTGGAACGGAAACAAAAAGATCCATCTTTTTCTATCTAACATTTGCTCCGAATAATTTTTTACCATATGTAAATGATATATAATTATATGAATAAAAAAATTCATTTTAAAATATACTTAAAATTTATTTAATGTGCATCAGTCTGCTTGGGGGTAATGTTAATGAATATACGATAGATTTTATATTTTAAAATTATTTATATGCGTTTTATACTATTAAACATATCAATCAATGAAATTTAGTTAAAACTTTGACTCAGATGTTACCGTATCATCATCTCCGAATCCGAGAAATGTCGCATTTATAATATCGGATCCGTATCTATATCGGATTCGGATCAGTTATACCGTTTAGCTAAATGAGGCGAAAACTGCCATATCCAATCGTTATACGATCCGTTTACAGCGCACACCCAACGTCAACCGTTGACCACGACGCTCTCTGACGGGCCCCACCCCGTTGAGAACTATATTTGACCGTTCTCTGGCTGGTCGTCGTCGTCGTCGTCGCCGCCGCCGCCGTCGGCGGCCTCATCTTCCGTCGTCTTCTCCAACGGCCGGGTTCCAGCTCTCCGTGGATTTGGATCCCCGTCGGGCCCTCCCGCGGTACCTCCGCCTTTGAATGCGTCCGCACATTCCTCCGCCATCCCCGGAGGCCGGAGCAGAGGTCGCCGACGAGGCCCCCTTCCCCAAAATAGGACCTCTTTCTTTTCACCATTGCCGCTTCCATCCTACGGGAAAGCCTCTCCTTCCGCCGCCGCCGCCGCCGCAGTTCTTTCCTTTGCCTCGTAGTCCGGGGGGCGCGCGTGGGTTTGATCTCTCCCGATGTTCTTCCTCGCCGGGGCGGCGGCGGCGGGGTTGCTTGCCACGGATGCATGCCCTGTCGACGGCGACTGCGTGCTTGAGTCATACGCGGCCGGCGTTGTTCCTGCACCTCGCCGGCGGAGTTCCTTCATAGCGTCCTGACTGGGATCCCCGGAGCGTGGTGCCCCTGGCCCTGCCTCCGTGAGGGGTGTCGGCGCCGCTCGAGTCGTTACATCTTGATGGCCGCCTTGGCCTCCATGCGGTGATTAGAAGCCGGCCGGCGTCTCGGGGCAGGTGAGCGGGCCATTCTTCCGCCGGAGGGGAGAGATGAGCTGCTTCCCGTGCTTCTCGTCCGGCAGCAAGAAGCCGAGGTCCGGCGGCGCCGTGGCGCCGAGCAGGTCGCTGCCGCGGGCTGCGTCTCGGAAGGAGGATGCGGCTGCGAGATCCCCTGGTGAGGGCCTTTATTCTGCTCTTCTCTTTCGGGCGCAGCATGCTCAAGAACAAGAACCGATTCTTTGTTCATGCTTCCATCTGTCTGCGCAGAGGACGCAAGGCCTAAATCACCGGCGGAGCCCGCAGCTCAGAACGACACTGGAAACGGGAACATCGCAGCACAATCCTTCACATTCCGGGAGCTCGCCGCCATCACCAACAACTTCCGCCCAGAATGCTTACTGGGAGAAGGAGGCTTCGGAAGGGTTTACAAAGGGCGGCTTGAGAACAACGGACAGGTTATAATTCTGTAAGAGATCTTATACTTCATTTCCTTTTTATCAAAGAATGCTGATCATCTCAATCATCTTGCTATGACCAGCTTGTGGCTGTGAAGCAGATGGACAGGAACGGGTTCCAGGGCAACCAAGAGTTCCTCGTTGAGGTCTTGATGCTCAGTCTCCTGCACCATCCAAATCTGGTCAATCTTATCGGCTACTGCGCTGATGGAGATCAGAGACTGCTGGTGTATGAGTTCATGGCACTGGGATCGCTAGAAGACCACTTGTTTGGTACACTTTCTACGCATGCAAAAATAGGGATCTTTTTTTTGGAGTCCGCTCCTTGTTGTGCGTATGGCATCTCCATGGAGTAGGGGATCGAGTTATAATGTTTGCTTATGCTTCTTGGTTGTTTGATTAAATGCCTAGCCAACCTTTCTCAAAATAAGTTTGATCAAATTTGAGATGCCCATGTGAAAACACCTCTTTTGGGAGTTACTCTCCTTCTTGCGCTGTCGCATCTCCATGGAATTGAGAGATTTGAGTTCTCTTACTTATCGTCTTGGATCATGCATCTTGGCCGTTTGATTCAATGCGTAGCCGTCATTTCTCAAAATAAGTTTGACCAAATTTGAGATGCCCATGTGAAAACACCTCCTTTTGGTGTTCTCTTCTTATTGTGCTATGGCATCTTCTTGGTATAGAGAGATTCAAATTCTCTTACATATGATCTCTGCTAATGCAGCTTGGCTGTTTGATTCAATGCATAGCCAACCTTTCTTAAACTAACTTTGATCAAATTCAAGATGCCCGTGTAACAATGTCTTTATTTGGAGTTCTGTTCTTTTTGTGCATGTGGCATCTTCATGGAATAGAGAGATTTGAGTCCCTTTACATGTGATCTTTGCCAAATGCCAATGCAACTTGGCTGTTTGATTCTATTTCTAGCCAACCTTTTTCAACTTAAGTTTGATCACCATATAAAATGTTTGTTTTGGATTTCTCTCCTTCTTGTGCATATGACATCTCCATGGAATAGAGAGATTCGAGTTCTCTTACATATGATCATCTTTGACAATGCATCTTGATTGTTGATTCAATGCGTAGCCAACCTTTCTCAAATTAAGTTTGATCAAATTTGAGATGCCCGTGTAGTTAAGCACGTGTTGTGCAGATACTCGACCTGATCAGAAGCCGCTGGACTGGTACACTAGGATGAGAATAGCCACCGGAGCTGCCAGTGGGCTGGAGTACCTGCACGAGAAGGCCAACCCGCCGGTGATCTACCGTGACCTGAAGTCATCCAACATCTTGCTCGATGAAGGGTTCTGCCCCAAGCTCTCCGATTTTGGCCTGGCGAAGCTCGGCCCATCGGTTGGTGACAAGTTGAACAACTCGTCAAGGGTGATGGGGACATACGGCTACTGTGCGCCAGAGTATGCAAGGAGCGGTCAGCTCACTCTGAAGTCGGATGTCTACAGCTTTGGAGTGGTTTTGTTGGAGCTGATAACAGGCAAGAGAGTGATTGACACCACTAGGCCGACAGATGCCCAGAACTTGGTTGCTTGGGTATGGAACCCCCCTCTCTCTATTTATATATGTATATATATATATTAAGTTTCAAGCTTTTGAAGCTCAAGTATTTTCATTATATATACACTCTTTCTAATCTTAAAACCATAACAGTAAAGTTGAGAGACTCTTGATATATAAACACTGCAAAATCTTGGAACATCCAATGAGAGACCAAAGATAGATAAATACTTGCTCCGACATTCCAATTTGATTCTAATAAAAATTAACGGGTTTGAAACTTGTTTTTGTAATCTATAAACTATCAAAATCGGAAAAAATCTCGTTTACGTTTATTTGATTTTAAATAAGAAATAAGTATATAATTAAAATTGATTTAAATAAAACTGAATAAATTATAAAATAAGATATATAAAATGGTAAAAATATAGTTTTAAGAAATTTTTTTAAATATATAAACATGGTGCTTATGAAATTATCGAAATCAGAATTGCAACATCTTAACCCTTATTTGAATTGGAATCAGATACAGGTGATTGACTCTGCCACAAAATCTAACCCTGTTGCAACTGATATCATCTTACGAATCTTAAAATAAATATTATTAGAAAAAAACTTCTTTTATAAATAAGAGATAAGATAAATTAGAAGCAAAATGCCCTGAAATGACTCTCCTACAAATCTCAAAATGATATCAAGGTAGAGAAACCCAGGTCAAACCACATAAATCTACATGGAACTGACTATTTATCCCTGCTATATTAGCATTTGTGAGAACAAATAAGATTAGCAATGAGAAAGCTAGCTTTATGATAATCAAGCTACTCCGGTGCATATTCAGACAGCATTTAATTAAGACAGTATCCACAAATTTCTATATTTGCTGTTAGAGTCTTTTATTAACGTAAGCCCCAGAGAGATTAGATATGTACCATCTTTGCTTGCTGAATATTGTTCTGGAAAATAAATGTTTTCAGGCTCTGCCAATGTTCAAAGATCAAAAGAGATTCTCAGAGCTGGTGGATCCACTCCTTGACAGCAACTACCCAACCACAGGCCTGAATCAAGCAGTCGCCGTTGCTGCCATGTGCCTGCAAGAGGAGCCCACAGTCCGCCCATTGATGGCAGACGTCGTTACGGCACTGAGTTTCCTCATGGTGGCACCTCCAGACAGTGGAGGCAGCTCCACTCCGCCGCGCGCCGAGGCTCCGCCACCCAGAGAGGTGGTGGATCTTGATCAGGCGAAGCAGGAGAGTGACGAGGAGAGTCAACGCTCTGCGACGGAAACAACAGAGAGGGGAGCGAGCCCTGCAGAGAAGCAGCAGCCGAGGATCGAAGACAGCTGCCCGGAGGAGGAGGTGCAAAGTTGATTATGGTATTTTATGTTTAGTTTCCTTTTTAATTTTAAGGATCAATAATTAATTTAAGATAAAAAATATTAGGGAAATTTTGTTTTTTTAGTCCTGTTTATTCCTGAAAATTCGCTAAATCTTAACATGTTTTCTTATTTTTTTTCTTATTTTCTCTTTGTCTTATTTATGTTCATAATATTTATTAAAATGGTAATGTAATGTAAGAATAGCAAACTAACAGTATGCTGTAAATAACAGCAAGCTAGAAACTTGCTACTGAACCTAAGGGCTGTTTGGCACAATTTTAATTTGCAAATAAATTTGGATTCCTATAGAACTATAACTCAAAAAGCCCGGGTCAAGTCCCCAACTTTTTAGAGATAAACCATATGTATCCCCTAATTAATCTTGTGCTAAACGTGCCCTAAAAGAAGAGTTGGTTATAAAGCCCGAGACATAATGTAGAACCAAGGTATACAACTAAATATATTATAGAACCTAAGACTAATTCAAACAAGGATTCTTGAATCAGAATCGGAATCGGTCGGAATCGGCCAATTCCTAGAAAGGGAATTGATTCCGGAATTATTTTTTTCTTCAAAAAAATTCAAAAAAATCATAAAAAATTTAGAAAATAGGAAATGACTTAGAAAAATTTGTAAAAAAGAAAATGTAATATTTAGCATTTATTTACGTGTCATAGTTCACGAAATCGGCCAAATCTTACCAACAACTTTCAAATGATGAAAGAACAGCTTGAACAGAGCTGGAATCAACCGAAGGAATCGCTGGAATCGCTAAAGGATCATCGGAATTGTCGACGAAATCGACCGATTCCGCTTGGATCACACTGTAGGGAATTGGATCGAGCGATTCTAGCAAGAATCACCACTGGAACGAAGGGAATCACCTTCAGCCAAGAGCCCTTGCGGGTTCTGGCCGTGAAAGGACCGATTCCCGCCTTTTAGGGCTGAAAAAAGGCCGGAATTGGATCGATACCGGCGGACCCGGTAACGAACCATTACTGGAAGCTCTATCCTTTCGGCGGATCGACTGATTCGGACCAATTCCTCCAAAATTTTTCGGGGAATTGGTCTTTTAGCCAATAATCGGATTGGAATCGATCAATCAGATTCTAGAATCAGCCGATTCTGATCCGATTCCAACGATTCTACAATCTATGAATTTAAACCTTAAAAGGTGTTTGATTGCTTGATAAAAAGGATTTCATAGCAAAATATATTTTCATAATAAGAGTTACGAAAAAAAGTGTTTTGTGGTCATATAAAAATATGCTTTTATTAAGCATTTCTTGGGTAAAAAAGAAAAAGAAATGGAACCTCCTTTTATTTAAAATATGCTTTTATTAAGGATTTTCCTGTGTGCTTAATACTTTAAGTATTGACACAATGTATATAAAGAAAGTAAGCTAAAGATACAGAATAAGACTCTAAGGATACCTCCTAAATGATTTTGGGTTGGTTGTTCTGACAAGTCCAATAAAACATACAACTCGAGATTCTGAGTTATATGGGCGCTCTTATGTTTAATATATAGGTCAGAATGTATGAAATAAAATCTCTCTGATCTTGTAGGAGCATTGTGAATCAAGCTATATCTGGAAATTTTTGTTTATAGGATCTACCAAACATTGACCAAGACGGCTGATCCTGATATTTAACTCCTTAAATTTAAAGCTCACATCTTGTCAACCATTGATTTCATTTGACCAGGAATGCTTGCTCGTATGAAGACAGTGAAGCACCAACACAAGCAGGAGAAAAACCAGTTCCCCCTCAGTTTTAGAGGGGAGGGTAATCACTTCTTCTCTGTGCATATACTTCATCATGATATGTCTTGAAGAAAGACAATGGCATGCCTTGCACTGTTCACCAGCAAGAAGTAATAATCCATTGGAACACCAAGATGTGATGGGTCTTTTTTATTTAAAGGGCAACCTTAAGGCTACCCAAGGAAGTAATTTTGTTTAGCTAGAGGGTTTTGAGCAGTTAAAACCTGTTATTCAGTGTCAAAACCTCAAGTGAGCCCTGGGATGAGCAGCTTGTTAATTCATTTGAACATGCATGTTGATGAGTACATGTTCAATTGTATAGCATGCCTTTTAATAAAAAGAAGTCTTTACTTAGATAAGTTCCTGTACAAGAAATCTTGATAAACGCTAATGCCTTCATCAGTGTTATGATGTTATCCTTGGGAGCTCCAGTTCTTTCAGTGAGCTCTGGCTTGTTTGTTTAATTACAATTGTCTTGTTTCAAAATCACTTATTTAAAAATAATGTCGTTTTGGATTTTGACATGAGCTTGACTAAAATTTGTTCCAAACTTGAGTTCAATCTTGATATGAGCTTGTTTATAAAGTTAAAACTCGAGTTCCGCATCGAAACTCGAATTTGAGAGCCTTAAATTTGATCTCTTTTTAAACTCAAATTGAATTCATTCTAACTCACTTAATAGGTTTAATTAGCATGATATAATTAAATAACTATAATTTAATTTTTAGTAAATATTTAGTCAAATAATTAATTAAATGTTTAATGGAGTTACTCCTGAGCTTTAACGAGTTGAGAGAGGGTTTTATCACCTAAGTTTCAACCATTTGCATTGGTTAGTTTGCACCTTTAATTCTATTTTTTACTGTTCTAAGCTTAAAGATTTTTTTTTCCATTAGCGTGGCCCATTTATACAAATCTTTACAGAAAAGTTGTATGTTATTTCAAAAGTCGAAATAAAATATTAAAAACTATAGATTCGTATGTATTTATACTTAAATAAAATTATTTTAATTAATATTTAGTTAATCACAAAGGTCCTTGTGATGATTTCTCAAAGGACTTTTAGATCCGAACGACGTTATCATGTATCTGCGAGGCACCAGACCGGAGCGGAAGCGGGATCACAGACTCGGACGATCCGGGTTGGTCAGAAAGAGACTCGGACGATCCGGGTCGGTCCATCTAAATCTGGAGTCTCTCTCTCTCTCTCTCTCTCTCTCTCGTTGCAGCCTCTTCTGCCCAACCTGCGCCCCAGCGCGACCTCACCTGACAGCCATGGCGAGGGGAGCTTCCCAATCGCAGACGACCTCGTCGTCCACGTCCGCCCGACCCGGCACGGTTGGCCCCAGAGGCACTCCGGCGGCGGCGGCGGGTTTAAGGCGCCGGAGGACTGGCGGTGGATCCGGAGGGGGATTCGTGGGCGGCGGCGGCGGGAGCAACATGCTGAGATTCTACACCGACGAAGCGCCAGGGCTCAAGATGTCGCCCACGGTTGTGCTGGTTATGAGTCTTTGCTTCATCGGGTTCGTCACTGCGCTACATGTCTTCGGCAAGCTCTACCGCTACAGATCCGCCGGCACTGGCGGCGCCTGATTCGGCAGTGACCCCCTGGACGATCTTGTGAACGGAATGGTAGAAGGGGAGAGAAATTAAGGTTCCGATCTCTCTTTACACGCTCTTTTTTTTCTCCGGACGACCTTTCGCTAATCTGTATTTGTTAGTTGTTTCCCGAGTGAGTTTCTGCTTGTTTGCTTATTTGGGTGTTGGGTCGGCGCAGTTTTAGGTCTTATTTTCAGTCCACAGCATCTGTAATCAAACCTTTTATTCTCTGTGTTCTTTTCGGCGATGGTTAGAAAGATCCTTGCTTAACTTGTCTCATTGTTTCCTCGTTTCCGCTTCCCTTATCCGATCCCAAATAATGCTACAAGGATTCAGGCGAAGCAAGGGATTGCAACTCCTCTCCTGTGAAAGGAACCCCAGTCTATTTGATGGTAAAGCTCTCGGACGCTGAAGTCAGTGAGGGGACGGGTAGGAAGAGAAGCAAGGGTGTGTAGAAAAGGGTCCGATAGAACGAGAGTAGATTGGTCAAGTGCTCTTGCAGGCAATTACTTGAGGGATTATCATGGACAACAGCAGATGCTATATGGAATATTCAGGTGGAAAACCAGGATCGACATGTTGGGCACCATCCTTCGAGAAGACTCTTTTCTCCGCATTGAAGACCTATAAACGTCCGAGAAAGTTAGGCCTGGGAGGTCGCAATGGGTTCTTTGGTTGCATGACAAATTGAGTTTTCATCACAAAAGCAATTTTTTGGAACAAAACTTGTTAGAAAGAGTGTTTGGCAATCATTACAAAAATATGTTTTTATAGAGAATTCCTTTTTAGACAAGAAGAGGGGAGACTTTGTTTTCTTCCATTGTGGTCCCTTGCCTCTTTTTGTTATATATGGTCTTCACTTTTTTGTTATTATATCTCTAGCTATCTCAGATTTCATTTTTAATATAAAATTTTATCATGAAAGCGTATAAAAACTATTGTGCAACCAAACATCCTATGAAGGGTGAGGACATGCCGGTTTCTTGATAGTAGCCCAGGCTAGGACATCCTCATTTAGCTTACCTGACTAGCTCTACCAGGAGCTCCATTACGAGGTGGTGCTGCAGGCCTACCGGCATTCCACTTTGGCGGGACTTTGGTGACAGCCGTGAACATCCTAGGGATAGCAGATGTGGTTCATCGGGAGACTGAGGATATGGTGTTGGGTGCCGTTAATATGGTTGAAGACAGCCTAATCAGTAGATGGTTTTTCACCAGGTAACCTTCGTAAAGATTGACTTCCTCTTTAAATGGCTGTGTTGTTAAGCATAGTTAATTGCTTGTCAAGTTAAAAGTTGGGATTTATCTCCTCTGAGAATTGAGTTACTCTTTACTGGTGGCCTTAGGCTCCCTGACGCAATGTTCCGTCGTGTTCTAAATGAAGAAGGTTGAACTATTTGGTATGAAATATCCTACTCGACTGATTGAAGTAGGCAGTTGAAATTAATACTTCTGAGGCTTTGAAGTTGATATTTTGAATGAGATAGGATGGATTGGCATTGAGGGAATTTCTTATCTTGATCAAGGAATTTATATTTATTTGTTTTTTATGTATGAGATCTAAATGCCTTTTGATCCATGCAAAACATCTCAACCTGTTGTGCTTTGTCCTTTCTAGTTCAATCTGGTGTGTGAGGGTGCTTGGCTATCCTTCTTTCCCTAGTCTCTTGGCATTACTCCACCCTGTTCAAGCAGTTAACTCCAAGATATCATTAGGTCTTTGAATTGCCGGGTAGCAAAAATATTGTAAATGATAAACTCAATATCCTTGACCTTAAGCTTTTGTACGTTGGAGAGAATTAACTCAGCTGTCGTATGATCCTCTCTCTCTCTCTCTCTAGTCTCCACTATACAAAATCTTTCCTGCACTCTTTTGCACTTAAATTGAAGTAAAATCCTTGTGGTTAGTCCGGAGGAATGTCACTAACAAGAATCACTCTCACACTAGTGCTACCAAACATGGATGGCCTCAAGGAAGGTGGGGTCGGGAGTTGGGACCGGGTCGGTTGGGCCTAAAACCGACCCGGGTCGGTCGGGGTTGCGGCCCGGGTCGGGCTGGGGTCGGCCGGGGTCGCCAAAAATAATAAAAAAAATTAATTTTGGGGTTGGAGTCTTGGGGTCGGGACCGGGTCGGTCGGCCCCAAAAGCGACCGGGTCGGGCCCAAGTCGCGACCCGGGTCGCGACCCGGCGAACCATGGATGGCCTTACCAAAAGATCATGTACTTGGCTAATAGCCTAATACTTTATGTCCTGATCAGTCATTAGGTTTATTCACAAGTTTATAGTGGATAATTGTTAATAATCTCTCCTCTTTGTATGTTTTTTAGGGGAGGCACCGTAGATGAAGGCTTGAGGTGTTAGGACACAACCTTGGTGTTTTAAAATACACATCCTTTCACCCCCTTATGTCCTCTTTGATTTTTGATATAACCTTATCTATTTGTTTCTTAAAAAATCTATTTATTAGAGAGCAGTTTGTTTGTTAAGAGTTTTTTCAAGTCGAGCTTGAACTCGTTCAAGTTTGACTCATCTTTTTTTGATCGAACATGTTTATTTAACCTAATAAATGATCCGAGCAGAACCTCTGTTGGTTCATTTGCACAGTTTTTAAACTACAATTGGTTGATTCATTTGTGCCCTTTACGTATGAGAATGAACAGTTTGACAGAATAATGTCTTATTTTTTATCTAAACAGAAAACTCTACTAAAATTATATTTTTTTGATTGTCATGCACCTTCTGTAACGAAATAATTTTTGCAGAGTAAACTTATCATACTTGATTCTAGAATAATACATCACAAGGCTCGTATCATGGTAACCAAAAAAACTGTGAAAAAATCACAAAAAAGTTGCTAAAGAAAAAAATCTATAAAATTATATTTTATCGTGATTGTCAAATATTTATTTACGCAGACATTGTTATAAAAATACGTGTTTAAAGAAAACTTAATTTGCCATGCAATTAAACAATGTACAATATACTGAATACTGCTATTGCTCCCTCTCTTCTTCTTCTTTTTTTCTTTGTTTTTTTTATGCTATTGCACCCTCCAAATGGAACGTTATCTGCTTAATGGATAGTGGTCGCGTCACACACACACACATAACAGCGTATTTTATCATGGCAATTTATCATATTTTGTTAGAAAATAAATTTATCATATATATATATATACATATGAAAATCCAAAGCACATTCTGGTTTTATCAAACCTTGATAATGTGATATGTAAGAGAAGATAACACCTTAAACATATGCATGCACTCACAAGTAACTTTGAATACTCAATAAATGTTAAATTAGATTTATTTATTATGATAAATAAAAAAAGTTTGAGCATATTTTTGCTGAACCGGATAAACATGTAAATATTTGATTAATTATTTAGTTAAACATGTATTTAAAATTAATTAATAAATATCACTAATTATATTACATTAATTAAATATAAAAAATAAATTAAAATTTAATTTAATTTGACTCTGAAGTTGAACTGGCTTTTTAAAAAAGAGTCCAAATTCAAAATTTACAGATAAATTTAAATCTATTTTGAGTTCTATAAAGAAATTCATGTGAGTTAGTAGTCTAAGGTTACATTTGATTTGATTCAATAAAATATCTAAAATCTTGATTTTAGCTCTACTTTCTCGTGTGACATAACGCTTTAATTATCTACATCTAAAAATAAAAAATACAGTAAACAACTTAAAATTAAGTGATTTACAAAAAAATAATATTATTTTCAAACGTTGGTTGATTAGACATCAATTAAACTAGAATAAATGGAGCTTTAATGAAATGTCTAAATTCTTAATTTTATTTGAAACACAAAATCTTAGTTATTCACCTCCTTAAACAAAAATAAAAATGTACACTCTACCACCTAAATTAACTGATTTACGGAGAAGTTGCTGGTCAAGTTTAGACAAGCTTGAACTCAATAAAGGACCCCATGAACTCAATCGGCTCGGCTTTGCTCACTTGCCCGCATCTTCTTGATGAGTTTTTTTTTTCTTCAAATAATGCACTTATTTTTTATTTTCAAAATAGCACGGCGATAAATAAAATTAACGAAATAATAAGGTTTGGAAAATCAAAATAATTAATTTATTAGGGAAAAAAGGAACTCATCCTCCTCCTCCTTGATGTGATGTGCCGGCGGCGGCGGCGGCAAGCAAGCAGCCGAGTCCCCGCCACCGCCGGGCTGTAACTCGATCAGAGGAGAGTAAGAGGAAAGCAACAGCATTCATGTCTTCCCATGCCCAAGGATCTCCTCTCCGACCACCCACCGCCGCCGGTCGCCATCATGATGCTGACGCTCCCCCTCCATGTCTTTCTTTCCCTGCAATTCTGATCAACCCCCTCGCCGGACGCCGGCCGTCGCCATTAAAAGCCCCTCCAAGCTCACTCGGGTGACCAGGCCCGTGCGGGGAAGATCGAGTCTCCCCTCTCTTCTCGAACGCTCCGGCCGCCATGGCCGTCTGGTCCGGATTCGCCCTCTTCCTCCTGCTCCATTGCGCTGAAATCCGAGCACAGTCGCCGGCGCCGGCGCCGGCGACGGCGGGCCCGGTGAACGTGACGGCCGTGCTGGAGAAGGCGGGCCAGTTCACGGTGCTCATCCGGCTGCTCAAGAGCACCCAGGTGGGGGACCAAATCAATGCCCAGCTGAACAACTCCGACGCCGCCGGGCTCACCCTCTTCTCCCCCGCCGACGGCGCCTTCGCCGCCCTCCCCGCCGGCACGCTCAACTCCCTCACCGACCAGCAGAAGGTGGCGCTGGTCCAGTTCCACGTCCTCCCCGCCGCCCTCTCGCTGGCGCAGTTCCAGACGGCGACCAACCCCCTCCGGACGCAGGCGGGCGACGCCGGCGGCGGGTACCCCTTGAACGTGACCTCCGCCGGGAACCAGGTGGACGTGACCACGGGCGTCGTGAACGCCACCGTCTCCAACACCCTGTTCTCCGGCAGCCGCCTCGCCGTCTACCAGGTGGACCAGGTGCTGCTGCCCCTGCAGATCTTCGGCCACGCCGCGCCGGTCCCGGACCGCAAGAAGACCACGGCATCTCCGCCGCCGCGGGGCGCCGCCGGGCCTACTTCCAAGGACGCCGTCGATGACTCCGCAGCGCCGGGACTGAAGAAGATGACACGCCGTGGGCTTGCCGCCTCCGCCGCCGCGCTGCTGGGTTTCTCTTTCTTATGGTGGGAGTTCTGAGCTTGCATGCTCAGATACCAACCATCGCCTGCAAAAATCTCTTCTTCATTTTTCTCTCGTCGCCATGATCGATCATCATTCGGTGAGGTCGGAGGAGGAAACGAGGTCGCATCTGATCTGAGGGTTTGCGTTGATGATGATACTGCTATTTCATAATATAAATATGTTTTTTGTAAAAAAAGGATGATTTACCAACCATGTTAAAATTATTATTTTTGTAGTGAATTCTTTCTTAGACATAAGAAGAGGTGAGACCTCTCTTTTTTTCTATTGGTCACCACCTTTTTGTTGCATATGATCCCTTGACTTTTTGTTACCATATCTCACGGGTAATTTTGTTTTTTTAATTATCTTATGGGGTGTTTGGTTGCATGACAATGAAAATTTTTATTTTAATTTTTTAAAATCGTAAGAAAACTTGTTAAAAGAGATGTTTGGTAACCATGACAATTTTATGTTTTGAAAGTGATTTTCTTCTTAAACAAAAAAAGAGGAACTCACCTCTTTCTTTTTTCTTGTGGTCCCTCACTTTGTTTGGTAATATATGATAATTATTCTTTTTGTTATCACATTCCTCCAAACATGATAATTTTATGTCATGAGTTGGTTCACTTTTTATTTTAATATAATTTTTTATTATGGAAGTGTGCAAAAAATTATCATGCAACCAAACATCCCATTAGACTTTATTTGATACAAAAACTATCTTGCAACCGCACACCCTATAATTATTTATTAAAGTTATTTATTTACTATCAGATAAACTAAAATGAGAGGAAAATTAGCAAGTAATTACATAGGCATCTCAAAAATTATATGTTTTGCATCTATACCTCTCGTAAAACATTCTTATTTTCTTCCCAAAAACCTAAAAAATCCGACCAAATCATCGAGGCGTTTACTTTTAGTTCAAGCCGGCAAGCAGAACTTGCTGGGTCGTAACCAAATCAAATAAACTGAACAAAATAAACTTGTGTTGAAACTACTCTAAAACCCATTCGTCTATCATGACAAAAATCACAAACAAGATATATGCACATGATGCTCCTTCAACCCAAGAAGAAATAGGAAGTATCTTGAATCCTAGTGACATCATACCAACATGCTGGTGTTGTTTTAATGGTTGTATAGGGTCCAAGAAAAGCTAAAATTTATAGAGATACATAACAGGTTGAAGGTATCATTCCCTAAAATTAATGTTCCTGGATGTGGGAACAAATTATTCCAAGGCAAATCTTGGTTGAAGATCAAAAGACAAAGAGAATCTCTCTAGAATGTAAAATAGGGATATTCAATAAGTTCTTTACATGAATACCATACCATGAATCCTCCCCCCAAAAAATGCACCACTTACACTCCATTCTCATTATATGAACATGTATACAACATCGTGAAAGATGCAAATTTTACAAGGACAGATTCAGGACAAAGGCAAGGCAATTACTTGAATACTCGGTGCTCTTCACGCGTCCTCTGTTGTACAAGTCATAAAAAGACTAGACAACGTGCGGGCCTGACAAATGCTTTGCAGATGGATCGTAGGAGAAGGGAAGGGACTCATCACTTGAAGGCTGAAGGGCACTGATCTTGATACTGTATTTCTTGTAAGCAGCCGAACCATTTTCATACGTAGAATCAGGCTTTTCAGACTTGTGGTTCTCATTGTACGCGATGCCAATGTGATTTCCACACTTCTTGCAGAGGAGCTTAGTCCTCCGCTGGAAAAGTCCCCATGAGTGTCTTGAGATGAAATATGGTATGCATTTGTACTCATCACGCGTGGAAAATCTACTTTCGTCGATGGAGAAGAAAGAAATGATCCCCTTTCTTAGTGCTCTTCCATACTTTAAGCCGAAGTTTGTCATATTCCGGTTGGAAGAGCTCAGATTCAATGCATACCCACAAGAACCGCAACTGTGTGAAGACAGAAAACTTCATGTTCTAAGAAATCTATAGTTTCTAACAAGATACAAAAAAAACAGTTTCAAAAACTTGACAGACAAGAACCAGTGGGAATTTAATGACAAAAAAGAGCGACCTCTACAAGAGAACTGAAGGAATTACAAGGGAAGACCGTCTGACAGACTCCTGAGGTCACAGAAACCAGATACTCTGCCACTTGGAGGAGGATCAGATACTCCTATAGCAAGCATTAAATTAATATATTAATAGATCTAACAAGAACAAGATCTCCTTCGAGGCACCCCACACATCCTGGCCCAGACAGGGCGACATAAGATAAATTAATTAGCAAAAAAGAAATCGTTTTTGGCGACTTTCTGTTAATCTGACGGATCATGAAGCTCTTCGGACTTCTCACTGGCTCACTACCCGGTACAAGAACAAACTTCAGAACACAAAACCAGGACTAGCGGTGTAACAACACTGGACCTTCAGATGCCATTCACCAAAGAAAATCAAACAGCTCCGTCCCTACATCTCCAATGAGCCGCAGTTCACATGTCACCAAGATTAGCGATCCACGCAAACTAACATATGATCCCACAAGGAGGCAAAGCCCTACATCTAGACGCCCCAAAATCGCATACATGATGACCCCGGACCGCTGACTCCGACCTACCAGCCCCTCAAAACGAAAATCTCCACCTACGGCATCAATCCCACAGCAGATCCATGCGATCCAGAGGTCAACCGGGTGAATTCGAGAATGAAAACAAATACCCTTCAGAATCAAGGTTACCACCCTTTACGGGGAGGGAAGACAAAACGGTAGCTTACCTGTAAGTGACATCCCCGCGCGAAGAGAACGACTCGTGCCCCGCTGTCGATGTCGCGGCCGCCGCCGCCGCCAGGCCTCGGTTGCCATCCTCGATCAGCATCGCCCCTCCTGCTGCTCGCGGACGAACGAAGAACACCGAAGCGAGCGATCGATCGCCGGCGTCGGAAGCTGATGGCGGGAGAGGAGCCCTCGGAGGGAGTGCCGAAGCCGGTCGGAGTCGCCGAGGAGATCGATGGCGCCGTTTAATGGCGGGGGAGCACGGTGGCAATCTTGTAATTTAGAAAAAAAGCGGGGGTGATAAAGAGAGACGTACACGCGGAAGCGGTTGCTTTTGAGCCAGCAGTGGGGGCCACGTCGACACGTGTAACGCGTCCGCCACCGAGGATCGTTCGGCGTCAAGGATAGGCTCCAAGAACCATAAATTAGGTGTTTGGACCGCGGCGCACTGCGCCAAGAAAAATCTTCTGTTGAGAATATGTGTTTATAGTTAGAAACTTGTTGAAAAATATTTAAAAATTATTATAAAATATGCTTGTTTTGTTTGGAATTTTGAAAGAGACTTCGGTCATTAAAACCTCTAACATCACCCAGTCTCGTACAGATATTTTTGATTTATTTTGACCTTGAATTATAATTATTGAGTTCAAATCTCAAAAGGAAGAGAGAGAGAGAGATAAACTCCCTTGTTACCTCTGGGATTTTAACAGTTACGAAAGAACAAAATATAAAAAAATTATAAATTATTAAAAAAATATTTGCCACTGTAAAGAGTTAGTTGGTAAAGATATAAATCGTATCCCTATAAATTTGTAAATAAATATTTTAAACTTAAAATAATTAGAACAGGTAATATTTGGAAAACCCTTATATAGATGGATGACATGTTGGGTCGACTTTGGGATAAGAATGATATAGTCACCGCCCGCCGTCTGCTAACAAGTTGTTTACGTCACTGTATTCAGCCATGTGAGCGAGATCCCGTCACCGACCACTTCTGGGGACGGCGGCCGACTTCCCTGGCACGTCAGACGCCTGTGTGTGGGTACAACGGCTGCAAATAGTTATTATATTAAATTTTAATAATTATAAATAAATTATTAACTTAGTTTTAAATAAAAAATATATATAATATATATTTAAAAACTATTGAATTCGATTTAAATTTTACAAACAAAATCAAAATAGAACCAAAAGCAAAACATGATAATTATGCGATGATCAAAATGAGAACCAGAATCAAACTCTTACCAGAATCAAAATCAAATATAAATGATTTCGATTCTGATATCTCATGCGATACAAAAACAAATTCTACATCCATTAATTTCTGTCAAATCGAAATTTTTGGAAGGAGAGAAAAGACAGCTGATGCTATTTTCAAATTAAATAATCAAACTGAAGAGCATTTTATTCATTAGAATCTGTAGCAAGACATGATTTCATCTAAATACAGTCCAGCTTATCTCTTTTTTGACTTGTAGATTGTAACAAATGAACCTCGATTTCTAGAAAAGTGGGAGAGACTCAACTTTGAAAACGTGAAAATTTTTCTTTTTTTACTGTCTACACATTTAGATATGTGAATTTTGTAGATGATAATCAATCTTTATAATTCATCTCTTGATAGTTTTTAGAAGGGAGAGAGAAGAGAGAAAAGGTCTAGGTTTAGTCATTGCAATCTAAAATCCAAAATGAGCTAAAAAAATATTTAAATGGAACTATATGTTGTTAGATATTATAATGATTAAAACCTCTTCCGTAAGATCAACCAAGCAAACCATATTCTCCTGCCAATAGAACAAGAAAGCTTAGTGGAATAAGCAACTAAAGAGAGGAGAGAAAAAGGTGTGATTTCCTTCCTGCCAATAGAACAAGAAAGCTTAGTGAAATAAGCAACTAAAGAGGAGAGAGAAAAGGGTGTGATTTCCTTCCTGCTTTGCATTCTCTCTCTCTCTCTCTCTCTCTCTCTCTCTCTCTCTCTCTCTCTCTCTCTCTCTCTCTCTCTCTCCTTCTTTCTGCACCCCTTAAAGACTTTCCAAACTTAGGGCACTCAGAAAAAGATAGAAACTAGAAAGGGCCCATCTGGATTCTGATTCTCACAGGTTGGAAGCCACTCCAAGGACAGCAAAGTTGCCAGCCAGTTCCCCCTTCCTCTATTTAATTAGCTGCCTTAAGAACCCCCATTTTCTTCTCTGTTTATTTACTTAAGCCATAACTCATGAAAGCCCAAAAGATGATAATATTAATTAGAAGCCAACCAAACGCACCCACCAGTGGTTGGTTTTGATTCATATTAATAAGAAAACTAAGTACTGGTAACTAGGTGAATCACATACTCTTTTAGTTGGGATCATAGGCGGAAGAAATTATGAACCAATCTTTATCCAATTTAATTTTTCAAAGATTTATATTATGTAACAACTGATATTCTCTGTAACAACTGTTTAATGATCCTTGTCAAAAGCATCCTAAATATTATGTCTGGATACCCACTTTCTGCCTGTTTCAAGATCTCAACTTTCTTGGCAGCCTTTCCCACTCTTTTATTCAGTTATCAATTGTCTCCTACTAATCTCCATCAATGCAAGGAGCTCTTTATATTCTCTTTTCCACTATTTACATCACTCATCCCATCAAGAATGATTCCCCAAACCTCAGAAATACATACCTACACATAAGCTACATAGTTAATCAGACTCATGAAAGAACCCCTGTAAAAATGTATGTGTGCCTTTTACACACATGCTTGAGCCTACTTATGTATTTGGACCAAATTTGACATTTAAGGTGAGTTTGGTTGGGTTTATGTAGAGAAAAATTATGGAATAATGCCTTACTCAGCTTTTTAAAAGATGCAGATTTTACAATAATTGATAATATCTGTAGTGTATCACTTTGATAGGTTTTAAAATTTTAGAGAGAAGGGATTGGCTCATCTCTCTCTCAAAAAAAAATAATCTAAGCTTAATCATTAGAATCTAAAATTTAAAAAGATTTAAGGCACATTTGGATGTGATTATTTATTGTTAGAGATTTTAATGACCAAAATAAAAATTTCCTACGCAATCCTAATCAAACTTGGTTCAAGTTTTATTAGAAAAATTAATCAATAAATTTGAGCAGCATGGTGTTCCACTTGACTATTTTGCCCAATAAATAATGACGTGGTTAGGCCCTGAAACAAGAGGTTGAATCGAAGTTACAGTAACCTAACAAAGGTGGAGACGACAAAGAACAGATATCAACAAGATAGTACCTAATTTTAGTCGCTATCACGTTAAACTCATTGAGGATTTAACGCCCTGTTTTGGTAAAAAAATAATATTATATCAATTTTAATATTTACGACCATACATATTGAAGTAAACATTAGACCACACGTATCACCTAAAAGAGATGACTCTGAAGTCTCTTTATTTTTCTTTCCCTAGACAACAGGGAGTCGAATGGGTATTTCTCACATAAAAGACCCCATAAACAGTCACTACTAACAGTGATGAATGCTACAGATATATAAACAATTACATAAAATGGAAAATGATTTTTTCGCATGATTACATACTTTACAGCTACCACCCAAAAAATCAATCATTTGCCAGTTATTCGACCATGAAGCCCATGCCAGATGAAGCCACCTCTTCTTTTGAGAATGGGCGCCCCCTCCCCGTAGAGTCTGTCCTTTGAGCAGCTAAGGGGTGAACGTACACATCGAAGTACAGAGATCAGCCAGATCAGCCCAACTACATGTACATCTCTTCAGTAGCTCCATGATCTGAAGATTGATGTCCTAATCTCTGAAAATCACCAAGTCCACAGGATGCAGGAATTCCATGCTTCTCGAACCACTCAGGCATGTGAAATCTGTCAAAGAGGACAGGACGGACATCCTTCTGAAGGGAGAGGTGCTTCAAAAGAGGGAGAATAACCCCTACCAGCTGAACCAGAAACCAGTAATCAGAGACATAGAAAAAGGATATAAGAAAAATTGATTATCCATTGTTCCAAAAGGATATTTTTCATTTTGTCAGCCTAGTCGAATAGTCTGGAAACATACCTGCTCATCACAAGGCTGCCCAGCAGAAAAGGGAACACAAGGTATACCATTCATTGGTTGCAACAAAAAACTAAATGGATTGTTATCAACAATGACGATTCGACTGAATTCCCTTGACAGACATGAGAGGTCCTTGACATGTTCACGGTACTCTCTGGAACAAGAAAGCCCAGAACATCAGATAAGCAGCAGGTTCATTTTAAGCAATGATTATTTGTCTTGTTTAATTCTTCTATACAACACAAATTCCATGACTGACATGAATACTCGGAACAGGAACATTATCCCCACAGAATCATTCATAGCACTCTCAGTACTAAATCTCATCTCATAGTGACTGTAAAACAGCACAGATTAAAACTTGCAGCTGAAACATTTGTTATTTCATCCAATACCACCTTTTAATGCATTTTGCATTTTAAATTCACAAATGTTTTAATGGACATGCAACACAGCTTGTTATAGCTATTACTCCCCCTCCAACCAGACAAAGTTTGGTGCGACAGGTTTTAAGAGAAGTAATTTAGACATGATAGATGCAGAAGCATAACAGAAAATGTTGATATTGCAGAAACATGACGCAGGAAAGAACCAAATTATTCATCATCTCTATGCGTAAACATACCCAAATTGATCACCAAACCGGTGCCATATACCTGACCAGACCAAAAACGGGTAAACTTGACCCACTGAACCTGGTTGAAATGCCCTGAACAGGGTCTGAACCAGACTGAACTGGTCCGTAGATGCTTGAACCGGCCATATGGCCACCACTAGTATAGAAGGGAATTTCGACACAACTCGAGTAATGACAATATGCGACTCAAAGACACCATAGTGGTGAAAAAAATCGTCCCAAACAGTACCGTAGCATCCATCATGTGTCAGATCTAAAAGGTCTATCAAGGTGACTGTGTGTGGATCCTTTGGAACTGGCATCTCAGATATAGAGTTGTTAGTAAGTGGTAGCATAGTCATCAACTTAAACAAGAACTTAGTAAATTGCTCAATCAAATTGGTTTCAATAACTTTGTTGGCTTCATCTTCCAAGACACATTGTTGCTTGTACTCTGCGACAAACTCTGGACTTGCCTCATAAATCTCAATAATTATATCCATCTGCTCCTCGATAATCGGCTCAGATGGACAAGTGTTGTCGATATATATCAACCCTCAAAAGAAACTATATTCCTCAAGTTGTAAAATAGGCTTGTGAACATTACCGTCCAAATCAACGTGCCAATCAAGAAGTCGATCACGACAAGAAATGATACAATAAACATATAGAATAATCCCAAATCATGTGTCATCCGCATATTGGAGAGTCCGTGATACTGCCCTACCTTTGACCATACATGCAAACTAGACTTAAGTATGGTTGTCCTTGATCCAGATGAATATTGGGCAATGAACTTGAGCAACAACTGTGAGATGTAATTTCTTGAATTGCCTAATAGAAATGTTGTAGCACACACTGCATGTGGTAGGGTGATGTCAAAAAAGTGATGGTGTTCCACGCAACACAGGGATCATAACATGTTAAAACAAGTTTGCACTGGCTCTGATATCAAATTATTATGGTACATAAACAAATTATCCACAATCTATATGCGTAAAAGGGCCCAAACTGATCACCAAACTGCTGCTATATACTTGACTGGACCGAAAATGGGTAGACCGGGCCTCATCAGATCCGAAAACACATTGAACCAGGCTGAAAGGCCTTGAACTGAGTTGAAATGCCCTAAATCATGCCTAAACCGGTTTGAAGATGCATTAATCGGCCTTGGAACCAAACCGAAACAGTCAAACGGGCCTGAACGGGCCCTCCACCGGGCAAGGGGTGTTGAATCGGCCATGGACCACCTAAATCGGCCAATCTAGGCCCTGAACTAGTTGGACCGCTCATTCGCTGACTCAACTAGTGTCGAAATAAACCCACTTGGGGTCATGCAGGCTCCTAACTAAACAAGGACCCCGGGTGGGTTGTGGCAACACTGGAACGTGCCTGTCGGTGCATCAAGGGAATGAAAGGAGGGCCCGACCATATAAAGGGCATCATGAGGCTTCGTCTTCACCGTCGGGAAAGGCAATGGTGGGGACTGGGGAGGGACACCGATGGGTGGTTGGGTGGCGCTGGGGCTCCAGATGGTTGGAGGGGAGTCAGTGGTGCTTCTAGCAGAAAGGTGGGGCACAGAAAGGTATGGGGGCAGTCGGGGCAAAGGAGGGGCGCAAGGGGCCTTGCATGGGGTTGTTCACGGTTGAGAACAGGAGAAGAGGTCCCGCAGAGAAGTGAAGGGCTGAGTGGCTGGTGGCAGATTCTCTGCACATGGGTTTTCGGGACCAGAAAAAGAAGATGAAGAAATGAAAAAAAATGAAGGAGAAAAAGGCTAGGAAACCAAGAGAGGAATCCGGGAGGGGGAGGAGGAGGAGATACGAAAGAAGAGGAAGACGTAGAAGAACCGGAGGGGATAGGGTGCAGAAGAAGAAGAATAACTGAGGGAGGAGAAGACGGACAAGGAAGAAGACAAGACTAGAAGGATTGAGAGGGAGGGCGGGAGGGCGAGAAAAAATATTTTTTTTTCAATTTTTTTCTTCTAACTTAACAAGACCAGAGCACTATTAAAATAAAACAAAATTGATGGTGATGTTGATTGGATCCAACTGGTGGTACCAAGTTTTCCCAAATCTATCTTCTGTATGTATGATCTGGTCGAAATCCCATAAATCCCGTCATGTTACAAAAAACTAGACCTTGAGTTTTGTAGTACAATATAAGCCAATTGGTGGTACCAAGTTTTCCCGAATTTGTCTTCCGTACATATGGTCCAATTAGAATCCCATCAATCCCCGCATGTTGCAGGAAAAAAAACTCGTCATCAAGTTTTGTAATATATTATAATCCATATGGCCACTACCAATGTAGAAGGCAATTTCAATGCAACTCGAATAATGACATGACGCGACACAAAGTCACCATAGTGACGATATTAATCGTTACAAACAGTGTCATAGCATCCATCATGTGTCAGATCTAGAAGCTTTGTCGGGGCAACTATGTGCAAATCCTATGGAACTGGCACCTCAAGTTCAGAGCTATTAGTAAGTGGTGACATAGTTGTCAACTCAATCAGGAACTTAGTAGATTGCTCTGTCAAATCAGCTACAACTTTGTCGGCTTCATCTTCAAAGACATTGTTCCTCGTACTCTACGACAAGCTCTAGACTTGCCTTGTATACCTCAATAACTATATCAATCTGCTTATCGATAATCGGCTTGTATGACCAAGTGTGGTTGATATACATTGGCCCTCCAAAGAAACTATATTTCTTAGATTGTAAAGTAAGATCATGGACATTAACGTCTAAATCGGCGTGGCGATTGAGAAGCCAATCATGACCAAAAATGATACAAAAGTCATATAGAATAATCTCAAACCAAGCATCATCTGCATGTTGGAGAGTCTGTGATACTACCTCCTTTAACCATACATGCAAACTGGACGAAAGTACAGTTGTCCTCGATCTCGATGAATCTTGGAGTGACTAACTCAAGCAACAACTGCAAGATGTAAATTTTTCAAATTGTCTGACAAAAATGTTGTAGCACACCATGTGGCAGGGTGATGGCAAACCTGAAGTGATGGTGTCATGTGTAACATAGGGATCTCGACATGTTAAAACAAGTCGGCATTGACTCTGATACGAAACTTATACGGTACAGAAATAAATTATCTACCATATATACGGGTAAATGGGACCAAACTGATCACCAAAGTATTGTCATATACCTTACCGGAATGAAAATGGGTAAATTGAGACTGATGCGGTCCGAAAACCTACTGAAAGGCCCTGAACCAAGTTGAAATGCCTTGAATCGGGTTGAAATGCCATGAACTAAGCATGAACCGGTCTGAAGATGCTTGAACAAGCCTTGAAACCAAATTGAACCGGTCAAATGGGGCTGAACCGGCTCACAACCAAGCAGGGGGTGTTGAATTAACCTAGGATCACCTAAATTGGCCGGTTTGGGCCCTAAATTGGCTGGACTGTTCGCTGGCTGGCTCGATTGGTGACTGAACCTGCACCGGGGTCATGGAGGCTCCTAACTGGTCAAGGTCTCAGGGGGGTCATGGCAGCATTGGAACACACCCGTCAGCATGAAAGGGAGACGGAGGAAGGCCTGACCTGGCGAAGGGCACTGCAAGGCTTCGTCTTCCTCATTCGCCTTTGTCACCGTTAGGAAGGGCAAGGGTGGGGAGGGGCAGTAACGGGGATGTCGGAGAGAATGAGAGCCCCAAGGGCCCTTGCACAGGGTTGTTCACAATCAGAAACAAAGTAAGGTCACGTGGGGAAGCAGAGGGTTGCGTTCTGTGTTATTAGAGGCACTCGTCATGAGGCAAGGCAATCCAAAACAACCTCATTTTGCCCATTTGCATCAGAGACGGTCACCTCAAGTGCCTACATCGCCTAAGCACCTGAGATGGGGCAAGACAGATGACTCTACCGCCTTCCAGCTAATTGGAGAGGACAACGAAACTACAAAACGAAAAACCCGAGATGCAAAAATTTTCCCCGGAAGGAGGCCTCCCCCAAGTGCAAGCCAGTGTAAGGTAGTGACCACTCCTGGACGTGGCACGTCATCCGTTGAATGATTGCTCTCAGATTCTCATAATGATCTTTGAAAATTCTTCTATTCCTTATTTGCCATATAGATCACAACATAGCATAGAGGGTAAGCTTCCACACAATGAGATTAGAAGGTGTTGGCGCCTAAAATTTGCAAAAAAAAAAAAAAAGAAAGAAAGAAAAGAGGAATAGGGCAGCTAGAATTGTCGACTGAGGAAGACAGGACTGAAGCCCATTTGGAAGCAGGCCAGCAGCTAAAAGAGGACCGGTTGGGCTAGGAGCTGGGTAGTCACGCCCAAGACTCAATCTGGCAGAGATGGCCTAATGAGGCTAGCTATCCATGGATTTAATCAAATGTTGGCCCATTTACGTTCTTGTGGCAAGCCCGTTCAAGAGAAGTCCATGTCAAAAAGAGGAGAAGAAAAAATAAATAAATAAAGGAAGAGAAGCTGTCGGAGCAGGGAAGGAAACCGACTCCCCGTCGGATTCTATCCCGGAGTCAATGCCAGCGATGGCAGGGAACTGCCGTAAGAAGGCAATAGATAGATAAGGAGGGAGGGGGATCGATCACGTCTACTTCGGGATAGCCCCGAGTCCTTCTCGGAGCCGCAACCCCTATTTCGGGAGGTTTCCCGGCGGAGGAAGGACACCACCGAGGCCTATAAAAAACCCAGCATCCGCCGGCTGAAGGGGGTGCGTGAACATACCCCCCGGGAGAGAACTATCGAGGGACCGAGAGAAGGAGTAGAGATAGAAAAGTTCACCAGAGTCGTCTCCCGACGTCGCTGTTCGAAGCTTCTTCAAGTCTGTCTGTCCGGGAGTCTCCAGAAGCCGCAGCCGCCGGAAGCTCCTCCCGTAGGTGTCACAACCGCCGGAAGCCCCTCCCGATCGCCGGAAGCCCGCCGGAGGAATCCTTGGAGTCAAGCTGATTGCTGGCCTGCCGGAAGCGTCGTCTCCGGAGTCCGACGAGCGTGCAACCACCGCTGGTAAGGTCCGGCACCGCCGTCGAGGCCTTGATCACCCTCTTCCGCTGTCGGAGGAGCCCGGAGCATCCAAAGTCGTCGCCCGCTTCCGCCTGAGAAGTCCGCTGCCGTCGTCTGGTCGGGAGGAAGAGAAGCCCGCCGGATTTTATTTTTTTCTCCCACTTATGTCCACGCTGGCATATATGGGGAGGAGGAGGGGCGCATGGTGAGGTGGATCCGATTTTGACCCTCAGGTCAAAATGTGGCGGGACCCGCAAAAAAAAAAGGGAATGGCCGCGGCTGTGTGCCGCGCGCGTGAGAAGATCCCGGCCTCGCGTGAGCCGCGGGGGGGGGGGGGATTTTGACCCGCAGGTCAACTAATGGTGGGGCCCACCATTGAAGGGTGTTTAAAAAAAAAGGAGAAGAAAGAAGAGGAAGCAGCCGCGATGGGCTGTCCGTTCAAGAATGAAGGCCCAATACTCCCCGGTGAACAGTACTCCGGAGCTAAAAAAATTAAAAGATTTTAAAAGAAACAATCAAGTTCAAACTTAAATAAAAATGCACTTAATTAAGTAAACAAACCGAGGCGAGCATCCGGCCGGCTAAAAACCCGCCTCATGGTCTCGGCATAACTTAAAAGAATGAAAATAAATGGGAAAGCAATAGGCCGGCTTTAAACACGTCTCTTGACCCATAATTCAAAAAAATGAAATAAAACAAACAATAAACAAAAATTAAATAACAATTCACTTAATTAATCAACAAACCGAGACGAGCATCCGGCCGGCTAAAAACCCACCTCATGGTCTTGGCTTAACTTAAAAGAATTCAAAACAAATAGGGAAAGCAATGGGCCGGCTTTAAGCACGCCCCTTGACCCTTTAAGGTGGACATACAAAGGTCTATTTAAAAAGACCCCAATGTCTCACCATGCCCCAAGAGGGAGTTACTTACCCATTATGCCATGGGAAGGCTGTGCATGATCAACATGCCGATATGCCAAACTATGAGCTAATGAGGTTCATGAGGTATGAGATGAGTCCCTACAAGCTTGTCAAAAGCCGGGTGTATTCAATCTCAATACAGTGGGGGATGCCCATAAGTCTATAAAGACCGGGTACATGCCACCCATGAATTGTCAAGTTCATCAGGGACTCAAGGAACCAGATTTCTGGACAAGTTGTAATCATGTCTCATATTGAGAGAACAAATGAAAATTCATGCTTGGTGCACAGATTCATGTTACAAGGAGAGGACCGCTACATGAAATTTTGGAAGGCAAGACAATAAAAAAAATCTGAAAACATAATTTGAAACCTATAAAAAATCTGTAAAAATCTGAAATATACAAAATTTAAAAATCTGCAATCTGTATAAACGAAAACATCTTCAAACAAATCAAACTAAACCCAAACCAAATCACATAAATCCGAAATCTGCAAGCATTGAATAAAGGAATTTAAAAGCCGAATTGACCCAATCCAATAATACACAACTTTTAATAATTGAACAAATCATGAAATCCATGTTCTGACCAGAATCCGGGATCTGCAAAATTAAAAGTTTGAAGTTCTGAAATTTGAAACTTACATGCTGAAATCTGAAATTTAAATGAATCTGAAACATATAGAATCAGAAATCAAAATCTGCAAATCCAGAAAATTGTAAAATCTGAAATCAAGACCTGCAGTCCGAAAATCTTTAAAACAATGCAGAATCCGAATAAGGCATAGATCAGTCAAATTAAAATCAAATTCGATCTCTCAAGCAAAGTTAAAATTAACTGTAATCACAGGGTCCATGTAAACAAAAATGAATTAAAATCTATAAGCAAAGTCAATTTCCAAATCAGATAAGATCAATCAAACGAACCACGAAAATTGAATCTGAAGCATAACCTGAATCTGAAATTTGAAACATATAGAAAATCTGAAATTTACAAAACACTGAAATCTGGAGCGAACCAAAATCTGAGACCCAGATCCCCTGGAATTAAAATTGAAATGTGCCTGTTAATCCACATAGCTCAACCAGACCAAGTCAAATTTTCCAAATCAAAACAAACCAATTTCTCAAACCAAATCCCTAAATCAAAACACTCTGAAACAAATCACAAACTCAATTAAATTCATAAACAAAATCTGAGAATCTGAAGTCAGGACCTGCAGTCCGAGAATCTTTGAAAAGTACAGAACATGCAAGAAATCTAAAGTCTGAAATCTGTAGGAGATCAAAATCTGAACTTCACATCTAAAGCAAGAACCCGAAGCCTGTAAAAATCTGCAGATTTTCAAATCTAAAAATATGAAAAAACCTAAAAATCAGAAATCAGAGCCTGCAAACATAAGATCCTTAAATCTGAAATCAGAAGTCTAAAATCTGAGTATACATCCAAAAATCAAAAAATCTCAAATCAGAAGGGTACTGAACTTTAAAAATAAACCAAATCAAATTTCCAAAGCAAATTTTAATAAACAAACCAAATCCAAAGGAAAACCCTCATCCTGTCAAGCAAATTTAAATCAAATTTCTTAAATTAAAAAGTCAATCCCAAACTCAATCAATCTGTCACTGAATCCAACTTTTTTAAGATTCAAAATTCAAATCTCTCAAACAAATACAAATCAATAAAACAAAACCAAATTCAACTTAAGTCAATCATAATCAAACAAATAACTCATTGAACATCCAAATCAAATCAAATTAAGACTCACACACCAAATCCAAATTTCAACCAATAAAACAAACTCAAATTCAAACTGAAATCAAACCAATTCAATCTAATTCAACCAAATACATCTCTCAAATTAAATTCAAATAAATCAATTCCAAATAAATTCAACTCCAATCAAACTAAATTTAAATAATTCAATCCCAACAAAAATCCAAAAATCAGCTTTAACTAATCAAACTTAAATCAAATTCAACTCAAACTAAATTCAAAACAAACTTAAAATTAATCAAACCAAAATTCAAATCAATTCAATTCAACTTAAATCAAAAAATGCAAATCAAATCAAATTCAAACCAAATTAAATGCTTGCCTTCCATCAAATTCATGGGGTTGTTTTCTCCTATGTCCATATGTGTGTGAATGTTTATTTTTGTGGATGCATGTTTTCTATTTTCATGGATTGCTATGACGCTTAATCAAGGGTATTCGAGTTATCTCGATGTAATTAACGTCGGATCTTCGCACAATCCGACGGAGAGAGGTCAAAACAAATTTTCAAAGAACCTAACAACCTCAACATATAATTTTGGCCCTAGTTAGTACTTTTATGGAATACCATCTATTTTCCTAAGAAGTCGATGCTAAGGTCTAATCAAATCTAATTCAAATTCAAAAGGAAAATGAATTTCCAAAACATAAAATCTTTTTAGATCTTTGAGGTAACATCAGAAGGCCACGGGTTCAAAGAGGCCCAAGACAACAACAAAGAAAAAAATTTAGTAGCTTCCAGCTGGTGGATCTTCCACCCTTTGAAAAGGACCCTCCATAGACCATTGATAATCCCACACTCAAAAAACAAGTACTCAATTGTTTATGCCCTGTTTGGTTAGAGTATTAAAAATGATATTGTATTAATATTGATATTGATATTTTTTGAAATTGAAATATCAGTTTCAAGATTGATAGTATCAAATTTTTTATGTGTTTGATAAAATTATATCAATATTACAATTGATATTAGATGAGCCTGTGCGGAGGTGTCTGCGAGAAGGGGGGGCTGCGCGGAGGGGGGGGCTGTGCGGGGGGGCTGCGGCGGGGGCTGCGTGGAGGGGCAGGGGGACTGCGCGGAGGGGGGGCTGCGCGGGGGGCTCCGGCGGGGGGCTGCGCGGAGGGGCGGGGGGACTGCGCGGAGGGGGGCTGCGCGGGGGGCTCCGGCGGGGGGCTGCGTGGAGGGGCTGCGCGGAGGGGGGGGCTGCGCGGCGGGGCTCTGCGGGGGCTGCGCGGAGGGGGGCTCCGGCGGGGGGCTGCGCGGAGGAGAGGGGGGACGCGCGGGGGGCTCCGGACGGGGAGGGGGTGCGCAGAGGGGGGACGCGCGGCGCTGCGGGGGGGGACGCCGCATGGGATGATTTCAATACAGGTGGAGACCTGTATTGATTATGATACTTTTTTTTAACTGTGAATCTTAAAATTTATATTAACATCCAAACACCTATCAATGTAAAGTATCAATATCAGTTTTAAAATTGATATCAATACAGCTACTTAATACTGTAAACAAACAGGCTGTTAATCTATACAACCACAAAAAACACAACATGTACAGGCTAGTTTAAAAATCTTGTTAGTGTGACCTCTTGTAGGTAGTCTATTCCTTGCCATCTTCCATAGTAAAATCATAAGTTTGGAATGGAGTGAAGGAGACCAAACTTGCTTGATGGCAAGAAACTTCTACTCCTCCCATAGTCATTTTCCTCAGGGCAGACTTTACCGTAAAGACCAACTTGGTATCAAGCAGCCGAACAAGTTTATCTTCTTTATGTTCAACACACTGGACATCATCAAGAAACATTAGCACAACAGCTAGCTCTGATATTTCCTCATCCTCGAGATTCCTTCTAAAATAAAAGTGCCATTTCAGTGTTGTCCCAAAAGCATCTAACCCTAGAGTCCTATATTGAGAGTTATTGTCCGAGTGAATAAAGAAAGAAACATACATGTCAGAGGGGCATGCCCTACCCAATGGTCTACCCAGAATGATGTTCTTTTACCATCACCCAACTCTATAGACAAAGAAGATCCGAAAAACTCCCAAGTGCCCAAAATACCTCTCTAAATACTAGAAAGTGGTCATTTGTCCCTGAAATCATTAATCCATGAATCATTACCCCCCAGGGCATACTTGAATGAACTATTTTGGCCCAAAGTGCATCTTTGTTGAAGTTCAGGTTCCACCACTTACATAACAGAGCATTGTTAATAGCTTCTAGAGGAGCCAACCCCACTCCCTCCTTAATTAGCCTGCAAACGTCGTCCCAACTAATGAGGTGCAAACCCTTCCTTTCCTTATAGGGTGTTTGGTTGCACATTAAACTTTGTACACTTTCATGATAAAAAGTTGTATTAAAATAAAGTGTGAACTAACCAATGACATAAAATTGTCATGTTCGGAGAGATGTGATAACAAAAAAGAGTAGGTACCATATATGACCAAACAAAGTGGGCGACTAAAAGATAAAAAAAAGTGGTGAGACCCTTTTTGTCTAAGAAAGAAATCACTTTAAAAGCAAAAATTTGTAATAGATGTCAAACATCTCTTTTAACAAGTTTTATTACAAAAACATAAAATAGTAGCAAAAATTCAATTTATCATGTATCCAAGCACCTTATAAGTTCCTTGCTAAAAGAATCTCGCCCTAATACTTACCAACTTGCCGTAGACTCCCTTAGGAACCCTTAGAATGGAGAAAAAGAATTAAAGGGATACTCTGCAATACAACTTTGGATAACAGTCACCTCCCACCTACCAAAAGCATTCTACTTCTCCGACCATAAAGTTTAGTCTCCATCTTTTGGATCACATACTGCCGGCCTAAACATGTGTATCAACACAGAAAAAGAGTTATAGCACAACACATGGACAGTTTTTCTGATCCGGTAGCCTGTTTCAATTGTCTAAAATGCCCATAGAAACCCTAAAACAAAGTTAGAACTCAAAATGCGGTTAGTTAAGTCAATCAAAATGAATAACTGGTTTGAATTGTCTTTAACGGCCCTACAAACCAAAAAAAAAGTTAGAACCTGTTGGAACCTCGTTTTTTTTTCCTCGTCATCAGAATTCCCTTTTTTAGAAAATTCCTTTGCTTTTGGGCTAGCATTGACTACTATGAAAATATGTGGTATTCATAGGAGTATTAACTAATTTGATGTGGTATTATTTTATAGGAACACCAATGGTTCCACATATTTGATAAGTGTCGATATGGGTATCACCCACCACTTAGATGATCTGAACCACAATTTAATTTGTGAGGTTATCTGAGTTCTTTGAAAATAAATTTTGACCTCTCTCCACCGGACTTGCGATATTCCGGTGTTAATTACATCGAGCGAACACTCGAATACCCTTGATTGACCGTCAAGGCAACATATTGATCGGAAGTCATTCGTCCACGTAAACACAAAGCTGGAAGACATATCCCCATGGCCTTATGAGATGGAATTTGGTTGAACTTATTTCAAACTTTCAAGTTTGGATTCATTAACATTTTTCTTGATTTAGGATTTGATTTGATTTGTTTTATTTATATCTTTGGTCATTTATTGACTTAGACAATTTTGAGTTGATCTCCTTTTCTTATTTGTCAGTAGGAATTAATTTCTATTTTTATGTGTTTGTTAGCATTTTTGCTTGATTTGAGTGAATTTACTATTATTATTAAGGTTTGTTCTTAATAATATTGATCACTCTAATTTTTCATGGTTGATTTTAATAATATTGATTTCTAATTTGTTTTTGTAGTCATTGGTTGACATTTTTTATGCATTATTTAATGACATAATTTTGGTTGGATTATGTTAATATTTTATTAATGTTTTGATCATTTATTTAATTTGAATTTAGTTATGCATACTTATTTAATTAAGTAGCATTATCTATTTGGGTTGATTTAATTTTCCATGGTTAAGTCGGATTTAAACTTAACATGTTTTGTAACCATTTGTAGTCATTTTTTATGTATGATTTTATGGCATGAATTTGATTTGATTATGATGGCATTTTTGTTAATAAATAAGTAATTATTTAATTTAATCAAATTTAATTATTTGATTTGATTTAATTATTTAGTTTGATTTAATTATTTGATTTGATTAAGTTGGAAAATTATTTAAATGATTTATTTAGTTTATTCCATCTTTTGGAATCTATGGGGATTTGATGTCACTTTTGGAGTAACATAACACATCAATCGAACTTGAATTTCATTTCATGTCGATCAGAGTACATGGAAGTACAACGAATGAGAGGGCATTCCAGCCTCTCTCCTCAATACATGTCATGACTTGTGTTCGGTTTGACCGGCATTACGGCTTTACCGATCTGGATTTTCATTTAGAATTCCCGTTCGATTTGACCGACATTTCGGTTTGACCGATTTGGGTTTTCATTTAGAATTCCCGTTCGGTTCGACCGGCATTTCGGCTTTACCGACTTGGGTTTTCATTTAGAATTCCCGTTCGGTTTGACCGGCATTTCGGTTTGACCGACTTGGGTTTTCTATTTGAATTCCCGTTCGGTTTGACCGGCATTTCGGTTTGACCGATCTGGGCTTTCTATTTGAATTCCCGTTTGGTTTGACCGGCATTTCGGTTTGACCGACTTGTGTTTTCTATTTGAATTCTCGCTCGGTTTGACCGGCATTTCGGTTTGACCGACTTGGGTTTTC
This sequence comes from Cryptocoryne crispatula var. balansae, assembly GCA_036172225.1. NCBI lineage: Eukaryota > Viridiplantae > Streptophyta > Magnoliopsida > Alismatales > Araceae > Cryptocoryne > Cryptocoryne crispatula. The sequence goes on from CM069922.1 coordinate 43,396,011, forward strand.
TATTTGTATCCAAAATAGCGAACTATTTTGGGCTCCTTTTAATGGAAAGGTAGCGCAAAACCACTCAATTTCAGCAACATTTCGGCTAAACCGGAGTTGGGTTGGCTATTTTATATCCAAAATAGTTTACTATTTTGGGCCCCTTTTTATGGAAAGGTAGCGCAAAACCAGCCCCTTTTTATGGAAAGGTAGCACAAAACCAAGGTATTTCTTACCTTCTAAGGAGTGAGAATGTGGAGCTTCTCTCTCTTTCCAACTCTCTCTTTTCTCACCAAATGCCAACCCTTCTACGTACAACACTTCAAGCCTATTTATAGAGGATTTTCGGGGGTATTTTGGTCCCAAAAAGTAACCCCACTAAGTCCATTTTCGTGGGAGTGGGGGGGTGACCGGAATGGGGTGGAGTTACCCCCCCTTTTCTCATTTTTTTTTGATTTTCCGGTGCTGTTTGACTAAGTCAAATGGGGGGGGGGGTAAGTTCACCCCCCAGGTGGTAGGCCCGGTCTTTGACCGGGTCTTTACTCGCTGCAGCCCACGCGCGGGTGCACGTGGGCCACGACCGCCCGCTTGGGCAGTCGATTTTTTTTTTTTTTTGGTCACCCGCAGAACTGCCCTCTCTCTCCTCTCGGTTCTCTCTCTCCCCGACAGGAGACGCCCGCGAGGGCTTTGTCGCGGCAAGCTCCGGCGATGGCGACGGCGGGCTCCGGCGATGGCGACGGCGACGGCGGGCTCCGGCAACGGCAGCGACGACGACGGCTGCGGGAGGAGCTCCTTCCGGCGACGATGGCGGCGGCAACCGCGGCTGGTGAAGGCGGCGGCGACGGCTCCTCCCCCTCTTTCTCTTCTCCAGCGCACAGGGTGGTGCTTCTGCCCTTGCTTCTTCTTCCCAGCACTCCTTCGGCTCCCCCCCTGTTCCGTTTCTTCTTCTTCCTCCTTTTTTTCTTCTCTCTTTTTTTTGAGAGATTTTTTGGTCCGACAGAACCCAAACTGGTCTCTGCTTTTGGTCACCCTATTAGACAGCAGGAAAACAAGGTATCTAATAAGGAGAGAAGCCCAAGGCATGTCAAATATCATATGCTAACTGTCATGTTGTGCCTCGCTTAAGTTGAGACCAATAGACTCACACTTGTCCTTGTTAATCTTTAGCCCTATGCTTGCCTGCAACAAGAAGAGCATAACCCTTAATGCAGGGTTGGGGTTATTTAGGTAAGTCCGATTTAGCAAGTGAACTCCAGCTCAGGTGGAGTTCACAAGACATGAAGAAGATAAAATCATTCTTGGTCATTTTTTAAGATCACCTACAGGCTACAACTACAAGTGAAAATGGTTCAGGGAAAAGACATGTATGCTTAATCAAGTGGAATTTATCTGAACAGACACAGTGGACTTTTCCTTTTAAACTGGCGCTATTGTTTGACTAAGACCTATTAGTGCCTATCTGTCAACTAGCTCTAGTTGTGTAATTAACTATGAGGATATATACTCCAACTAAAAGAGTATGTGTGTAACTACAAGGTAGGGGTGTAAACGGAATCCGATATTCTGATATTCCGATTCAATTTCGATAAAAATTAACATGTTTGGAACTTGTTTTTGCATCCTTTAACCTATCGGAATCGGGATCAGTTGATTCCGTTTCCGTTAATCCAATTTCGATAAAAAGAATTATATATAAATAAAAGTAAATAAATTATAAAATATAATATATAAATTGATAAAATGATAAAAATGAAGTTTTAATAAGATTATATCAAATTTTAATAATTATATGTAAATTATTGACTCACTTTTGAATAAAAATTAATATTTAATATGTATTTCGGAATTTATTGGATTTGGTTCCAATTTCGATAACGGAATCAGAATCGGATCGAAATTGGAACATAGTGATTCCGAAATTATCGGAATCGAAATCGGAACCCCTTAACCCTTATCGGAATCGAAATCAGATTCTGGTGAATCCGCTACCGAATCCGACCCGTTTACAGCCCTACTACAAAGTCTGTTGTAAAAAAACTAAAATGTTTATGAATTATACAAAGCTTATTCTTCCTCTTAGTAATGAATATTATACTCCATTTAAAATGTTAACATTAACAAAAAAATCAAGCTTATTTTATGTGGTTCCTCATAGTAAAACTATCTTGTTTTAGGATCCAAGAAGAAAAGTGGGAACAAGATCTGACCCTAAATAAAGCAGGGCCAATCCTGACTCATTCATGACAGGCAATCTAAATGAAGCCAGGATACCAACCGGAACACGGTCAAAGGGCTCAACTCAGATTCTTCTGTGACTCAGTCCCACTTGGCCCAAATCAAGAGAAATTGGCTAATCTAATCCCAGCTGATTCCAGGTTGGGATCGGCTGGTCAGGAGCAGGACTCTCAATCTCAGGCCAGCAGAGGTGGTTCCACCAGATTGACTTATCCTAAATCCTACGGTCCTACCAAAATAGGCCAATCCTGGCTGATCCCAACAGAAATTGTCCAGGGATCAGTTCTTTCAGGCAGAATAGAGGTTGACTAGGGTCGATCTTGATCAAGATTGGCAGATTCTGTCAACTGTCCAAGGACCATCATTACAAAACAGAGGAACAATGTTACCTGTACTCCACACTGCACATTTTTTTACTTCGTTAGGCAGGAAAATAAAATATGCAGAATTTATCGCAAAAGTACTTTGATGTAAGTGAAAAGGTGGAATTAAACATAAATATGAGAAACAATGGATAAAAAATAACTTAACATTACACAGAAAAACTACTTCATACACACAGGATAATTTACTTGAATGGGTTAGGTCAAGATTCTCAGAAGTACGTGATCTTTGGAACAAAATTCCCAAGCATGTTTTAGACCAGATTTAAAGATATAGTAATAATAGTTCAAAAATGAAGGTGTCAGGTAATATGTGTCTTGTACAAGTATTTACACACAAAAACCTACCTAGGTGCCGAGAAATAATCCTCAATGGTAGCAGAATTAGTGGAATGTAGGATTAAAAGATGCAGGACATAGGGTGGTGATTGCATGCAGGACATAGGGGGGGTGAAAGAGAAGAGATCTCGGAAAAATCTCGGGAGATCGAATCTCAGATTCTCAAATCAAAATATATATATGTAGAAAACATAACATAATATCTTATAAAAATAGAGGTACATCAATGAATTTACATGAAAATATATAACACATTTTGTACATCGACCGTGTGAATGAACAATTACAAAGTACTTTCACTACCAAAAAGATGATCTTTGTACTTCTAAAAGATTTAAACTTGTATGTAATCTTATTTAAATACTAATATGGTATTAAACTTGTAACACATCTTTATGTGACAGTATAAGTGATAGTAAAATATAATAAATGTAGGGTGTAGAGTAGTCGCGAATCGACTTGTCCGGTCAAGTCGTGGGGGTCAAGGGGGCAGCGCCCCTTGTGGGGGATATCGGGTGGGGGGGGGCAAAGACCCCGAAGAAAATTTTTTTATGGGCCAATCTACATGGGACGAGATCTCGGCGATCTCGTATCTCGGCCCCTCGGCGAGACCGAGATTCTCGTGAGATCTCGGCGAGATGGCATTCCATGATGGGAACCAGTCTAGTAGGCTGAGCCATCTGGACAGGCTTTAACCAACCTGCCTAGTTCATATCAGTCTGGACAGGTCATAGGCCAGGCTACATCAATCGGTTCAGGCTGACTGCCCGGTCTGCATAAGGGAGGGCAAGTCACATGCTGCCCGCACTGACCCATACCCTTCCTCACAATGGGAACGGGCTATCCTATGCATAGGAGGGAGTGGAGAAGCAACTGAGAATATTGCTTTGGGGGACAGAGTGATGCATTTTGGCGATCACACAGCACTTGGGGGATAGGCTGGCAAAGCAGACAGTGGGAAGGCCTGCAGTGGCCATAAGCAAGGTAAGGTCAACACCATGGTTCGCCAGGTCGGGACCCGACCCGGGTCTGACCTGGTCGGTTTGGGCCTATTTAAGGCCCCCAAGGGACTCTCTTCTTCCTCACCTCACTCTTGCTCACTCAATGCTCTCTTGTTCTCATTTTTGTGCTCTCAATTTTATGCTCTCTTCCTTGTTTAATTAGTTAATTACTTCATTAGTTATTTTATTAGTTTTAATTAGTTAGTTAATTAGTTAATAGTTAATACTTAGTTAGTTAATTAGTTATTCAATTAGTTTACTAAGTAGTTCATTAGTTACTTGAGAAATTTGTATATGATTCATCCCAAGTCTCTTGATTCTTTACATATAGCCAAGAGTATTATAGAATAAATTATGAAGATTTATTAGACATTTCGATCCAATCGACCTATGACTATGATAGTTATGATGATTCTTTGAGATCTAGTCTTAAGATGATTGTTCGAGAGAGTGATGAGTATAATCATCATTTATATTTGTACCAAACCATGTACTCAACTCGAATGACATGGGGATAGTACATAAACTATATAGAAAATGTAGATCATGACACATTGGAATAAAGTTGATAAATTATTTGTTGAAATCATGTCACTTATTTTTCCTAATTTTTTTTGTAATTTTTTAATTTTTTTTAAAAATAAAATAATGGTCGACCTGGTCAGACCAGGTCGGTCTGGGGTCCGACTGACCTGGTCGTGACCCCAGACCCGGTTTACCTTGGTCAACACTGCTTGGAGCGATGATCCTGACTCACATATGTGCAGTGGGTGATGGCATCATAAACGGAGCTGGCAGTCTTTGGTAGGAAATGCAGGTGTGATCGCTAGCAGTTCTGCAGTGCAAGCACAGAGCAATGATCGGAGCTTTAAAGACTTCATTTCACCAAGAAATCCAAATAAGAATCCTATTTGAAACCTGTTCTCAACTTGTATAATAATACTCAAACCTGGACCACTAAAAACTTTACATTTAAGTCAAAAATATTTCTGCTCGCTCTTACATATGGTTTGATCGTGTTTGCACCACTAAATCTTGTCATCAAAATAAATAACTAAACTTATGATATTTGTCTCTATAATTAATTATATTTATGAATATATATTCATAAAAACTGAAAATCCTAATAAACCCATAAAACCTTTTTATTGAAAAGCAAGTCTCTAAAAACCTTTAAAATAATGGTAGTTAAATATTTTAATTTTTATGATAATAATGCCCCTCTCTGGTACCATCTCTCCATACTCTGTCCTACATCCTCTTTTGTCTCTCTAGAAAGGAGAGGCATTTTTCCGAGAAAAATTAAAAAACAATTCACTAATAACATTATTGGTGTGATTTTAGATAGAGGTACTTATGTTTAGAAAATGTAATATTTTAAGGATTATTTTAATATTTTTATTTTTGTATGAACATATTTAGAAGTACAGACGATTATGACTAATATATAAAAGAACCGACAAATAAATGCCTCTCCTGCCATCCATCCTGCCAAGCTGGTGCATGAGTGTTATGTGCAGTCTACACAAGACTGAATATATTTCCCGTGCATTTGAATATTACATTCTCATATAATCGAATATATATTTTTTTCACCATATTAACCATATGCCTTGTTCCTAGGGCTTCAAACGGGTTGGATTTGGTATTGAAATTGGAAGGTTGATTCCGATTCCACAAGAATTTAATGTTTCTGATTTCAATTCTGATAATATCAAAATGACTAAATCCAACTTCAATTTGTTTCCAAATTCGATATCGAAATCGGAATATTCCGATACTAATTCCAATAACCTAGAACAATCTTGTAGATTGACGCCGGCTTAGTTGCTGGAGGGTAATGAACTTCCTGGATAGTGGACATCAATAAGAAGAAAAGATGGTGCTTCTATCGAAAGGAAGGGAAGGAAAAGATAAAGCATTGCATTTGTCATAAAAAACATATTAAAAAATGAGAATCTATGAGAAACCTAAAATCATAAAAGCTAAATCACAAAGTACATCCATGTTTAAAGAAAAAACAACAGTCATTGGGTTTGTCCATGGTGACAAGGATGCCTCTTGGCGACCAAATTAAAAAGACAACGGCCTCTTCAAGCCCTATAACATCCATCTAGGAAGACATTGATGCGAGCTTGGTCAGTGCTGGAGGGTAAGCAACTTCTAGGAAGGTGGACATCGACGACGTGAAAGGAGACTGCTTGTGTTGTAAGGAAAGGAAGGTTGGTGGTCGGTGGCATCAGGCTTCAGTGGGAGGACGTGGAAGAGCACCCTTACTGCCGCGGGCCATTATCGGAGAAGACATACACCCTTCCCTCGCGGCAACATACCTCTGACCCAGCACCAGCTACGCCTCGCCATAGCCAGACCGGCAGCACTAGAGCTTCCTCAGGCCGTCGTCCCAGAGCCACAAGAGTGCTGTCACCGGCCGCTGCTAGTGGAAACACCGTTAAGAGGTCAACTATACATATGAAAAGGGGGGTCAAGTGGCTGAGAAGGATTTCGAGCAAGGGGATCAAGCAGCTAACAGCTGCCCTAGGGTTGTTCTTCCCCATTAGACGTGACCAAACAAGTGGACATGTGCCATGACCATTTGGTTCAAAAGATCAATGGTTCAGATTCATCTTCTTAAAAGTGTATCGAAATCAAACTTTATTAGAATCGATATTTGATGATTCCAATTCCAATAGATTATCGGAAATCCAATTCCAATTTTGATAAGTGATCATAAAATTCATCCAACCTCCATTTAGTGATAAGATACTTGAAATCTGATCGGATTATTGGAATACCGAATACCAATTGCAGCCCTACTTGGCCCCAAAAAATTAGTTGTGCACATACCACATACCAGGTGAAAAGTGAAAGTGCAGGTTCAAAATAATCAAAACTGAAAAAATCTTACGTGCTAACTGTTGCAGGCCGATAAAGGCGAAGACAAAATCTGTTTTCAGCATCTATTCTGTCAACCAGAGGTCTAGCATAGCCTGAGACAGAGAAAAACAAGATCATTCAACTAAAAAAAAAAAGAGGAACCATGAAAGCATATAACGCACTCATACAAGTATCGATTAATGGTACAAACCTTCAAGGCCAGCAGTGAAAAGAATAAGATCAGCAAATTCACTTGTCTGCTGCAAGAATTCTTGAAGACCAGGGCGTTCAAACACCGTGACGTGGTTCAGCTTTTGCCTTGCTTCACACTCCTTTAGAGCAAGCATTACATTTAAAAAAATGCTATTTATTTAAAAATAAATTTTACATAAATATCCCTAAAAACTGTATACAGTATACCCAACATCTCTGAAAATTGCAGTTATCTACCCAAAATTTTCATGGATATATATGTACAAAGGTTAATTCACATACACCCATGGAAAGTCATAGTAGGGATAACATTGCAACATTTCAGGAATGTTGAAGCTATGCATTCTAATAGGCATTTTGTAGGGATATACATGTAAATGAATATTTTTATAAGGTATATGCCTAAAGGCCTAAAAAGCAACCAAAATGGAGAGAATGATGATACCTTATCGATAGACATGCATTCTAGCTCGAAGCACTTTAAGCCTGCTTCAACAGCTTGATTTCGAACAACAGCAGGCAAGCTAGATGTCTCATAGGAACAAACAAGAGTCTCATCCAAGTCTAGCACCACCTGAAGATTATAATCATTCAAACTAGTAATTTTGTCTAAAAAGTATCATTAGTATTTGGCATTCATATGAACATTTGCTGAAAGCAAACCTATAGAGTACAGGCAGCTCAAGTAATACTGCAATCAACATGGTGTTAAACTAGAAGTGCAAGAGGTGAGAGATACATGTGCTACAAACAAGCAGAAAAAGTTTCTTCTGCTCGATAAAGGATCATATTATGGAAATGAAAAGGGGTCCAGTAGCCGCTATGTTATAAAATAGCTTTCTCAAGTAGACTGCTCTATAAATTGCTGAAAAGGTGAACTCTACAAATACAGATGTATCAGCTCAGGTCCCAAACCAAAATGCACAAGTTGGTAAACCAAAAAAAATCATGCATACAAGAAATGGAGCAAAATAAAAGACTCAAAATGCCCAAATCATAATAAAAAAGGTCCCACTCTAACTATATAACAAAGAAAAAAGAAACGCCAGACAAACTTTTTACATTTCCACCTTTAATCTATATCATTATGTTTATATTGTTGACAGCCTAGCATGTAGAAACATCTAGGACATTAGTCGGCATCACTTTCTAATATCCAGCAAGAGAAAAGACCTTTTAGGACAACGTTAACCCCCCCAACCCACCAGTTATAATTGTGCTAGGACAAATTTATTGAATGCCAAGTAGCATTGGAAGATGAAACACACATCAGGGATCCTGTCATGGGTAACATACAATTTACCTTCCTGGACAAGCTGCACAACAGACAAATGTGATCCATGAATCGTCTGGTGAAACCAAAAGATGCCATATATTTTCCTTGGGGTCTTGCATGAAAGGTATGACAAATGAATGAACTTGATTTTCACAAGACATGGGTTCCCTACAGAATTCACTGAGCATCATTCAGCTAAATTTCGATATGCAGGCTTCGTCAAAAGGATTTCTCCACCACTAAATAATAATACAGTACAACATTGTCAGCCAGACCACGATTGGTATTCAGGAAGAACATGAGCTCACCCAGAACTATCACCTCCTGGTCATTAAGATTTAAGATTACTTCTTAAGGAAGGAGACCAAGTATGAGGCAATAACCATGGTGACAAGTAAGAAATGGTACCACTACTGTATTGGAGAAACACTGCAATAGTAAAATATAAGGGGAAAGGTCTGCCAACCTGAAGAACCACAAGCCACCTAGCCGGCCAGAAAAGAGTCACTTTCCGCAAGGGAAAAAAAATGATACCAATGATGTTACCTGATCTTGCATGCTTACCCTCATCAGGTAAAAGGTGCACACCTTAAAGGATCCGAAGATATGAAAAGCCATTTTGATAAGGACTCCAGTATCAAAACTCTAGAACGTAACGATAACTGAGTTTAGCAAACTCGAAAACAAGAGCTGAAACTGGAACATAAAATAGATCACCATGATAGTGATCCAAGCTTTGCTAGTAAGCATCCAGTGGGAACTAAGAAACAACATAGACAAAGAGGAAACTCAAGAATACATATGCATTAGACATCCTCCACCTAGCCCAATCCCCGTGTAGATCCTTGTTTAACCTCTTCCAACTATAACTCCTTTTTAGAAGTACCTAACAAAGTTTCATGAGATTGGAAAATCATCCAACATTTTTTATCCCAAAACTTTCATTATTTTTATACATCTGTATGCTCATTCCAGACAGAAAACATTATGCCCTCTATAGCTTACTTCATTCTCGTGCCACACAACCGGAAATGAATGGACTATAGCTTCTTCATCATATACGCTAAATGGCAATTCAGCATGTGGATTGTGGGAGAGAGAAAACTGCCTTACAGTAACTTATATTTCGTCTATATGGAAGAACCTGCCATTTGACCTTGTCAATCTCCAATGGAACAATTGCAAGGCCTATTCTCACCTTAGCCACGACCAATGCATGGCAGTTTCCAGTTGAATGATAGGAGTGCCTGATCAGAAATGCAACACCAGCTTTACTGTAACCAAAAGCAAAAGCAAGAATTTGCCAGCAGCAGGCCTTCTAGATTGTTTGAACCGCAATAAACACAGAAGCAACAAGCTCGGCAAGAAAGAACAAATAGAAAAGAGATACTGTGGTCTTCAATTTCATTCAACCTTGGCACAGGATATGTGCATATGTCAGCAAAGCAACCTTAATTCACATCACTCCATGGGATTCCTATGGATTTGAGTTGCTTCGAACACAGAGACAGATTAGCACAAAAAAAGATCCAGTTTTATGTGCATCCCACCGACGATATCAAAGCCATAGTTCACGGGAACTCACGAAGAGCTAGATCGATTCATTAGATTATCTCGAGATACTCAACTAGTCAGTATCTTCCAGCTCCTGCAAATCACCTGCTACTACTTCCTACTTAGTAGTGAAAGCCAAGCTCCAATAACCGCAAGGAAGATCTATAATCCTTTCCACCAGGAATTGCCCAGACGAAAGTCCACCACAAACAAGAAAACAGAACGGAGGCAGCGTAGGCAGTATCGTACCATGAGCCTCTGGAGCCCCTCGGAGTCCGCGACCGGGCGAGGCGGCGTGGGAGCTTGCGGCGACGGCGGTGGGGTGTCGGTGGGGACCTCGGCGGGAAGAGGCCGGAAAGCCGCCGAGGCGGAGGCTGCGGACCAGAGGAAGGGGGCGTGGCGGAGGCCGACGTACGAGAGGACCTGCGCCCAGGAAGGGGTGCCCCTCGGGATCTGCAGAAGGATCTGGAAGAGGAAGGAGACCCAGTTGAGCAGCGTCCTCCACAGCTGCACCGTCTTGTTGTGCCGCGCCGCCCCCGGCGCGTAGACCTCGGCCTGCGCCACCTCCGCCATGGGCTGAACAGAGAGGGAGGAGACCCGAAGAGCGAGGAAGGGGGGACGGAGTGGCGAGGAGAACGGCCGGGGAGAGAGGAGAAGACGACCACGACGGCGAGTTTGGGGGCGGAGGGCGGAAGACGGTCGTGGTCATGGCGTGCGCCGGAGGGGCCCGCGGTGGCGGGATAATGGTCACCCTGGCGAGTCGTGGCCCACCGAGCCGCCGGCGATCCCAGAAGAAAGGAGGCGGGTCTCTGCCGGATCGACGCAACTCGGGCGAGTTAACTGAGACGCCACTCGCTAGTCCAGCCTGCCCGAGACGGGCACGTGCGCACGTGGTCGGTCAATGACTGTATGCCTGGTTGGCCGCCAGCGTGGACGACCGCCCCCCGTCGCACGTAGACGTGCGCACGTGTACCATTACGGTGTTCGGCTCATTTATTTATATTTTAACTCAAAATTAAGTTTTTTTTTTCTTGGTCGCGCATGACCGGTGGCCGCGAGACCCGCTGCGTCGCGGGCAGCGGAGGTTCGAGCCCCACCCGAACCTCACTTTTCACCCCCATGCGGGGGTGCTTGACTTTGACGCCACCCAAAAGTGAACCCCCAGGCGCAGGGCTGGCCGGCACTCAAAATTAAGTTATACTTTAGGAGTAACTAAGAGCTATGTTTGTAGGTCGACTTATTGAGAGTTTAATATATTTGGGGTCGGCTTATTGAGATAATAATTTATTTGATCGAGCGTAAGAGGTCAATATCGTCTAGAGACTCTAGACACTAGAGTTCAAGATTGATTTGAGCTTGTATGTGATATACTCTGGTCTAACTTGGTTTATGAAGTTGCCAGCCGCCGTGGCGCGGTTGGCATCACCCTCCCGCCGGGTATGCGGGAGGGCGAGGGTTCGAGGAGTGAGGACGCATCAAGGCGTCCGGCTCTCCCCCTGGGGGAGAGTCCTTTGGTGGGGATCGAGCCGCGAGGGCTGGATCCCTCGTCTCCCACGTGTGCTGCATCCAGGCCATGTGACTAAAAAAAACTTGGTTTACGAAACTAAAAATTATACTAAATTCAAAAAAGTACTTATAAAAGGTTGCAATTGACTTTAAACTTGGATTAAGTTTACTTTTCAAACTTTTTTATAAATTCGATCCAACATTGTATGAAACTAAAATATTTTAATCTAATTTTAAAAATATTTAGATACGAATGTGTGTTAATAGTTGGAACTTCTCTGATGGTGCGGCATATATATATATTGATAAAGTAGACATATTTTACACAAAAAATGCCTGTAAACTCATGGATATACAACTGTGTATATACATATACACACACAAGTTCATATATGGACAAGCTGTGATTTTGTAGGTACATACAAGTTTATATAACAATTTTTACATAGTCTGCAAATGATAAATGTAAATTTTGGGAGTACTTTTTGGATGGCCAAGCTATTTCTGACCGGTGAAATATGCTTATTTCTTTCATTCTAAACACAAATATGTATATATATATATTTGAATGATCCTTATATGGTGCTACTAAGGCTATTTTGGGTGTTTAATTGTGGCTCCATGATAAATTGAGTTTTTAACCTGTGTTAACGAATTATCTTTGTCAGTCATCACAAAGATATGTTCGTCGAGGATTCTTTCTTGGTCATAAAAAAATCACCTAGAGCTTTTGTTTTATTTGTGCTATTTACTACTTCGGTTATACATGATGTTTACTTTGTTGTTGTCATTATTTATCAAACATGATAATTATATGTCTCTAGCCATATCTACCTCGTTTTCATTTATAATTCCATTTCACAATGGACCGTTTGGTATCATAAAAATTCGAGAATAAACCTGATTCATCTTCTAAAATTCGAAGATAAGCTAAATCTATCCCTAAGTTAACTCGGTACCAAACAGTCTTTAAAGAGATGTTTGAATGTTTGGTATCGGGATAACTTGAAAATAAATCTGATTTATTTTTAAAATATTATGGTGCCAAACTGGTTTTAAGCGTTTAGACAATTTTTGTTCAAGCAAACAATATAAAACTGCAAATAGGATCCAAGTTTCTCCACGATAATAAGTAACAATAAATTACACATAAAATAGAAATATATATGTATAACTAGTGAACACATGAGCTATAACAATATCAAAATTTAATTTAATTATGCTTAATCATATCTTTTTAAAAATATTTTTTTTTAATTTAGTATCGAAGGCAACGTCAGTATTAAAAAGTTATATGCAGGTTAACGGGCCCGGCCCATAAAAAGGCCCGAAGGAGGCCGGCCAGAAAGAGCGGTCCCGGGCCGCCCGTTCACAAGCCTGAGCAATCAGATTCTGCCACGTCGTTTATGGATACGTTCAGCCGTTTGATCTACTTGAGTCAATGATCAGATGGCCAAGAAGCCGTCCGTCTCGCTGGCTACCCTCATCGTCTCCGACTCTCCGTCTATCTCGGGTGTACAGATCTCCGCGAGTCGTCCTGAGCCAGATTCTCCCTCCGATCCTGCTCTCCTCTGTAGAAGCAGAGCGCCAATGGAGTCGCGCAGCCCTGCGCGCCGGGCGCCGCCGCCGCTACTCCTGCTCATCCTCATCTTCCTCCCCCTCGCTTCAGCCGCTGCTCGTCCGTTCGTCATTGTCATCACCCAAGATGACCTGAAGGACGCCGCGGCGGCCGCCTCCGCCTCCGAGGGCGGCGACCCCGCGGATGATTCACCAGAGTGGGACGAGTTCGGCGATCCGGAAAACAAGCCCGAGGACGATCTCGACCCGGGCTCGTGGCGTCCCGTCTTCGAGCCCTCCCTTTCTTCCTCCGCTGGCAACTCATCCGCCGACGATCCTCGGGAGCTTCTATATCATTCGGCCGTTCGGTCAATGGTTGCGGCAGTCGCCTCCGGGGACCCGGGGATTATGGAGGAGGCAGCCAACGAGATTGAGGCCATCGCCTCCACGGGCTACCCTCACGCCCAATCATTGCTAGGGTTTCTCTATGGGTCCGGGATAACGCGACCTCAGAGCAAGCCAAAGGCATTCCTCTATCACCATTTTGCTGCCGATGGTGGCAACATGCAGTCCAAGATGGCTATAGCCTATATGTACTTGCGCCAAGATGTAAGTTCACCACGAAATCGATCGCGTTATTCTCCCGTTTTTGTGATTTTTATGATTTTTTATCTGATGGCTTTTCACTATAGATCCGCCGCGATGAGGATCCGCATGTTCTTCTTCATCACCCAATTGTTTTTTTCAATTTTCCCCTGACCTGCTTCGGGCTTGCAGATGTATGAGAAGGCCGTGAAGTTTTACGAGGAATTAGCAGAGGCCGCTGTTGCGAGCTTTCTGATATCGAAAACGTGGCCGGTGCTTGAGCCGATCAGGATCCATTTTGGGACTGAGGAACACAAGGAAGCTCTTAGGAAATCACGTGGAGAGGACGACGAAGAATTTCAGATCAAAGAATACCAGGCACAGAAGGGAAACGCTGACGCCATGTACAGAATTGGGATCCTTTTCTACTTTGGATTGAGAGGGGTGAGACGCCATAATGAAAAGGCGCTCTACTGGTTTTTGAAGGCGGCAGAAAAGGGGGAACCAAGGTCAATGGAGCTGCTCGGAGAGATCTACGCCAGAGGGGCTGGGGTGGAGAGAAACTACACTAAGGCTCTGGAATGGCTTACTCTTGCGTCAAGGCAGAAGTACATGTCAGCGTTCAACGGGATCGGGTATCTCTACATGAAGGGTTATGGCGTGAAGCGAAACTATACTAAGGTAAACTCCTCGTAATATTTCAGTTTTCAATATTGTTCTTTCTTCTGTCGAACGTAGTCTCAAATGTGTTTTTTTACTGTCGTTCTGTATTTTCTACCAAAATGCTTATAAAAGAACATGCTCACAGCGTTATATTTGCATTTGTTGACATTTCGACGGAGAAGTGGATAGTGTAACACACTGATGATCTCCAGATATAGTTACAGAAATTTTTCATGCAGTTTATTTACACATAAACAGTAACTAGGGCTGCAAAGAGGTCAGATTCGGTATCGGAATTGGTAGGTTTCAATTCTGATTCCGATAAGGTAGTGATTCCGATAATTTTGAAATGAATAATTCCGATTTTGATTTGTCTCTGATTTTGATATCGAAATTGGAATATTATTATACCAATTCTGATAACCTGTAGACCTGACGCAACAATAAATTTTAAATTATAGTCAAATTTTAGATTTGAAAAATGTCAAAAATCAGATTATAATAAAATTTGAAAATCATAATCTGGAACATGATAAAATCTTAACCAAGTGGGTCCAAAATAAGCAAGCAGATTTCAGATTTGGGCAGGTGCTAAGTCATGCATTTGGGGTCATACATGGTTGCTCTTATGAATCATATTTCTAAGTCTTTAAGCCCGGATCCCCTAGCTGTTTAGTGGTGGTTAGTCATAAATCCAAAAGTATTCTAAATCCTATTGAATGACTAGAAAATTTGGTTATGACATAACCCACTTGTTAAGATCCAAAATAGGGGTTTTATATGGCTGAAGTTCTAGGTCATGGTCAAGTAAAAAATGAAGAGTTAAACCAAATTGTTAGACATGATGGTTTCAGATCTGAGAATATCATGCCCTTATAGAATTTAGTGGTAAGAATGAAAGGCTGTCATGGTCATAGTGATCACAACATGAGAGATGGGCAGTAGGAGGACCTCTAGATATGCCAAGTCCTAGGCCTCAATCATAGTTACTGGAAGAGATGCTTCTAAATCAGATTTTAACATACTTATTTTGTATCCATAAAACTTCTAAGTCTAATGTTTGATGCCGAGGTTGAAAATTTTTGGAATAGTATAATGAGTCCTAAGTCTATCATGCTAAGACTTGGAATACAAAAATGCAATGAACATGCCCGTGATCGGATATCATAAAACGATGTATGTAAATATGCTTGATTCTAATGTTAAGACCTTGAATTATAAGAGTTAAACTCATATCAAACATGTTAAGTATGTTAAGAATCCACTAAGCATATAACCTTGAGATGTTGGAATTTTAAAATACATCTTTATTAAATCATAATCAAACTTAAATTAAACTTAATAATTAATATACTAAGTTTGTATTCCGTTGAGTTTATAGGGTTATAACTCCTGCATGTGTTTATATTTTGTGGATGTATGTTCCCATTTCATGAGTTGCTCAAACTCAAACTCAAATCTTTAGTCCCAAATAATTGGGGTCGGTTATATGAATTCGTCTTTTCCATTCATTACGGTCTTCTGCTAACTCTTCTTTTATGCCTAGTTCATCAAAGTCATATTAGATACGTCTATGTCAAGCTAACTTGGGTCTACCTTTTTGCCTCTTCAGCGCTGTTGTTGGCACCTCAAATATTCATGAAAGTCATACAAGCAAGATTAAGAGGCAGCCACGTACCTGAAAATTGAAGGCAATAAGTCCTTAGGACCAGCTCTAGAAGAATTAAAGTGGACCTTCCCGAGTCTGAATCAACAAGACGTCTGTGGAAGATGGTTCTGTTTCAGCTGCTGGGTGAGTAGTACGAAGGAGAGCTGAAGAAAAAAGAGAGGAGGGAGCTGGGTAGTCACGACCAAGATGGCCCAACAAAGCTAGTCATCTACGGATTTAACCGAATGCTGGCCCATTTATGCCCATCTCTTCTGACTGGCCGGTTCAAGAGGAGTTCAAAAAAAAGAGGAAAAAATGAATGAGGAGAAACTGTCGGAGCAGAGAAGGCCTACTCCCCGTCGGACTCTACACCTTTGCTAATGACGGCAAGGAACTGCCGTAAGAAGGCAATAGATGGATAAGGAGGAAGGGGGATCGATCCCGTCTGCTTCGGGATGGTCCCGAGTCTTTCTCGGAGCCGCAACCCCTATTTCGGGAGGTTTCCCGGAGGAGGAAGGACACCACCGAGGCTTATAAAAGCCCAGCGTCCTCTCGGCTGAAGTCCCGCGTGAATACATCCCCGGAGAGATCGACGAACAGAGAGAGGCTGAGAGACGGATCCCCGAGAGCAAGAGAAGTAGAGAGAGGCTGAATTGAGAGAGAAAAGGTTGATAGAGAGGGAGGAATACCGTCCGGTTGTTCCCTCACCACCGTAGAAGGCTGCCGGGAGTTCTTCTATCATCCTCGGAGCTAGGAGAAGTCGGGAAGGCCGCCGGAAGTTGTCGCCTTCTCCCAAGCCGGAAGCTGTCCTTCCGGAGCCTCCAGCCGCGAGCAAGCCAAACTGGTATGGAACACCGTCGCCGGACAAACCCACCGCCGCTGTCCCCCTTTCACCGCGTTGGGTCCTCCGGAGCTCGCGAACAATGGCCGCAATCCACCGTCGGGGGAGCAGCGGGTGCCGCCGAGGCCGTCGGGAGAGCTGCGGGTGCCGCCGAGGCCGTCGAGTCGAAAAGCAGCCGCGGGGAGGATTTTTACCCCGACTTATGTCCACCGTGGACATGTCGTGGGGCCCACCAGAAGGAGTTAAAAAAAAGGTTTGGGCGGCTGCCGCCACGCGTGAAGCCGCGGCCAGAAGCCGTGCTCGCGTAGAAGTTGCGGAGGAGCGTTTGACTCTCCGGTCAAACATGGGTGGGACCCACCCAATTGAAGCAACCAAAAAAAAAAGAAAAAGAAGAAGGAAGGCAGAGGAAGAAGCCGGCCCAGGCGGGAGGCAGAAGGCCCACCAGGCTCGCAGGGGTCCGAAGAGGGCCCAATAAAAGTTATTTTTTTTAAAAAAATATCCTTGATGGAAATTAAATAAAAATTCACCTAACTAATTTAACAAACCGAGGCGAGCATCCGGCCGGCTAAAAACCCGCCTCATGGTCTCGGCATAATCTAAAAGAATGAAAATAAATGGGAAAGCAATAGGCCGACTTTAAGCACGCCTCTTGACCCATAATTCAAAAATAAAATAAAATAAACAATAAACAGAAATTAAATAACTATCTACTTAATTAATCAACAAACCGAGATGAGTATCCGGCCGGCTAAAAACCCGCCTCATGGTCTTGGCTTAATTTAAAAGAATTCAAAACAAATAGGGAAAGCAATGGGCCGGCTTTAAGCACGCCCCTTGACCCTTTAAGGTGAACATACAAAGGTCTAGTTAAAAGACCCCAATGTCTTACCATGTCCAAGAGGGAGTTGTTTTACCCATTATGTCATGGGAAGACTATGCATGATCAACATGCCAATATGCCAAAACTATGAGCTAATGAGGAAGACCAACCATGGGATGAGTGCCCACAAGCTTATTAAAAGCCGAGTATACTCAACCTTGAACCGGTTGGGAGAAGATTTCATATGCCTATCAAAGGCAGGACCATGCTCAAACTGCTGAAATGACAGGACAGGTTTTCAGATGCCTATCAAAGGCTAGAACGTGTTCAAGACAACATTCAAGTTGATCAAGACTGGCACATACTTGACCCTGAATTGAGGGATTGTCACAGTTTTCTTGTAAAAGAAAAAGGAGCAGGAGGACTTGTGTGAATTTCAAGCAATTCAATGTTCAGTGCAATGAGTAAACAATCCCCACCGGAATGAATGAATGCAAGCACAAGAGAAAATTGAAAACTGAACATAAATTTGAAATTTCAATAAAAAACAAAACATTTAAGAAGCCTGAAATTCTGTTAAAAAAAATCAAGGGCTGAGGGCATGCTGTCCGATCAGGGGAATTCCAGGGGCAGAATCTCTAAATCTGCGGAAAGGTCGGTTTTGATCTAAAAAGCTGCAAACTTAAGGAAATTAAGGGTGCGTTTGGGAACTACGTGGAAGTACTTTTTTTTTACTTCTCCTCTGATCAGAAGTCCTTCTTATTTTTATGGTGCTGTTTGGTTACATTTTTTTTTCACTTTTACTCCTTCTCGGAGGTAGAAGCGCGGAGGAGAAAATTTCTCCTTCCCGCGGAAGAAAAGCACTCCCGTGCCGTGCCCGCGAGGCTCCATCCCGCGCTCCCCCCGCGCAGCCGGGCGGCATCCCGAGTCCCCCCCGCAGCCGGAGTCGCCCCCCCCCCCCTGCCGCGAGCCTCCCCCCCCTCCGCCCCTCCGCGAGCCTCCCCCTCCGCAGCCGGAGTCCCCCCCCTCACCCGGCACCGCCCCTGCCGCGAGCCTCCCCCCCTCCGCCCCTCCGCGAGCCTCCCCCTCCGCAGCCGGAGTCCCCCCCCCCTCACCCGGCACCGCCCCTCCGCGAGCCTCCCCCCCCCTCCGCGACCCCCCGCCGCGAGCCTCCCCCCTCCGCCCCTCCGCGAGCCTCCCCCTCCGCAGCCGGGTCCCCCCCCCCCCCTCACCCGGCACCGCCCCTCCGCGAGCCTCCCCCCCCCTCCGCGACCCCCCCTGCCGCGAGCCTCCCCCCTCCGCCCCTCCGCGAGCCTCCCCCTCCGCAGCCGGAGTCCCCCCCCCTCACCCGGCACCGCCCCTCCGCGAGCCTCCCCCCCTCCGCGACCCCCCTGCCGCGAGCCTCTCCCCCTCCGCCCCTCCGCCCCTCCGCGAGCCTCCCCCTCCGCAGCCGGAGTCCCCCCCCCCCCGCCCCCGCAGACGCCTCCGCGCCTCCCCCGCGCAGCCGGGCGGCATCCCGAGTCCCCCCCGCAGCCGGAGTCGCCCCCCCCCCCCCCCCCCCCCCCCGCGCGCGGTGCCCCCCCTCCGCAGCTGGGTCCCCCCCGGCAGACGCCCCCGCGCCTCCCCCGCGCGGCGTCCCCCCCCCGCCCCCGCAGACGCCTCCGCGCCTCCCCCGCGCAGCCGGGCGGAATACGCCTACGGCGTGAAGAAAATAAAAAGAAGAGTTTTTAGACTCAAAACATAACCAAACTACTTTCACTCCCACAAATGAGAAGACATTCTAATTGGAGTGCCTTCGAAAAGAAGGCACTTCTAGAAGAAGTCCTTTGAGAAGTTGCCAAACGGACCCTAAGTCCCAAGTTTAACAATCTGGAGGTAGATTTTGGAGGAACCAGAACCGCCGGGGATTAAATCTCCCAGGTCCGATGTCCAATTCAGTCAGATAAGAACCCATAATCGGTTAATTCTGATCAGGTCCAAGTTGAAATAAATTCTGAAAATTCTTGGCTGGTAGGTCCGGAACTTGTAGGGTCTGCAAAATCAGAGGTCTAAGACTTGGAAACTGGAATTTAAAACAGAATTCGAAATCCAGACCTGCAACAGAAAATCTGAAATAAAAATACATCAAATCTGAAGTTCTGAACCTGTTAAAATCTGCAAAATTACAAAATCAGGGGTCTGAGATTTGAAACTGGAATTCAAAACAAAATCTGAAATCACATCTGAAATTCAAAAGCCTAAAATCTGGGGTCTGAAAACTGAAAATTTTGAAACGTAAGATCTGCAATTGAAACAAGACTGGAAATCTGAATACACCATAAAATCTGAAATCTGAATTTGTGTAGAACCCATTTAAAAATCTGAAATCTGGAAATCTTTGATAAAGTGCAGAACTTTAAATCCGAAAGTTTGAAGCTCATAAAGCCTGCAGCCAAAAATCAGAAATAAAAAAGAAGTCTACAATGTGCAGAATTTGTAAGAAACCTGAAATCAGCAGGAGATCCGAACTAAAAAAAATTCTGCAACCTGAAATTTGAAGGTTCAAATCTGAATTTCAAAGATTCAAAATCTGAGCTTTATTCATAGATAACAATCTGAGAAAGTTTTTGAGGGGATCAGCAAACCAAATGTATGAATCAGAACATTGCAATCATGGAACTCACAGGCCCGTTCCAAATCTGAGCCTCCTAGATTTAAATTAGAACAAGTCAGAAGATGATCCGCAATCAGGTAGTCCCAAACCATTCAAGCCGATAAGAAAATTCAAATTCAAAACCGTCCCAAATCATTTCACAAATATGAAAATTGCAAAAGAGAGAATTTAGAAACTGTCAAATTCATGAAATACAAATTCTGCAGAATTAACTGAAACCAATGAATCGAATGAACTAAATTCAACCTAATTAAAATTGAACTCAAATCAAACTCAAATCTAATTCAATTCAATCCAAATCAATCCAGTTCAATCAAATCAAATTTCTCTAGGTAATCCAAACCTAAGCAAATCTGAAACTGTAAAAAAATCCGAAATCTGAAAATCTGTGATATGTACAAAATCAGTACATTTCAAAAATCCGTAAGGGGAGCCGAAAATACTTACAAACTTCAGGTTCAGTTAAATCTGTAACAGAAGCCCAGGTTGGTTCACATTAAGTGAAACATGATCTTAAAGAGAGATTTCCAAATAAATCGAATCAATTTAAAAGAACACACATTTAAATCACAATCAACACATAAAAGATCAAATCCAAGCTGGTTCTGACAGCAAACATTCAAATCAAATTCAATCCATTCTCAATCAAACAAAACTCAACTCAAACTAGGTTGAACTAATCAGAAACCAGTAAGAAAGTCCAATTCTCCAAAACAGTAAACCAGACAAACTCAAATTTTAATTAAAATCAATTTGCTGTCTCTAACTCAAACCAAGTCTAAATCAACAAGCAAATTCAAATTGAATCAAACTTAAATCAATAAGCAACTCAAATAAATTAATTCAATTAAAATGAATAGATCCAACTTCAATCCAAACCAAAAGCAATTAACAAATCAAATTCAACCAATTAAATTCAACTCAAACTAAACTAAAACAAATTCAAATTAATCAAACCAATTCAACTCAAATCAATCGAAACCAAATTAAATTCAAATCAAACTCAAAATTAAAAGCTTGCATTCTATCAAACTCATGGGGATGTTTTCTTATGTCCATATGTGTGAATGTTTATTTTGTGGATGCACGACGCTTAATCAAGGGTTTTCGAGTAATCTCGATGTAATTAACGTCGGATCTTCGCACCATCCGACGGGGAGAGGTCAAAATCAATTTCAAAGAACCTAACAACCTCAACATATAATTTTGACCCTAGTTAGTACTTTTATGGATTACCATCCATTTTCTTAGGAAGTCAATACTAAGGTCTAATCCAAATTCATTTGGAAAATGAATTTCCAAAACCTAAATCTTTAATTAAATTGAGTGATTCTTGAGGTTACATCAGCTGTCAATATTAAGTTCTCGACTTGTCTAATAGGCGTCTCAAGAGGGCGACGGCCGCGACGCCTGATATGTCCAAACTAACGAAGGCTTCTCTTCTTTACAATATTCTCGATTCTCACAACTCTCACTTTATCCTTAATGTACTCGTTACAGTTTCTATCTACTCGTGTGTGGTCACACATCCACCGTAGCATCATCATTTCAGCTACACTCTGTTTGTCAATATGTTTCTTCTTCGTAGCCCAACATTCACTACCGTAGAGCATGTCGGGTCTTATAATCGTGTGATAGAATTTTTCTTTCAATTCTAGAGAGATTTTACGATCATATAGAATTCTCGTTGCTTGCCTCGGTGCCTCCATTTGAGCCATCCCACCTTAATTATTTGGTTGACATCTTCGTCACATTCATCGTCTATACGTAAGATTGAACCCAAATATTTAAATTGGGTACATGGTGTGAGGATCTTTTTGCCCAATGTTACTTTGACCTTTTTAACTCTTGGAGTTTCACTAAATTTGAAGTGCATATCTTTTGTCTTTGTCCTGTTAATTTTAAATCTTTAACTTCTAATATAGTTCTCCATCGTTCAAATTTTCTGTTAATACTTTCTCAAATTTTATCAATTAGGATAATATCATCAGCTAACATTATACACCGGGGTAAACTCTCTTGTATATTTTTGGTTATTTTGTCCATGACTAGGATTAAAAGACATGAGCTTAGAACAGATCCTTGATGTAGCCCGAATGATACATGGAAGACTCCTGACTCCCCGGGAGTAGACCTGGGCGATGACACCCTTGTACATGTCCCTAATGATGTTAATGAATCTACTAGGCATCGTATTCTTTCTTAACACCTACTAAAAAATCTCTCTTAAAACTCTATCATAGACTTTTTCTAAATTGAGAAAAATTATACGAAGATCTCTTTTTTAGGCCTTTATATCTCTCTATCAATGATCTAACTAAGAAGATGACATTCATAGTTGATCTACCTGACATAAATCTAAATTGATTCTTTGAGATCTCAATATACTCTTGAAAGTTCCTCTTTATAACTTTCTTCCACAGCTTCATAGTTTGACACATGAGTTTGATATTTTTGTAGTTCCCACAAGCTTGAATGTCTCCTTTCCTTTTGAATATCGGGATGATGATGCTCTTTCTCTATTACTTTGTCATCTTTTCGGAGAAAAGTATTTTATTAAAGAGAATAGTTAGTCACTCTATTTCTCTCTCACCCACACACTTATAGATTTCAATCGGGACGTTATTGGGACCACGTGTGTTTTTGAGATCCCCATTCTTCCCAATGTAAGATGCACTTCTAAAGAGGTAAATTTTTCAGAATACTCTGCCTCTTGTCTTTGATCTTATTCTGATTCAATTGTACTTTTCAAAATAGGCTCGTTGAAGAGCGTTTCAAAGTAACATTTTCATTATTCTTGGATGTCCTTGTCCCAAGTCAACATCCTTCCTGATGGGGACATTTTTTTTAGCATCTTTTAAATTGAGTCCTTAAATGGACTAGTCTGTAAATAGTCTTCTTAGGGAGTCCTTTTGTTTAATTTTTACCTCTCCCTCTATAAGAGGAGGACCGATGAACAGAGTTCAAACAAGCGACAATGAAATTTTTGGAAGCCTTCGGGTGGTGATCTCCCGCGCAGGGGGCTGCGGCCCCCATCTCCTCCAACCCCGGCGTCGGTGCGCCGCTTCTTCCCCTCACCCCAGCCATGGAGGGTCGTCTTCTTCCTTCATCTTCCGGCAGGTGGCCGGCGTCTCCCCCTTCCTCCTCCAGTCGGCCGCGGGCCTTCCCCCTTCACCTTCTGGTTCCGGCGAGGTCGCCGTCTCCTTCCCCCTCCTCACCCTCCGGCCTCCGCGCTGTTCTTCCCCTTTCCCTTCTCGGTTCTTCTTCATTCGCGACGGCGCCGCAGCACCGACCTCCACCTCCCGCTCCCTCTCTACCCGTCAGCCATCACCGGGTCTCCTCCCACGGCGGATAGGTCCTGCGGGACCCCTCTTCAGACGGCGCAGAGCAGAAGAAGTGGAGAAGAAGGAGAAGACAGAGCTGCGGGAGGAGGCAGATCCGGCGATCCCCGGATCCGACCTCCCCCCTTTTCATTTTCATCGTGAGCTCCTTCCGATCTCTCTCTTCCCTCCGAGAACGCCGGCACCTGCTCCCCACTCTGCCGCCTGCGCGTGGACCTTGGCCGGAGACGACGATGACACGGATGCCGCGCTCGGGCGACGACGACGCCTCGCCCGCCTGTCCACCGCTCGTCCTCGCCCGCCTACGAGGCTTTTGTCGCGGCTCACGACTTCGCGGGACGGCCGCGATGCTCCCACGGTGGCGGGAAGTCGACGGCGCCGATCGGGGCCACGCGACCACCACGACGGCGTCCAGGAGGCTGCCACGACCCCCCCCCCCCCGCGAGGTACGCTCGCGCCCGCGAGTGCGGACGACGTCCGCGGCCCGGCCGGTCCGCGCGGCTCGCTCGGCCGGTCCGCGGTCCAGACCGGCCAACCGGCCGGTTCGACCGGATTCTGAACCGGTTCACCCCGGTTCAGGCCGGTTCAGCACCTGAACCGCCCGGTTCAGGCCGGTTCGAGGCAATTTGAGCCTGTTTGGACTGGTTCAAGCCGGTTCGACTCGGTTCGGGTCTGGTTCGGGCCTGTTTGGACCAGTTCGAGTCCGATCCGACTCCTTTTGGGTTCGTTTAGGTCGTTTAGCGGCGATTAGCGCCGATGCGTTTCGTTTTCGGTCCATTTAGCCCGGTCTAGCCGGTTTGTCCCGCATCACTTCCCTTATTATTTTTAATACACCGAACTTGTCCTAAGTCCCGAACTCTCCTCTCCCTCAACCTGGCCAAATGATAAATATCTTTATCACCTTCCCTGTTACCTAATTTATCATACAGCTTGCCACATGCTAACTTTTTAGCTCGTCTAACTGTTATTTTTGCTTTACTCTTAACTCTTTTATATTGTTCAAAGGTCTCACCGATGTTACAGTTAGGCAATTTCTTAAACTACTTTCGTTTGCTCTTTACTGTTCACCGCACTTCGTCATTCCACCATCATGATTCCTTCATAGGTGGACCTTGCCTAATAGATTCACTAAAAATATTTTTTTCAATCGTCTTAATCTTCTATGTCATGTTAGCTCACATTGACTTAGCCTCTCCGTTTATAATCCATTTCTTAAGTTAAGAGACGTCATTTCTAAAAATTTTCAGCTTGCTTCTTCTCAATTCATGCCATTTAATCTTAGGGATATTCTTTTGTTGCATTGTTTGGAACTGTCTTAGGACCTTAATATCTAAGATCATGAGTTTATGTTGGGTTGTGAGTGCTTCACTAGGAATGACTTTGCAATCCTTACATAAAGCATGACTCATTTTCATAGTAACGATAAAGTTGATTTGGCTCCTATTTCTCTTGTTCTTAAACGTTACTAGGTGGGAGTATCTCTTAATAAAGTGAGTATTAGTTAGAGTCAGGCCGTAGGCTATTGGAAACTCTAGTATATTTTTCCCTCTTCATTATGCTCTCCATACCCGAAACCTCCATGGACACTCTCAAATCCTCTTCCTTGGGATCCAACGTGATCATTGAGATCATCACCAATCAAGATGCTCTTCTTATTCGGTAGTTCTTGCACGATACCGTCTATAATCTCCCAGAATTGAGGTTTTAGCTCACTACAGACTCCTACTTGGGGTGTATAAGTACTGATTACATTGATTATCTCTTGATGACTAATCACCTTAACTAAGATGATCTTATCCCCCCCGTGGACCACAAACACCACCTTGTTTTTAGGGGTACTATTCAAGATAAACCGAACTCCATTTTTATTAGAAGTTTATCCAGTGTACCAGAGTTCGAAACCTGACTTACCCACCTCTTTGGCTTTCTCATCTTTTCATTTGGTTTCTTGAATACATGTGATATTGATCTTACGCCTTTCCATTGTGTCTACTAGTTCTCTTAATTTATTAGAGAGTGTTCCCTTTCCAAGTTCCAATACGTAAACTTGTCTCTAACTTTACGTAACTAGGGTTGGGCCAATGCACTCTTTTGCTCTGACGAATACAAGAAGGCCAAATTGGCCCTTCTCTCATAATCTAACACTTTCTCTGACCTAAAAGTCCACCTCCAATAGACTCCCTACTCGTGGCCCTAGGCGGGGCTGTCTCACCCTAACCCAATCTTTGGTAATTAGTATGGGAAATTCACACATGCCTATAGAGAGAGGTTCAAAGATATTTTTGATGAACTCAAAACCTTGATATATTTATATTTTCATATCATGTATTTTGGTTAATGTCCCTATGAAATACCAAGTGTTTTTTATGGTAATATATGTTAGCTCCAGTTGAATAGAAAGTTGAAACACACAAAATTTCAAACCACCCCATATATATTTAGTATACTTTTATTATGATGTTAAAAATGAGGTTTCGCACCTAGTTTGTTCCAAACCAGCCTTAGGTGTAGTTTATGACCTAGCCGGTCTATATGCTGAGGTGAGATTTGAGAGGCTTGTCTAATTTCTTTTCTTGTGTAGAATTTGCAGTTGAATCTAGCAACCATGGCTGCTTTTAGATGAACCTATTGTTTTGTGTGTATGTGATCGTATTTCTGCTTATCTTTTTGTTGTATCTTCTATTCTGTCTAGAGTTATTTATTTTTGGGTATGAACAGGTTACTGTTTCATATCTCTTCTGATTCCATATCCTTTTTTTATTGTGAAGATATTGTGGACTAGTTGTATTAAAAGTTTCTTGTTTTTTTTTCAAAATATTGTTGTTTTCAGTTACATTCGTACTTAAAAGTTGTTCTTTTTTGTTTGCGTGTCTTTTCCTTGCAGGCTAAAGAGTACTTTGAGAAGGCTTCTAACAATGATGAAGCTGGTGGACATTACAACCTTGGTGTTCTATATCTCAAGGGGATTGGTGTGGAAAGGGATGTGACCTTGGCTTGCAAGTATTTTCTAGCAGCAGCCAATGCTGGTCAGCCTAAGGCACTCTACCAAGTCGGCAAGATGTTTCAGAGAGGGATTGGCCTAAAGAAAAACCTCATGATGGTAAAAGTTTGCTTCCCTATGTAGCCAGTCCTAAAGAAACTTTGCATGCATCAGCTTTCCAATTTTCACTTAAGTTATTGTTTTAGCAGGTCATCATTGAAATGCACATTTTTTTAATCTAGAAGAGGATAGTTCAGTCCCAAAAATAATGATTCAATTATCATTTTTATGTTCTTGGCTCTTTTTCCTTCTTTGGGAAGAGCTGAAGTTGAAATATTTAACTGTTGCATATTTCTTTGTGTAGGTTAGATATTTGACACTTATGGATCATGGACTTGTACTATTCTATCACCAAAATTTTCTAGGAGTGTTTCTGAACAAGGGTGGCCTGGAGGAGCTGCTGGGTACTCGCTAGATCTACTTTCTAAATATGTCGGGCAATGATCGCGGGATCGGGATCGGATCGGTCTAAATCGGCCGATCCTCCGGAAGAAAGGGCGATCTTGGATCGGGCAAAATTTTTATTTTTTTAAATCATAAAAACCTCAAAAAAACAGGAAAAATCATAGAAATAAATAAAAAATTAAAAAATTTAAAAATAATGTGGATGACATTTTATCAAACAATGCCATACAACGTAAGATCCTTTCAAGAAGTTATCATATAAGTATAAACTATCATATATAAGAGAGAGAGAAGAGAGTTAAAATAGATTTTTATGTAAATTTAAGTATATAATATATATTTATGATTATGATTTTTCTATATATGTGATAGTATAAGTGATAGTGAAATATATTAATATATTTACATTATCATCAGTAGGACGCAGAGTAGTCACATAATTTTTTTTATGGTGGTAAAGGAAAGGGAGAAGAAGGGATCGGAGCCCCCCCCCAAATTTACCTGTTTAGGGGGGAATCGGCCAATGTTCAAGGTGGATTGTTGGGGGGAGGGGTCCAGGCGGAGCCCTAGACAAGGAAGGGGAGAGGGGGAGTGAGAATGAGGAGTGGGAAGGGGGAATCGGTCCGATCTCCCCCTTATTGGGGGGGATCGGACCAGAAAATGGTCTGGAATCGGGTCCTGAATCGATCCGATTCTGGACCCTTCCGAGTTCTAGGGAATCGGTCCGGATCGACCGATTCCCGGATCAATCCACCTGGATCGGTCCAAGATCAACCGATTCCCGGATTGATCCACCTGGATCGGTCCAAGATCGACCGATCTGGTCGATTCCGACCGATCCAGCCGGGAGTCCCGGCTGAATTGGTAGTTCCG
The DNA here is from genome assembly GCA_036172225.1 of Cryptocoryne crispatula var. balansae. Classification (NCBI taxonomy): domain Eukaryota; kingdom Viridiplantae; phylum Streptophyta; class Magnoliopsida; order Alismatales; family Araceae; genus Cryptocoryne; species Cryptocoryne crispatula. The sequence goes on from CM069922.1 coordinate 43,423,797, forward strand.
GCCGGAATTGGATCGGTGGGTACCGATCCGATCCAAGAATCGTCCGATCCCGATCCGGATCGGCCGATTCTGCAATCCATGATGTCGGGGGCTCTCCCATTTTATGAATTAGGCCTGGCTTGGATGATAATATTTAATTTAATGATATTCACTGTATAATCTATAGGCACTTGTATGATATTTTTATGCGTAGCATGTCATTAGTTAATAATTATTTTTTCGTGAAACTTTGCTTTTTTGAATGATCTTAACTTTCACCGTACAAGGAATTCAAAGAAAGTTCGTTTATCAGCATATCTTACATTTTTGTGCAGTTATCTTATAATTGTAATGCACATGCTATAACTTTTTGTGAAGTTACGTACTCTCTGTTTACATGATTGTTTCAGGCAACGATTCTATATAAAATTGTTGCAGAGAGGGGCCCTTGGAGTTCACTTTCAAGATGGGCTGTTGAGTCTTATGTGAAGGGTGATGTGGGCAAAGCACTTCTTCTGTACTTAAGAATGGCTGAGATGGGATCTGAAGTGGCCCAAAGCAATGCTGCATGGATTCTGGACAAGTTTGGAGAACACAGTATTTGTATGGGTGAATCTGGGTTTTGTACAGATGTGGAGCGGCATCTTCGTGCACATGCTTTGTGGTGGCAAGCATCTGAGCAGGGCAATGAACATGCTGCTTTGCTGATTGGTGATGCATATTACTATGGGCGGGTACTTGCCAATTTAGCCTCACGTCAAATATTGTTTTGTCTATTTTCTCACACGGGCACATAATTGTTTTCAAGTTTCTTTTGCTTAATTTTGATAGGCAGTCTATTGATTAGATGCTTTGTCTAATCTATCCGTTGTTACAATTGTTTTAAACCTCGATATGAGTCTGTTTAAAGCCATGTCTGAGCTTCAGTGTTGGTAATCCTGTCGACCTGATTTTCTTAACAGCTATGAGCGCTTGTTTTAATTGTTATGGGTACTCGAACTTCTTATTCATGGTTTGAAGTTGCTGTTTGTTTCAGGGAACTGAGAAAGATTATGAACGTGCTGCAGAGGCGTATAGACACGCACAGCACCAGTCTAATGCTCAGTCAATGTTCAACCTTGGGTACATGTACGAACATGGTCTAGGACTTCCACTCGATCTCCATCTGGCCAAAAGGTTTTACGATCAGGCCCTTGAGAGCGATCCAAATGCAAAATTACCTGTTACATTAGCCCTCACAAGCTTATGGATCAGAAAGAACTACGGGGGCATTTTTCTTGTAAGCATCATTTCTTTTGTTCTTTTCAGACATTGAAAAGTTTCGCTTGTCACATGTTGGTGACAGCGTGAGTTAACCTTGTATTTTACCCTTGTTGTTGGGGTCTTACAAGTTTCTGGTTGGTTATAATTAGGAACTTAAGATTGAAACTAAATAAAAAATGACCACATAAACTGGTCGTTTGACCTGACATTGTTGTTTCTGGTAAGGCATGCTATATAATCATTTGATAAATCCCGGGATTTGCTTTTGCTTCTTGGTTTCTTTTATTGCTTTTCTCAAAACGTTCTCTCCCTGTTCAGACCTATGATTGCGTATAGCTACTCACCTATTTCATGGCAATGTGGTTGAACGAACTACTGATGCAGAAGTAGAATTTTCTGTTGTCAGCATTATCAACTTGAAAAGCTGCCTTCCTTTTCACCTTGCCTTACTAACATCATCTATTGTTTTTCTTGCCAGGTCGACGCGATCGATTCTCTTCCTCATGTTTTCCCACGAGTCGAAGCGTGGGTAGAAGAGGTCATCATGGATGAAGGCAATGCCACGATTCTCACCCTCATCGTCTGCCTCTTGACGGTCCTCTATCTCCGTGAGCGTCAGCGTCGGCAAGCCGCCATTCCTCCGCCGGCACCAGACGTTGAGCCTAACTAGTTCATCTGTGTCGATCTTTCTCGTCACCGGATGACCTGGTAGGGACTGGGCAACCGCGCTCCCTCTCTGTCTGAATTTACTGAACTTTGCCCGGGGGGAAACACCCCACAAAGGATTATGCTGCGGAATAGACCGAGGTCCCAGGAATAGCATGTGTACAGAAACAAGCTGCGGTGCTGGGACTCCTCTAGATGGCCCCATTTACTTCCCCCCTAGACTATGCACCTCTAGAAGGTTTCTGCTCATGGGTCTGACTCAGTTTCTGCTTTCTACTACCTGCTGTGCCCTGTCTGGATTATAATTATGGGCTACAGGTGAAAATTCTCATGGGAGATGCCCTCCGTCTGCCATTGATGCGTGCTTTGTACCAGTGAGAGTCTTGTCCAGGTTCCAAGACTTGTGGGTTATACCAGTTGAGAAGTCCATAGCCGTTGGCCCTTGAGCAGTTTTATACTCTTTGCCGAAGGTTCACAGTTGTATTGTATTGCTTTTTCTTTGTTGTTCTTCATATCATGGACCTCCGACCACCTCGCCGTCAAGATAGGCAGGGAGAATAAAAGGGTGTTTGGTTGCACGATAAATTTTTGTAGTTTCTCGCAAGGAAGGTGGGGTCGGGAGTCGGGACCGGGTCGGTTGGGGGCAAAACCGACCCGGGTCGGCCGGGGTCGCGACCCGGGTCGGGACGGGGTCGGCCCGGGTCGCAAAAAAAAAATAATAAAAAAATCAAAATGGGGTCGGGGTCTTGGGGTCGCGACCGGGTCGGTCGACCCCAAAACCGACCCGGTCGGGTCCGGGTCGCGACCCGGGTCGTGACCCGGCGAACCATGGTTTCTCGTGATGATAAAAAGTTGTATTAAAATAAAATGTGAACTGGTCAATGACTAAAATTGTCACGAGAGATGTGATAACAAACGGAGTGGATATTATACGACCAGATAAGGTGAAGAGGGGTGGCAAGATAAAAACATAGGTGAGATCCTTTTTTGTTTAAGAAAAAAATTATGATAAAAATATAGAAATGCGACGGTGGTCAAGCACATTACAAAGATATTAAATTATAGTGAAAATTCAATTTATTGGGCAATCAAACTCTCCATGAGTCATTGTTATGTTTGGTTATCAATCTAAATTGATGGTGATAGAGATCATCAATATATGGTAGGTTATCAACAAAATTTTTTGAAGAAACAAAATATGATATATGATATGTCCACTTTTGCGAGATAGATACGTATACTACTAATATGTATGTTTTTTTTCTCACATCCATAAATATACCCAGAACGAAACTACATCGGCAGGTCAAACGTATAGTTGAGTATTTTGCTATCATATCCACTACGCAATTGTTACATCCGTTTGCCACTACATTATACACCGTATGAAGCATATAAGGGCTCTCAATGTTCTATGATATAGATGAATGCAAGTATGATTTTTGATCATCCACCGATGTTTCCATCATTAGATAAAATGTCTTGGGGGTAGTTGATAGATAGCCAAATATCATTTAATAATGGTTTTTTGCATAATATATTATTTGTCGGCTATTTCGTTTTTAACTTGTAGTGTAGGCTTGTTTGTTTGATTATAGGAAATATTATATAGTGCACCGGTATTTTTATTTGTTTGATTATAAAATGAAGAAATAAGAAACAATTGGATAATACAATATTTTCTTCTAGGAGAAGGTAATATATATAATTGTAATCTCATAAATAATATTTCAAAAATATTTATTTGGGGACCCAATAAACGACCTCGCGACACGACCACCCTCCCCCTGAAAAACCCGCGTCGAATCTCTTTTCCCTCCTCGGCCCGACGGCATCCTGGCACGGAGTCCTGCTTCTCTTCTGGTCATCTCCGATCTCCGTCCACCGGCGCGCCATCGGAGCACTTTAACCGGTCGGTCGCCGCCAGATCTGTTCCTCCTCTGCGGATCCGTCCCAATGGAGATGGCCTCATCCAACCTGCGCTCCGTCGAGGACATCTTCAAGGACTACAGCGGACGCCGGAACGGCATCGTCCGCGCGCTGACCTACGGTGACCTCAGTACCTTTCACCTTTCCTCCGCCTGCCCGGTTTGTGTGGATTCATCTGTTTTGTCGCTGATATCTTCAAATCTGTAACGCCAGATGTGGACGAGTTCTACGCCCTCTGCGATCCCGGTGAGGACGCGTTTAATGCTTTTTCAGATCTGATCGAATCTACGGCGCTTTGCCTCTTCTGTTGACTTTCTTCGTCTTCTCGGCGTGGTTTTATGGGATTTTTCTTTCGTTGATCTCAGAGAAGGAAAATCTGTGCTTGTACGGGCACCCGAATGAGACCTGGGAGGTAACGCTGCCAGCAGAGGAGGTGCCGCCTGAACTGCCGGAGCCGGCTCTGGGTATCAACTTTGCGAGGGACGGGATGAACAAAAAGGACTGGCTTTCTCTCGTGGCCGTTCATAGTGATTCCTGGCTGCTGTCGGTGGCGTTCTACCTTGGCGCTCGCTTCAATCGTAACGAGAGGTATCGCCATTTCTTTCTTATTTCGTTTCCTTTTCATAGATGTCGATTCTGCTATTGGTGTGCAGTTGTATTTAGTGCGCTTTTCCGTCTAATTGATCACTTAAAACGTCGCTTCAAGGCATCATTGGCTAACCTAGCAATTGTTAAGTAGTCTCGTTCTCTCTAGTACTTTGTTATCTTGGTGACCAGCAGGACCTTAAAGAAGATGCTATTTTATCAGTGTTGTGAAGCGGGTGAGATGACTGACGTAGTCCCTCGTCTCTGCCTGTAATTGAGGTGACCTTTTTTTTGTTAAAGAAACTAGTTTACCTGTATACAGTTACAAGTATGGGTATGATACCATGATGGATCAGGGGGAAAGGTATCTAGAAACTACTGGTTTATCTAATTTTTACAACTCTAAACTCATTTGAAGATAACCGTGCAATGTAATATTCAACTCAACTCTAGTATTAATCCCAAGTTATTTGGGGTTGGCCATATTTATTCTCTTTTTCACTCATGTTGATTTTGAGTTATTTCTTCAAAGATATTTAAATCATTCAAATCACATTGAATTGTCCTCCTCCATGTAAGTTGAGATATACGGAATTTTTACTTCTCTAACTAGAAACCTAGTTTTTCTTAAAGATGGTTTGGGTTGGAGATTAGTGTGGTTTATAAGACAATTTTTGGCGAAAAAAATATCTTTGATCTATATAGGATGATGCATATAAGTTTTCAGGATATCAAGAAGGCAGTTGTCAAGACACTTGCCTTGGTGCCAAGGCACCTTTTGTAAGGGCAAGGCAACAAAGGTGCATCCCTGGTGATGTGTCCTCAAGTCATTTTGCCCTTGAGAACATGTGAAGCCCACATTATTCCGCAAAAACCGGCTGGCTGATCTGTCATTGCGTGCACCAACATCGCTATGACACAACCATCAATTAACGGAAGCAACAAGGAACAATACAAGAGTTGATCAACAGTCAATATGGCAAAAAAATGCTTTGTATTAATATGGAAGAATATGCAAAGGGTAGACTCGGAGGATAGGCCTGGGAGAAAGCGGCCGGCTAATGTGGTCCCACGTCATTATCCCGTGTTAGCTGCTTTTTCTCTCCCACTTAAGTGTCGATGTCCTCATTGAGATAAGCTTGATGTCCCCCTCAAGATGCCTTCTCCGCCAGTGTAGTCATCCACTCAATTCGATCTCTTTGGCCACCCGCTTGTTGAAGGGGAGTGGGTCTTCACATCCATTCATGTTCTCCATGCATTGCCAGTCTTTAAGGCTGCATCCGGGAGTTGTGCCTCCTCAACACCTCGATAAAGCCCCATCTGCACTTTGGTGCTCTGGACAGCCATTTGCTGCTTGGGCCTTGAGGACTTTGTTGCAATTGATCAAAATATAGAATTGTGCATCTTCAACTTCAATCACTGTATGGTGCCACTTGAATATCGGGTTTTGCACGCCCAAGACAACTAACTTCTGCTGAGGCCTCTGCTACTCTAGAGAAATTGTGCCTCATTAGCTTTCTGGCCTGATGCTACCTACACCCTTGGATAACTTGTCCGAGACAACCACCTATTGCTTGAGACTTTGTTAATGATTTATCTCAATGTGAAGTTGTGCCTCTTCAACTCCATGGCCGGGGCGTTATTTGCATGCCGGCTTCAACATTTTGAAACAACTGCTTGTTGTTGTGGCTAATGTTGTATTGTGGATGTTGTGCCTCCTCAACACTCTTGTTTGGTGTTGTCTAAGCCTTGGGTTCCCTCTAACTGGGGCAGCCACCAACTTTGTTGAATCCTTGCCACAGTATTCATGCAGATGTGATGTATGTCCTCAACCATGAATTGAATCGGATCAGAATCTGCTCATTCCCAGATTGGATCCTTTTGATCCGATTTTGGCCGGTAAAGCCAATCCAAGTCAATCTCCTACTGAAATCGACCAAAATTGGTTGAATTGTCTTGAATCGGGATCAGAATCGACCAAAGATTGTGGGATCTGAATCGGGACCCGGATCAGTGGGTCCCGATCTGGGCCTATCCTCCGGGAAAAATTCTGATCCCAAATTGGTAAATTAAAGAAAAATGATTCTGATTCCGATCCGGTCCCGACTGATCCGGCTGATCCCAGTTGATCTAGTTGGGATTGCAAAAAATTGAACTGATTCCAATCTGACCCTGGCCGATTCCGCCAGTTTTTTTTTCTAGATCGTTCCTCTAGCCCAGAATCAGATAGGTAATGGCTGATCCAATCTAGGAATCAGTTGGGACTGGCCAATTCCGCAATCCATGAAATTGATTGAATTTGCTGATTCTAGGCTGATTTGTTGCTAGAAAGGGTGACCACGGCAGCTCAGGCTGGGAAGGTTGTCTTACTAGGTCGACGTTGTGTAACACCGCAACGACCGAAAGGGTGGCTGGTGGGCCAGATTTCGGCGCCGATTCGATCCCGAAAGGGCCATAATCGTACTTTGAGTTTATTTGGAGTTTTTTAAGGTTTGTTTCATTTTTTTTAAATTTTTGAAGAACTGATCTGGGCCAATTCTGGATTGCTTTTCCTCTTGAAGAATCGGCCGATCTAGCCGATCCATTCCCGGTTCAGATCGGCTCAGGACCCACCGATCTGGGTCCCAATTTTGATTCTGCGATCCTTGTCATCACCTCTATAGTTAGATGCCACCATGCACCCTGAATTTGACATATGTCCAGGGCAGCTGGCTTGCTACAGGGGTCAATGCCATCTTTAGGTAGTTTTGCCACCTCAACTCCTTGGGTCGGGCACCACTTGTGCCATAAGGATCATTTTGACTGGGACAATCACCTGCTATTGGATTTTAGTCGCGACCTTGCTGCAGTGGGGTTGTGCTGTTCTAACTCCATGGCTGGGTATGCCTACATGCTATCAGGGCACATGTTGCTGTGAGGAAGTCATGCTTCATTGACTTCCTGGTTGGGCACCACTATGCGGCATGCACCATTATGTTGGCATGTCCTGCCATTGACATGTCCTCAAATGGTTCCTCCCTCAAGAACTTGCAGCGCCTATGCTAGTTAACAAGCATGAGCCAGTTCTTTTGACCATTCATAAAAAAGGGCATGAGCCAGCCAACCTGTCATTGCGTGCACCAACATTGCTGTGGCACGACAACTATCAAAATGAAAGCAACAAGAAACAATGCAAGTGTTGGTTAAACATGACAAAAGAGACTTTGTATTCATATGAAAGAATGTATAAAAAGTGGACTCGAGATATAGGCATGGGAGAAAATGGCCAGTCAACATGGTTCTGCTTCCTCAAACTAAGTTAACCTAACTTCACCTTATTGCTGGGTACTAAGGGAGAAGCTCGTGTGGTCATGCCCCCCTCCAATCAATACAATTTATGCCCCATTTAGTGATAGTGAAATAATATTTAAATCTTTCATTATCACTTATACTATCATATATATTTTATTATAAATTACAAAGTTCCTTATCAACCCTCTTCTTATCTTAGTCTAGTCTTACTTAATATATCAAGATTATCTCTTTTTCAAAAATGTATGCTCACACACATCAACATATTTACGTGTATTCACACAAAGGTCGCATTGATGATGATCTTCTCGTACCTCCTTAGTGTGCGACCAAACTTTGGGGACTCTGGACAGCGGGTTGCTATGGATGTGTGTGAGAGAGGAAAGATATTAAGTGTTGTGACTAGGTCTATTGCAACATCTTTTGGCTATTATTTCCTATCTATATGGAATTTATGAACTCTAATGGGCAATAAATATGCCTGATAACTAATTGAGCATATCCAATAATTGATATCTATTATCCATTCATAGATTAATCCAATAAGCCTATTTAATAGTTTAACTTTGATTAATTAGATATCTTATATTTAATCTTCTATCATGTAATTTGTCATCTATCTTATGTATTAAATTATATTTAACTATTATATTATAATTATCTTTATAATTAATTTGGCACTAAGCAACAATCTAGTGACCTCAGACAATGCTAAATATGTCAATTTATTGAACTTTTGATACATTTCTATTCATAATTATCATATGTCTGTAGTCTAATAAGAGTCAGTATATTATATATGGTTAATGTGTCAAGCCAACTCACAATTCTCTTCTAGTCATAATCACGTGGATTCTCACGAAGAACTCACTTCTTGAATCTGATTCACCTGGGTTTGGATTTTTTTTCAAATGTAATTTGTTGGATATTCTCTTTCATGTAGATGATACTAAGAGTATACAGTCTTTTATTGATTTTCAATTGTCTTCTCATGTTTAGCTACTACCCCAAGGATGTGCCAAGCTTATAAGTTCGATATTAAAGAATAGAGAATTTTATATTAGACTTCTTTGATTTATAATTTAAAGATTGATTACACAAATAAGACAGTGCAGCCAGTATTTCATAATCAAATATCACATAAACATGGTGTTTTGAGAATGCTGGATTTAGTGAGCTCATTCTTCAATGAGCATCTATTGTTTTTGTCTCAACACCCATAGTTATGAGATCATCTGTCTTTTTTATATGAATAGGAAATAGTAATCTGGTCTATTTAGTGTTTGGTTATCTCAATGTCTCTTTTAAATAGCCTATGGATGGCTCATTCTTCAATGAGCATCTATTGTTTTTGTCTCAACACCCATAGTTATGAGATCATCTGTCTTTTTTATATGAATAGGAAATAGTAATCTGGTCTATTTAGTGTTTGGTTATCTCAATGTCTCTTTTAAATAGCCTATGGATGATAATATTTAAGATCTGTGTTTAACGATAATTGATCTCATTATCTTGATTTTTATCATGATTTGATAGTTGCTACACAAACACATGGAAATCATTATGTATTCATATTCTCTAGTAATATGTTAGAAGCTTAGAACATAGTGAAAAAAATTAAGTATGTCTTACTATTTACCAATATGAGAACCTGAAACTGTAAATAGTGATATCATTAAGGTGATTGGAAACTGTTGTACCGATCACTTTCAAAAAAATCATTAAGGTGATTGACTTGCTGGCACATATTACTACCATCGTTTTCACTATATCATGTTTCATTGTTCAAGTAATTTTAGCTTTGATCTTTGAAATGTTTGAAAATATTTAGTTGAGTGGCTTAAGCAATAAAAGATGTCTATTTTTCTATGAGTCTTCTAAAAATTAGAGCTTCAGAAAAATTGTTCAACCAAATAAATTGAAATGGTAGAGGAGCTGTTGGTTATTGCAAAATGTCTTCTACATGCTGCATCACTTTCCAGGTAGAGAGGTATGACTTTTTTGGAGGTGAAGAGCCAGTGATGAGGAAATTATCAATGTATCAAGAACCCTACCTTTTCCCTTAGATCCATCTTTTCTTCTTTAGTGTAATTTGTGGTCGTCTCACTTTCTCCTGTGCTATGTTATCAAAGGTGAGGCGCTTGAGGCGAGGAAGGGTTTGGCTCGCCTTCTAGTGCCCCAGGTGACCACCTTGGGTGGTGGAGGCAAATTGAAGAGGGAGAGGGGCAGCTGGGGTGCCTCTCCCGTTGCCTTCCACAAGCCTGCGGTGGAAGAGGAAGTTGGGTGGAGAAGAAGACCTTACCAGGTTGTGCAGACCCAGTAACGCCTGAATTTGAAACTTAAAAGGGCCAACCATACTGCTGTACCAGGCGGTTCAGCACTCCAGCTGGTTTTTTTTTTGAAGTGGTGGATCCCCACTTAATAAGTCCGTGAAGACCCGTGTTCTCCACCTGAAATTGGGTGGAGAAGACTGCTGCAGTACCGTTCATGAGCCTGGGGCAAAGGGGCCTTGTCAGTCCTAACCTAGGCGACGAAGACCGGAGTGCGTTGCTGAGGCCTTACTTCACCTCGTCGCCTAGGTGACCACCTCAACTGCCATTGAAAACAGCCCTTTGTAAAGGGGTATTGATGGTGGTTAAAATGTATCAATCTGTACATATTGCATATTTTTATCATGTATTGTTGAGCTTGTATGTAGTGTCCCTCCCAATGATGCTTGAGCCAAGGATATACTTGAGAAGCTTTCAGTTTCAAGTCAGAACCATTCAACATTTATCCATCATTCATATCACGCTTATTTCTGTTCGCTTTCTTATTCTACTTGTCAAATCAAGTTGTATGAACTAAATTCAAATGGTGAACCTTTCGTCTGTTCATGGTATTTGGGAGTTCTGAAATCAAGGCAAAGCAAAAGAAATGATTTTATTTTACATTTATTAATACTTATTTTTATAGAAATGTTTTAGCTTAAAAGTTATAAATAGCTTATATAGTATTACTCACATTTCAATTACAGCAAAACTGAATAGTTTCTGTTCGGTTTGGTTTGAAAGCTTGATTTGGCTTGGTCTGGTTTTGTGGAAAATACACCAAAAATGAAAACAAAACAGTGACCGCCTCCATGGCTCCATCTCTATCTATGAAATCTTGAATCTTAAGTAAATTCTTAAGATTGTGGCTTCATGTTTTTTGTATTTTATTTCTTTGTTGGCAGGAACATTATTTTGTATATTATTTCTGTTTAATCAATTTTTTTTTCTTTCATTGGATTCTTAGCTGATATTAGTGTTCTTCACTGGCAGGAAGCGATTGTTTAGCTTGATCAATGATCTGCCTACTGTATTTGAGATGGTAACGGATAGAAAACATGCAAAGGAGAGATCCGGCATAGACAGTGGAAGCAAGTCAAAAATTTCAGTGAAGGTCAAGCATAATACTTAAAGAGTTGCAACTTGTCTTTCTGTTTTGTGCTGATGCACAATATTTTATGCCTTTTCCTTTCTTCCAGCGGTCAAGTGATGGGCAGATGAAAGACAACTCAAAGCCTGTCGAGGAAGGTTATGCTGACGATGATAATGATGAACACAGTGAAACACTTTGTGGAATCTGCGGTGCCAACTACAATGCTGACGAGTTCTGGATAGGCTGCGATGTGTGTGAGCGGTGGTTTCACGGCAAGTGTGTGAAGATAACGCCGGCAAAAGCCGAGAGCATAAAGCATTACAAATGCCCAAGCTGCAGCTCCAAGAAAGCGAGGTAGGTAGTAGCCTGGTGGAAGCTTCTCCAACACTAATTTAGGTTGTAATATAGTGCTTTAGGTGAACGACGACAAGTAATCTTCTGTCTCGGGGAACAGCTCTCTTTATGGTCAGGAAGAACCCCTAATGTCTTGGTGCCGATCCATGCAGAGAACTTCGAGTATAGTTGAATTTCCACCATTGAATGTCACCTTTTCATATGCACAGTAACTTACTGCAAGTCCTGGTGTAGTTTGTTCATAGTTTCGTAGACAATTTGCAGGCGTTTCTACATGTATATCAGTGTTCATATTTTATGCTGTTCTCTCTCTTTCTTGACAAGGTAAGGAGCAGTTTCAGGTAGAGATTGAAACACTGGCTTTTCTTTTTAGTCAGCTCAACAAGTGATTAGCTATTTTTGAAGTCTGATCAGGTGGTCTGTTCGTTGTCTGATCGGTCATGTGGCAGTCTTCTTGGTCTGCTTCCGGGGGGCCCGAAGATCCCATTTGGAGTCGGACTGTGGCTTGTTCAAATCGCGTTGCCGTGGTGATGTGATGCAGGTTTTCATACAAGGCAATTGACGTTGACATTCAATGATTCAAGGGATCCTCAGTTTTCACCATGGAAGAATGGATGGCCGGTCGGCCCAGCCCAATGGGCGATCCGGGTCGACTCAGATCTGATCCGGGTTCGATCGGACCTGGTTCGAATTCCAAATGAAGTCCTAATATTGGGCGATCCGGGGTGATCTGGTTGGGCTGGGTGGGCCGACCTATTTCAACTCACTCTGTCCTGACCAATCCAGCCGACCTGGTGACTGGGTCGATCGATCGGGATGAATCCGATCGGATTGAGCCAACTCAACCTGATCTGGCATCCCCTGATCTTCTCCTAGATCCCCATATCACCCCCCCTCATCGCCGTCGCCTTCATACCGGCTGGCTCTGCTGCCTGTCTTTTGAGATTCCTTTTCCCAATACTTGATGATGCTACCCCTCGTTTTGCAACCTCCAGGAACATGGATGCTGTCCGAGGGTGGATGAAGAAAGGATCTTCGCGTTAAAGCAAGTGTTAAGGGCCTCGAAACTTGTGTGAGTTTTCAGTATTTGTTTCAAATTCAGAATCTGAACGGTGAGAATAGCTCGGACCGGTTCTTGGTCTGATTTGGTTTAAACAATAATGTAAACCAAATCCAACAGCAGGATTTATTAAATGGTATTTCTTGACCGTGGTCCGAGAAGCAAATGTATATATATGCTCGTTTGTTTTAGATGGTATTGATTCCGTTCCCGAGCTGTAGTTTGGTAAAAGTCATACAGGATGCAATGCAAAAAGTAGTAGGTCCGGTCAAATCAAGCATCGCTTGGTGATGTCAAGATGGGGTAGTGACAGATGGTGCCGATCGTAAGATTCTTTAACACAAAATAGAAAGGAGAGAAAATGAAATAATATTATTGTAGTTTCTTTTCTTCTTATCTTTGATGTAAATTGGATGTTGTTGGCCTAGTTAAAATATGTGTTCTACGGAACATTTTAGTCAACGGACATATATGGTTATTAGATAACAATTTAATTTGAGGCGCATCTATTTATTTTTATATCTGTTGAATAATTAACCAGTTATTTATGTTTGATATCGAGTTATCAAAACAAGTCTAGTAATTTCGGATACTCAGACACCTCTAATTGAACTCTCTTTCTCGTCAACATCTCTCTTTCTTCCAAGAAGGGGGAAGAAAGATGAAAAATGAAATAAGCTCCTGCACTGCGTTTTTTTTGGAAGACGAAGGGTTCATATACTATTAAAACAAGGTGAAACATGGATAATACAAAGTTGCGACTTAAATGGGAACATGACAGAGACACCATAGAACACAGAGATTGAACTGAGTCTTCATCGACACACTAGAACATAGTCATGTCGATAAAATGATCTACACATCAAAGTGCTTTGACGATCGATGAACTGAGATTAGAACTCTCAGACAAGAGTTTTGTAAACTCGAGAAGATAGGAAGATCACATCGAATAGGTGTGAAATTCGCTCAAGTTTACATTCTCACATATGAAGTCATGACTATAGCATGAATTGAAACTCACTAAATAGAGTTCCATAAGTATCCGGAGTCCGAAAACTCATACTAAAAAGATATGAATATCACATTGATTGATGGTCTCATAGGAGAAGTCATGATTATGACATTGATTTGAGAAGACATGAGACGATACATACGATAATAATATAAAGAAAGGATGACCGAAAAGAAAAAGACTTTATGCCCTAATTGGTTAGAGTTTCATTTTTGGTGCTATATCAATATTGATATTAATATTTTCAAATGTTGGAGTATCAATGTCAAAAATAATATAAGTCGATACTTGTATTACATAATATACTTTATTTACACTACAAATTCTAAAATTGATATTATTAATCAAATATCTTTTAATAATTTCTATCAATATCAATTTTAAAATTGATAGTGATAGAGCTACTCAATGATGTTACCAAACGGGGGCATTAAATAACATCAACGCCACCTCTTTTGCGCGAGCAAAAAGCGAGACGTCTGAAAAGACATTTAAACAAAAACAAATAAGCTCCTGCACTGCCGGCAGCCAGATTATATCACGCTCCGGCTTAAGGAATCTCTCGCAGACAACGAAGCGCATGCAGGTGATGAGTTTTTTTTAAAATTGCACAGTTTTTTTATTTATTTTTAAAATAACACAGTAAAATTTTAAATGGTAAAATTAACACACGTTGGTCAAAATCGAGTTTTTGAAAACTCGATTTTCAACTCTGATACGAACTCAACGTGATTTTAATTGTTAATGGTGTTTAATGAAAATCGGGTTTTGATTAAGCGACTTTCGAAATCGAGCTTTTTCGATTTTCAGACGGGGCCAATTTCCCGTCTGGGCCGTAGCTTCTGCCAGAGCTGCTGCCCCCCGCTCTCAAGCACGGCTCCCAACCACCGCAATCCAGTTGCCCGCCGCACGGCCGTGGTTGCCGTTGCCACCCCAACGCCGCCTGGTCCCACCACCGGGGAGGCTGCACCTGCGCCGGGGCGGAAGGACAGCACCGCCGGTCACGGCATCGGGCGTAGACAGGTGCCGCCGGAGGACTCTGCTTCGAAAGGAAGTTCTCCGGTTGCGGCTCTATGCAATTCATTGGAGGAGATGGTGAACGAGTGGGTAGAGCCGCAGCCGCTGCGCCCGTCGGTCGACCCGGCTGTGGTCACCTTCTTCCACGATCGACTCTTCGCCGTCGGCGAACCCGACTTGCTCTATGCCCTTCGTATGTGGGAATCGACTCTGTCTGAAAATCGAGTTTTTGAAACTCGATTTTCAACAGAGTCACGTACCAGTTGCCTGAGGAAAGAGGTCTTGTCTAAAAATCGAGTTTTAAAAACTCGATTTTGAAAGTCGCTTAATCAAAACCCGATTTTTATTAAACACCATTAACAATTGAAATCAAGTTGAGTTCGTATCATAGTTGAAAATCGAGTTTTCAAAACTCGATTTTGACCAAAGTGTGTTAGTTTTACAATTTAAAATTTTACTGTGTTGTTTTTAAAAATATAAAAAAACTATGCTATTTTTAAAAAAAAAACTCTGCAGGTGATCGATGTCGTCGTCTTCTACCGTACGTATCGCCTTTTGCGTCCCCTGTTCTCTCTTGTGAGCCTGGTGACGTGCAGCTGGTTTGCCCAGGGATCCTCGTCGTCATCGTCGTACGTCCTCTCCCTCCAAGGAAGGCAGGGAAGATGGTCGGGATCGAGTTGATCAGGCTTAAAATTAACTCAAGTCGATTGGGGTCACGACTCTGGTCGGGCCGAGTTCAGGTCAGGGTCGGAAAATATAATAAAAAATTTATTTAAATATATTAACCGAATCGGAATCGTAAGGCCGGGTCGAGATCGGTCGACCCCAAAAATTGACCGAGTCAACTGACCCGGCCGACCGAGTCGCCGACCCCGTATACCATGCTCCCTCCTCCTCGCCGACCCCGTATACCATGTGTTTATGTATCATACACTTTCAACTTGGACGCTTTAGTTTTAATTTTGGAGTTTGCCCGGTGATATCATAACGGGTTTGATTAAGTTTGATTTGGACCCACTTGTAAGGTTAGAGCTCAAGTTCCACGTGAGTTTGTTTATAAAATTTGAATTTGAACCACTTGGTGAATTCGAGCTCCACAGGTTAATCTTAATTTACTTTATTAATATATATTTAATTAATATCATGTAACTTTTAAATCCTCTTAATTTATCTTTTGATATTTAGCTTGGTAATTAATTGAGTAACTTGAGCAAACTATTCACTAATTTGCAAGATTGAGTCTGAGCAAGAGCCGTTTACCCAAGCTCGGCTAGTTTAATTAATAGGTTGAGCTTTATTTTCTTTTTCAAAATTATTTATTTTAATATAATAAATAAATGGAGTTAAGCTTTTATCGAGATATAAGTCTAGAAAATACTTGTGGCGAGTATTCTGGCAGTCTGCATCACTAGTTCAAAGGCCAGAAAATTCCCATCATTGTCCACATCGAGGGCCCCTTTGGTGGTGACAGATTATTCAGGGGATAAACCCGGTTCATCCCTTAAATTTTAGGTATAAATCAGGTTTATCCCTACATTAATCTTATCCCAACTACACCAAACATGCTAGATTAATGAGGAATTTTTTTTTTCTTGTTGGTTGCTGAAACTGGGAGAAATAATCTGATATGGTCTTTGAGGTGTGGACAAATCAGATAGATTAATTAATGACCATCTCGTACGTAGATCTGTTTCTGATTTAGATCAACGGCACTAATTAATCATATATATATATATATAGTTCGAGTGACAATTAAGTAGCTAGCTAGAACTGGCCATAACCCATCTTCAAGTGAAAGCTGTTCTGGAAGAAGCCTAATTATAAATATATAAAAATCAATTATTTCCCAAGGTGAGCTCTGATTTGGTAAGATCAGTTTTGGATAGAGATATGTATTATTCAATCTCTATAAAAATGCATCTGATCTTACACATCTTATTAAAACTCTCAAAATCAACTTTTATGTTTTAGCTTTTTAATTACTTTTCAGGCATTACTTAATCTATAATCACTTTAACAGAGACAGATGTAACATGTATATAATATGGCTTTAAGTACTTCATTGCTTCTAAATTAACTTGTATGCTCTTGAGGTTTGCTGGAGTTACTTCTATCCTCGGAGCATTTCTCCTCTTCATTCACCCTCTGCCGCGATGAACCTCCATATATATATATATATGTATATACACACACTTTTTACTTTTTTCACCGTAACCACACACGGTAAATACTGCCTGGCTAGGTCTTCTTGGCTCCATAAATGCACATCGAACTTCAGCTCATAAATGAGCTCTCTTGGGCCCTGTTTGGTACGGGGATAACTTAGGATAAATTTGATTTATCCTCGATCTCCAGTTTGGTACACACTTAAAAATGAGTTTAACCTAAATTAAGTTAATCCATATTATCTCCAAAATTAGGGATAAGTGTGGGGGATAAATCATCCCACCTAATATTTGGGTTAAGTTGATCCTGAAATCACATTTGGGGGATACGACGTCCGGGGGGGGAGAGGGAGGCGCGAGGGGAGGTGCCGGCGGGGGAGGGGCACCTGTCCGCGGGGGAGGGTGTCCACGGGGAGGGGGCTCTGGCGTATGCAGGAGGGGGGCGAACGCCGAAAGCCGCCAGGAGGGGCACCTGTCCGCAGGGGGAGGGGGGGCAAATGCGGGGGGGGGGTGGTGATAATATAAAAATAAAGATAAAAATATAAAAATTTAAAGTTATCTTCGAACTTATTGTTATCCTACCAAACATACGATAGAATTATCCTTAAACTTATCCTAAGTTAAACCAAACATAATGAGGATAGGATTAATCACGAGGATTGGTTTATCCGTATCCTTATTAATTTTATCTCGATACCAAACGATGCCTTAGAGTTTCACAAATAATGTTTAATTAGTTTTGAATTTCACAAATGAGTATGTATTGAGTTTGAATTTGAACATGAACTTATGGGGTGTTTGGTTGCATGATAATGGAGGTTTTTATTTTAATTTTTAAAAATTGTAAGAAAACTTGTTAAAAAAGGAGTTTGACAACTATGACAAATTTATGTTTTGAAAGTAATTTTCTTTTTAAACAAAAAAGAGGGTCTCACCTCTTTCTTTTTTCTTGTGGTCCCCCACTTTGTTTGGTCATGGATGGTTGTTACTTTTTTTTGTAATCACATCCCTCCAAACATGATAATTTTATGTCATGAGTTGGTTCACTTTTTATTTTAATACAATTTTTTATCATGAAAGTGTACAAAAAATTATCATGCAACCAAACACCCCATTAAGCTTCAGTCCATCGACCTCCTATTGGAGCTGGAGATCGACTTGATTAAAACAACGACCCAATTTTGACTCGAACGTACCTAAAATAAATGAGTCCAACTTGAATATAATACTACTCGGCTCTACTCATTTACACCTTGTATACTAACAAATGCCTTTAATCATGTTAACAATGTTGCCGGAGGTCTCTGTACACGGTTCTTTGGTAATATGATTAACTTGTTAAGTGTATATGATATCGATTCTGCCCGCACGTGCAAACTCATAAACCTGTCTAACATATGACTCTCGTTGCAACACATGAGATGCCAAATGACTTGGGGATAAACCATACATATGTATATATATCAGTGTTAACCAACTCAAAACTACAGTTCTGAGTTAGAGTGACCTAGACTTATAAGTACGGATACCTTCTCTACCTAGTTAATATGACATTATTCTAAGTTACTCTCTAACGTGCAAGCTCTTCTAACTTTGTCACGTGTACACTGTTTACGGATGACAGTCAACGGAGGGGATTCACAGTCCTTGACTCTATGTTAACCAATCCAAAATCGTAATCCCGAGTTAAAGTGACCCAGATTTTAAACATGAGTACCTCACCTACCTGGCTAATATGACATTATTCTAGATATCAGACATACATGAAATTAAGCAGGATGAATACAAAGAGCCCCAGTACACAAGATCTTGAAAGTTCAAACCCATTACACATACACATATAATCACACAAACCAAAAAAAAAAAAGACTCTCCTTAGAGCCAATTATTCACAACCATCGATCCCATGATCAAACACACGTACATATATATTATAAATGCAAAGTATATGATAGACTCAGATTTTTCTGATCTGCAGCATTAAAACCAGCTGGGAAGAAGAAGCAGCAGCAGCAGCTAGGGCACGCAAGCCCCTGAAGAACTCTCTCTATGCACGAATCCTCCTCCTCTGATGGTGATGATGCTCTATACGGTGGACCATAAGAGCATACACGCATCTCGGAGGTGGGTGGCCGTCGTCGTCTAGGGTTTCTTTCGCCTGGCCGCCTTCCCGACGCCGGGCTGGTGGCGGGAGTTGGCCGACGGATCGCCGTAGTCGTCCGTC
The DNA here is from genome assembly GCA_036172225.1 of Cryptocoryne crispatula var. balansae. Taxonomy (NCBI): domain Eukaryota; kingdom Viridiplantae; phylum Streptophyta; class Magnoliopsida; order Alismatales; family Araceae; genus Cryptocoryne; species Cryptocoryne crispatula. The sequence continues at coordinate 43,442,744 of CM069922.1, forward strand.
GCCGCCGCCGCCCTCCTCATGACCACCGACAGCTTTCCTGCACCATGTCGACACACATCATCGGAGAAAGCAGAAAAGGGCGCCGCCGCCGCAGGGCTCCATCGCGCGGCGGCTGATGGCAGCGCCGTTACACACACACAGAGAGAGAGAGAGAGAGACTGATAGATCAGCTACCTTACCTTCCGCCGGAACGCCGGCGGTCGCCGCCGCCGGCTGCCTCGCCGAGCAGATCACCAGGGTGAAGGTCAGGAGGATGACGAGGCACCACAGCGGCGGCGAGCCGCTCCTCCGACGCCGCCCTTCTCCCATCTGATCTCCCTCCGATGGATCTTATCTTCTTCGTCGCTCTTCGATCGCCTTCTTCCTCGCGCGCACACCGGCAGTCCGCCCGCCCGGCGTCGTATATATATATATATCGCATTTCCGCTGCGCACATCCCTCCAAGGGAGAATAAATATAAGAATTTTCTAGTCTTTTAATTTCGAAAAATTCATGCTTTATATTTTTAATTTCGATAAATTCGATCGGCACATGGTTTCTATTGCTAAAACCTAAAAATACAATAGATGTTTTTAATTATATAATGAACGTCGAGATGGTTTCGATCGAATGATTAGGATATTGATTGACTTTTTAATTTATATAACGAAAATTGATTTTTTTTCAATTTTCTTTTGTCACACGTGGCTGTGTCCGAAAGTCAGAGCAGAATTGACCTGCTGATCGTGAGGGGCATTACCCCCACCAACTATGTGTGTGCGTGAGCTACGTGGAGGCACATACAAATCTTTCTCTTTCTCGGTCTCAATCTCGAACTTGATCTCGATCTCGATCTATCTCATGTGTCAGCGAGGATATGCATAAGAAATTAAATGAGTAAACCATCGATAATTTTTGGTTTTAGAAAAAGAATTTGTATTTTGATATGTGGAGTAGTTCGAATATGAGTGTCATCTTGGAAAGATTACCGATTATAGTGTTATTGTTAGGTTAGTCATCTGATTCAGTCGTCGTGATGTACATGTGCGTGCGAGAGCACGCAATTTGGTCGAAAAATTCATTATGACTTGCTTGGATGTGTGATGTGATTCGTGTGCACCTGTGATCTTGATAAAATTAGAAGGCCTTTGAAAGACATTATGGAAAGCAACAAATAATTTTGGAAATATGTTGGGAAATTAAACCAATGAATTATTAATTAACACTTTTGGTTAACTATCTTTCCGGGAACAAGTAAAAAGAACTCTGAAATTAGACAAAATTTTTTTTGGTGGGAGTGGTCCGGAGATAAGTAATCTCTTAAGAAAGCTGCTAATTACTAATTAATTGGCACAGACTTGTTAGGGTAGTCAACGGATTTAATTGTTACACATTCCCTCTTAGAGAACTCAAAGCAGCCCCTTAGTCAAAGGGTGTGCATCCAAGAAGATGAACACTTTAGTTTTATGGGGGCAGTATCTATAACTTTCAGGATGCAACTACTGATCTCTCTCTCTCTATGTATATATATATATATATATATATATATATATATATTGAAGAACTCAATGGAAGTGTCATGGTCAAAGCTGTACAGCACGGAAGAGCTCTTTATATGTGAGGGGAAGTCAAAGTTTGACGATGCAACTGAGCTTGATACATACTTATAAATATATATATTTTATAAAATTGCGTCTGGATGAATTCACACGACAGTCAAATGATGGGATAAGAGGAGTTCCACCTAACTCCTGTTCTTCTCAAGTCAAACCATATATATATATATGATGATGATGATGATCTGTGTGATCAGTACTCTTATAATTTGTAGCAGTACCTCTCTCCCTTTTAAGAATGTGTGGTAAGGGGGAAAATGAAGTAGATTATCAGGAATTCTCATTTATTATTACATATATTTTGAAGGTTTAGTTAAAAAGAAGTTGGAGTTGAACATGTTTTTTTTTCAAGAATAATTCCAAGATGAGTGAATTTCTAGAAAGACTGTCTGTTAACATGTTTATCTCGGGTTAGTTAACTGATCATTTGGTCATCCGATATAGGAGATTAGATAAATAAATCACATCAGCAATTAATTCCCATTCATTTTGTTTTTTTTAAAGGTTGGGTTTCAATGAAATTAGGCAAGTTTTTTTTTTTTCAAGAATAATTCTGAAATGAGTGAATTTCTTTCTAGAAAGACAGTCTATTATTAATTAACATGTTTATCGGGTCAGTTAACTGATCATTTGGTCTCATCTGGTAGGAAATCAGATAAATAAAATAGCAACAATTAATTCCCATTTATATTGTTTTTTTTTGAAGGAGGAGTCGATAAGAAATTATACATGTTTTTTAAGGATGATTCCAAAATGAGCGAATTCCTAGAAAGACTATTCAATTAATCTGCTTACTATTTATTGGGGTAACTAATTAATTAGTCAACTGATCTGGTCTCCAGATCAGAGTGATATAACTCTGGATCGTGTGATCTTGTCTTGAAATTTACAATAATATATTTTAAAATTAACATCGGATAAAACAATAACCGAGAGTCAACTGTTTTATCAGTTTGGTTTGGGTAAAAGAAAAAAAATAAATCGAACCAAACCATATTTTAAATTCAGCTGGGTAAAAGAAGTAAATACTATCCTTTTAATTGGATATAGATAAGGATCGGGTATTATCATTTAGGTACTCTACGTAGTTAGAATAGGTACAAAAAATATTTAGTTTGAAATTTTAATTAAATATAATTAAATAAAATTTAAAAAATAAATTTATAATGAAATTATTAATGTCGACCAAGCATATTGGTATATACTGTAAAATTTTACAAAAGAGTGCACTTATTTTGGTGTAAAATATTATATTTCAAATTTTTATTTTATTTCTGGCACACGAGGAGGGAGGGTGGAAACCAAAGCAAGGGTGTATTATACTGATAAATTCATATAATTATGTTGTCTACTACTTTACTTTTTATGTCTTTTACAAAAACAAGCAAACAAAACCTCTTATTTTGAAATCCAAAGAGAATTTTGTTTTCGAACAGATGATTTTAATAAAATAAAGTTGAAATAAATTAAATACGTTATGAATTAAATTAACCATTTTTTATGACATGGTAAGAGAGCATAGGTGTATATAAGAATTTATAATTTTGATTTAACTAAAACAAAAAAATACAAAAAATTTGCCGGCTCGGGTGGACCGGAAGGTGTCAGCGCTGAGACCGGTCCAGCAGTGTGGTCTATAAAAGCCCGAACAAGACAAAAGCGAGGGCTAGCGGGTGCCCTAGCAAAACCCTGGTTGCTTATCTTCGCCATCTAGTCGGAGGACACGCCGTGATAAACCCTAATCTTCAGCTATCTTGCGAAGGTTAAAATGATTTGCGCTGCTAGTTTTTGTTTCTGTTATCACGTCTGTTTCTGCATTTCCAAGAATTTTCTGCTTCTGTGGGGTTGATGAGCTGGTAATTATCGGTCGATCAGATGTCGGACGACGAGGCGAAGGAGGAGAAGGAGTTGGATCTGTCTTCTCCTGATGTGGTCACGAAGTACAAGAGTGCTGCCGAGATCGTCAACAGTAAGCAAATTGCTTCTTCCGGCTTTTTTTTACCGGCTTCTGGTTTAGCCGTGCTGAGATTGTATGGTTTACCGAGATCTCATGTTCTATTTTTTGCGGACGCAGAGGCTCTGCAGCTGGTGCTTTCCGAGTGCAAGCCCAAAGCTAAGATTGTTGATCTGTGTGAAAGGGGCGACGCCTTCATCAGAGAGTAAGATTTTGCGGATGTATATGAGTCTTGTGGCATTAACTTCTTTAAGATATTGCGTTCTTCCGGTTAGAATTTCAACTTTGAGTGTTCTATGGATCTCTCTCCCGGTTGGTTTAGGCAAACAGGAAACATGTACAAGAATGTGAAGAAAAAAATCGAGAGAGGAGTGGCATTCCCTTCGTGCATTTCTGTCAACAACACTGTGTGCCATTTCTCCCCACTTGGAACCGATGAGAGTGTTTTGGAGGAAAATGACATGATAAAAATGTGAGACCTCCTTTGGCCACTTGATGAGTTTTGGTCATCTTCGTGGGAGTTCATATTGATTGTTTCTTTCTCCATTCTGCAGTGACATGGGATGTCATATTGATGGCTTCATTGCGGTGGTAGCACACACTCATGTGGTGCAGCAGGGCCCCGTTACTGGAAGAGCAGCTGATGTAATTGCTGCTGCAAACACTGCAGCAGAAGTGGCTCTAAGACTTGTTAGGCCCGGGAAGAAGGTAATTCACATGATTTAGAATTCGGAAACATAGTCAATGCTTAATCTAGTTGTTCCTTATGTTAGGCCTTGAAGGTGCTTCAGCTGGTCTAATTTGTAAACCTGTTCCCCTTTTTGGGATTTATTGGATAATCCTTTGAACACATTTGTCTCTGCCTACCTCCTCCAAGTTTTCCATGTGCATTTTTTATTCAAGGTTTTTACATACCAATTACTACAATTTAGCGCAATGCCAAATATGCCTCTGTATTTTTAAAATTCTTAAAAAATTTCTTAATTCTTGTTCCATTCTAAAATTAGCCCATCCATCAATATATTAGTCAAACCATGAGTTAATCAAACTCAACCATGGCAAATGACTAGTCTACCCCAAATGACTAAACTCAACACCACCACAGTCGTGATGTCCAAATCCCCTTGGTCCACCACCATCCATACCACATTATTCCTGGTGATGCCTGCTTCTTTTCCTCACTTCATTCTAATTGATGGCAGGAAGGAATAGGGAGTGGGAAAAGATGAGAGGACCTAGAGAGATGAAGCAGGTGGTGCTCAAGAAAGAGGAGTAAATCCAAGGGAGTGTGGACAGTAGTGGTTTATTGATTCTAACCTGTGCTGGGAATATAAGGCCTTCATCAATGGTGCCAATGTGCCATCTCGAGAGGTGGCCATGGGGAGGCAGTGAGAGACCAGGGTGATGGAGAACCTCCTTGAGGTGGTGCTGAAGAGGCAATCATGGATGACTATGATGGTGTTGATACCACATAGATCGATGCTATGGACATGAGAATGGGGAAATGTCTCTAGTTTTTTTTGGTTCTTCTCTACTGTTGTTTGACACTCTTTTGCTACTATGTTCATGTTTGGTTCATGTTTCATATTCCAGAATAAGGATGTTACTGAAGCTATTCAGAAGGTTGCTGCTGCATATGATTGTAAAATCGTTGAGGGAGTGCTAAGTCATCAGCTTAAGCAGTTTGTAATTGATGGAAATAAGGTTGTTTTGAGTGTGGCAAGCCCTGAAACAAAGGTTGATGATGCAGAATTTGAGGAAAATGAAGTCTATGCAGTTGATATTGTCACCAGCACTGGTGACGGCAAGGTAGCCAAATGCCTTTGTGGTGTACTGGGCAAGGTTTATAATTTATCCTTTAATTTACCATTCGTACTCTTAACATCTCTGGGAAATGTTGCAGCCGAAATTGTTGGATGAAAGGGAAACAACCATCTATAAAAGAGCCGTTGATAAGAATTATCATTTGAAAATGAAATCATCAAGATTTATATTTAGCGAAATTAATCAGAAATTTCCAATTATGCCTTTTACTGCAAGGTTACTCCCATATCTCAAAACTTACATTGCATATTCTAATCCTCATTTTATCATCATATGTTATGTGCTTTGCTTTGTTAACCAGGGCCCTGGAAGAGAAACGTGCTCGGCTGGGATTGGTTGAATGTGTCAATCATGAACTTTTGCAGCCATATCCTGTTCTGCATGAGAAGCCTGGTACTCATTTTAACTTGCTATTGATTATGTAGTGTTATATATATATTTGAAATCTGTATAAAAGTATCATGGATATCATCATTGTTTATCTGGAACATATCCATATATAAAACCATAGGCAGTAACATCTTGTCCCAAGTTTGTGGCAAGGAGTATTGTCCACATACTGTTCCATGAGAAGGTAACAGAATTGGCCTTTTGTACCACACTCCTGTCTTCAATGGGGGTCTTCTATTTCTTTTTGGGAGAGTATGCCAACATGATCTTAATGAGGTGCTGGGCTTTGCATCTGACATTCATTGGTCTTTCCTCTGCAGGAACCATTTCCCAGCATTTTTGTGCCACATCCTTCCCAACTCCCAGTCGAGAAGCTAGTGATAGGTGATCTTGGTAGCCAAGTGTCTAAGCACAAGAGTGATCCTTGCCGAACCCTCCGAAGAAGGGATCCCATATTCTTCTACTCCCAACCTAGTGAGGATTGTGGAATTGGAATTGGCTACGAGATAAGTGGGTGTCGATTTTGATTCCAATCAGGATCAGATCAGATAGGAAAATTGGCCAATTTTTTAGAAGAAGAACAAATCCAGAACTGATCTGGATCATTTCTTTAAAAAACCTAAAAATTTTAAAAAAACAACAAAATAAGCGGAAAGATTGGATTCCAGTCCAATCTAGTTCTTTTGAGGCCAATTTTAGCTCCCAAAGAGGGCTGAAATGGCAGCCATGGTGGCTTTGTGCCGCCGTGGTCTCTTCCCCATCCTATTGGGCGGGGAAGAAGGGATCTGCATGGCCGCCGTAGTTGAGGTTGATTTCAGAAAGCAATCAGGAGTCAGCCAATTTGACTCAAATTGGCCCCAATTTAGTCTAGTTCATCTGATTTAGGTTGAATTCGATTGGAATCTACATTGGATTGGGTGTCCTGGGTGAAATTGGGTCGGTGATGCCGACCCGATCCCATAATTGACAGATTCTACAATTCATGCAACTTGGGACCCTATTCCCTTACTATCTAACTTTGCTACACTCTTTCAGGGAGAACTGTACATTTGTATGATTGACCATGGAAGGTTGGGTTGTGGCCGGATCGTGCAACTGAGCCCGACATAGACAGATCTTAGCCCGGGGTCGCATTAGGTTGCGTGACCCGGCTGGGTCGCAACCTAGCACGACTGGCTAGGTTGCCAATGGTTAGCACATGCGGTTTGCCATTGGGGGCGCTTGGAGCACCCCTAAGGCCCCATAGGGGCCTATATGTATGGCCCCTAAGGGGCCTGCCAGCCCTACCCACTCCCTCACACTTTGCCCTTGCGTTCTCTCTCACTTTGACTCGCTAAAACTCTTTCTAGCATTCTTAGCAATCATTCTCTCTCTAAAGAGCTTCAAAGTTGTTGATTTCTTACAATGTTTTAATGTTTCCTAAGACTTCTTTTTTGTTTAATTGTGTTATAAACCCTATTTTGTTAATTTCCCTTGCCTTCTTTCAAGATGTCTTCTTCAAGCTGTGACACTTAAATCTTCGGTGCAAGCCGAAATGATTAGGCTTAACTTCATTGACTTGATTAGCATGGCCATAAGAAAAGTGTAATGTAAGTAGTGTGACTGTGTGAGAAGATTATATACATTAGAATTTACCAGTGATGCATCACCTTGTCGAGATGAAAGATAACGTTCTCCCGTGCATACAGACTCCACCTGAGGTAAGGAAACAATTTCATAGACATTTGCGTGCTATGGAATAGGCAAATGGAGCAACAAAATGGCACGAGGACATCATATGAGAATACATATCCCAACCTTCAAGTTGTGGAGTCCACATATACGGTATTGGATAAGAGTCCGGACGTTGGGAGTACTCCCTTAGCGGAAGGTTTCAATGACAGTAGATTTCTATTATTCTTAATTACTTACATCAATATCATGTCATTCATAGTAGAGTTGTTTTTTTAGACGATGACATTTATGGGTATACTGGTTGATAAATGAGTCATGGTTATGAAAGTGGTCGTAGTTCCATAAGTGGAAAGGGATCTAATAACGAGTTAGAAGAAATGGATCTCACAAGGGATGATGACCCATGGGTAGGTCTCGTGGATTCAATAATCATGCTTCCAAGACGAATAAACTACCATCACAACAGTAATGGAGAACTCAAGGATTTGCAGGAGAAGATTGGCCGGGCAATATCTCGTTAGTTCTATAGTAGCCTACCAACCAACACTATTTTGGCTAATTGTAAATAATACACTTTCTATGGTGTAACCAATATTAAAAGGGTTTATAATAGTTGATGGGGACAAGACAAGAATGCGGATGTGGTATTTGCATGACGTACTTAAGTGGGCGAAAGAGGAAATCTAAAAAAAGGTGACCTATTTTTATAAAGTGATGAGATATCATCGATCGTTGATAGGAACGAATGTTGTATAACTTTATACATCTAGCATATATTTTTATTGCCATTAAATGTATATTGACTTTTTATATTTAGTTGTCTAATTATATGCATATTATGTTGCACATATTATTTTTTTTAATCCAAGATACACGCAATATAGTTCCTTCAACCCAAGCAATAAACTTTCAAAGGGTGTTGAGTTAGTAATTCGTAGAATGCTCGATGACGATCGATCAATTGTAACATGTAATAAGATGCATGACTATAGGTTGAGGTCAATACAATTTGGGACTTATAAAGCACGAGTAGTTATGTTATTAAGTCCTGATATGTAGCATTTGTTTTTATTATTTATAGCTTTTCCACACTTTGTTCTAACATATACTAGTCTTGCATCAAAGTACTTGAATTAGTTATTATACTATCATTATAACATGAGGTTGAAGTTGAAGGACTTGCAGAAATTAAGGAATAATCAGAAGGAGGAACATAGATATAGAGATAAAGCAATGGGACGACAGAGTCAACCAGCCACGATAAACAATGAAGTCATAGACATGGATGAGATATTCAACGAACAAATACATTACAAGTTTGGGTCAATGATCAAGGACGGGAGGAGAGTTAGACAATGTACCTTTATCTGAGGAATTCTGGATTCTTATTTCATTGACCGATAGACAAAAGACTAGAGAGTTTTTATGCCAAGGTAAGAAGTCATCTGGTAAATGAAAGCAAGTTATAATTGATTCTTTGAACATTGCATATCAAGATATGATGGACGAGGCATGATAGAACGTGCCTAAGCCAAACACAAGAATACAATATCAGATGTCCAACGATTTGACATTGAAGATTAGCGGTGATGGACTATTCACCGATGAAGGAACTATTGCTGCGCCAAGGATGTCTATAGATTCATGTATACACCATACAACCATGCAACCATGCACTTCACAAGTGAAGAGCAATACACATTCCACAGATGATCATGATGCATGTTTGCAATGTGGAGAATACATGCAACGAGGTAGAGGGTCTGGTCAACCCTATCACTAATCTTATGGAATTGAGTCATCTCAAGACTCTTAATTTTTTACGTTTCAACTTTGCTCCCAAATGTCTTGGGAATAGTATATAAATTACGTGGAAGATAAACAAAACGTAAGATTTGAATAGAAATAACACAATTTTTTGTGTCATTTTGTCTAACTATGGGAATTTTTAGCTTTTTTTTGAAATTTTTTATGATTTTCCTAGTTTTTTTTCAGTTGTTTTATCTATCGGGCCCGATCAGGTCGGGTTTGGTCAGGATGACCTAGTCTGTTCCCCGACCCGACTTACCTTGTGACTTGACTATTATGTTTTGTGTAGGCTTTTTTTTACCCCCAAAAGACATTAGGCTAAAAATGGCCCCCTTCTTGCCTTAAGGTCTTGAGGCAGTCATCTCCAAAAGGGACCTTTCTGCCCAATCTGGTCTATGTACCTATGGTCCTGTTTGTTTAAGGTAAATTCTGTTTAATTTTTGAACTAAAATATTATTTTATATTTATAAGGTGGTTATGTTGGTGGTTCTGGGTGCGATACTTGTCCTTATTTGACAACCGCCTCTCACCTTGATAACGTAGTATTGGTTTACACAGTTAGTCTGCTGTATCTTTGATAGTCTGTCCTTGCATTGATTGTTGAAACTTTTTTTGAGAAGTGTGTTATCCACTTGCGTTACTAAAGAAAAGCCACAAAGGAGACAATTGAGATCCATTTGTGTAGTTAAAATATGTTAAGGATTTCAGGAGTCAAACTGCATTAGGCATGAAACCCTTGTTCAATTTTCAAAAAGGTTAGTTCACTTGCTCTTATATGCTGTATTCAAAGCCTCATGTTATGTGCTAGATCCTAGATGGCTCCCGAAATTTTTTATCATTTCTAGTTGGTATTTATGCTTGTTGTGGTTTTATCTTCTACAGAGACCTGTTCACTATGGTCTATTCCGTGTTCTTCTTTTCATTATGCTTGTTTTCTTTCTGTTATTTGATGATGTGGCCTTTTAGGGTAATATTCAGAAGAAGACTAGAATGCTTGTATGGTTAAGTAAATTGATCTGTGCATCTTTATCTCTGTATGTGGTATAATACTTTACGGGTTGGTGAAGGATAGATCCTGTTCTTATATTATTGGTCATCTATGTTTTCCTAGTGGATCTGTGGTAGTATCTACATTCAGAAAGATGTTGGCATCTCTCTGCTGTTTAGTCCTTGAACATCACTCTTTCGTTTTCTCCTTGTAAATTTGATGCACTATTTTAGAGGATAGAGTATCAATATCAAACTTGATACAAGTGGACACTTATATTGCATATCATGTCTGGTTTGTATTACAAGCTTCAAAATTGATATTAATAGCCAAACACCCCTTGATGATTTATATCAGTATCTATTTCAAAATTAGTAGTGATAGAGATGTTTAATATTGTTACCAAACATGCTATTAAGATAACAGGTACTCTAGTTTTTATAGTCATGTTGTGCTTGCGTTGGTTGACATATTCCACCCGTGCTTGAAGGGGACTTGGTGGCTCATATCAAGTTCACAGTCCTTCTGATGCCAAATGGATCAGATAGGATCACGTCCCACCCTTTGCAAGACATACAACCTGACAAAGCTATGGACGACTCAGAAATTAAAGCTTGGCTAGCACTTGGCACAAAGACAAAGAAAAAGGGTGGGGGGAAGAAGAAAAAAGGTATGCAGTTTTTACCCATAACTTGTGTATATTGTTTTTTTGTACTCAAGGAATTATGGTACTTTTTTCACTTTCAAAAAGAAAATCAGTTACTCCATCATGCGTTCTAGCTTGCTTCTCCATAAATGTGGTGACGATTCTAATTGTCTTAATGTTGACAGTGCATGTGGTATGTTATGCAAATATGTTATACGTTACAATGACTGAAATGCTGTGAAAATAATACAAATTTCTTACACTAGGTTTTATCATTATTAAAAATTATTTTTATATTTTTTTACATTTGTTTAAAATGTATCTACTGAAGCTAAATGCCAAGTGCAGTTATCAAAAGCATCGCTCTTTCCCTATTTCCTTGCTTTCTTTTCTATGTTTCACATTTTCTTTCGCCAACATGACTGGTCTAGATTACAGTCTTGAAACGTGACTTCAGAAATATCCCTTGACTGCCATGACAATGCATATTGTGGGGGCTGTGGTGAGAGAGAAGGGGGTTGACATTATTAGAATGGAAGAATTTATAGAAGGAAGAAAAGAAGCTGGACTGAACATCGACCTCAATTTGTCTACCCTTTACCCTTTTGAAGTGGTTATGGAAAATGGAAGTCAGGAGGAGATACTTTATTTGGGTTTGTCCCTTGCAACTTGTAAGTTTTGCGTGGGTCAACACGTTGGACCTTACTCTTTTTTTGTGGAGCTCGAAAACTAAAGCTATTTGCAAACTGCTGATGTCGTTGAGGTGGCAATTAGGATCACCTTGGGGGATGAGAAACTAGCTTCACCCAGGTTTCTGTGGATGAACTACCCATTTCCTAATCATGTTCTATGCATTTAGAATTTTGGTTAAAATTCCTTTACGTGCGTTGTAATTCAATGGTCTCCTAGACCTGTGGAATATCATCCATTAATTATGATGATATGATACTCTGGACTTCTTGTTTTCTTTTACCCACTCCACGAATCTGGATGCCCTGCTACTAATAAATTCTAATTAGGTACATATACTGGACATGTGGAATATTCATCTGCGGTGATGATGTGTTCTCTCAGAGTGTCTCCTTTCATTGACGTATTGTACTCTCGTCTGAGAAACGTTCTCATTTTTCTTAGGCAAGAAAGACGACACCAAACTTGACACCGAGGCCATGGATGCGACGGCAGATGCTGTTCCACCACAAGAATAAGTTTTCAAGTTTAAACTCCATGATAAATTCATTTCTTATGGGTTCTCTGACCTTCGGGTAGCCGAGGCCGTTTGAAAGAAGCATAAGAGGAGGTGCCTGGTTTCTGTGGATGCGAATTATTCAATCATGTGTTCCCAAGGAGCAGATGCAAGGCTGCCGTCGTTGCAGATATCAAAATGCCTTCGAAAAATAGATTCGCAGATCCTGACACGTTCCAAGCTTTGTTTGACGTTTGCCGATTGCCGAGAACGGCGACGGTCGGGAGTTTGAGAAAAGAAGCGTATGTTCTTTTAACTTTCCAGTCTTTTTTCGGAAGTTTTGCAGTAGTAGAGCCCGTCTTATTTACTAGTGTTGGTTGCGTATGGAGGGAAAGTGTGGCATGCGCTGATTGGACGTTTCTTTTATCGTGGAAATGTGGAAGCAGGCCTCTTGATTCTTGTACGACAAGATCCATTTTTTGTTTCTTGTTTTTCCTTTGGTATGGATGTCGGTTTAAGGTCTCACGATTCGCCATAAAATTTGGAATTACATCTATCATGTTCTTGTCATCTTTGCATGATTTAAAGCGCAAGTATCGTTCTCGAATATGGATCTAGGTCTATTGCCTATCTGCTCCGAATTTGTTATCGCAATATGCTCGTCAATGGTTGCATCCGTACAAGGATGCAATGTCGGCGAAAGATAGAATGATACGATCTCCCGCACTCTCTGTTGGCGTTTTCTTAAAATTAGAACTCATATATTAATGTACTCTGATGGATTGTTGATTATAAATGTCCTTGTCGCATATATCACTCCCTCGGGCGCAAGACTTAGTAGTTGAGCACAAATACGGTCTAAGTACGTTGGTGATCGATCCTAGAATTTAATTTGTTGAGATATCCATTTGCTTAATCTAATTGAGTCTGAACTCAAACTAAGAGTTCAAGTTCGATTTAAATTCTAGCATGAACTTGAATAAGTTCATTCATAAAATAAGTTGTCCGACTTTATTTGATCATATTCATGGACGCCAAGTTTGAATTTGTCTTAGTTTCAAATGTAAACTAAATTTGGTTTCAATACACGTTAAATATTTATAAATTACTTTTCAAATAAATATTCAACCGAGTTAACTTCTTTAGATCTAGTAAAACCCAGCTCAAACCTGGCTCCTTAACAAATCATTTTTTTTCTCGTTTAGCCAAACTCTCTCCAGTTTGGATCGCCTCAGATGATCGGTGGAGACAGCACCCAATCCCTATGTTTAGGCATTAACCCCTTACAAATATACTAATCCACCACACGCACTGATTTAACAACCATGTGCGATCAATAAGTTAGGTTAATTAGTAATATATAGCTGAATCAGTGATATATAGCATGTCCGTAAAAAATATAAGAGATTTGTTAGCAGCGGATGAGTTAACAATAAATGAACGTTGGTTGGTAATAACAAATAGAGTTAATAATATATAACACATTTACTGACCGTCACATCCTGCTGTGCTACCTTTAAATGAGGTAACGTCAAACTCTTCGTTTAGTGACCGTAGAAATTCTCCTGCCAGTAGCATGAGGCGATCCAAAGCCAAACTCTTCTCTCTCTCTCTAGCGACGAGACAATAAACCGGCTCCAAATCACGCTGGTTCGACTTAATGTCACCGGGCAACAGTTTGCCGATGCAATAAAATGGGAATATGCCTATTCAGCTAGGTAGCTCCGAACCAGCCCAGTAGCCAGTAAGAAAATTGCTAACAATGTAAACAACTGAGCAGTTTGGAAGGAACATCAGAACTTTTAACAGGAATAAATTTCAGGGAAAAGGTTACAGATAAGCGTTCCAACATATAAAAGATGGAATCAAAATAAGTATGCATACAAGAGAAACCATGCTTATGGGGTGTTTGGTTGCATGATAATGAAGGTTTTTGTTTTAATTTTTAAAAATTGTAAGAAAACTTGTTAAAAGAGGTGTTTGGTAACCATGATAATTTTATGTTTTAAAAGTGATTTTCTTCTTAAACAAAAAAGAGGGTCTCACCTCTTTCTTTTTTCTTGTGGTCCCCCACTTTGTTTGGTCATGTGTGGTGGTAGTTGCTCTTTTTTGTAATCACATCCCTCGAAACATGATAATTTTATGTCATGAGTTGGTTCACTTTTTATTTTAATATAATTTTTTATCATGAAAGTGTACAAAAAATTATCATGCAACCAAACACCCCATTAGTTTCCACCCTCTATCGTCATGTACATTTTTCCCGTAAATTGCATGTAATACATGGGTGGTTCATAGTTATGCAATCATGTTATAACCTCAAGCTTTACAACATTCCGTAGCGATAGAACAATGTAGAACCATCAGCTTCTTAAAAAACTGAAGCTGAGCTGCCACCTGAAAACAGATGCCTAGATAAGTCAAGTGCAAGTAGGGTTTAAATTCAAATCTGCTTTACACCCGATAAACATGATCCATCGGAATAGTTATTTCAGATATGGATAATATCCGAATACTAAATAGAGCGCATTCAGAAAAGGGAGATCCACTCCGAAATGAGCTGTTGGATCTTACATCCAATGGCCAACAAAAAACCCTACACATCTATACCCGGTGCCACGTTCTCATCCCTTGTTCACCTTTGTACCTTGCGGATCTTGCCAAGACAGTGACAGATGCACTCAGCAGTCACAGAAGGCTTCTCCTCCTGGCTCCTGGAAAGATGTCCGGAGGTTTCTCCTCCATCACTCACCCAAACGCTGGGGCCTGGAAGCTTCTCCTCAGCAATGCCCACTCACTGAGATGCCAGGGCTCCCACTCGCACCAGATGCTGTCACACTGGGCCAAATGCTGGGTCTCCTTGGCTCCTCACCCAGACAGAAAAGACACCGGGTCCCACTCGCACCGGAGGTTTCTCCTCCACCACTCACCCAAACGCTGGGGCCTGGAAGCTTCTCCTCAGCAATGCCCACTCACTGAGATGCCAGGGCTCCCACTCGCACCAGATGCTGTCACACTGGGCCAAATGCTGGGTCTCCTTGGCTCCTCACCCAGACAGAAAAGACACCGGGTCCCCTCCCACTCACACCAGACGTTGGGCTCAGAGGCTTCTCCTAAGTAGTTGGTTCCTTGACCACTCGCACAGACACCGAAGGCTTATCCTCCTCGGCTCCTTGCACGGCATGCGCAGAGGTCACCAGGTCGGGATTCACGCTCACAGTGAAATACAGTTTAGTGTTTACCTTCTCCTCGGCTCCTGTCATGTTTTCCTTCCTCTCCTCCCCTCATCACAGATCAGGTGCCCACTACCCCTCCCCTCTTCGTGCACCTTGCTCAGGGATTTCTCCTCTCAAACAGACACAGGACAACCCTGCCCAGAGATTTCTCCTCCTTGACATGCTCGAGCAAGCACCACACACAGCACAGTCCGACAGTTTGACTTCAAGATTGAGGACTCCAACAGTCCACAAGTAACAACATCTGATCCTAGATAGAATAATTTTGAATTGTTTTGTGTAGAAGCATGCTCAGAATCTAATGCATAAAGAGGGTTCAATTTTCCCCTCTAGGATCAGTGTTTAATGTGCTAAGATTTACAATCCAATCAAAATGTGAATATGCCTGTTTTTCCCTTTCTGATCTAACAGCACTGATATCAAATCAGTGGATACAAGTTTGGACATAGTATATAATATCCATATCCGAAAGATAACCATTTTTAATATATGTCCCGTATCCGAATTCTAACTAGAACGGATATCTAAATTACCATGCGGAGTGGATACGGAAATGCCATATCCATGCCGTATCTGCTGTTTACAGCCCTATATGCAAGACATATAGAATCATCCTTCAGAAACATTAGCCTTTTTCCTGTGTATATTGTGTGTGCGCGCGTGTGTGTGTGTGTGTGTGTGTGAAAGAGAGAGAGAGAGAGAGTTACGCAAAAAGTGTGGTGAAGATTTGTAAGAACTGTAAGATCCTTGTTGTTAAAGAATGAAGATGAAGCTCATTATGCTATTTTCAGTGCCCGTTGTAACTGAGAGAGTGCCGATGGATGGATCCTGTTGATAGCTGAATTGAATACTTCATCACCATGTACGGCTTTACAAGTTTGAAGGTTCCCTCTCAATATGTTTTCCAATGATAACTGCCTAAGGGAGTCTGATGCCTTGATCTGTATGTTACAATAAACATTTATGCTTAGTTAGCAAATCCATACAGATATCATGGCATTTGGATCTGAAGAATCGGAAGTTAAACAGCTTTTGAAATCTAATAAAGCAACAGAACATGCAGTTCCTTACTTGTCTTTTCCTGAGCTCTTTACTTGGTATACCATCGTATTCAAAGCCCTCAGTGTGGGGCCCAGCTGAGTTTATTGTGTCACTAAAAACAACAAACATAACAAATGAATGAACAAATGAATTTGATAAACTATGACGGTTATGAAGGGACCTAAGAATCACCTGGATTCTTCCGCGTTTATTTCTTCAGATGCACCCAAAATGACGCTAGTGCACACGCTGAAAAAAGAAATATTAATATGGAAGCCAGGTTGCTTATCGCATCAAGGTACAGGCATTACCTAAGAATCTCATCAAGTTTGTCAATTACTTGAGGCAATCTCAGGGTCAAGATGATGGAAAGAGCTAGTGCATATGTCTTACGTTGCATGGAAGTAGTACTATCAATCTGCATCAAAGAAACAAAAATGTTTTGAACCAAGACGTTCCATGCAGTCGCCAGGACCATCATACGACCACATGAAATGTGAAAACCACAACGATAAACAGAGGCATGGGCTTGGACAGCTTAGGCATGCCCATCCAGAATCATGCTGTTTTCTCCATTCCCAATCCTTATTAGCAAAACATTGATTCAACAGCATATTGACATTAAAAAAAATAAACATGAACAAAATGTTTAGAAAGCGAAAAGTAGCACAAGTTTTTTTTGAAGCGACAAAAATGTCACAATTCATTGAGATAAAAGAAGCAAAGCACAACAAGAAAGTAGATAGCAACAAAAACAAAAAGAACAAAATACAAGAAGAAAGTAATTAGCTTACCGACCAGTGGGAATGCAAACGAGCCGAGCCGAGCCGAGCCGAGCCGAGTAGTATGTTGTTCAAATTTGGCTCGTTTATTTTACATGAGTTCGAATTCAAGCTCGAGCTTTTACAAGCATGTTAAACCTTTATTCAAGCCTGGTTCGGTATTTAATCGAGCCGATGTTGAGCTCGAGTAGCAGCTCGATCCAAGTTCAATCCACATTCAAATTCAAACTCGATACAAACTCATTTATAAAACTCAAAATCAATCAAAAGTCATTCGTGCTACTCTAACTTTAGCTTGTTTATGAAGCTTTATCTAAGTTTAAACTCAAATAAAATTTTATTTTGACTTATATTATATGTTTAAGTGACAATATATAACTATTAATACTCAATTTATTTTTTAAATGAAATAAAATTTTATTTTATTTTAAGTGATTTAATTCATATGTTTAAGTGACAATATATAACTATTAATACTCAATTTAATTTTTTAAATAAAATTTAATCAAGTATTTAATCCAGCTACTTGTGAGCTTATCGAGTAAAGTATGAGTTTGTTCAAGCTTGGCTTGTTTAATAAATTTAGTTTTATTTTTTGTTCATACTTGTTCATTTAACATAATAAACGAGCCGAGTCGAGTTTTTACCGAGTTGAGTTTCGTGTCACTTGTAGAGTGTATTGGTTTGTTTGCACCCCTACCAACTTGCTACCAAGATGGTAGTAATCGAAGAGAAACTATATATAGATTTCTTGTTACTTTCTTTTCCACTTGTATCTATATTTTAATGTAATATAATGAATTGTGGATCTACCATCTTCAAAAAAAGTACCACACAAGTTTATGTATAAAAACAAACAAAAAAATATAATCAGAGCTACTCATTCAAAACACAATAATTCTGACCGACAGTCCAGGATCAGATCACATTGCTCCAAAAAAACAAAAACAAGCATATGGAGGGTAGTCCATGAATATCCTCCAAATAGAAATTATGGTCCAAAAATTTCTTCAAGAACATCCAAAATGAGTAGATTAGTTTTTTTTACCAACTGTCAAATAGCAAAAATCATTTAATACGAAAGAAAAAATTCCCAGAATACCTATCAAGCCAAATGCAATTTCATCGTACTCATCATAGTTAGAATGCAATTATGTGCTCCAAGAGTCTGCTAGTACAGAGATGACAATCTCTGTCATATTTCTAATGGCATATATTGATCAGAAACAATAATGAATCATTCTGGAGCTTTTTCCCTTTATGACATGACCAATAACTTATGGAACGTCAGCCTTAGTACTGCTCAAATAAGAACATACTGATGTTTGGGCCATTGGGAGATATACACTTCACGTTAGATCTACATAACTACAGGTCTGCTTTCCTCAAACCAATGTCATCATTTTGAGTGTTTTAATGGTCTTTCTAATGTGAAAGAGAATCACAGTACTGCTGATATAAGAAAAATATGTGTTGCCTTGGCGAATGCTATCCAATGCAAATTCACACAATATATTTTTCGGTGTGAATGCTGCATAAACTTCAGTAAGACTATTCTACACAGTGGGAAAAATCAAGAACTGAATGGACAGGGTACTGCATAATGCAGGTAGAGCCAACTGCTACAAGGACAGACTAGAGCAGGCCATTTGAGCTGCCTGCATTAATTCCTGTCTTCTAAAGTATTTCAACGAGATAAAATAAGCTTCAAAAGATCATCATCATGTTTATTCTATCCATATATCACATATCCATCATTCCTAGGTTTATTCGGTCTTTGGTAATTGTGTGAACCTCTTTTTTCTGCGTCTGTTCTTTAGAAAGAAAGACATCTCCGGACTTTTCTAGGAAAATATGTGATATCCTAAAAATACTAGGTAGTCCGGTGATAGTTTTAAAAATATTAGAACCGAGGTTCGGGTTCTTTGAAAATTTCATGTTTGACCCTTCTCCGCCGGATGGTGCGAGTACCCGGCGTTAACTTACATCGAGCAACGGCTCGAACGCCTTTGATTAACCGTCGCGGAAACCTGTTTTTGGAGACATGCACATCCACAAAAAGTAAAGAACTCAAAAGGGCAGCGGCCTTTTGGGTCCGATGAGATGCAAACCGATTTGGTTCGGGTTTGTTTTATTTGTTTGTTGGTTGATTTTTGGATTGACTTGAAAGTCGGTTTTGAGTTTTGGAGTTTGAATCAATTTGTTTGATTGATTTGTTGTTTGGTTTTTTATTTGTTTTGGATTGAATTTGGTTGATTCAAGTTGTTTTGGTTTGAATCTGTTTTGGTTTTGATTTTTGATGAGTTTGAAGCATGTTTGGATTTTTTATTTGGTTTGTTTTCGGAGTTTTCAGATTCTGGATTTTTTGGTTTTGAGTTGGTTTTTTGATCCATTTTGGGTGTTTGAAGTTGTTTGATTGGTTTCTTTTGAAAAGGTTGATTTATGTCATTTATTTGAACAAGGTTCAGTGGATTTCAAATTAATTTTCAGATTGCTAAAACCAGATTTTTTGAAGTCGGTTAGAATCTGTTTTGAAGGATTGTTCAAATCTGTTTTTTTTGGTTGCAGATTTAATTGGAATCTGATTTTTTTCCTTTGTGTTTTCGGTTTGGTAAAAATCTGATTTTTCTGGTGGTTGACAGATTTTGAAACCTGATTTTCTGTTTTGGCGGATTTTTTTGTTTGAAATCTGATTTCGGTTTGATTTGTTTCTAAACCGGTTCAATCTTGTTGAAGATCGGTTTGAGTTCAAGTTTGAATTTCAGATTTATTTTAATTCTGATTTTTTATTGTTTTTATTTTCAGATTTGATTTAATTCTGTTTTGTTTGAATTTGAAATGGTTTTAATTTGGTTTGGCGGTTTGCATCGCCTCCGACCCATCGGGTCACTTTGAATGCCCGGTTTCATGCATCAATATGAACATCAAAGCTTCATTTCATTGAAAGATGGAGTGAAGTACATCGGTGTACAATGTAATTGATCCTTCCCCCAACATAGGTTTATCTTCACTACTTTGGAAAATTTTTGGCATTATGACGGCATGCCGACTATTTTTCCAACTTAGTGAAAATTTACCCATCCAAAATAGCCAACCTTAGCTTAGCCATATTGGGGGAAGGATCGACGGCTACGAGATTCATGCCCGCGCCTCCGTCCGGGTCGCCAGCTACGGGATGCATGCCCGCGCCTCCGCCCAAGGTGGAGTTCCCCGCTAGGGGTGAATCTCCTTAATTTAATGTAGCTTTCGCATTTCTGGTTTTTTATTTGTTAATTTTCTGAAGGCCACTTTGGGCCGGTCCATTCCTTCGGCGTTCAAAGCTGGGCTTCAATTCTTGCTTGAATTTGGGAGGACAGCTTCTAGGAGGGAAAGCCGGACCCGTGAAAGGGCCGTTGAGGTTCTCTCCTCCTTTGATGTGTTGAGGGGAGAACCGGACCCGTGAAAGGGCCGTTGAGGTTCATCCCTCACTTTGCCGGTACAAGCCACAAGGGGGCTGCTGCAACCTCTTCTTCTGTTTTCTGCTGCAAGGGAGCTGGAAAAAGGACTTTTATGAAGGCCTGGATTGGGTGCCAGACATGGACTGGGGATGGACCTGTTTGGGGTCTGGATGTAGGCCAGAAGATGGGCTGACTATGGGCCTGTCTGGGATGTCCTTGATGGGCTGAAACCGGGTCACAAGGGGACTGGTTTTAGGATCTGGACATGGGCCTGCAAGTGGGCCGGAATATGGGCCTGTTTGGAGGTCTGCTGGATGGGCTACAAGGGACCGAAGATGGGCCAGCATGGGGCTGGGTATGGAGGTTTAATTGAACTGGACTTGGGCCAGATCTTGGGCCTGACATAAGGGCTCGAACTGGGCCTGAAAAGGGGGGCCAGCATGTGGGCAGTCATGGGCCTAGGCAGGGCCTGAAACCGAGTTGGGATAGGGACCTGCAGGTGGTTTGGAATGTTGGCCTGCAGATGGCAGGTTATGGACCTGGTGATAGGCCTGGAAGTGGGCCGAAATGGGGGTCTTTTGGGCCTGTTTGTGGTCGGTCTGAGAGGGTGCTGCAGGAGGGCCGGTTGTGGGCCTGCAGGTGGGCCGGATTTTTGGACTGAAAATGGACCTGGATTGGAGTCTGTTTAAGGCTCCTGCAGGTAGGTTGGAACCGGGTCACAAGGGGACCTGTTTTGGGGCCTGAACATGGGCTGTTCATGGGCTCGGATTGGGGTCGAACATGGGGCAGAAAATGGGTCTGTTTAGGGACCCTAAAAATGTCCCGACCAGGGAGCCGGTGTAGTCCACTCTAAAGGGTTTACTAGAACTGAGATGAGGAATTTTCTGCAAATGAACCAAAGGCAGAAGAGAGGGGCGCCAGAACAGGCTGAGGATAGTGCCCTTAGAGGGCTACATAGCTATGTACGTATATCTCCTTCCTACCTCTTCCTATTCTTCTCCCCTTCTTCTCCTTCTCCTGGCTGCGGGCAAGGACCTGCAGCAGGTGCACAAAGGGGGCAGCAGCAACACCAGGCGGCGGCAGCAGCAGCAGCAGCAGCAAGGGGCGCAGTTTGGCAGCAGGTGCAGTGGGCAATCCGGCAGCCTCCCGGCATCTGAAAAACCCACCCCTCTGGCTGGTGCGCCCCTCTCCTTTTATAGAGAGTGAGGGGGGAGATCAAGAGCCATCAGGTGCATGCGCTGGTAACCTTTGGCCTCCCCCATGGCCATGGGAGTTACTCCATTTAATCCTATTGATTGAGTGGCTGTCCCTTCATCTTCCCCCTCCTTCAACTGACTGTTGGGGGGCTGAGCTGGCAGGTGAGTGTGCACAGGGCTGCTGAGGTGGCAGATGGGTGCGGCTGGGCCTTGTTTAGACTGCCACTGAAGTGGGCTTGGCCCAATTGGGCCTGATTTCTGGGCCAGCAGGCTGAGAGGAGGCCCAAGCCCTCCTATGGGCTGCGCACAAGGCCTGAACTTGGCTCAATTGTGCCAATTGTGGGCCAGGTGAATCCGGCCCCTGCTGGGGTGTCCAATTGGGCCCAATTGTGGCTGATCTTATGGGCTATTGGGCCAGCTCCTAGGCCAGCCCATCTGTTCTACTCCTTTCTTCTCTTTTTTTGAAAAAATTGTACGCCAACAGTAATCTTGCATGCTAATTTTCTCATACTTTATGTTGGTTTTCAAACTTGATGATGCCAAATGATAGCTATCTAATAACCTATTGACAAATTCCTTGAACATGATTACAAGATTAATGGAAAGTTAAGAAATAAATACAGTACTCCACAAGGCACACACTGATGGATCAAGCAGGCTCAATCAAAGACGGAGCATGCCCCATCTCCACATGACCCTATGCAATGTGTGCTCCACGATTTGTTTATGGCACGATCAACCACCAAAAGCCTATCTACATGTTCTCTATTATAAAGTGTTGGCGCAGTAAGAGTATTCTCTAGTGCCATCCCTTCCCCTGCTCTAAGTTGCCTGTTTCAAAATATAGATGTGACATTTCACATACTATGAATGATGTATATTACCATGACTACATGTTAACCGTTGCTTTATTTTTTGCATGATCTAAAAAAAAGTGCTAGAAATGCAGTAAATATCAAGGTTTGAAGTTTTGATTTATTATTATATTTTTTCTGTTTTCATCTTAACTCTATCTTCATTAGCAAATCAAGGTATCCGCAAAATTGTGAAGTTCGATAGCATAGGAGCAAAGTACCAAAAGAGCAAAGGATAGGTCCTAACTTGGCAGTAAGGCAAGGAGGCCGTGGTAAAGACCAAGGGCACACCTATATGAACTTGAGGTATTAGTGAAATTGCTGTATAATTTTGCAATTAATGGATATATTGATAGTTAATGTCTGATAGATGGGAAAAGTCGATACAAGAATCGTATACTAAGTCTCATACTTCAAATCTTGAATATTTATATCTTGCAGAATCAAAGCAACCAACTAGTAAAGAACTAGCTCATAACCTGTCTGTTGTTTACGATAGAGTGTGCATGTCAAGTAGAGTCCATATAAAGAATTTTAAAATTATTCTTGAAAAAATTGAGAATATAAAGATAGAGAATAGAAAAATTTTAGAAAAACTGAAAAATCTTGAAAGACAAGAGTTTGTCATCCATCCCTCATCAAAAGAAGTGGTACGTGACCTGGTCAAGGAAATTGCTAAACAGCTAAACTTACAGAAGAACAAGCTTTACAACTTACAACTGATCTACATCACAAGCTTGATCGTGTAGAAAAACTTCTACACAAAACTGAAAATTGGACTGTGTTAGAACCTAAAATTTTCAAAAAAAAGGGAAAAAAAAGGGAAGGCGATTTCTGGAGCATAAACCGACCAATTTTGGTTTTAAAGGGGTACAGTACGGAATGTGATTCACAAGTGGCCACGTGGCCCATCCTTCATAAATTTATTGGGCTTGATTTTGATTTAAATCAAGAATCCCATATCAAGCAGCCCACGTCAAGCAGCTGGCCCGAGCTTACAACCCTTGCGCACAAGGAGAATATTTCAAAAGGAAAAAGAAAAGTAAGAAAAAGAAAAGTAAGAAAAATCTTACGCTCAACAACCCCGCGTAAGGCAAGGTAGCCAAGGAATCCGATATCCTGCAGAATGCCATCGAAGGAGACAGTCTCCAATTTGGACTCCCCCACGGTGGACTTCCTTATACGTTTCCTCCAGAGCTGTGAGAGGAGTGGGATATGATCCCGAATATCACGGACCTCTTGGAGTCCATCTCAAAGCCGGACTCTCCCTGTTCGGTAGGTTTCCCATTGGATGATGGGAAGTCAAGGGGTTATAAAACCCGCCAGGGCCTGTCGTGTGAAAGGAGAGGGGGAAGCCGGAAAAAGAAAAGGAGAGCGGCACAAAGGGAGCCGGGATCAAGAGAAAGAGGGAATCGGAGAGAAACAGAAGAACGGGCGAGGGTTTTCCTGCTGATTCTCTTTTCAATCGGAGGGCTGCCGGCCAGCGTCGATAAGTCTCCTGGTCTCTTCTCCCCTTCCGTTTCCACCTGCTACTAGCTTGGAAGACGCTTGAGAAGTCACCGTTGAGGTCGTCGGAAGGTCCCCTAGTGCCTTCGAAACCGGAGTCTACAATTGTCAACTCCACTGGAACCGATAGCCGCAGTCGAGGGGGCAAGCGCTGCCGGCATTGTTTACGGAATCGGTGGAATCGGACCGATTCCGACCGATTCCGGAATCGGATCGGTGGATTCCATGCGGAAGGACCGATTCCGGCATGAATTCCGCGGAATCGGTCGGAATCGGTCCGGAATCGGAATCGAAATCGGAATCGAAATCGGAATCGGATCGTTTTTTTTCTTTTTTTGCTATTCCAGTCGGATCGGCCAGAATCGGTCCGAATCGGCCGGAATCGGAATCGGATCATTTTTTTTTTTTGCTTTTTTTTTTCTTACCGATTCTGGATCGATTTTCTTCCATTGAATCGGTCGGAATCGGTCCGATCCGATCCGATCCGGATCGGATCGGTACCCACCGATCCCGATTCCGATTCCGATCCCACGATCCTTGGCTGCCGCCTGCCGGTGAGGATCACCACTGCCGGGACCTGGTTCTTCTTTTGCCGTCGTTGAAAGAAGTGGGAGCAGCACGCCGATCGCCCAACGGAGGCCGCCCGCCAAGCTCGCCGTGCTGTCGGGAGAGGAAGACGAACGGGGCGGCCCGTTTATTTTTCACCCGACTTATGTCCACGGTGGACATATGAGGGAGTGGGGCCGCGGGAGGTTGACCCGCAGGTCAACTGTTGGTGGGGCCCACCGGAAAAGGATGTGAAAAAAAAGAGGAAAAGGAGAGACAGCGGCGAGGCCTAGTAGGGAGGCAGCGGCGATGGGCCACGAGGGCCCATTTGATCTGGATGAACAGTGTTCAAAAAATAAATAAATAAAACAAACCCACAATTTAAGTTAAATAAAATACACTAATCAATTCAACAAACTGAGACAAGCATAAGGCTGGTTCTAAACCCACCTCTTGACCCATAATTAATTGAAAATAATAATAAAACAAACAATCAATTTAAATTAAATAAAAATCCATTTAACTCAAATAAACTGAGGCAAGCATAAGGCCGGTTTTAAACCCACCTCATGACTTCGGCTCAACTTAAAAGAATTCAAAACAAAGGGAAATCAAGAGGCCGGTTCTAAACCCACCTCTTGACTCTCTTCTTAAGGTAGACATCTAAAGGTCTATAAAAGAAAAGACCCCAATGTCTTACCAGTTCATCAAGGTCGTGAAGAAGTCATGAAAACCAGCAGGGGCTATCTCCACATGTCTATTAAAGACCAGAGCATACCCCACTTTCAAGTCAATGGGACGAATGTTATAATGCCTATCAAAGGCCAAGGAGGACATGATCTGTACTTATGGGAATTGTGACATACATACCATCTTTCTGCTCACTTTGTAAACAATGAGATAGCACATTCTGTGCACACACCAGGAACATGAAAAGTCTTTCAATGAAATTGTTTGGTGTGCAAGCACATAAAAGAAAAGAAAAGAGAAGACTGAAATTTTAGATAAAACCTTCATAAACAGACAATTAAGTTGCTGAACTTGGTAGAGGTGAAGAAAGAGAAGAGAGGAGAGTATGCATCTTCTGGAAATCATAAACTCCAATTCATATTTAAGTTGTCGGTAGGGAATACAGGTCTCAAGCTTTCGAATGCCATTGATCCTGCTAAGCTCAAATAAATTCCCTGTCATATCCTGGTCAAACTAAATAGATTTCCAACGAACCAGATCTGTTTAAACCCAAATTTATTCAGGAAATATACTTAAGATAGCCAATTTTACATCAATATGGACAAGTCCATGGGCATAATTTGAGCTAAATAGAAGCATGATCCTAAGAAGAATTTGTCAGACCAAATCAAAGGGGATGGCCGAGCAGTGTAACCCTCGATCAAGTTTAAACCCATCTGTCGAGCCTGTGTACTGAATTCAAACTGACCCAAATCAAATTAAAGTGTTAAATCAAATCCAACCCAACCGGAAGATAAAATCCATAATCACATAAATCACTTGAACTAAATTCAATCTGTGAATTCCTGAACTCATAAAACCAGCACATTTAAAGAAAACCTGCAATCCAATCCTAATGGCACATATCTAAACCAAATTTTCTCCAGAACGAGCAAGATCCAGATAATGATAAATAAAAAGGGACTCAAGCAGACCAAAATCTGAAAGTTTAAAAAAAATCTGGAAATTGTGATTAAGCTCTCAAACCAGAAAGATCAACAAATTTCAACTCATTAAATCCCAAAACAGATTTTAAAAATCTAAAATCTGGAGCCTGAGTCGTCTTCATACAATCAATCAAAACACTCTTAAACCAGTTACAAATTCAATTAAACCCATAAACAGAATCTGAACCAAGTCATAAAACAAACCACAAATCCTACAAATCTCAAAACAGAGCGTGAATCAATCTTAATTAAACCAAACTCGATAATAGTTCTGTCAAACAAACTCCAAGTTTAAACAACCTGTTAAGCACCAAATCCAATTTCAATCAAACAAGCCAAACTGAATAAATTTCATTTCAAGCCAAATCTGACTTTAAGAAATTTGAATCAGTTTCTAAAGTTCAAACCAATCTTAAAACAAATTAACTTTAACCAAACAAATTTAAAACAAATTGAATTTGAATTAATAAACAATCCATAAACAACATTAATCTAAATCAATCAATCAATTCAAACCAAATTCCAAACAAATTAAGTGTTTGCATTCCATCAAGTTCATGGGGCTATTTTCCTGTGTATGTGAATGTTTATTTTTGTGGATGCATGTTTTCTACTTTCATGAGTTGATATGACGGTTAATCAAGGGTATTCGAGTAATCTCGATGTAATTAACATCGGATCTTCGCACCATCTGACGGGGAGAGGTCAAAATCAATTTTCAAAGAACCTAACAACCTCAACATATAATTTTATACATACCATGGACCATAGTTAATACTTTTATGGAATAACACCTATTTTCCTAAGAAGTCATTGCTAAGGTCAAATAAAAAAAATCAAATCAAATCTAATTCAAATCCAAACAGGAAAATGAATTTCCACAATCAAAATCTTAAGAGAGATTTTTGAAGTTACATCAGACTGTTTCATGAGCTACATCAATACTCAAGCATCATCAACATACAAAGAAGCTCTTGAAGCTACTGAAAGAATTGAAGCTCCAAGTCATGGCTTTGTGCAACCTAGTGAATACAAAGGAGAAATTTCTAGTCCAATAGCAATTATCCAGCAAAACAATACACAAATTCAGTTGTTGATTTCATTGATCAGTGAAGTAGAAAAACTTAAAGAAGCATTTACAAAGCTTTCAGCAAAAATTAACATCAAGCAAGCAGGTCAGTTACCTGAAGACCTCATTACAAAACTACAAAATTTAACATTGCAGGACAAGGAAAAGCCGAAGGAACAAGTTGGTCAACTCAAAGTCTTCCAGGATCCAACAAGTATATTTCTCAAAGAGAAGGGCCAAAATCAAGCATTAATGGTATTAAAAGGAGTCCTTTCTACTTCAACACCTCTCTTTGAAGATCAAATTCGAGATTATAGGCGGAATCAAATGTCTATATAATGCTTGACAAATTGCAAGAGATCTTAGTAAAAGATTATCTGGAAGATCAACTTTGCATCAGCAAACACTTGAGCAACAAATTGACCCGCAAGAACAGCTTCGCCTTCTATGCAACAACGAGCATCAATAGTTCCTGCTGAGGTCTTATATCATTTTAGACAAGATGATGTTCATCATCGCATCTATATTCATAGATCAGAGGAAGCTGTCCTCAGTACAGATAAACAACAAGTGAATAAGGTATTTATTCCAGAAGACTCTTTTACACAACTTGAGAAACAGGATGCAATTTATTCATATTGGAGTTATTCAAATCCGTCTGCAAATACTTCACCGACAAGAAGAAAGAACCATGGCACTTGTTGTCTTTCGAGACAATCGGTGGCAAGGTGATCAATCTATAATTGCAACAATGGAAGTGGGTCATACAAAAGGGAGCCAATTGGGTTATGTCATCCCAGACACTATGATGACCATTGGGGATTTCTACCACAATATACAAATCTCCCTACTCACACGAGGATATAAAAATTGGAGAAATGGAAAAGCTAATCTTTTAATTACACGAGGATTGGTAGGACGCCTATCCAACACTCCAAATATTGGATTTGTTTATGAAATTCAAGGCATTGTGGACTACTTAACAAGTCATGGAGTATGGGCTCTACCAGGAAAAAGGTATTCATCCGCGGAACTTAAGGTCATAACTGGATTATCCGACAACCATCACTGGTAATCCCTATGCAATCTATTGAAGTTTCTAGCAGAAATCTCCTTGACGGTAACATTTCTATAAGATTCTCCAATTACACCAATGCTACTGAACCGCCTGCTATTACTTATAGTTCAAGGGATGAAGAAATCCCTTATGATGAAGAAGAACTATAATCTCACATAATAGCTGTCTTCCAAGAAAATGAACCATGGAACTTTGAAGAAGATCATCTTAATAATGATTCTAATTGGGATCGTCTTGGGCAACCCTCAGGAAAATATGATTTCTATGTCAAAAATGATCCACCAGAGTGGACTTTCTATGAGGAAAAATTATTATACCAACTGGATGGGATACTGAGGAAAATACATCCCAAACATACTTGGAAGAACATAAAGATATTGAATATTTGCAATTTTTAACTGGTCTTCAGTCACCAACATCTTCAAGCAATGATATTGTGTACCCTACACCATATTTCTTTAACCCTTTTGCAGTCACATTGGAAGGAGGTGGGAATGAGATTTCTCAACCAATTTACGATACTTCTTGTGATACTAGTCAGCAAGGTATAATTGCAGCAGGCAAAGAAAGTGATGAATGGAATTTTGATTATCCTCAGTTGCAAAAACTTGAGCAATTATATTCTACATCACAATCTGCTGTATCTCAATACAAGCCTCCAGAAGATACAACTATGGGACCTCCTACTTATCCACCAGCAATCAGTAATGGTCAGGCCAGTACTTCACGACCATCATATGAAGGCTATAACAAATCCAGAGTACAATTCAAAGCAGAAAATTTTTCTGAATGGTGGAATCTCCCATCTGCACAACAAACAACAGGTGCTATGTTTGTAATTCCAACACAGATTGGAATGTTTGATGAAGTCCTTATGAGATAGGAGTCAATTACAAAGAATTTAGTCTCTTTACAAGGCTTTACAGATCCAAGAGATAAAATAGAATTCATTGAAAATCTATTAGGAGAAGCTGAAAAATTGGCATGGATCCAATGGAGAATGGCATTTCCCGATGAATATCAGCAATTACTGGGATCAGCTGACGGTCGAAATGATACACAAAACATTCTCTCTCAAATTAGAAAAATTTCTATTCTTGAAGATGCATTTCAAGGCTCTATATTTGTACAGGATGAAGCATATAAAGATTTAAAAGGATTATATTTTGAAAATCTCAAAAATATTGTTCAATATATGAATGATTACTTGAGAATAGTTGCTAAGACTGGACATATGTGTATAAGTCCAGAGTTATCAGAAAAATTCTGGTCTAAGATGCCTGGAGATCTTGGAAAAAGAGTAGAAGAAGCCTTTGAGGCAAAATACCCAGGTAATACCGTAGGAGTTATTCCAAGAATTCTCTTTGCCTACAGATATTTAGAAAATGAATGCAAAGATGATGCTTTCAAAAGAGCACTTAAAGGGCTTTCTTTCTGTAGTAGTATTCCAATCCTGGGATATTACAAGAAAACAGAGAAGAAATATGGGGTTAGAAAATCAACTACCTATAAAGGTAAACCCCACAGTTCTCATGCAAGGATAGAAAAACGAAAACACTTAATTAGAAACAAAAGATGCAAGTGCTATCTATGTGGAGAAGAGGGACATTTTGCAAAAGAATGTCCAAATGAAAGAAGAAAAATTAAAAGAGTGGCTATTCTTGAGCAACTGGATTTACCAGAGGACTGTGAAATACTCTGACAAGAAAGGAGAACCACAGAGTGACACTATTTACAGTATCTCTGAAAATGAGAAAAATCAGGAAGACCTAATACAAGGCCTTAATACTTTGAGCATAAATGAGTATCTTTTTATGTTCCGAGAATATGATCACACTTAATGGATCGAGAAAACTGATAGTAAATACGGATCCATGGACAAAGTCTCCAAAGCACAATATGAATGCCACCATACTTGGCAAATCAATGAAGATGTCTCAGCTCTATATGAAAATTGCTATTGCTGCAAAATTATCTCTATGAATAAAAATAGAATTCATTGTCAAAATTGTTATATCACAGCTTGTGGACTCTGTTGACCACATACCTTCAACATGATGGTACCTATCTCTCAACCTAAACCTATTGATTATAATCCTAGAAATCTTTTGTATGAACAACAAGATTATATCAAATGGTGTGAAAGAGAAATATCAAGGTTGTAGCAAGAACTGGAAGCAACAAAGATAAAAGCTGAGCATGATATCAACTTTTGGCGGCAAAAATA
The DNA here is from genome assembly GCA_036172225.1 of Cryptocoryne crispatula var. balansae. NCBI lineage: Eukaryota > Viridiplantae > Streptophyta > Magnoliopsida > Alismatales > Araceae > Cryptocoryne > Cryptocoryne crispatula. The sequence goes on from CM069922.1 coordinate 43,473,458, forward strand.
TCTAACATGTGAAGAGGAAAATTTTGAAAGAGAAAGAAGAGAATTGGAAGAGGAAGACAGAAGAAAAGCAAAAGGAAAGCAAATTCTGGAAGAAGATGTCAATGTCTTTGTTGGACCTCAAAATTTCAAAAGATTTCCGCTTTATTTTTGGAAATTCATTTTCCTTTTGAGTTTGAATTAGGTTTGACCTTAGCATTGACTTCTTAGGAAAATAGATGGTATTCCATAAAAGTACTAACTAGGGTCAAAATTACAATATGAGGTTGTTAGGTTCTTTGAAATTAATTTTGACCTCTCCCCGTCGGATGGTGCGAAGATCCGACGTTAATTACATTGAGATTTCTCGAATACCCTTGATTATCGTCATAGCAATCCATTGAAACAGAAGACATGCATCCACAAAAATAAACATTCACACATAGGAGAAAACAGCCCCATGAAATTAGTGGAATGCAAGAACTTAATCTGGTTTTGAATTTGATTTGAGTTGATTTTCATTTGAATTTGATTGATTAAGTTTGACTTGGATTTGATTTGGAAAGTGTGATTTCAGTTTGGTGTGTGAGTTTTAATTTGATTTGATATGATTTAATTTAATTTGAATTAATTAATTGATTTAAGTTTGTTTGGAATGAATTTTGTTGGAATTGAATTTAAATTTCAGTTGGGTTTGGTTAAAATTGATTTAAGTTGAATTTGTTTTGGGTGAATTTGACCCTCTGTGGGTTTATGCAAATTTCAGACTTTTAAAATGATTTGGGTTTGAGTTTGAATTTGATTAATTGAGTTAAGTTTAGTTCAGTTTGAATTGGTTAATTGATTTCAAATTTGATTTGGGTTTTAGACAGTTTGTTTGACTTATGGAATATGGTTTGTTGGAATGGGTTTAATTTGAGAAAACTTTGGGTTATGTTGGATTTGGTTTAATTTGAGTTTGTTAAATTTGTTAGAATTCAGTTGAATTTTATTTGATTTGGGGAATTCAGTTTGAGTTGGGTTGATTGGTTTTAAACTTGATCTGAATTTGATTTAGTTTGAGAGAAATTTAATTGAATGTTTCCAAATTTCGGATTTTTACAATTTTCAGATTTGCTTAGGGAAATTAGAGTTGAGTTTGATTTGATTTCAATTTTGTTTGATTTAGATTTCAGTTAAACCTGCAGATTCTGATAGCTTCTGGGTTCTCTTATGCAATTTTCAGATTTTAGCTAGCTATTATCAAGTTTATATAGATTTCAAAGTTGACTTGGATTTCAGATTTTGGAGTTCAAATTCTGCACTTTCTGTCCCCAAGTTTCTACATTTTAAATTCTACTCATCGCTCTGTTCCTTGTTTTGGACGCAAAGCTCAAATTCTGACCTCTTCAATCATCAAACTCCAAATTTTATCAATTCAAACTTCAGATTTTGGATTTTTTTATGCTCTGCACAAATTCAGATTCATTAAACCTCAGACTTACAGACCTCAAATTTCAAATTTCAAATTTTGGATCTTACATTCTGCACATTTCGCAGCCCTTAGATCCTTGCAAAGTTCAGATTTTTTGATTTTTCCAAATTCCAGACTTCCTGCAGATTTTGCATCTTTTTCCAAATTGCAGGTTTTCTTAAGTGGATTTCTGCACCAAAACAGATTTTCAGAACTTCAATCCTTCAGATTTTTCCGGATGTTTTAATTGTAGACTCTATATTTCAGAATTTCAGATCTCCCAGATTTCAGATTTTGAGATGGGTTCTGGCTTCTGGCGCCCAGGCTCTAATTTCTGGTTTTTTTTGGGTTTGTTGCAGATTTGGGTCACAAATCTAAGTCTGGCCTTAAAGGTTTGAGAATTCAGATTCGGTGTACGGATCTAGAATTCAGATTCTCTTGCTTATGAATTCAATCAAGCTTGTGATTTGTTTTGAGAGTGTTTTTTATTTGGGGATTTGGTTGTATGAAAATTCAGATTTCAGACTTACGGGTTTCAGATAATTTTTTTAAAGTCTTTTTACAGGTTTTAAATCTTCCAGAATCACTGAAATCTAAATGTTATAACATTTTTTTTTACAGTGTCATCTTTAGACATTTGCATTCCTTTAATTTCATGGGCTACTCTATAAGCTCCAATGACAATAATGACATGCAAAATTCAAAATTTCCATTTATTGGCAAATTTGAATACATATTACACATGGGATCATAAGAGACTTTGGCATGACCCCTTCCCCTCCAAATTGTTAATATATACCCCTCTTAGTAGGTGTAGTTTGATACTCCCTACTTCGGGGGGAGGATCGGTGGAAGATGGGAGCTTGCCCATTTCCCCGTCCGGGATCAAACACACCGGGGACATGCCCGAGTGCCCGTCCTTTGAGGTAACCTATGTGGAATAGGCTAACTCTTAATTAAATTTCTTTTCTCAAATTTTGATTAAGTTTGTTTTTTAAGGCCTTGATGGCCGGATCACTCCTCATTGGGCCAAGGTGACCATTTTTGAGCTTTGAAGGCCCTGGCGGCCAAACTGTCTTTATTGGGCCTTAAAGGCCTGTTTGGGCTTCATCAAGGCCCTGTCGGCCAGCTCTCTTAGCCCTGATGGCCTCTCTGGTTCTGTCCGGAGACTAGGCCTGGTGACTTGCTGAAACAAGGCCCTGGCGGCCTGATTGACCCTGGCCAGAACTGGGCTCTGGCTGTCTTAAAGAGATCCGCAGCACTTGGCCCTCATCTGATCCAGAAGATGGGACCGGATTGGGAGACTAAGGGACTGTTCAGAAACAACTTTGAGAGACTGGTTTAAAGAGGAAAACAGGCTCTAGCTACTGCCTGTTTAGGGTCTGCTTGGAGTGATTTAGGACTGGATTCGGGGTCTGATCAATGTGTGAAGTATGCCTAGTCCGAACATAATTTCAATGTAGGGGTGATTTAGGACTTAAAAGGACTGATATATGGACAGATTTATAGGATCTGAATGGGGTATTAGAAGGGATCGAATGGCATAATTGGAGGGCTTGTCCAGAGGGTTTTTTAAAGAAGGCTTAAAGAGAAGGCTTGAAGAGGGAGGGGGAGGATGTGATCGGACCCTCTATCCTTACCTTTTTCTCCTTCTTCTTCACCTTCCTTGGCTTCTTAGCAGTAGTGCGCAGCAGTCTTCTTGAGGCTGTCACCTATCCTTCTTCTTCTTCACGCAGGAGCTCCCCTCTTCACGTAAGAACACTCCAACCCCCTCTCTCTATCCGGCAGGCCTCTTTTAAAGAGAGGAAACTGTCCAGCGCAACCTCCCCCTCATCATGGAGGAAGTGGAGATCATGGGAGTAGTGGCCGCAGTGGGAGGAAGGTCAGTTTACTGACCCCCCAAGTTCCTTTTTCTCTTTCTTTTTTTAAGCCTTCTGAAAATTCTGGAAGTCAACATTTGACTTGGCCAGGAGATGGATAGTACGTGGCTTCTCCTATTCCCATAGTACTAAGTTGGACCTAATCAAATATTTGATACCATTAAGACCCAATAAGAGGTGGATCTAAAACTTAAGTCATATTCAATCTGAGCCCTTGATCTAAATCTGATCATGAGATGATATCCTGGCCCTTCTTTACTCTCCATGATCCAATACCAATAAGAAACCATTAAGACAGGATCCAATAACTTAAGTTATGTCAAATCTGGGCCCTTGATCCAAATCAGCCTTCATCTGTTTCAATCCCAGCCCTCCTTTATCTCCCATAGTCCAATTATTATTGAAGAAGCAGCACGAGAGAACCTAATAACCTAAACAAGTTCGATCATCTTCTCATTTGACCCATCTGTTTTAAAGTGTGTGCCGACTTTGCAATTTTTCAAATTTTGTCCACAACTTTCCACATATAGATTGGATTGATGATCCAACTTTGATGTTGTTCATCCTCGGAAGTCTGCGCGGACTTTCTTCGGGTGACGCCATATGTTAATGGGCCGTCTGGATTTGTTCGGCCCAATAGGGGGCAAAACGGTCATTTTTTCGTCCGGAGTCGGATTTTGACATTCAAGGCACCGTTGTGAAGCTCTCCGTCGAGGCAATATCGGTAGCCTTGGTTTGGTCATTTAGGCCCACCAAGCCCACATAAGGACCGCCTAAAAGTCCACTTTCATTGTTTTGCCCATATCTTGCGAATACAAGTCGATTTCTGATCTGACTTTAATGTTGCTCAATATGGAGCTTGGCGGACTTAATGATGCACCAAGATATTATTGGGCCTATCCCGAATTGTCCAAACCTACCAAGGGCGAAAGAGGTCATTTTACCGTTCGGGTACCATCCGAAATCGGATTCTGACATTCAGAGTACCGTTGCGAAGCCCTCAACTGGTACAGCCCCATGGACCCACTTGTTTGTTTTCCGGACTTGATATGCCCTTATTAAGGCCATTCGAAAATTGACTTTCAGTGTTTTCCTCATAACTTTCCAAATATGGGTCGGATTGCCGATCTGACTCTGTCATTGTTTATCTGAAAGTCAAGTAGACCTTTTGGTGGTGCCACTTTTCTTTGGACCTTCCCCAGATTGCCTGAATCCCACAAGGGCAAAACGGTCATTTTACTGTCCGAAGCCAGATTTTGACATGTGAGGTGCCGTTGGAAATGTCTTGACTGGTACAAATGGCCGCGAGCCCACTTGTTTTGTTATTTGGGCCCATTAAGCCTACCAAAGGCCATTCGGGAGTGTTTTCACCGTTTGACCCATAACTTGTTGAATTCAAGTCGGATTTTCGATCCGACTTCGTCGTTACTCAAGTTTGAGCTAGACGGACAATATGGTGATGTCTGACCGTTATCAAGTCATCATCTAGCTGGTCGAGCCCAATAAGGCTTATTGGGCCCATTTGGCCCTAAATGTGATGAAAAGTGGATCACACTTGCCTGTTCAATTTTCTTTCTTGTATTTTGCCCAAAACTTGCTAGTTCTGGATGTCATGACATTTTTTGGGTGCCAACAGTCTTCATCTCTGAAAAATCTCAAAAAATTTATTTTGTAAAAACAAATGAAGAAGCACAGCTGCGAAAAATGAAAAATATGCTCTTCAATTGCCACTGTTTTTGAATTAATTCCACTGAAATGAACCCTGTAAGGAATTGCTTCAATTGCTTCTCTGGGTGCTGAATCTTGATCTATACAACACGTTGTAGCTCCTGTATCAAGTATTGCATTGATTTTCAACAACAATTTCAGAAGTTAATTCAGGAGTTAGAAGAAGCAGGACATATTGGTAAAAATTCAATGAAATTTTGGTCACAAAACAAGGTAACCTGTTACCTAGACATCAAAAATCCGGATTTAACCATTGAAGAAAGACCAATGAAACATGCGACTCCTCAAATGCAAGACTTATTCAGAAAACATATTAAGGCTCTTCTTGATATTGATGTCATACGACCAAGTACAAGTAGACACAGAACAACAACATCCATTGGTTACTCAGGTACTAGAATTGACCCAGTAATTGGTAAAGAGGTCAAAGGAAAAGAGAGATTGGTCTTTAATTACAAAAGACTTAATGACAATACTCACAAAGATCAATATAATCTGCCCGGAATCAACACTATTATTCAACGAGTAGGAAATAACAAAATCTACTCAAAGTTTGATTTGACAAGTGGATTCCATCAAGTAGCTATGTATCCGGAATCAATTTCATGGACAGCATTCTGGTCCCGGGTGGATTATATGAATGACTAGTTATGCTATTTGGTCTTAAAAATGCTCCTGCAAAATTTCAACGAAAAATGGATAATTGCTTCAAAGGTACAGAACAATTTATTGCAGTTTATATTGATGACATCTTAGTATTTTCAAATTCTGAAAAAGAGCATGCTGAACACTTGAAAATTATGCTCCAAATTTGCAAAATAAATTGTCTTGTTCTCAGCCCAACAAAAATGAAGGTAGCAGTACCATCTATTGAATTTCTTGGATCAACTATTGGAAATCGGCGAATCAAACTACAATAACATTTCATCAAAAAGGTTGCTGACTATAATGAAGATATGCTAATGGATAAAAAGGGCCTACGCTCATGATTGGGCCTACTCAACTATGCACGCAACTACATTCCTCATATGGGAAGACTGCTTAGGCCATTATACTCTAAAGTAAGCCCAACAGGAGAAAAGAGGATGAATCAACAGGACTGGGCCTTGGTAAGAAAAATCAAAGGTATGATCCAAACCTTACCGGATCTAGAACTTCCTCCCAAGAAATGTTTTATCATTCTTGAAACTGATGGTTGTATGTATGGATGGGGAGGCATTTGCAAATGGAAAAATCAACAATATGACCCAAAGTCTGAAGAAAAAATCTGTGCTTATGCTAGTGGCAAATTCAATCCACCAAAACCAACCATTGATGCAGAGATACATGCAGTCATGAACAGTCACAATAATTTCAAGATTTATTATCTTGACAAAGAAGCAATATTGATACGCACAGATTGCCAAGCAATTATTAACTTCTTCAATAAATCTGCACAAAATAAACCCTCAGGAATTCGGTGGATAGCTTTCACAGATTTTATCACGGGTCTCGGAATTAAAGTAAAATTTCAGCATATTACAGGTAAGGATAATCAGTTGGCTGATGCTCTTTCCCGGCTTGTTTATAGCTTAATCCAAGAAAAAAAAAAGAATGGCAAGCAGCCAAGCACAACAACCAATACTGAACATACTAGAGCAAGCCCCGACAGAGGAAAAGATCAAACCCAGCAACAAAGTGGCACACGAACTAGGACAAATAATTCAAAAGCTGATGAGTATGAAGCGTCTATCCAAAGGCTCAGAACTGCACTATCCCTTGGAGGAATCAGCTTGGCACAGCTGGAAGAAACTAAAGAAGAAAGACGAAAAATCCAAGAAGCTGCCTGTAATGAGATTCGATCCAACCTGGATGGATTGGACCAAATCTACCAACTTAAGGAAGATCAATTCAGAAGATGGAGTATTAGAGATAACTACTGAGGCGACATCACACCCATCATCCAGCTGGTAAATAAAGAATTCAAGACAACTGTCCGGCTACTAAAAGAAATTCTTCTAGAGATAAAAGAATATAATATCTGAAGTAAATGGTGGGCCACCCCACTAACCCTCAAAGCAGACGTGCTGCAAATGCCACCCACTACATGGCAGGCGTGCCTTAAACACACTATCTTTATGCTTTGAGTCATGTCGAAACAGTATGCCTAAAAAGCATCCAAAGGCTGCTGTCCATGTGCGGTACTATTTCAGTCCGGTATGTCAAAAACCACGGTGCCCATGGTTTTGCGCACATGGTTTGGTCTGTCGTTTGTACACATGGGTATCTGTAAAGAGTTAAAGATAAGGATGACGAAGGCACCCTGTAAAAACCCCATGTAAGTCCCTCTTTGCAGGACACACAGAGTCGTCTGCTCACAAGTCCCACTTAGAGATTAGAAGGTCTGTAAAGAAGTCAAGAGTTTGTAAGTCGTTGCATGTAGTATGTACTTCTCTAGTTCTTTGGTACTTATCTTCATTCAACAACGATCCTCTCTGCCCTCTCATAATCATACATATTTAAATAAATAATCATATAGTTCTTGAACTACCTAAACAATTAGTATTAAATAAAATACAATAATTATTAATTGTTTATAATTAATTGTTTGTGTGATGGAAAGATAGAAATATTTTCTCTTTGCATACATAAATAGTTTGTAACTCTTTTTCTCACTTTTTATTAAAACACCTTCAACCTTGAGGTTAATTTCTTTCTCTAGGTGAGGCGGTGAGCGTAAGACTCACACGTTGAAAATCATAAGCCTCATGTTTTGCCGATAAGGTGTAAGTCTCACCAATGTGATGAAGAGCCTCGCCTTGAGACGTAAGCCTTAGGCCTTAGCACCTCAAGGCATAGCTTTTTTAAACAATGGATAGGTGCTTATAATAAAATCGATGTAATATGTGATGAACGTATTAAAAAAATATGAATAATGCTTTAAGTTCTTTTCTCTATAAGAGGTGGAATAGAATAACCCGGTTGAACTGTAATCATCATATGTCTGTAATAATTGTAAACAAATTGAAAGAAAAGTAAGTGAGATGATATGAACAAGTTAAACGTAGACTTAACAAAGCTCTAGTTAAAAAAAGTGTAACATATCAAAATAATATAACTGAAAAAGTGTGGTATACCTAACTTAACTTAGAAAAGAGTAATTCAATATGATTTAAATGATACTATCTCTAAAGAAATAACTCAAAATTGATGTGAGGAGTGGAGGAAGCGAAACCCAGATAATTTGTGACTAAGACAAGTTGATTTGAGTTGTAGTTAAATTTGCAAATTCTCCACAATATTCTTTGAAATGTCACTATAATCACTCTCAAATGTTTCAGTGACATTTCCTCATTTTCATAAATTTATGTTTTTCCTAAATTTTATGTTTTTTCAATTATTATTATATTTTAATTAGAACGGTCCAGATCAGCCAAAATTGGATGTGGTTTGCTAAATTGGGTGATCTGATCTAGATCAGGTACATAGCAGATTCAGGCTGGTCGGCCTTGGAGGTGGAAGGTATGTGCGCACACATGGTCCAGGATCAGCCAAAAAAGAACTGTTCTCTTCTGTCACATGCTTGAGTCAAGCGAGTTGTACACAAAAGATAGAAATGACAAAACACCTATAGGTAAATACAGGAAAACAGCTAGAAATGGTGCAGTGCCCGCTATTTAACATGAGGTATCTAGGCAAAGCTTAATTCACATCAACAATTTAATACTCAGAATATATGACATACAAGTTTAATATGTTAAAATATATGATATACACTTTTAATATGCTCTTTTTTACATTTAACAACACCAGAGTATGCGCACATGAGAGCACATAATGTAAGCAACAATTGAAGATGTAAGCAAAAAAGAGAGGTAGAATTTGCCGTAGGCTACTAGATGTAAAACTAAGCCTAAAATATTCAAAGAACAAATGTCCCCTGAAGGGCTAACTATTTGCTCATCCGTGTCACTCCATACAATTATGTGTGCATGCCATGCCCTAAGTCCTGAAATGATTAAATCTGGCACCCGTGAAGGCTGACTTGATCAAGTAATAAAAACAAGTTCTAGGTTTGTTAAGCTCAAAGTAGATGATAAGGCTGCTTAGCTTAGCATTTAATTCCCCTGCTGGTTATCCACTAGAAAACGCTGCAATAAAGTGAAACAAAGCTGTCGTGAAATAACTTGTCCATATCATAATTCTTTTCATAAATTTAGGTCAAGTGTCATCCTATCATACAATGAGCTCATTACCTTATCCAGCCACAAATCCACTAAACATAGAAGTATATTTTGATGAACAGAAAGGCCTGCTTGTTGAAGGGCAAGAGCGAAGGATGGTTCGGATGCTAACTGAGCCAGATAATTGGTGTTCATAACAAGGAGCCTTGCGATAATAGCACCAGAGAATGTTCGAACTGCTATTTTAGAAGGATTAAGATCATCTCCACCAGTCAAACATATAACAATCAGCTTCTGCAAGGCACAGGCAAGTGTAAGAATAGTTTGGGACAGTACATAACCTGAAAAGGAAACACATTGTCTGAAAAGCTAAGTAACCTGAAGAGTTGCACCAATAAGAGGTGGTGTTTCTGCAGGAAAACACTGTAAGTAAAAAAAAAAAGCCATCAGAGATTGTCTTCAGAAGAAAATAAAGTAGACATTAGCAACCTAGGGAGAGAACATTCTTTACATGTTAAATAGAATAGAATGTCAAGGAGTTCTCTGTACGTAAAATGAATCATGGTGCGCTAGGTCGGCCGACTCGGTCGGTTTTTGGGCCAACCGATCCCGACCTGGCCCCACGACCCCGACCTGGTTGATATATTTAAATAATTTTTTATTATTTTTTTCCCAACCCCGGCCCGACCCGGGTTGCGACCCCAACTGACTCGGGTCGGTTTTAGGCCTGACCGACCCGGTCCCGACCCCGCCTTCCTTGAAATGAACAATTACAAGTGGGGCAGAAAAAAACTTATTTGAAGGTGACGTCAACTTGAGCATAACAGTTCATTGGAAATGAGAGAACATGCAAAAAGATATTATATCTGTACTCGAGAGAGTAAAGAGAAAACAAAGCAAACTTTGCAAGAGGATGCAAGCCACCTTCCCCTAAGACAAGAGACTCCAAATATAAAGCCACAAAAGTACAACAGCATCATAAGAATGATACAAGTTTTATTGGTTCACAAGATACATGGTCATTGATGGCAAGGATTGCCGTCTCGGACCTCGGTTTCATCTCGGAAGACGAAAGAGGAGATCTCGTGAGATTCTCGGAAAAATCTCGAGAGATCAGATCTCAAATTTCATTTATGTAGGGTATGCCTTACTCAAGAATTGCCATTTTGCATCTAGATTTATCTCATAGATACATAATAGAAGAGATCTCGGAAAAATCTCAAGAGATTGGATCTTGAAAATAACAATCATGTTTAAGTGTAAAATGTCATGTAATCTCTTCAAAAAAAAGAGAATTCATATTAAACATCAAAATAAGATACGAGAGAATTAAAAACATAATACAAAGAGGGTGAATTTTTGTTAACATGAGACATACAAGAGATTTATATTAGACTAAAACTTCATCTTGAACAATATGGATAGGAGATTGATGACATCTTGGGTCAATAATACATATATAGTCATAAAAATATTAAGTTATAAAATTTTATCAAAAAATAAAGTTTAGATTAATATTTATATGGATTCCATAATAAAATTGAAAATATATGAATCAAACTTAACAAGGTCATCTAACAAGTTAGGAGTAGTAATAGGTGGAGGAGATCAAGATACTAAAGATATTACATAGATATTCTCGTTTCGGCGATCTCGTTTCTCGGACGTGTGGAGAATAAGAGACTCTCGGGAGATCTCGAGAGATTCTCGGGAGATCACATTCCATGATTGATGGAATGCCCTGTTGGAGACTGAAATCATGGTTGAAGTTGCTCTTTTCCATCCAAAGCAACTGCAGGACAGCTGGGAGACAACTTTCCATTACTACCTTCCCTGTATGCCTGTCCTTTATTCAGCTATGATATTAAGTTAACAGCTGCAGAACAGTCTTGCTGACCTGTTAAGATGATGCCTCAAAAAACCTTCCACAATATAGAGGAGATCTCAAAGTGAACATAGATGTGATCCATGTTATCCTTGCAGCAGCCACAAGAGATGCAGTGAACATTCTGCCAGAACATATATTTGAATTTATCTCCTATTGGTAATGTTCCCCAGGCTACACAACAATTTTCTGATCATTATGAGAAAAATATTCAATGTTGCGAATTTGCGATCATACCATTTGCCTCATGGAATGAAGCTCATGCCCAACATGCTACAAGCGACCTAACTCAGTCTCCTGCCCAACCTAACTCAGTCTCCTGCCCACCCTTCAGATAATGTCGCTTGATTAAGAATGCTCAAAAGCTTTAAGGCTGCATCTGAGACACTATGAAGAAGGGATTAAGACAAATAATCCATTCTCACCATTTTCATCACTGTTGAGAAAAGTGAAGATTATAACCTACCAGAAGCTGCCAAGAGCTGCTTCTTAATTGATGGAGAGAGGATTTGCTTCTCTCTCCTGGTCCTGGGTAAGAATACCCTGATTCAAAAGCCGAAGCACCAAGTCTAGTTTGCATACACTTTTTTACTGTCAGGGATCACGTTACAATCATTAAAATCCACTCTAAAAGTATACCCAACACAAGCCATTGGAAACTGATCAATTTTGCTTTATTAAAGTTCCTACCTAGACAAAAACTTCATCCTGGTTGACTCCTCGTCTGACTATTCATATTCCAGAGAATCTTGTGCCTATCTTTATAGAAACCACAGAGGGGTGGGAAAGCCAGCTGTAGTTGGGAGCCTCCCCACCAAGGGTCCTCCAGAATGTACACTGGCTTCCTCGAACCTCAATCCATGTAGAGCATTGACACGTCCAAAGGTTTGAATATGTCCTTTCAAATTTTGAATAATTTATTAACACTACAGCTATCACAATTCAATAGTTTCTCAGCAGTTCAATCTGCTTCTTACAACACCTGCCCAAAGACCATTTTCTTGAGAATCTAGTCTCTGAGCCACTGGAACGTGAGAGCCAAATTAATAGCTTCCAGAGAGTAAAGCTTGTTCCCCCCTCAAAGCTGCCACAAACATTCTCCCACACCGAAGTATGAAAACCTTTCTTTTTCACATTGTCACTCAAAAAGAATCTGTCTCTTAATGCTTTTAACTTCCTTTGGATAGCTACTAGTAACTTGAAAACAGGGTTCGCAGTAAATAGGCAAGTTAGAAAGTACCTCCTCAGGACGAACCCACCTTCTATAGTAAAGGGTTTTGCTTTCAGCTTTCAAGTATATCATTGAACATGCTGCTTTTTATCCTCAATGGGGCCAATGGAAGCCCAAGATATTTCATTGGCAAAGAGCATCGTTGTGTGCCTAACATAAATGATATCTGCTGGATAGGGTAGTCATTCAGCTTCAGGCTGAATATCTTAGCTTTGTTGTTGTTTTCACTTTGAGTCCTAAAAAAGATTGCTTCAAGCAGCATAATCTCGATTGTAAGGTTTACCACAATCTTCCTTTGCCACGGTAAAAAGGATTGTATCATAGGCAAACTGACGAAATTTGAGTTGCTAAGCAGGAATCCATTAACAAGTACAAAACACCTACTTATACCACCCAAAATGTAACATTTCAGACCACAACTTCCAAAAGGCTGGGACGACTGCAACATACAACTAACAGAAAGACACTATCTGCAATCTTTTATTTGTCAAGGATCCTACTCTGCCATTTCACCACAGTTAACTCCAAAAATTGAATGCAAAATAAGCTTCAAGAACTTGTGGCTTCACAGGTTATAAACAAGTAAAGATGGTTCTAACTTCTAAGTTGTGCTCCTCCAAAAGCAAATAATAAGATCCAATATCATCAAGAAAGTGCATTGTGATGAGAACCGAATCGGGGTTCAAGAACCGATTCATGATGAGTACCGAATCGGGACGCAAGAACCGATTATTGATTTTCAAATTTTATGTAGACTTTGATTTTAGATTGATATTAGGTCCATCTAAATAATTTTTCCAAATTTTAGATTTTTCTAAGATGTCTAGTCATTTTTTAGGCATTTTAGAATCATGAGTCTTATTTTCTAGTTTTAAAATAAATTTTTACATTTTATTGTGAGGCAGCCACTCGGTCCTGTAAATAGGATCTAAGTTCCCCTATGTACAGGAGATGATGAATAATATTGAGTTGATTTTGGATTTCTGTTTCCGGTTCCCCCCCCCCAAGCAATAACCCTCGGCTTCATTCTCTCTCTCTCTCTCTCTCCTCCTGATGGCGATTCGACTGCTTGCTAACTGTCTTCCTCCCCTGGCGATGGCGAAACCCTAGCTTCTCTTTTTCGGCTCCGATCTCCCTCTCCGATGCTCGAATCCAGTAGCTCCTTTAGAGAAAAGTGTTCTTCGTCCCTTGATCTACATTTTCCCTCTCTTCTCACACACTGTTGATGAGATTTGGCTGCTCCTAAAGCAACCGAGGTTGCTGCTGTGGTGCTCTACTTCACGTTTGGACTTCCTTCTTCCTCCTACGGCTACTAGAGATTGGTTCCATGCTAGAAATCTTTGTCCCTGCAGCTCTACATTCCGAAGTGGATCATTCGATGTTGGATTTGAAAGAAGAGTTCTCCTACGCTTCGGTTGGTCCCAGATCTGCTCCCATTCAGCTCGAGCTAGCTCATTCTTAGCTGGATCTTCGAGTTGGTATGACTGTTGACACAAACGGTAACCCTAACTCTCCAATGCTATCTCTGAGTTCCTCCCTCATAGATCTGGTAATGCAACGCATTTGGTGGGCTTGGAATGATACTCCGACAAAATACTTCTGATTGTCTGCTGTCTCCTTGAAGTTGAATGTGCTTCTTAAAGAAGCTTGCCCGGATTTGAACAGTTCGGAAGACTGGTCCATTTCCAGTCATTTAGATAACTTCGGATTGGACAGAGCTCAGCTCTATGGCATGCTGAACAGTTTCTTACTTGTTGAAATTCACTGAGTTTGTGGCCGGATATTCTATCTACTGTATGCCTGTGTGTTTAACTGCTATGATGATCTTGAGCAACCAGATTCTATCCCTTGATGACAGTGTCATACACTGTAATTGACTGAGAAGGGAACCAGAACCCGTTTTGGCTGAGAATTGTTATATAAACTAAAAAGTGATGAGTGAGATCCCTTGAAATGTCCTGGTGACTTGGTTGACAAAATCAAGATGCCAACACCATTTTTTACAGATTTCCCTGAGATCAGTGGATTCTGAAAATGAAGAAAGGGACTCCCTAATTCATAGGCCATGATGCAAATCTGAGCCTATTATGTTTCCTGGAATACACTGTTCTGATCCTGTTATTGTATATCCTAGTTGCTGTGTTCCCGGTTGTGATTTTTCTGACAGGAAACAACAAGGTTGGCTCTCTTTGGACTTGATTACTGTGAAAGAAAATTCTCTCTATTCCTAAGGTGGCCAGGAGAATGTTTGTGGTTGATACAACCTTGGTCCGTTCTGGTGATATCTTGATTCTGACTGAGTTCTGGAGTTCCTCGACCCTATTATGTTGTAGATATTGGTGATATTATTTATGATATGCTTGCTCCTGTTTTAACCCTGCTTTGGATTTCAATATACAAGACTGGTCCTCTCCAGTCAAATTGATTCTGGCTGCGGTTGTTCTATGATATTATCTTGCTGTTCATTTTGAGTTATGTGCATACGTTGACTGGTCCACTTCCAGTCGGAATCTGAGCTTCCGATCTTGTTACTGCGGAGTTATTAAACTGTTTTCTTCTCTGAACTGATCGGGATTGACTTGGAATTTTCTTGGAACCCACGGTAATGGCAACTTCCAGAATTGCCTACATTTTATGAATGAGAAAATGATGATGAAACCAGGTAACAGTGACTTGGTAGCTTTAATTAGTTGCCAGTTACCGTTTATTGAGATGTTTCCTGAAAAATGATGAACATAATCTAGTTTCCTGATTCTCACCCTCTGGCTATGATGAAATTTTTCTGAGCCCTGCTATTGAGCACATCAAATAACTGAGATTTATTTCTTGATTGCTGCTGTGGGTGCCTTATTTGTTGAACTTCAAAAACTCTTGGATGTCAGCATATTGGTTATAGTGTTCATTAGACTGTTGAATCCTACTTGTTAGCATTTCTGTTGGTACTTTGATTCCTGTTTGGTCTTTCTACCTGCTGGTTATACTGTTGGGTTATTTCTGAACTTAGAAAAATGGGACCCCCGGTCCCGTCTCGCATCACATCGACTCCTTGATATTTTTCCAAAGATACAATATACAACATTCACTCCCATAGTCCCATGAATTATAAGATCAGCATGGAAGACAATATCACATCAGATCGGTAGGTATCGGCCTATTGGTTAGGTCTACCATCTGCAAATCTGCTCATACAATGGATTGGGCGGTCCGACAAGGGGGAACAACTATGGGTGATCCAGCCTGCTATGAAACACTAGATTGGCATAGTGTCAACCGATTTGAGCCATATTCAATAATTTTTATAACCTTTAATCTAGTCTAATATTTCTAATTTTGCAAGATGATGTTTCATGGTATATGATGTTTGCAGACAATATTTGTTTTGATAATAAGACACAAGTAGAAATGAATAAGAAGTTAAACTTGTGAAGAAACACTTCAGAGATTAAGACTTTTAAAGCAAGTAAAACTAAGATAGAATACCTGCAACATAAATTCAATGAAAATCAAAGAGAAGAAGATGAGGGAGTTAGTTTGGATGGAATAATATTATCATAAAATACTTGGTTAAGTATTTTAGATCAATTATTCAAAAAGATAGAGAATACGATGATAATATTAGAAATTAGCTACAAAAGTTCAATGCAATCACAAGATTTGATTAAAGTTGAAATGAAAATTTTATCTTACAACTATAAAACCTGCAATGCAATGTTATATGGTAGTGAATATCGAACAATAAAAAAAATCTACTTCCAAAATAATTGTTATTAAAAAAGGAACGTTAAGATAAATGAGTAGTCATACTATATTAGATAGAATAAGACATAAATACTCAACTCATAAAATGTGGGAGTAACGACAATTGTAGATAAATTTAAAGAGGAGATTGAGAAAGGATGAACATATTAAATGTAGACCCAAGGAAGCGCCAAATAGAAAAGTAGAAAATATTAAATAATAAAAATAACAAAAGATGTGGTAAACCAAAGTTAACTTGAAGAAAGGTAATTTAATATAATTTAGATGATTTAAATATCTCTAAAAAAGTAAGTAAAAATTGATGTGGGTGAAGAAATAAAATCCATAAGGCCAACCCCAAATAGTTTTGAGATTAAGACTTTGCTGAGTTGAGTTATTTTAAACATTATGTTTTTATTTTACATCAAATACCAATGTAAAAGTCACAAAAAAGATAATTAAATACTATATTCTCCAGAAGAAATTAATTTAATACCTGGAAAAAATTAACCTAAGACAGTTCACAAAATAGGAAATACCAGTGTTAACATAAAAGAGTTCATAAAAAGCAATTAATGAGCCCTAAAAGTTATCACAGAACAGAACCATCTATAATCAAGTTAAATATAAGCCCTTTGCCACACTCTTACCTCCTATTAAACTGACTACAATTTTCTCTCACTACGATATTAAGAATTCACATTAAATACATTTTAACGAATTTTTTTATCTTAAATGATAAATTGATAATAGATGAGTCCTTTTAGTTTTTTTCATTGTTTTTAGTTACATTTGGATATTTACATACAAATAAATTAATTGAAATGGGATTCCTATCAGGCCATATTGGATAACTATCAGCAAACAACAGTTGATACATATTTATCAGGAGCAGACGTATTCACTCCCAATAGCCAATACTTCATTTCTTGAGATTGGGATCGACCCTTGCTGACCCAAATGGGGGAAAGCTCAATCCTAGAACCAATTTCTACAGGGAAGGGACTGAAAAAAGCAGATCGATCGATTATGATCATAAAGTCATAATATCTCCATATTCATATCTAAATAATTATTATGTTATTTTTAAAACTTTATTTTTATATCTATTCTTGTGGAGAGAGAAATAATCCCTCTATATCTAAGATGTTAGGTAATCTCTAATATGTGTCGCTGTGCACAAAATCTTGGGTACTCATTTGATGAGACAAGTCATCTGTATAAGTTTTGTCTTCCTGATGCAACACAAAGGTAGCAATAATTCCAATCACTGTGTTTGCTGAAGACCACAAAAATCTACTTTGTCTATGTCTTGGTCTTCATTACCGGGTTGTGCATGTGGTGATGATGGTGGTGGATCAATATACATACTCAGTACCACGTTTTTACATTTTCCTAATAATTTGAACCCTAAGAAGGGTGATGCTGGTCTTTGCCTTTTCTTAACCTTTTTTTTTGTAGAAGAAGTTGAGTTGGAATAACTACTGTAGGTAAAACAACTGCTGAAGTATCTCCTTGGGGCTCGGGAATCAAGTTCTCCCTCGGCTAAGCACAATCATTTGGGTTGCATGTCAAAATAAGCCTCTCATTTTCATTTAGGTAAGCTCTTATCTATTTTCTTACCTTGGCCAGGATCTTGTTAAATTTCTTTACATTGCCACTAAACCAGAAATGTGTTGCTTTAAGCGAAACAAACTTCCATTCATCTCCTTATGGCACCATTTATATTGTACTTTTGCCATACCAACCATAAATCCATGATCCCATCCGATAATACAAGATCTGGTAAATCCAACCACAGTGTTCTTGATGGACCAAATTCCTACACAAAACATATCTGAGAGAATATTAATTAAAAAATATGAAAAATAAAAAATATCAATAATCTTGAAAAAATGCAATGTGTCTCTGATGATGGTTCCAGCAAGAACCTATGGCAATGGTGGAAGCACCAGCGGCTAATCAGTGAGTTCCGATGGTGAATTGGTGATATCTGGTGGCGAGGGTAAGATTTCGAGACGGGATAGCGAGATCCAGCAGAAGGCCAATGATATCCAACAGACCAGTGGCAGGATGGTGAGATTCAATGTTAGATTGATAAGATCCAGTGGCAAATTGACAATATCAGGGGGGCAGGTTGTGAGCTTTGATGGCAGGATTCAAGCTCTGACAGCAGTAGGGAGCTTGTGGCAAAGGGAGGGAGAGCTTCAAAGCTCATGTGTACAGAATCGGGACGTTTAAGTCCCGATAGGAATCAAATCAGTTCGGATCTGGCTCGGTCTGAACTGGTCCATTTATTTGTCAGATCACTGACAATTCTGATCTAGATCGGCTCGAATTGGCCAATCCATGCTCGATCCAGCCAATTTGGGGCAATCTAGGGGGAAGTCCAAGGTTGGATCAGGCCCCTCTGGATTTGAACGGCTGATCTGGTAAACCATGTTTTTAAGGACTGTTTTTAGTTTTTTTATATTTTCAACTAAGAATGGTGGTAAATCACCCAATTAAAAGTCCCATTTCTATATACTTTTGCTCTTTTGACTAGAAATTACACAAAAAATGTGGGCTTATTGCTTTGGGTCGACTATCTGAAGTTTTTTCATATCCTAACTAGTTCTTTTAGAATTGTCTCTTGTTTCTAGTTGTGCATATGCTCCATAGCATAGCTGGGAAGAAGGCTTTCTAGTTCTGAAAATTTGCCAGTCAGGTTTCTGTGCGGCCCAATTGAATATGACCCGGTGACCTTTGCAGATTCTTGAGAAAATCTAGTGTCATTGTCCAATTTCTGAAATTCCAGTTGCTGGCTTCTTCAAGATCGTGGTTGCCCTGAAGTTGTAGTGTTGCAGCCTAGTGCAACTGTTTTTTGCTACTGATGCTGTTCCTGCAAGGTCCTCAGCGTTGCAGCCATGGTGGCACCTCATTGATTGAGCTCCATCCAGCAATAAAAGCGCATGTTGCTTTCTGATATTTTTCTGCTGATTTTCAGTCAAGCATCTCACTCAAGAGGTGGTTGCATATTTACATATTAGATATAATCCTCGAGTCTCATGCCAGCCAACTGATTTCCAAAATGCATCTGATGGCTAATCGTGTATTTCAGCAAGGATTAATGTGGGGCTACGTAGCAAGTGCCTCTTGTGAAGACAGGTGATTGATCAACCACTATACCCCCTTCCCTGATCACAAAAGAAAAAGGCCACTCCTGCCAGTGGAGATATCATAGCTGCCTGGTGTACATGTCAGGAATACAGTTTTAGTTTACAGCCCCTATGGACAACCATTGTTTATTTGTAAACCCCCAGGTAACAGCCAGCCATATCATGAACAAGGCTCAGAGAAACCAATATTTCATACAACATCATGAATATTATTTCAGAAAGGATTAATGTGGGGCTACATAGCAAGTGCCTCTTGTGAAGACAGGTGATAGATCAACCACTCTACCCTCTTCGGCCTTCCCTTATCACAAAAGAAAAAGGCCACCCTGCCAGTGGAGATATCATAGCTGCCTAGTGCAAGGATCGCCGGATCGGGATCGGATCCTGGATCGGTGGGGTCCGATCCGATCCGGATCGGATCGGATCGGACCGATCCAGGCCGATTCCAATGGAGCCAGACCGATCCAGAATCGGTCTGGATCGGTTTTTTTTTTTTTTTTTTTGCTTTTCGAAAAAATATGGAAAAATCGCGAAAAAATCAATAAAAATACATAGAACTAAGGAAAAATGTGAAAAAAAATATAGGGAACACTCATTCATATAAAAAATTAACAATCAATCATATAGAACACATATCACTATATCACCAATCACACAATAGAACACATCATTCCCCAAATAAGATACATGTTTTTACCAAACAAACAATCATACCCAACTCCACAAAATTGTACAACACATTCTTCTTACCACTTATATTACATTGCGTGAAATAAACAAAGAAATACATTATACATATGCATCACCACCAACTATGGTAACGTCCGGAGTAGGATGGATCCGGATACGGATCTTCGTCCTCGGGTAATTTTGATTTTCCGCAAATCTCCATTGATTAGTCGGTCACCATAATTGGCCCGTATCCATAAGAAAATAAAGACGGGCCATGTCGGTAAACTCATAAACTCCCGATCGGCCGGAGGTGGAGGTAAAAAAGACGGTGGAGGTGGATACAGCCGTGCTCACCGTCCGAGGCGGGCTCGGATAGGAAGATGCAAACTCGTCAAAAGCATTCAACCTCGTCCCGCCGTCCGCCGCCCTCGCCACTCGAATACGAGTGTCTTTTATCACTCAAATCATCTCGGGACTCGCTCCACTTGTCCGAGCACTACTAGTAGAGCCACCCTCACCTCCGCCACCCCCACCTCCACCTCCACCCCCCGTACGTTGCCGTGTGGGTGGCACAAATTCTTCTTCATCCTCATCCGATGAAGGTGGCCGAGTGGTCTCGGTGTCAAGGGAGATGATGTCGCCGTTTCGATACTTATCTTCTTCCTCTTCAATGTAGTACCTCCTTGACTTGCTTCTTTGTGAAGGTAAGCATGCTTTCTTTAAAGCCCTAAATAATCCACCCGCCAGTCTTCTTGGTGGTGGTGGTGGTAGAAGGACCCGAACCGGGAATCCGAGCAGAGCCGTAGCCGCCGGGGCGGAGCCGGATGTCTCTCTGAGAAGCCGTAGTCCGGTGGATCAGAGGAGAGCCGTGCACGGAACTTGACTTTCTTCAACTTCTCGCATGTCTTCATCCTCACCAACAACGCTCGTCGCTCTCTCCTTCGGCCCACGATGCGTCGTTCGGTCGAACTCGGCTCTCCCTCGCATCCTTGTCTTCCACCTACGCCGCAGTGGATGTTCTTCTTGGAATAGATATTCCAAGTCCACATCCGCCCAGGACAAACCCCGAGTAGCTTGGGCCTCGTGCTCTTTCTTGGTACAATCCACCCCAGCGTGCAAATCTCTCGCTCCGATATCTTCTCGCCTATCTTTGATATTCTTTATCCTCACCCTCATATTGTAATGGCAAGAGACAAGCTTCTCCACCTTCGTCTTCAACCTATTTCTCCTCTTCGTATGAATAAGGTTGGAGGTACTTCAGTTTCTCCCGCACTGGGATGACGATGTGCTCTGACTTAGCACCCGAATTGCAACTGCAGCGAGTGGATTCCATCCAGTTCTGTTTGTCACCATAATCCACCACTCAACTGTAATTGTAAAGAACACAATTACATGCATCAGTAACATTATGTAAAAAAAAAAAACAATTAACGAAAGAGTCATTAATTCGGGTAAGCATATTACTAGGGGGGACCCTATCAGCTGAGTACCGCAAATCTGGATCCCCGTACACCCCAATCTTCGTGCTCGTATGAAGTCATCCGAAAACACAAACTAAAACAATTATCTTCTTGAGATAAAGTTAAAAGTTTAATTAATATGAAACGTATTACTTACTTCAACCTCTGCACACGTTCTGTCTTCTTGGGTCTTACATAGTCGTTTAATTACAGATAGTGTGCCTGATAATACTTCACCATCATTACATACTTGGCCACCATACTGTATCCTTGGGTTGAAGAAGTACCCTGTAACAACATTATTATTCCTTTAGTTTAATAACAGTGGGGGTAATACACAAAATATAACTTGTAATCATTAGCATAATACACTACTAAATTATACCTGCTGCATGAGTGCTGTGGTGTAGGGTTTTGTCCCATCTGTTGTCAATCACCTTCCACCACTTCCTGAACCCCTTGGGATGCTTCTCTTTAATTTTCAACTTAGCTTTATCCATAGATCATCATACAAAAATTCTATCCGATTTTTGTCATTTGAATCCACCAACCTAAGTACCCGCACCAAAGGTTCTATGACGTAAAATAATCACCTTCTCCCACCACCTCCGTTATCTTCTATCAATCGCTCCATCTTTAACGGTATCTCATACCGATCCAAGAAGCTCTGTATGTATCCATGTACTCGATAAGTGGAGAGAATGAACCTTTTAAACTAGCCTTGTACCAGATAGGCTCTCTAATGCAATAAAATGGCAAGGGAATCTTGTGGGACCCGGTCCGATCAAATCACGACCATCGGTGTCGCCTCATTATACGTAAAAGGCGTGGATGGCCATAGATAAATGAGGTTATAAGTTGTCCTTGGTTGACCAAGGACTCGATGACAAGCATCCCTACCAATATCTTCTAACATCAAGTCAATAGAATGTGCCGCACAGGGCACCCAAAATAAGTGAGGTCGAGCCTCCATTAGCCTTTCCCGGCAGCCCTTATACGAGGCCTCATTGTCCGTGACAAACCGCACAATGTTGGCCTCCCCTATCTCATCCACCACATTGTTCATCAAGTCAATAGGTAACTGCATTCTTCACCCGGCCCGAGGCATCAACCGACTTCGTAAATACGGTGCCCTCGTAACAATACTCAAGGAAGTTTCTAAGTGCCCTCCTTGTGATTGCAGTACACCCATCACACATTACAGTGCGCCCCGTCTCCTTCCAGATGGTTT
Organism: Cryptocoryne crispatula var. balansae; assembly: GCA_036172225.1. Taxonomy (NCBI): domain Eukaryota; kingdom Viridiplantae; phylum Streptophyta; class Magnoliopsida; order Alismatales; family Araceae; genus Cryptocoryne; species Cryptocoryne crispatula. The sequence continues at coordinate 43,496,033 of CM069922.1, forward strand.
TGAGTCCATCTATCCATGAGGTCAACTCATCGACCTCCTCATCCAAGCCTCGTTTCATATATATACTTTGATGTCGGGGCTTTCAACCTGTGCCCGCCCTCACTCAATCGCATCAACCATAGTCTCGGAAATACGATCGGTGGCCGCATGTGCCGAGACACCTACAAATTCAAAAACAAGATAAGGGAAAAGAAAGGGTTGTTAATAATAGCTAAGCTAATAAATAATTCATATCGACAAGCAAATGCTAACCAAAACTTCAACAAATCTTTACCTGCATGTAGAAAGAACTTGACCATATGCTTAAGGGCTTTCTTTACGGCCCCGCCGATGCCTTCACCCCTTTAAATGCTTGTCTTATTCCCTCTCGACCTCTACCACCCTCCCTATACATCGCGGTGTCTCTCCGTCGGCATCGGTCGAACGAGAATGCGACCTCCGGGTCGGTGCTCCCGAACGTGCCTTGTCCCCGCCCCCACATCGATCGCGTCGAAGCCGAACCTCCCGCTCCTCGTCTTCGTTCCTCATCCTCACGGGCCTCGAGCCCTACTCAATGTTCTCCTAACTCGGGCATCTTCCTCATCCGATGAAGACGGAGAATCAACTTGGACCCTTTCGTGCCGGCCCTTTCCCTTTCTTGCCCTTTCCGGCCATAAGATCGGCGTCTCTCCGACCTAGCAACTCGTCATGTAGGTCTTGTCTCCCGACCACCTCACCTCCCTCTCTGATGCCCCTTCCGCTATATAAGCCCTCATCTCCTCCCCGGCTCGCCCGTACTTTATCACACTTCTTTACATTGCCACCCGTCCCGGCTATATGTTGCTCGAGCCGATACACACCTCCATTCATCTCTTTTTGGCACCACTTGCATCCGACTCTCTTCTATCCGACGAAGGAGATGGCCATGTTGCCATCCAATGTCACGAAATTCTGCGGGTCCGGTGCCATGCTCCTCGTCCGACATCTTATCTACAACACAAAACCATACCAATATTAGGCCAAGCAATTCCACCCCCCAATGGGGGGATTTTATGCTGCAGCCCCCCCCACCTAGGGGGGACGTCAGTCACCCCTTTGGGGGTGACTGTTGAACACCCCCGAAGGGGTGCTAATCACCCCTTCGGGGGTGCAATTCCACCCCCATTGGGGGTGAAATAATCCCCCCGATGGGGGGATTTTATGCTGCAGCCCCCCCCACCTAGGGGGGGGACTGTACAGTCACTCCTTCGGGGGTGATCGTTTGAACACCCCCGAAGGGGTGCTAATCCCCCCTTCGGGGGTGCAATTCCACCCCCATGGGGGGGTGAAATAACCCCCCAATGGGGGATTTTATGCTGCAGCCCCCCCCCCCCCACCTAGGGGGATCAGCCAGTCACCCCTCTCGGGGGTGACTGTGAACACCCCCGAAGGGGTGCTAATCACCCCTTCGGGGGTGCAATTCCACCCCCTTGGGGGTGAAATAATCCCCCCCAATGGGGGGATTTTATGCTGCAGCCCCCCCCCACCTAAGGGGACTGTACAGTCACCTTCGGGGTGACTGCTGAACACCCCCGAAGGGGTGCTAATCACCCCTTCGGGGGTGCAATTCCACCCCCCATTGGGGGTGAAATAATCCCCCCGATGGGGGGATTTTATGCTGCAGCCCCCCCCCCCACCTAGGGGGGGGGGACTGTAAAAAACAGTCACCCCTTCGGGGGTGCAATTCCACCCCCCATTGGGGGTGAAATAATCCCCCCGATGGGGAGATTTTATGCTGCAGCCCCCCCCACCTAGGGGACTTAGCCAGTCCGCCCTCTCGGGGTGACTGTTGAACACCCCGAAGGGGTGCTAATCACCCTTCGGGGGTGCAATTCCACCCCCATTGGGGTGAAATAATCCCCCCCAATGGGGGGATTTTATGTGCAGCCCCCCCACCTAGGGGGGGGTAAACAGTCACTCCCTTCGGGGGTGACTGTTGAACACCCCCGAAGGGGTGCTAATCACCCCTGCAATTCCACCCCCATTGGGGGGTGAAATAATCCCCCCCAATGGGGGATCCCATGCTGCAGCCGGCCAGGGGCCAAGGCCCCGGGGGGGGGGGGGAGGGGAAAGGAGATCGAAAACCACCCCCCCTTACAAACCTTCTGCTGTTTAGGGTGGATCGCCCCTCCCCAAGGTGGATCGCCCCTCCCCAAGCCTTGATTTCGGATCGCCCCTCCGTGCTGGATCGCCTTGGCTGAAGCCCTAGATCTCCAAGGTGCCTTGGGAGGAAGGAGAACAAGCCGAAGGGGGCAAGTGGGGGGGGGAGTCGGTCCGGGGCGACCCCAAATAAGGGGTGATCGGACGGAAAACAAGTACCGGATCGATCCCGGAATCGGTTCGATTCCGGGTCTTCCGGTTTTCCGGCGGATCGGTCCGGATCGACCGATTTTGGGATCGATCCGGGTGGATCGGTCCGGGATCGACCGATCCTATCGATTCCGGCCGATCCAGCCGGGACTCCCGGCTGGATCGCTAATTCCGATAGGAATCGGATCGGTAGGTACCGATCCGATCCAAGAATCGGTCGATCCCGATCCGGATCGACCGATTCTGCAATCAGTGGCCTAGTGTACATGTCAGAAATACAGTTTTAGTTTACAGCCCCTACGGACAACCAATGTATATTTTGTAAACCCCCCTGGTAACAGCCAGCCATATCATAGAACAAGGCTCAGAAAAACCAAAATTTCATACAACATCATAAATATTATTTAAAAATAGCCTATAAATAATTCTTAATTCATTAGAAAAAATTACACAGGATCTAACTAATGAATCAAAGGAAAATTATATGAAACAGATCATAGTGCCAGGTAGCTTTTGTACCCCCTTTATGCATACACATACATATGCAGCCGAGCCGAGCCGAGTAGTATGGTGTTCAAGCTCAGCTCGTTTATTTTACACGAGTTCGAGTTCGAGCTCGAGTTTTAGCGAGTATGTGGAACTCTTGTTCAAACTTGGCTCGTTTATTAATTGAGCCGAGTCGAGCTCGAACTCGAGTAGTAGTTAGACTAAATTTCAATTCACATTCAAGCTTAAGCTATATACAAATTTGTTTATAAAACTCAAAATCAATGAAAAGTCATTTGTGAAACTCTAGATTTAGCTCATTTATGAAACTCAATCTAAGTTTTAAAATCAAATTTTAAATTATTTAATATATTTAAGTGGCAATATAATTATTAATACTCATAATTTAATTTTTAAAAATAAAAATATAATATAATATTTAATCGAGCTGCCCGCGAGTTTATCGAGCCGAGCAAGAGTCTGTTCAAGCTCGGCTCATTTAATGAGTTGAGCTTTATTTTTTGTTCAAGCTTGTTCATTTAACATAATAAACGAGCCGAGACGAGTTTTTATCGAGCCGAGCTTCGAGCTACTTGTCGAGTGTATTAGTTCGTTTGCACCCCTACATACACATATGTGTGAATATGATCCACCAGTGTGCAAAAAAATTGTTCAAATTCAACTCAAGAAAAGCAAAGTTAAAGCCTTAAGAATGTCGATAAAACATGGTACAAACAAATGCAACGGGAAGCACCTGTACTAAGAGATCAATAATAGGCAGTGCTGAAAGCAGCCCTTTATCATTGACATTTCCAACAATTCCATCAAGAAGCTTTGCTAAATTTGAAGCATGCCGATTCAGGAACTCTGATCCAGCAAATATTATGTAGTCCTGAATAATACTAATAGCTACCTACACGATGATGGCGAGGATTAGTCTACAAGAAAATAAAAGACGCAATAATATCATGTAATGGACTCTAAAATGTTTAGATAAGCTGGATTTGAATATATAACTAAACAGCAGAACAAGAAAAAGCATCATAAAACCCCAATAATAGCTAAGAATTCACAAACAAGCATCCATACTGCACAATTTCAAACTTGTTTCTGAATTCTGGATCGATGGATAACATGTATGTACATTTTAATCTTAGATATCACATTATTTTCTGTAACGTGTATAAACATTTTACTCTCAGACATGACATTATTTTCTACTTCCATTTTTCCAAAAAATTTCATCTACCTGGGGGTGGGGGGGGGAGAGAGAGAGAGGCACAACAGGTTTAGCCCTCTTCCTTGCGAAAAATGCCATGAACAAATTACGCCCAGTAATTATCCCTTTTTGTTATTTTGGGTGAGAGGGACATCTTTTTAGTGCCACTTGGAGTTTGGTGGAAAGCTTTTGTTGCTGCTTCTCCATATCCTTTCCTCTGGGAAGTTTTTATCCTATACTCACATGTTTGCAAGTAACTTTGTGCACACACCTAAAGTAACGCCCTCACGAGGCCTCAAATGGGTTCTGAATTCAGATGGCTACTTGTACGGTTGTACCTTCATCAACAATGACTTTTGCTTCCTTTGGTGATGCCCATTTGGATTTGCATTTATTTCTAGGATATATAACTGGAAATCCTTCTCTTTGACCACCCTGGAGGGTATTGTATTGTATTTCTTTTTCCCACTTTTCTCTCACTTGCATACATGTAGGGGTGGGCACGGTTCGGTTTGGTCCAGTTTGGACCATTTTTTTTCCAAACCGAACCAAACCGAATCAACCTCTCAAACCGAACCGAACCAAACCGATTTCAATTCGGTCTGGTTCGGTTTAAACTGAAAATGTATAAAAAAATTAAATTAATTAATTTTTACATATATATAATAAAATTTAAGTTAAAAATAATCAAAATAAATATTTTTTATCATAAAACTTATACAAATATCATTTTTATTAATACTATAATAGTTTTTTTATAATTTTTTGATTAAATCGGTTTAAACGGTTTGGTTTGGTTTAAATCGGTTTGGAGAATTTTTAAATCGAACCAAACCGAAAAGGGTCCAAACCGAACCAAACCGAACCGAATGGGCTGGTTTGGTTTGGTTTCTCGGTTTGAACCGTTTTATGCCCACCCCTACATACATGGTGAAGAGGTTATCCCCCCCATCTTCGTGGTAGTAACCGGTATACCAGTACACTTTTCTTCTATCCTATAAAATGTGCCACATTGTTTGGGCACTGGAAAAAATAAAATAAAACATATGAAGGCTGTACATGAGAAACTATTAAAACTAGAAGGGTCATTATGGTATTGATATGAAATTTAAAACCTTCCTAGACTTGAGGAGATCATAATGGAATGAACATGTGGAACTATTAGCACCAGAAGGGTCATCATGGTACTAATATTGAAAGAAAAGAACACTAGACTTGGAAGGTCATTTGTGGTGAGGATTTTTGAAAACATTGATACCTAGGTGGACATAGTTCATGCAGACATTTCTTGCAGTCCCATCATATTATGCTTGCAACTGACTGTCTTGCAAGATTGCCATCAACCTCTTGAATAAGGTACCAACTCCAGAATTCAGGCTCAAAGTCTACTCCATGGACCAAGGAGTTTCCCATCAAATCATAAATATTGACATGACCATCATCAGCTCTTGAAGCGCATTGTTGGACAATCTTAGAAATGGTTGAACTGCTCTTCAACTCCACTTGGTTGCTCATTAAAAAATATCATACAACTTTGAGAATGTACCAAGAATTATCTTTGAAATGGTTAAATAACCATCCAAATCCATTAGGTTATCCTATTGGAGAACATTATACATATATGAGGGTGTACCATTGAATTATCTTAGAAGTGGTTAAATCTCCCTTCAAATCCACTGGGATGCTTCACAAAGCACATCATAAGATAAAGAATGCAGCTGGTCACTTGACCCTCTCAAGTCTTAATGTCATTCCCATCCATAGAGTCTAGCTGACTCATTGCCTTCATTGTATTTTTCCCTTACTTGATAAATAAAATAAGACATACTTTTTGAACAGTTCTCCTTATATTGTTCTCAGCAACTCTTAAGTATGTCAAAATCCATCAAGTGACATTTGAACTTCTCATAAATAAAAGAGACTTCATCCATTGGACCTTTGGTCTATTGAAGAATAAAATGGACATTTTCCTTTCTAAATTATGTAGCTCTTGCTCATAGTGGTGAGACAAAGGTGCATCCTCAACTATCTGGAGAATTGTCCGAAAAATACCAACATCATAGCGGTATCCATTGTGGGGAGGAAAATTGGCATGTGTGAACATCACCAATTGTTGTGCTGTCTTCTGTCTAAACAAATGTCTCTTGCATCAATCACAACGATGATGAAGAATATTGAGTCATTTGCAACATTTAAGTGCCTGTGTAAGACCCGAGCAACAACTTTTCCAACTAAATGGTTCCAAATATTCAGTTTCCATAGACAAGGGATTAATGAATGCAGTCACCATCAAACTTTGTCTCAAGTGGAGAACACACCCATGGGTTGCTTTTCATAATATAACCTCCATGAACATAAACTAAGGAAGTTTGCAGTGCATGCTTAACTCTGTAGAGGGACACAATTTTATCCAAGCATAACATTTCCGTTATAATATCATTTAATGCCTCTTGGGCCCTTCAAACGGATGATGGAAGGGCACTGGCTTACGAGGGGTGCCATAACATTTACTTCAAAATATCATTTGGCATGTGCTGGAAAGGCATTGGCTCATAAAGGGTGCTAAATTATCCAAGCAACACATTTTCCTCATACCTAGCATCTGTTGGAAGGACACTGACTTAAAAGAGACACTAGGTTATCCAAGCATGGCATTTTCCATTATAACATCATTCGACATTTAGTGGTGGGGCACTGACCTATGTGGGCACTATTTTATCCACAACATTTGCCTCATAATATCATTTGGCATCAACTGGAAGGGCACCACCAATGTAAGTGCCATTTTATCCAAACATGACATTTTTTCCCCTCATAATGCCATGTGGCACCTCCGCTGTCTGTTTGGGCATATAGGAGGCATGAAATTGTAAGCTTAAAGGTGTTGGAAGGTGGTTGTCTCGTAGGGTCGCAGTTATATCCAAGTATATCATTCTCCTCATAACATCATTCAGCATCATCCGAACTTTTTGTGCTTCACGCGCTATGAAATAGCTTTCTACAATTCACTTGATTCAAGCTCATATAAGTGATTCAGCCTTATGGGATACCCTCTTTATTTTAATAAAGAATCTTGTCATGTGTTGTATGTGCATTTCCCGGTTACATCCTCTGGGCTTGCATGGGCTAACTCTGCCATTCATCTGACCTTGCTCCCTAGGATATCAGATTTGATTTGTCTTAGCAAACCATACAGACCAGAGAGGTCATCAGTCATGAAACTTAGGCAAGCCAAAAGGTCATGTTGGTGTGTTGAAATGAAAACCATGTGGGCCGAAAGAGCCATCATGGTAAGGATATGAAAAGCTAAGGGACAAAAGGGCCTTTATGACAAATATGAAAAGTCATGTGGGCCGAAAGGGCCATCATGGCATAGGTATGAGGGCATAGAAATTATTAAGACTCAGAAAGGTCCTAAAGGAATGCATGGGACATCGTACAAAGTGGAAGAGTCATGAATATATAGAAGTTTAAGAACCATTTAGACCTAAAAGGCCGTGATGGTATGAAGGCGTGAAAGCCACATAGACCTCGGTAGCCATCATGGAGCCACATAGACATGAAAGTGATGATGGCATAAAATTATGAAGTCACATTGCCTTGAAGGGACATGGTGACATGGACTTTCGTCATAAAATCATATGGATGTAGAAGTCATGATATTATGAAAATGGAAAAGCCATGTAGACATAAGAAGTCATAAAGACATAAGGGACATCACAAGAGCCACATATACATTAAATGTCATAAATGCATGGAACATTACGAGAGTCACATAGACCTGAAGAGTCATAATGGCATGACATCCATCATGTTTGAGCACAATGGAGATCCACTGGTGACAATTCTCCTTGAAGCATGTTCTGAGTATCCGAGTCGGGTAAATACTAACCCTCTCTCCTCTCGATCTCAGCTCCTAACTAGATTGGATTCATGCCTCTAATGCCTTAGCTCATTCTCACTCCAACAGGATAGCAATGCACCCATTACAGTAAAGTCTCGTGGTGCCATCATCAGATATCCACCATAGTCGGAATTTTTTTATCACATTCATCTTTTCATTTCATCATTTTCTTTCCTAAGAGGATTAAGACTCCTTTCAAACCACGAAAACATCTATCAGTGCACAATGGCTTAGGACCTTGACATATTGAGGACGAGATGCTTGGAGAGGTAACATGAGATGAGTGCCTCAAGCTTCCGTTTTCCTCCTCATGGATGTCCATTTGTTGAATATTGGGAACATATCCCGGTGTATATAGAATTGAGCTGATTGAATATCGATCATCTGGGCTCAATACCTTTTGATCATTCAACTGCTTACACATATTAGATGATTTCCACCTGGAAAGGTCCTAAATGCCCCCTGTTTCAGTTTTTTCACTCAACTAATAAGACAGATGTTAGAAACTATAGATTTATTCATTGGCATTTCAACCATAAATTGAGTACGAGGTGTCCTTGCTACTCGGCTGGTAGCACTTCAACACTAGCGGCATTGCGAGTCGGGATCTATTTCCTGCCTAAATGTATTCTACAAGTTATATCTAGCGTTAGCTTATCATGGAATAGAGTAGGTGAATATGCCAGAGTAACTTGGCCGCATAGGCATTCAAGCCAACTTGCTGCCATATCTATTTCTGAGATGGAATTTGTCTCCTATTTGCTTGCTTGTCACCCAATTGCACCATTGATCGAGGCTTTATCCCATTTTAGTCTATTGATGTTTTTTTTAATGTAACATAGCATAAATATATAAGCGCCTTGCCCCCAACCCCAGCATGACATATCTTCTAGAGGTGGCATTTAAAGGGTGAGCCAGTTGAACATCAATCTCCATTTCATCTTACCTTGAGGCGGATGACATTCTCCCCTTAGATCATTTCATCAGTATTGTTGTTTTCTTAACAACCATGAGCTTGAACAATATTGAGCATGGGGGTATCCAAGGACCATTTTATATGCCCCCTATCATGCCTATTGTGCATCCAAAAGATTATAAACAATAATCTTTTAAGTATTGTGCAAACATATCTAGAAGTCACCTTGACATTGAACCATAATTGAGATGTAGGCCTTGGGTTCTATCATGATATTACATGTGGGTCCAAGATTGATCCCTTGCCCCAAAACATCAAGAAGCCGTATCTTGACTTGATCAGCTATGGTAACATGTTAACAGGCAAGGGATTGATTCCATGTCCACCGTAGGGTGCCAAACATCTGGGTCTCGGATTGGCCAAGCATGTTGAGCTAACATGTAGAAGACTGATCCCTCATACGAGTATTAGAGACGTACGTAGCTGGTCTGCCATCTGCGATCTTCTCCTAGGTGAAGGCTTATTCCTTGCCATATTGGTGGTGATAGTGTCATCCTTTGGGTCAGCTAGCGCTTGATGCAATGCAGCCCCAACATGAAAGCATATTATTTGTGCCCCCAAAGCGACTCATCCATGTTGGGGCAATATTCTGAAGAACAACTCGTAGAATATTGACTAGGGAAATGTTTCCCATTATATTTTTAAGTATGATATTTATTTCTTTGACCCTTAATAGCATTTCTGACTAAAGGTTGATCTTAAATTGAGCTATTATAGAATGAGTTGAGAACTTGCCCCCAGTCAATTGAATTTAGCTCCACTCCCATGAAAACTCGATTTTAATAGAATATTCTCATTTGTTTTTAAAATTTAGTTTATCTTAAACTAACTAGAAAAATAGGTGATATCTTATTTATAGTACTAACTAGTCCAGTGATGTGTAAAAGTATAGAACCAAGGTTATTGGGTTTTTTAAAAATTTAATTTTTGATCTCTCCTCATTAGATGGTGCGAATATCTAATGTTACTTGCATCGAGTAACGATTCAAAGACCTTTGATTAACTGCCATAGCAACCTGTTTGATAGAAGATGTACATCCATATAAACTCAATAAACTTGAGGGCCGTGATCTTGCGGTTCTGATGAGATGCAAACACATTGTATTGTGTTTGGTTGATGCTGATTTTATTTGGTTGGAATATAATTGTATTTTGACTTGAATTTCATATTCAAGTTGTTCATTTTAATTTGATTTAGCATTTTGACTTGGTTTGTTGGATTTGATTTTTTTGATTTACAGAATTTCAATTTAATTGAAGTTTTTTTAATTTAAGATTTAGTTGGATGAATTGAATGTCTTCATATTTGAAATTATTAGATTGACATGTCGATTGAGATAATTTAATTCTCCTTCTTATGTTAATTTGTGTTTTGATGTTGGTTTGGATGTGTTCGACATGTTTTAATAGTTTTAAGACTTTTTGAATAGTTTGTTCAAACATGTTTTAATTTTGTTTTTTGAGTTTCATTTAATTTCATGATCTGATTTACTTATGTTTAAAAACTATTGTTGGTAAATTTTCAATGTTTTTAATGTTGTTTATTTAATTCCCTTTAAAGTTATTTAATTATCACTTGATTAGAAATTTAATTCCATGGATTAAGTAATTTTTGAATAAATTTCCAGATTGGTTAAATCTGATTTTTTAATATTTTTCAGATTTCATAAAACAATCTTTTATATTGATTTTATCTTATATTAAATTTTTTTATCTTATATTAATTTCGGTTTCACATCCCATCCAGTCTATCAGGTTAGCATTCGGTGCCCAGTTTCAAACATCCACATCGGCATGTGAGTTGTCTATTTTATTTCATTCCAAGTCGGTGTACATCAAGTTGGTGCTGTGAGCCAAACTCTGAAAGTGACAGTTTCTTTCCCCTAAGACGTATTTACATAATATCAAAGGAAAAATTGACATTACGATGATATGCTGAATCATCCTTGATCGAATAAAATTTACCTCAAACGACTAAGTCTTTGACTTGTTACACTGGGGGAAGGATCCATCGACAACGGGAGCCGGCTCGTGCCTACGTACAGGATACGACATGCTGGGTCGGGCCTGGGTTAGCTGTCCAAGGTGGAGCATCCAGTGGTGGACTAACTAAATTGGCATTTCACATTTCAATTTTTTATTTAAGTTTATTTTTTTTGTTTAAAGCCCATTGGGCCGATCTCATGCCATTCACGACCCGGCTGGTCAGCTTCACATCCTTGTCGGCCTGGCTGATCTGACTTGCATTTCCTTGGGCCTGTATGGCCTGTTTGCACCTTGAACCTCACCTTGTTCAAAGGCAGCTTCCTCCTCCTCCTTTTCCTCCCTTTCTCTCTCTTCCTTGTGTTGATCCAGCTGGAGCTTGACCCTCCTGTACGTACGTGCTGTTTTTCCCTGCCCTTGCAGTCCTTTTATAAGAATAAAGATGAAGAATCAGCATCGTGGGATGACTCCTGGGTCAGGATTATCTCCATTGAAAGATAATATCAGGTGGAAAAGAAATAAAAATGATTTCCTATTTTCCAAGTATTTTTGGCGCGATTTTCCCTTTTTTTAGATGGTGGACCCCACAAACAGACTCCAGGGTGAAAAGATAAGCGCAAGGGCATTTTAAATTTTTAAAAAAATTTCTGATTTATCCACGAATTTCTGGAATTTATTGGGATTTTCCAAAAAAATGCCAAAAAAGTCAAAAAAATGTTTTTCGGGTCCAAAAATACAGATATTTCAGAAAACATTTTAGGTCTTTTAAAAATAATATTGGGCATAAAAATATTTTTAACCCAATACTGAACTTTCTGGAGAGAAAAAAAGATTTTTGAAAAAAATCCAAAAAATGTGGAATTTCCAGAAAACTGACTTTGGATATTTTCCATAAATTTTGAATGAATTTTGGAAAAATGGATTGGACTTTTCCTTGCATTTTGAATATTTATCCCTATTTTAGGAATAAAAAGAAGATAAATATTATTTTTGGAAAAGTGAGCCCATTGAACCGACCAAAATGTTCAAATTGGGCCTGAATTTGAGATTTATCAAAAAATAATAAATGGAAATGAAATTTCAATTGAACTTGGGTTATTTAATTGGGATAAGATAAATATCTCAATTAAAAAAATTTCTTAATTCCCATTTTTTTGATGTCAACAGCTGCATATAGAGGAACTTCATCACGGACGTAGGATTTATCTCAACCTAACATCATTTTGGCCCTAGATTGGTATTCGAGCAACATTATTCATGAGGTGACCAAAGGATTGATTTCTTACCACTCCGAAAGTATGATGAAGTCTGATAGCTGATCAGACCAAGGAAGGAAAACTCGGGGGTCGGCCTCGGGTCGGTCGGCCCCAAAACCGACCCGGGTCGGTTGGGGTCGCGACCCGGGTCGGGTCGGGATCGGGAAAAAAAAATAATAAAAAAATCATTTTAAAATAATAACCGGGTCGGGGGGTCGGAGCCGGGTCGGGGTCGGTCGGCCCAAAAAGCGACCGGGTCGGGCGACCCGGCCGACCGGGTCGCCGACCCGGCATTCCATGGATCAGACATGTTGGATGAAATGACAGGATAAAAGCTGATATTTGGTGCATTTTTCTAGGATCGACTATTGAACTGATCATTTATTGGTGCATACAGAGTTAAGAACTGATTTCTCGCCTAAACAAAATAGAATGGCACCACATATGAGCAATATTCAATAAGGGCATGTAACTTATCCTGAGCCCCAACTTTCATCCTCAAGCTGGACTATTAGTCAGCTAGTCAGCATATTAACAGGAGGAGGACTTATTCCTTGTAGCATTGTGAGAAGAGACCAATTTTCTTTCCCTATGTTAACCTCAGGCAAAAGATTGATCCTAGACCCGTGCTTGACATAACATGACATGGGGACTTGCACTCAGTTCGATAATTAATCATTTAAGGACCTATCAACATGCAAATTGATGTATAATAGGCCGAGAATTGCTTTCACACCCGAGATTAATATGGTGTGCCACACATAGGCCATTTCGTTGAGAGCATAGGGTATGTTCTGGGCCCAATCTACATTCTTAGGCCGGACCAAATACCGGTCAGCCATACCATATTTGAGTCTTCCATCGATCACTGACCCTCATAGAATGCCATAGGGCCGAGCTGCTATCCTTGTAGTGGATCCATCACAACAAGAGGAGAAGCTTCTATTCTGGTTGATTGTGAAAGCCGAATATCAAGAAATGAAGTGAGTGCAAAGACAGCCTCTATATATTTGAAGGTAACCTTTCATCCAATGCACCTTCCACCGGTTGCTTACCTCTTCTACGGATTAACAAACAAAGGTTTGTGAAGAGGCATATCCTCCCTATGCTGCGGATATAAATCATCCCTACGTCACGTCTTTTTTTTATATACCTTCAACCATGCATCATAAATCCGAGCTGATAGGCAAGGATTGCAGGATCGGCCGATACGGATTAGGATCGGCCGATTCTCAAATCGGATCGGTAGTCACCGATCCGATTTTGGACCAAACTAGCGATCCAGCCAGGAGTCCTGGCTGGATCGGTCGGAATCGTGCGGATCGATCGATCCTGGACCGATCCACCTGGATCAATCCGGGAATCGGTCGATCTGGACCGATTCTCCGAAAAACCGGAAGACCCGGAATCGATCCGATTCCGGGATCGATTCCGGACCGTTTTAAGGTCCGATCTCCCCCAAATTTGTAGGTGTCCCGGCACATGCAGCCACGAGTCCATATTTCCAGACTATGGTTGATGCGATTGGTGAGGCTGGGCCGGGGTTGAAAGCCCCCACATCAAAGTACATATATGAGACAGGCTTGGATGAGGAGGTCGATAAGTTGACCTCATGGATAGATGGATTCAAAACCATCTGGAAGGAGAGGGGGTGCACTGTAATGTGCGATAGGTGGACTGGAATCACAAGGAGGTCACTTATAAACTTCCTTGTGCATTGTTCTGAGGGTACCATATTCCTGAAGTCTGTTGATGCATCAGGTCAAGTGAAGAATGCGGACTACCTATTTGAGTTGATGAACACTGTGGTGGACGAGATAGGGGAAGCCAACATTGTGCAGTTTGTCACAGACAATGAGGCATTATATAAGACTACAGGAAAGAAGCTCATGGAGACTCGACCTCGTGCGGCACATTCTATTGACTTGATGTTGGAAGACATCGGTAGGGATCCTAATGTCAAGTCCTTGGTCAATCAATGACAGCTGATCACCTCATTTATCTATGACCATCCACGAATTTTACATATCATAAGGCAGCACACCGATGGTCATGATTTGATCAGACCGGGTCCCACCAGATTTGCCACCCATTTTATTACTTTAGAGAGCCTTTACAGGTACAAGGCTAGTTTGAAAAGGTTCATCCTCTCCACTACTTATCAAGAGTCATAGTTGTCAAGGCGACAAGACGCCCAAGGCGTTGAAGGGTACCGATTCCGCTTAGGCGACAAGGCGGCCGCTTAGGCGTCGCCTAGGTGGTCAAGGCGGTATACAAGGAAGGCTGAGTCGGGAGGTTGTTATATATAAAAAAAACATAAATATAATTATATTTGTTATGTTATAATTGAATATGAGTGTTTTATCAATGCACATAAGTAAATATGATGTGTGTGTGAAAGAGAAGAAAGTTAAATAAATATTTATAAAATTTAAGTATATAACTCATTTATGATTATAAAATTTATATATGTGCAATAGTATAAGTGATGGTAAAATATTCTTATAATATTATTAAATGGGGGGGCGCAGCGCCCCTTGTGGGGGGTTGGCAGGGGGACGAAGCCCCCCGAACCCAAAAAAGTATGTAATAGTATAAGTGAGACAAAGAGAGAGAGAGAGGAAAGAGTTGAAAAAGAACTTAATTAAGTATATAATATATGTTTATAATCATAAATCTTAAATATGTATGATAGTATAAGTGATAATACAATATATTAATATATTGAAACTATTATTAAATAAGTGTCCCTTGTGAGAGGTATCAAGGGAGAAAAATCCCTCAAAAACTTTTTTTAATGATGTAAAAATACCCAAGGCGCCTTGCTTGGGCGCCTAGGCTGGCGCCTTGGGTGCCTTGGGCGCCTTTTTGGCCCCAGACAAGGCGCCCTAGCAAGGCGCCCTTGGAAAGGCGCCTTGCCGCCTAGGCGGGCGCCTTGACAACTATGTCAAGAGGGCGCCTTGACAACTATGCCAAGAGTACATGGATACATACAGGAGCTCCTTGGATCAATATGAGGTACTGCTAAAGATGGAGCAGCTGATAGAAGACAACAGGTGGTGGGAGAAGGTGCAATACTACTTGTCTGTCATCATAGTTGACATTAGGTCGATCCGCGACTACTCTGCGCTCCCCCATTTAATAATATTATAACAATATTTTACCATCACTTATACTATTGCACATATATAAATTTTATAATCATAAATGAGTTATATACTTAAATTTTATAAATATTTATTTAACTTTCTTCTCTTTCACATGCATCATATTTACTTATGTGCATTGATAAAACACTCATATTCAATTATAACATAACAAATATAATTATATTTATGTTTTTTATATATAACAACCTCCTGACTCAGCCATCCTTGAATACCGCCTTGACCGCCTAGGCGACGCCTAAGCGGCCGCCTTGTCGCCTAAGCGGAATCGATACCCTTCAACGCCTTGGGTGCCTTGTCGCCTTGACAACTATGTCTGTCATAGAGCCTTTGGTACAGGTACTTAGGTTGGTGGATTCAAATGACAAAAATCAGATGGGGTACCTGTATGATGCTATGGATAAAGCTAAGTTGAAGATTAAAGAGAAGCATCCCAAGGGTTACAAAAAGTGGTGAAAAGTGATTGACAACAGATGAGACAAAATCCTGCACCATAACATTCATGCTGCAGGTATACTTTAGTAGTGTAATTTGATTGTATTACAACTTATATTATGTGTATTACCCCCACTATCTTCATACTAATAGAGTATTAATGCCGTTACAGGGTACTTCTTGAACCTGAGGATACAGTATGGTGGCCAAGTATGCAATGATGGTGAGGTATTATCAGGCACACTATCTGTAATTAAGCGGCTCTGTAAGACCCAAGAAGACAGAACATGCGCTGAGGTTGAAGTAAGTAATACGTTTAAAGGGAGATATCAGGCACTTACACTATCTGTAATTAAGCGGCTCTGTAAGACCCAAGAAGACAGAACATGGATTTTTAGATGACTTCGTATAGGCACAAGATTGGGGTGTACGGGGATCCTGATTTGCAGTACTCACATGATAGGGTCCCCCTAGTAATTTGCTGACCCGAATTAAAGTCTTTTTTGATTACCTGAATTTTTTAAATAAGTTACTGATGCATGTAATTGTCTTCTTTACAATTACAGCTGAGTGGTGGATTATGGTGACCAACAGAACTGGATGGAATCCACTCGCATCCGTTGCAATTCGGGTGCTAAGTCAGAGCACTTCCTCATCCCAGTGCAAGAGAAATTGGAGCACCTTCAACCTTATTCACACGAAGAAGAGAAATAGGTTGAAAACAGAAAGATTGGAGAAGCTTGTCTACTGCTATTACAATATGAGACTGAGGATCAAGAATATCAAAGATAGGCAGAAGACATCCGAGCAAAGATTCACACAGTTTGCAGGTGGATTATACCAAGAAAGAGCCCAAGCCCAAGCTACTCAGGGCTTGTCCCAGGGGGATGTGGACATGGAATATCTATTCCAAGAAGAACATCCACTTGCAGCATGGGTGGAAGACAAGGACACTGAGGGAGAGCCAGAGTTCTACCCGAATGACAGATCATGGGCCGAAGGAGAGCTTGACAGTGTTGTTGGTGAGGATGAAGATTGCAGGAAGGTCAAGAAAGTCAAGTTCCGTGCATAGCTCCACTTCCTGATCCACCCGGGCTACAGCTTCTCCAGAGAGACATCCAGCTCCCCCCGGGCCGCTACAGCTCTAGCTCGGATTCCAGTTGCGTCCATCTACCACCACCACCACCAAGAAGAATGGTGGATTATTCAGGGCTTTAAAGAAAGTTTGCTTACCTTCACAACAAAGTAGTCAAGGAGATCCTACATTGCAGAGGAAGAAGACATGTATCAAACGGCGACATCATCTTCTTGACACCGAGACCATTCAACCACCTTCATCAGATGAGGATGAAGAAAATTTTGTCCCACCCACACAACAACAATGTACAGGGGGTGGAGGTGGAGGTGGAGGTGGGGGTGGCAACATAGGTGGAGGCGGCACCACAGGTGAGGGTGGCTCTACTAGTAGTGCACGCACGAGTGGAGCAGGTCCAGATGATTTGAGTGACAAAAGACACTCATGTTCGAGTGACAGGGCAGCGGACATCGGAAGAGGATGAATGTTTTTGACGAGTTTGCATCTTCCTATCAAGAGCTTGCCTCGGACACTGAGCCTTGCTATCCACCATCTTTTCCAGCTCCACCTCTGACTGATCATGGAGTTTATGAGTTTAGCGACATGGCCCAGTCTTTATTTTCCTATGAATACGGGCCAATTATGACTGACCCAAATCAATGGAGATTTCAAGACAATCAGGATGACCAGGACAGAGATCCAGATCCATCCTACTTAGGACATTACCATAGTTGGTGGTGATGGCATATGTATTTGTTTATTTATTTAATGCAATGTAATATGAGTGTTATGAAGAACATGTATTGTACTATTGAGTGATTGGATATTATTGATTGTTTGATACAAATATGTGTTTTATTTGATGTATGATGTATCTCTTTTAACAATGTTAAATGTTAAAGTTGTCTTAAAAGTTGAAATGTCCAAAGTTGAATAATCTCTTAATGTCCTTCTTCCCTACATTTTTTCTGAGTTCGATGTTTTTTTCCGATTTTTGGCGATTTTTACATATTTTTTCAGAAAGCAAAAAAAAAAAAAAAGATCTAGACCGATCTATGTTATCCGAGGCGTGAGGCGCCCGAGGCGAGGGACCTAGCGCCTTGCCTCAGGCGCCTGGGGCGGGCGCCGCAGGCGCTCGAGGCGTTTTATATTACTTAATTATTTTAATTTAAATAATACATATATCTAATATAAATAGTTGAAATAAATCTAAAAAAATACTTGTAATATTGAAATAAATACATCATTTTAATAACTATATATTGTACCCATCAATAAATAATGTTATAACAATAAAAGAAGGTCAATAACAAACATAACATCATGACAACTAACAAAAGTAGAGTACAAATCAAGCATAACATAGCATAACAACTTAATCAGAGTAGAAATAATAACAAAAGAAGACAAATATCATAATTAAATTAAGAAATAGATCATGTTTGACCAGATTTGTTTGACTTGGGTAAGGCGCGTTTTGGGGCGAGGTGAGGCGTTTTGCCAGCGCCTCACCAGCCTCAACCGCCTAGGCGGTTGCGGCGAGCGCCTCTAATAACTATGCCGATTTTGGATCGGTCTGGCTCCCAGAGGATCGGTCTGGATCGGACCGATCCGATCCGATCCGGATCGGATCGGACCCTACCGATCCAGGGTCCGATCCCGATCCCTGCTGATAGGTCGACCCATTTAATCATAGACATGAAAAACATGACACCGGCTAATGTAGATATTTAGGCACTAGCTGATAATGGCACAGTATATGTCATCAAATTCTTTGGATCAAAGAGTACTGGTTGAGAGCTTTTGAGTATGATGCCAGCTAAAGTATATGCAAAACCAGCTGCGAAAACAGCTGAAACATGTATAGCACTAACTGAAATATGTGCCAAACCTGCTCAAGTGTATACGACACTGACTGTAGGGTATGAGGCACTAGTTGAGGACCTGGAAGTATTAGTTGAACATCATAAAATACCAGCTGGAACTCAAGAAATATTGGCTAGACAGCATAGGGTATTGACTGAATCTGAGGTACCGGCTAAAATATACGCAAAAATGGCTGAACATGAGGCACCAGCTGAACATCACATACGCAGAACTGGCTGCAGATCTGGTTGAAATATATGTAGCGCCGGCTGAAACTCGTAAGAGTATCGACTAAAACCCAGGAGATATCGGCTAGATAACATAAGATATTGACTAAATATAAGGTACCAGCTGAAATATATGCATAACCGGCTGAACATTAGGTTCCAATTGAGATGAACATGAAATGTCAGCTGACAACCGGCTGAACATTAGGTTCCAATTGAGATGAACATGAAATGTCAGTTGAAATGCATAAGATATTGCCTGAATGAGGCATTAGCTGAATGTGAGACATTGGTCAAAAACTATGAAGTAGCGGCCAAACATGAAGCTCCAACTGAAAGTTGTATGGCGTCGACAGCTGAATATCAGAAGCTGACATTCTGGCCAAAATATATAAAACAATGATTGAAAACTAGGTGATACCGACTAAAAACATATGGTGCCAGCTGAAAATCATGTGGTATCAGTCGAGAAACAAGAAATTTCAGCTGAAAACAATGGTGCATCAACTGAAATGTATGGAATGCCATTGTGCCGGTCGGAGAACATATGATACAAGCTGAATATCAACATGAGGTATCTGTCAATGTGGCACCGGTGGTTGAAGTTTTGGCTACAGCCAAAGCTGATCCTCTAAAAAATGAGGGGTTGGAGCCATCTCTTCCAAACTCCTCAAATTATCCCAGTGCAAGGCCTAAGCCACTTCATCATCTCAACCAGCTATAGTGACCCTACTACTTTCAATAGGATTTCATGCCTAGCATTGGTATTCATGTGTGTGTGTGTGTGTGTGTATATATATATCTTTCCTTATCATCTGGGCTAACACAACATATCAAGTTGAAGACTGACACTTCATCCAGTCTGCAATATTAGGGTCACTAATCGGCTCATTCTGCCACAGCAAAGAGTAGCCCAACAAAATGTGATGGCGCCATGTGTGGGCAACATTCATTAGAAGCATAAGATTTGTTCCGAACCCAATCATCATATTATGGCCAATCTGATAACTGGACAGTCGCATTCATTTGCCCTGAATAGCAATATTATGAACCATAAGTATAACAACATTGCTGTCCTAGCTGGCAACAATATTTTCCTCACCTAGATGACAACATCAAGGGTTACTCATCCACTTAACATGTTACGGCTGTGGGTAGAGGGTCAATCCCTTATTCTAGCAACGAAATGTATGGTGGTAAATGAAGTCGGTCTTCAGTTGAAGGAATTGATCATCAAGTTGATTTTACCATATCTTTCACCGGCATAGCAGATTCGCCATCCTTCATAGCCTTACAGGTATGGACTGTTTGCTCAAATTTAGCGACACATCAAATGTAAGGTTCGTTCTTGTCCCATGTTGACATAACGTGGTTGTTGTAACCAAAAATTTTCAAAAAAAAGGAGAGAAAAGAAATTAAATATGTTGACAAGGCCGATTCAAAAAAAAGAAAGAAAGAAAGGGAGAATGGCCTGTCCAGTCTCCCCAAAATCTGGGCTGTACAGGCACCGTATTGAAGCCCAATTCAGTCCACCGCATGACCATAAGCAGTCCATCCCCAAGCCCCACAACAGACCCTGATCGGTCTCAATTCAGCCCACCTGCAAGACCCATCGACATAGCCCTGGACAGGACCCCAATTGGCCCAATTCAGTCCCTGTCCAGGCCCATTTGCAAGCCCATTTCCAAGGCCCATGGACCTGCTCAAAAAGGGCTGGGTAATCCTCCTAAACAGGCTGGGAAATCAGTCCGCGAGTCTGCTAAAGGATGGGCTCGACAGAGGAAAAGGAGGGGGATGTTGTTGAACAAGGCAAGGAATCAGAGCAAAGAAAAAAATCCGCATCAGAATATCGACAGGCCAGTGAGTCTCGATCGATATCCAAACCGATGGCAAGTCCGAGTCCTGCTCGGAACGATCGAGGCGGCGGTCGACGGAAGCATCCTTCGTTTTAGCAGCAGGCTCGATCTCCCTCCGGGATTGGGGGGCTAGCAGTTTAGCAAGTTCCGAGTCCCTCTCGGACCCGGAACCACCTTCCTAGCCAGGCACGAAGCCTTCCCGACGCGTATAAAGCGTCAGCCGCTGCCGTCGAGCGAGGGACGAGAGGAGGGTCGCAAGAGGGGGAGAGGAGAAAGGATGGAGCAAGAGGAGAGGTCGTAGAAGGCAAGGAAGCTTACCAATCCCCTGGAGTCCCGTTGGAGCCGCACGAATCACCCCCCTCTTCTTCTTCTTCCTCTGGACGCCGCGAGCCCCTCAGCAGGTCGCCGCGGGTGCCGTAGGAGCCGGAAGATCCTCCAAGCACCGCCGGAGAGGCCTCCTCCCCCTTCCCCTAGGGCCGTCGGGGCCTCCTCCCTCTTCCTCCGGAGCCGTCGTCGTCGAGCAAAGCCGGAAACGCCGTCGGGAGCTGCCGTGGTGCCGTCGAGCGCCGGAGAAGTCGAAGAGAAGCCACGGGAGCATCAGCACCGGGCAAATAACGCGCCCCGAATCATATGCCACCGTGGAAATTGGGTGGGGCCCACCCGGGGGAAAAGGCACAAAAAAAAGCAGTGCGGGGCCAGCGCAACCGGCCGGCCCCCCTCGCGCATGAACCGGCCGGTCCAACAGTGCCCGAAGCCCCCTTCTTTCTAAACAGTGCCCTGCGCTTGTGCGCAGGGACCCTTCTTCAACAAAAAAAAAAGATTTTAAAACAAACAAAACAGTGAAAAATAAATAAAAAAATACATTTAATTCAACAAACCGGACTAGTTGGGGGGTCGACTAACCATCTGCCCCTACGTCTCGGCTTAACTTAAAAGAATTCAAAATATGGACTACGCCCCTACGTCCTTAAGAGACATACAAAGGTCTATAAAAGACCCCAATGTCTTACCAAGTTCACCAAGCTATGCAAGGCTCAAGCATAATCAATATGCTATCAGGCCGGTCATATGCTAGTGAAATCATCAAAAATAGTGGGGGATGCCCATAAGTCTATCAAGACCGGGTACATGTCGCCCACGAATTGACAAGTTCATCAACTGATGAAGGAAAAAATAAAGAGAGAGATGAGCTAATTTCCCACGAGTCTATCAAAGACCGGAATGCTCAATCTCAAGACAAGGAGATGAGTCCCCACAAGCTTATCAAAAGCCGGGTGCGCTCAATCTCAAAACAGTGAGAGGAATGCCCACAAGTCTATCAAAGACCGGGTGTTTTTCCATCTCAAACTGATCAGACAAGTTCCATGATCATCAAGGACTCGAAAAGACCGGATTGCTGGTCAAGTTGTAAATCATGTCTCATGTTGAGAAAGACAAATGAAAATTCATGTTCGGCACATTAATTGATGCTACAAGGAGAGGACAATTCCATGAAACTCCTGAAAAGGCAAGACAATAAAAAAAAATCTGAAAGAACATAATCTGAAACCTATAAAAATCTGTAAAAATCTGAAGTATACAAAATACAAAATCTGCAACCTGTATAAACGAAAACATCTTCAAACAAATCAAATTAAACCCAAATCAAATCACATAAATCTGAAATCTGAAATCTGGACTTAAAGCATATAAGTCTGAAATCCGAAACCTGCAAAAACCCAGAAAGCTGAAAAATCTGAATCCCCATTAAAATCTGAAATCTGTACAAACTTGATAATGGCTAACTGAAATCTGTAAAATTGCAGAACCCAGAATCTGGAGAAATCTAGAATCTGCAGAATGTGAAATCTAAAATCTGTCAAGTCTGAAGCCAGATCACTTAAGTCTGAAACTTGAAATCTGAAGATAATTCACTAAAATCCCAACATGCTCAAATTAAACTCGGTAAAGACAAACAAATCTAAACCAATCAAAACAAATTTCTCTAAATAATCCAAACTCAAGCAAATCTGAACTGTAAAATCCAATAAACCTTAAATCAAATCAAACTAAAACCAATAAACAATTTGAAGCTCAAATCTGTAATCTGAACAAACCGAAAGTTAACAAACCAACTCGCTTAATTCAAACCGGTTTTGAGGAAACTCAAATTAAACCAAACCCAAATTTCCTAAAGCCAAGCCCATGCCAGCAATCCATTCTCCATAAATCAAAGCCCAAATCAATTCAAACCAAAAGTAATCAAACAAACTCAAATTCAAACCAAATCAAATCAACTCAAATACAAATTAAATCAAAGTCAGACTCAATAAAACAAATTCAAATTAATGCAATTCAACTCAAATAAATTAATCAAATTTCAACCCAAATTAATCAAACAGATTCAAATTAAATTCAACTCAATCAAAATTCAAACCAACAAATTTAACTCAACCAATTCAATTCAACTTAAATTCAAATCAAATCCAAACTAAACTCAAATTAAATTCAAAATAAATCAAATGCTTGCCTTCCATTAAGTTCATGGGATTGTTTTTCTCCTATGTGTGAATGCTTATTTTTGTGGATATATGTTTTCTACTCCATGGATTGCTATGACGCTTAATCAAGGGTATTCGAGTTATCTCGATGTAATTAACGTCGGATCTTCGCACCATCCGACGGGGAGAGGTCAAAACAAGTTTTCAAAGAACCTAACAACCTCAACATATAATTTTGACCCTAGCTAGTACTTTTATGAAATATCATCTATTTTCTTATAAAGTCAATGCTAAGGTCTAATCAAATCAAATTCAAATTCAAAATGGGAAATGAATTTCCAAAACAAAAGAAATAAATCTTTTTTTGAGATTTTTGAGGTTACATCAGTGGTCTAGGTGCTTACCCTGGCCGGATATGAAGCTTTTAAAAACCGATCACCAAACCGGTCAACAATATAAGCATGCAGGATAAAGAATTGCTCTCCCTTTGAACAAAATTTAATGAGGCTACCAACAGGCCATTCCTATCGTAGGCATCATATTTCTTCAATGCCCAACTAATATCTTTGGGCTTAACCGATGGTCGGTCAACCATGGCATATGAGTGGATAAAGAATTGATTCTTAGCCTGGTTATAAATGCGAATCAGCAGAACTGCTGGCTGGCACCGCTCACCAAAATGTTGGATTGAGGATTGGCCTCCCACTTGGGTGATAGCATTATGGGCCGTTGATTGGCAAGATCTTGTTGGAATGGGAGCAAAGGGCTGCCCCTTCACCTGAAAATTATGAACCGATGGTCGACAGGATGTTCTTGACGAAGGGCAGAGGGCTGTCACCTCACCAGAATATTACAGGCCATTGATCAGCTGGATGCTCTTCACACTGAACAACTTGTACAGACCTTAGTTTTTCAGTGAGTCGGTAATAATTATTTGCACACATTTAGCTTGTGCAATGCAATTAATAAATAAAATGATTGCTTCTCTTAATTTGGTATCATAAAAGAAATCATCAAGAGGCATGCTCCACAAACAATAGTAGTTTTGGTAAAAGTAAATTGTAAACCTGCAAATGATCAAAGCTTCTTTCCATGATGGCAACTAGAAAGGGAAATAAGTCCAGCAATTGCGGAATTAATGATGGGGCATGAGCAAGAGTTGCTTCCCAAAGCTGCAAAAGCCATATTCAGGAACACAAGTAAAAGCAATATACCCAAGAAAAAATTTGGTGGCGCCAGGGGCACTAACCAATATACTGTCTTCCAGAAGATTTAGTTCATCTGGGTTATTTATATCAATTCCCTTCTGAAGAATAGGCAAAAGCATTTCATAACAAAGAGGCGATTGATAACCAAGAGAAGTAACAAAATTTCGTAATGCAACTAGAAGTTGGATCTGCAACAGACTTTCACCAATGGACTCCTCCCACATCTATTTGATAAAAACAAAGAAAAAAACGCATTCCTTTAGTCAAACATACTGACATATACTGTATTTTACATTTAGAGAAGCACAAAAGCAACAAGTTGCAACATTAGAAATTTAAAATAAACAGTTTCACAGAATTAAAGGTAGATGCACTCTAAAAGTACAAGATATCATATCATATGTAGGAAAGAGCTAAGGCTGTTATTAACATATAAAATTTGTACGTAGATCATCAAAGTTACTTGACATACCCAGTTCACGTTTTAGATTCTTCACCATTTCTCAAGTCAACATTTGCTGCACAAGATGACAAATTTGGCAATCCTGAGAGCTGCCCACTTGGATATTATGGACAGCCAACAAGGTACCTTCACATGCTATCTTATATATTTTCCTCAACCTATCTTTCATGCAGATAAACATTAGCTCTTTATAGCATCATGGACCAGAGTTAACCAAATGGTAAAATAATGACATACAACCTACACAAGTTGTTACATATAATCAATTTGGAAGTTGAAAACCAAATAATCAATCTTTCAGTTGTGTACATACATATATATACATACATAAACACATTTCTGATACTAACTCTATCTTTAATCTCAAATTATTTGGAGTCAGCCATTCAGATTCTCTCTCCACACATGTTGATTTTGAGTTATTTATTCAGAGATGTTTAAATCATCCAAATCCTATTGAGTTACACCACTCCAACTCAGCTTAGCTCAAGAAGGTTGGATTGGAAAAGGAATTAACCAGTCCCG
Organism: Cryptocoryne crispatula var. balansae; assembly: GCA_036172225.1. Taxonomy (NCBI): domain Eukaryota; kingdom Viridiplantae; phylum Streptophyta; class Magnoliopsida; order Alismatales; family Araceae; genus Cryptocoryne; species Cryptocoryne crispatula. The sequence continues at coordinate 43,521,487 of CM069922.1, forward strand.
ATCTCGATCCAGCCATAATTGACAGAATTGGCCAATTCCGGATCGGAGCCGGTATGGCCCAACCCAATTTTGGGAGGAGAGACTCCAATTCCCCCCTGACATGGTTGTCAAGGTGGGTGGTGCCGCTTAGGCACAAAGGTGCATTTCAGCCAGTACCTTGGATCCCCGCTAAAATGATGTTCAATATGTCGTACACCTTAAGCACCTAGGTGCACAAGGTGGTCGCCTAGACCGCCTCAGTGGTTGGACTGCTGGTCCAGCCATTCAAACCAGTGTGTGGTTCAAGTCGTCTTCGGGCCAGCTGGACTGGCTCAACTTAAACCTCCTCCCCCTCATACTCTCTCTCCCGACCCGATAAAGCGTTATGTGTGTGCCTCCTGTGCCATAGCTACTTTGCTACCCACCGACGGTGATGCCACCCTCCTCTACTGCCACTGCCCTCCACTAGATGTCCGGTTCAGCATACTTCTTCGTGGCTGTGCATTGCTTGCTCCGACAGTGCTGCCTTCCTCCGTGGGTGTTGTAGCCACTATGCCGATGTCCTATGCCTCCTATCTAGGTAAAGGGGTGTTTTCTTCCTTTTTTTTCCCCATCTGAAATTTGAATCCACGCATATGGACTCCTCCCTTGCAAGGGTGCAAAATGAGTGGATCAGAGATCTCAGAGGCAGGGGCAATTTACCTGGCATATGAAAAGGTATTATGCATAATTGGGAGTTTTTTAATTCTTCATGCTTTATGGTAAGAGGACATCTTCTTAGAAGGAAGGTGGACTTGGCATGTCTCTATGGTTGACATGTTTCCTTCTCTCTACGCTTTATGTTGTAATCTTCAAGCCTTGGTTTGTAATAATTGAAACAACAGTTTTAATTGGTGCCTTCCATTCAGAAGAAACCACAAGAAGAAAATATACGAGCTCTCTAGTCTTTTGTTGATTCTCGATAGCCATGTGTAGTGATAACAAGAAGGATGAGCTTCTCTGGTTGCCATGCAAGCCTTCTATTTTCACTGTTAAACATGCTACAAGCAAAGTATTCATTGGGGGGGGGGTTCCTTGGTATTGTAAAGTCTGGATGCCTTTACCTTGTCTTCCATCAAAATTAGACTTTTTTTGTGAAATATTTGTAAGCAGCGCCTACGTACAAGGTGTCACTTAAAGCTTTACTGTCCAGAAGTATCCACTGAATGTGTTTTATGAAGCTTAAAAGAAGAAAACATTAATCATCTCTTAATCATTTAGTGTTATCAATGCCTTTTGGAGAGTCATGTTTAAGGGCTGGAAGTTACATTGGAATGAACCGGATACTATGATCGGACTCTTATATCATTGGTCTAGCTTGAATCCTTGGTACACAATATAAATTGTGGGATCTTACCCTACCCGCAATGCTTTGGACTATTTGGCATTCTAGGAACAGGAGAATAATTTATAATGTCCACCCGCAATGCTTTGGGCCATTTGGTCATTTGGCATTTCAAGGGGCATTTTGAACACATGAAGCATAACATCTATGATGTCCACACTTGGTAAGAGATAGAGAGTTTGCTCATACTGGCAATCGTGTGGCCGATGTGTCTTACAGGGACCATTTTTGCATTTTCTGTTCTTTCTTTTTGTAATGCCCAGCTTCTAACGATAGTAGGGTGGGATTGGGGTTTGTTTCCTATTTTGCTTTATCTTCTCTCTTCCGGTACTTCGTATGTGTTTTGATTAGAATTAATACAACTTGTAGCTCCTGCCGCCTTCAAAAAAAAGATGAACTCCTCTCCTGCGCCTTCCCCAATCCTGCTCCGCCGCACACCATCTATCCCCTATAATGCCGACCACCCTACCAGCCTTCCTGATCTTTGTTTAAGTTTCATTTTTTTTATTTCTTTTGTTTCAGTTTTCATAATTTACATAGAAGATTCTTAGATCAGTCATCAGAATTTTTTGTTTCAGCTTCTGTTTTTTTTATTTGCACTCCACATGTTTCATTTTGATTTTGATTTGAAATTCCATAATGGGGAACAAACAATAGGCACTCAGAAACCTAGGGACACTGCAACATGAAGCATCTTGTGGAAGAAAGTTGAAGAAGCAGTAAAATCAAATTTACCACTCACTGCAAAAAGGCCAGGGAATAAATTGATCAAGCGTTGACATATGTCACCACCACACTGATGGCAAGGGATCCTATAAATTTGTTCTTGTTTCAAGGGAGGTAAAATAGGAATGCCATTCCAAAATACAAGCAACAAAAAATCCCGAGATATTCTCCAAGTAAAAAAGTAAAAAAGAAAAGATTGTTCCTCATTAACCAAAGAGAATGCCTAAAAAACGGAAAAAAATTTGTAATTTTATAAATACTTAAGAACAGACGATATGAACTCATTTTGACCTTAATAAGACCAGAAAACTATCAAGCAAAATCAAGACTGTCAAATCTTGCAGCATACAGATTGAGAAGACAGAAGATCTACTTCTTGGACAGCATGTTATTTGTGTATTTATTCAATGCGGCTGAGTTCATTGGTAGCAGACTGCATCAAAGCATTAGCTTTGCATCCACAATTCTTTTAAAAATCTCAACTCCACATGTGGCAGACAAGCCATGTGGACATCAATCACAAGAATCAAACTCTCCATATTCTGATGTTTTCAAATGGTTCACTTTCCAGTTTCCACGCATGCTATTTATTTTTTATTATGTTACTTTTCTTCATCAACATAGCTCCCCTCCACAATAAGGGTGGGGATAGCTCTCATTTAGAAATTCAGATTGCATTCACAGATGTAGAGGGCGTTCATAAATCCTGAAGCATGTATTCCAGATTGAAAATGAAAGGAAAAACAATATTGATAATGCAGTCTCTCCAAGGCTTACCAAAAAGAAACTTTAAAGAATGAAAAGAATTCGTTTATATCAAAGAAAAAAAACTCTTGTCATTCATCATAGGCAGTGTAGAAGTAGGTATTTTGTTGCATAGATACAACGCGCATACATGGGAAGCAGCAAACTACAAATTCAACAGCAAAAGATACAAGGCGCATACCTTCTGGAAAAATTCAGTCAACTTTTTTGCAAATGGAAGTATTTTCTCACCAGCATGCTCCATAGATACAGAAATAAGATTCAAAACCTGAACCTGAAATTTGACAAGAGAAGTAAAGTTTGTGCAAGAATAACATGCTTATTAAAAAATCATTCATGCGGAACATCAGAATTTTTCTGTTCCTGGAGTACAGTAGAGAACAGTAAGCTATAAAACCCTATTATTTCTAGCTAAGCAAGTTGCCTCTCCAGGTGTACTTGGTACATATCATGGTGCTTTTCTTCCCTTATGTCCTATATTTGTTTCCTTGATTTTTGACAAATTTAACATCGTTGAGATCACATATTGTTGGCACTCAAAAATAGTCATGTATGATGAAGAGCATGCCACGTAAGTGTTGAAAAAAAGAAGAGAGAAAGCAGGCCAGCAATTGGGAGAAGATCGGTTGGGCCAGGAGCTGAGGTTTGAAACAGCCCAATCGGGCTAACAGTCCATGGAGCCAGCAATTAGCGGCCCATGGATGTCATCTCCTCTATAACCAATCCACGTCAAAAAAAAATGAATGACAAATAAAAGAGGAGAGGGCGCTGGGTAGTCACGACCAGGATGGCCCAATGAAGCTAGCCATCCGCGGACATAACCCAATGCTAGCCCATCTCTTCTGACTGGCCCATTCAAGAGGAGTTCAAAAAAAAAATAAAAAATAATAAAAGAAGAGAAGCTGTCGGATTAGGGAAGGAAACCGACTCCCGTCGGATTCTCCCCCGGAGCCAGTACTAGAGATGGCAGGGGACTGCCGTAAGAAGGCATGGGAGATAAGAAGGGAAGGAGGGATGTCGATCCCATAAAATCTGGGATTGCTTTGAGTCCTTCTTGGGGCCGCAATCTCCATTGTGAGAAGTCTCCCGATGGAGGAAGGATACGAGCGGAGCCTATAAAAGCCCAGCATCCCCGTGCGTGCTGAGAGCCGGAGAAGAGACGGAGCAGAGAGATTGCGCGAATACCCCCCCTGGAGAGAGTAGCCGGCCTGATAGAGAGAGAGAGAGGATCCTTGCGGAGGTACCTGCTGCCGTGACCTCTCTTGGTCGTCGTCGGGACCTTCTTCCTCTCCTGGCAGCGCCGGATCTTCACCTTTCACCTTCACAAGGCACCGTCGGGAGGAGACCAAGCCGGGAGAGCATCCGCCGTCAAGTCGCGGTAAGCAAGGTCTGTCGGGTCCCTTCCTCCTCTGGTCGTCGCCGTCGGAGGTTGCCGGCAGCCTCGCCGCAGCCGCCGGGTCCTCCGGAGTACGGGAGGAGCAGCCGTGAGCACGGAGGTCGCCGTCGGGTGCTGCCGAAGCCCGTCGAAGCTGCCGCTGCCGTCGCCTGGTCGGCTGGGGAGGAAGAGGCCGCCGGAGTTATTTTTTCCTACTTTAGTCCACCTGGCGCGTATAAGGGGGAGGAGGAGGTGTGCGACCCCGTCGGGGTCCAATTTTGACCCCAAGTCAAAATAGGAGTGGGGCCCACAAGGAAGAAAAGAAGCAAAAAAAAAAATAAAATGGCACGTGGCCGCGGCCAGGAGCCGCGCGCGCACGCGCGTGAGCCGCGAGGAGGAGGGGTTGACCTCGGGTCAAACTATGGTGGGGCCCACTATTGAAAGGTGTTAAAAAAAGAGAGAAAGGAAGGGGAAGAAGGAGATGGGCTACGGCCCAATATCCCTCGGTGACCAGTGGCAAAAAAAAGGGATTTTTAAAAGTAACAATCAAGTTCAAACTTAAATAAAAATGCACCTAATTAATTAAACAAACCGAGGCGAGCATCCGGCCGGCTAAAAACCCGCCTCATGGTCTCGGCATAACTTAAAAGAATCGCCGGCTTTAAGCACGTCTATTGACCCATAATTCAAAAAAATAAAATAAAATAAACAATAAACAGAAATTAAATAACAATCTACTTAATTAATCAACAAACCGAGACAAGCATCCGGCCGGCTAAAAACCCGCCTCATGGTCTTGGCTTAATTTAAAAGAATTTAAAACAGAGAGGGAAAGCAATGGCCCGGCTTTAAGCACGCCCCTTGACCCTTTAAGGTGGACATACAAAGGTCTAGTTAAAAGACCCCAATGTCTTACCATACCCCAAGAGGGAGTTGTTTTGCCCATTATGCCATGGGGAGGCTGTGCATGATCAACATGCCGATATGCCCAAACCATAGGCTAATGAGGAAGACCAACCATGGGATGAGTGCCCACAAGCTTATCGAAAGCCGGGTATGCTCAACCTTGAACCGGTTGGGAGGAGACTTCATGTGCCTATCAAAGGCAGGACCATGCTCAAATTTCTGAGATGACAAGACAGACTTCCAGATTGCCTATCAAAGGCTGGGATGTGTTCAAGACTACACTCAAAACTGGCATACACTTGATCCCGAATTGAGGGGATGCCACGGTTGTTGTAAAAGAGAGGAAGCGGGAGGACTTGTGAACCTCAAACAATGAAGAATTCAATATTCAATGCAAGAAGAAAACAGTCCCTGCCGGAATGAATGAATGCAAGCACATTAAAAACTGAATTTAAATCTGAAATTTCAATAAAACAAAACATTTGAAAATCTGAAATCCATCAATCTGTAAAAATCACAAACCGAAAACAAACTTGAAACTGAAATCTAAAACAGAATCTGAAATCTGAATCACCTCTGAATTTCAGAGATTAAAAATCTAAAAAAAAATCTGAACCAAGGAAATCTGCAATTGAAACTCTGAAAATTGAAGAGTCCGAAATCTGAATTGGTGCAGGAAACCCATTTAAGAAAGTCTGCAATCTGGAAATTGGTCTGATTTTCGGGAGTTTCAAAGTTTGAATGCTACATTTCTGAAATTTGAAACATACAGCAAAACTGAAATCAAAAAATAAAAATCTGAACTTTGCAAGGAATCGAAGATTGTAAGATATGCAGAATTTAAAGTCTGAAATTTGGAATCAACCTGAAAGTCTGAAACATATAAAATCTGGAGCCTGGAAACTGAAGAAGCTGAAAATCCGAATGCACCATAAAATCTGAAAATCTGAATTTGTGTCGAACCCATTAGAGAGTCTGCAATCTGATCTTTGGAAGTGCAGAATAAGAGAGTCTGAAAGTCTAATGCCCATAGAACCTGCAGCCGAAAAATCAGAAGTGTGCAACGTGCAGAATTTGTAGAAGACCTGAATTGGCAGGAGATCCAAACCAGAATTCCTGAATTTCAAAATCTGAGCTTTATTCTGAAAAGGTTTTGAGGGAATCAACAAACTAAAATCAGGCCCGTCCCAAATTTGAGCAAATCAGGAACTGATCCACAATTAGGTAGTCTCAAACCATTCAAACCCATAAGAAAATCCAAATTCAAAACCGCCCCAAATCAATTTACATAAATCTAAAATTGCATAAAAAAAATCCAGAAACTGTCAAATACAAATTCTGCTGAAATTTGATTAAAACCAATGAATTGAATGAACTAAACTCAATCTAATTAAAATTGAACTCAAATCAAACTTAATTCCAATTCAATTCAATCCAAATCAATCAAGTTCAATTAAACCAAAGAACTGTAAAAATCCAAAATTTGAAGACTGTGAAATCTGAATCAGTTAAAAATCTGTAAAAATCTTCATAAACAAGAACATCCTTAAAAAAATCAGAACTAAACCCAAATCATTCAACCCAGTTCAATAGCACACAGCCGTTAACAAATTGAACAATAAAATCTATGTTCTGACCAAAATCTGGAAGGCCCGTTGGCAATCTAAGGGTTACAGAAATCTAAGGATTTAAAACTTGAACTTAAAATAAAAAAATCAGAAAACAATAAATCAACCCATTAAAAAAGACCTTCAACCTGTTCAAATCAATTTGAATCAAATCATAACAGGGCCCAAATCTGAAAATCTCTGAGCATGCAAAATCTGAAAAGTCTGAACTCTAATTTTCTGAAATCAATTGCCATCCCGAAATTCCCAATTTGTTCAATATTAAGATAAAACAAAATGAACTAAGCCCAGTTCATTATTTGAATAAATTCCGCTCAACAAAATTGAATGGTAAGTCAATCTGCTCCCAAACCCAATCAACTTGAATCAATTCCCAAATAAAATTCAGCTCAAACCCAAATGAAGCAAACAAGCCAAATTCAAATAAATTCCAAACAAACTTAAATCAATTAATCAAATTCAAACTAAAACTGAGTGCTTGCATTCTATCAAACTCATGGGGCTGTTTTCCTATGTCCATATGTGTGTGAATGTTTATTTTTTTTATGGATGCATGTTTTCTATTTTCATGGATTGCTATGACGCTTAATCAAGGGTATTCGAGTTATCTCGATGTAATTAACGTCGGATCTTCGCACCATCCGACGGGGAGAGGTCAAAACAAATTACAAAGAACCTAACAACCTCAACATATAATTTTGACCCTAGTTAGTACTTTTATGGAATACCATCTATTTTCCTAAGAAGTCAATGCTAAGGTCTAATCCAAATGCAAATGGAAAATGAATTTCCAAAACAAAAGAATTAATCTTTTTAAATTTCGAGGTTACATCACATATGTAACCCACCTACCATACCCATTCCAGCAAATCTACATCCATCAAACAAATATACCCAGAAACGACTGATTCCACAAAGTAACATGGTGGAAACCGAGAAATTACATTTGAGGTCGAAGATGTACACAGGGACACCAAACAGTTCAGACAATTTTGTAATTCTTTCAAAAAAAGATGATTCCACCTTTTAAATGAAAACAAATCCATCATTGATCATTTTGTGAAAAATGAACCGTGACTCATTCATGAATAAAAATTCTCTTATTCATACTAAATACTGTTTCCTCCAAATTGACCTTGAATTGTTGAACATTATAGCCGCCAAGCTTCCTTTTTCTTAATATAAACCCTGTTCTTTGCGATACCACCATGTTTTTCACTCTGTAGCATTCTATTCACATTCTTCTGATTTTCCCACACTCTTATTTACTGGTTAATAAAATGCAGTTACACTAGAAGAAATCTTGGTCAACCCACGATAAAAAAACATGATTGACCTAAATCAGTCAGAAGCAGGCTAATGTCAGTCAAACACAGTTCCAAAATTTAAAATTTACCAAGGATCAGCCCAAATGTTTGACTTAGATCCAAAGATCGCCGGATTGGAATTAGGGGCTGGATCGGCCAATCACGATCTGATCCAATTGGATTGAATTGATACGGACTGATTCTTCTAGAAGAACCCCAATCCAGAATTGACCAGATCAAAAATTTTATTTTATTTTCAAAAAAATCGTAAAAATCATGATAAATCCCATAAAAATATGAGTGCACCTAAATAAATTTTAAAAATAACAGCTGACACAGTTTCATGTGACTATCATTTCTTATAAGACAATAAAACAAGAGAATATAAAATAACACCAATAATCATTTCAATAAAAAATTGTACAATTCAAATGTAATAAAAAATGATACTTTCTCATCACCATCATCTGGAGAATTGGCCCTCGTAGTCTTCATTCTCTTGATTTTCTTGAATGCTCTATTAAGATTGCTCAATTATAATTGACCTATACCCATATGAAAATAATGACTCGGTCATCTGATTAAAATCATATACATTGTCTGATGTTGGAGCTAAAGGTGAGCATGGATAACATGACTCGAAATCTGAAGCGGGTTCTAAATAATTTGTTGCTGTGTGCTCAAAAAAATCTATTTGATTTTAACGTTGACTTCTTCCACTTGAATGTTGTTGCTAACCCAAATCATCACACCATACTCCACCTGTACGTGCACTATTGGATCCTAAACCACCTTCTCCTCCTCCACCACTTCCACCTAAACCATCTTGATTTTGTTGTTGTGTAGGTGGAATGAACTCTTTCTTATTATCATCTGATGAGGGTGCTTAGGTACTGTCTGTGGAACTTACAAGTCTTTGTCTAATAACTAAATTCATTCTCTTCTTGCATCCCCTATCCAATATTGCATTGGTATATATTTTTCAATGATTTGAATCCTCCAAATCTTTTTTTCCTTTGAGTACTCTTCTAGAAAGTAGGACTTGGAGATGTGACTGGACTCTAAAGCTGGCTCAGGAGCTATGGTGTGAGGTGAATTATGTTGAATTGGAACTATACAAAGAACTTAAGTATCTCATTGTTCTTGCATTTGTTTATCTTCATCCTCACCAACTACGTCAAGCTCTTCTTCAGCCCATGCTCGATCATTGGAGTCAAACTCTAGAGTTGATTGTACATCAGTATTCTCTATTCATGCTAAAAATAAATGTTCTTCTTAAAAAAGTATTCCAAGTAAACATCCCAATGTGATAATCTCTAACCACCTGCATTGTATCTTTACTCATAAAAACCACTTGCCAATCATGTAAACATTTCTTCAAAAAAAATTTCGATCATTAAAGTTCTTGACTCTTAGCCGCATATTTTAATGGCAAAACACTTAGCTTATTCAATCTCTCACTCTTCAACATGATCCTTTTTTGTGTGTATCAAGTTGAAAGTGATGTAATTCCTCTCACATTGTGATGCATTAGTGCTTTGACTCAATACTTGTACTGTAATAACGGCGAGTGGCTTTTATCCACTTTTGTTGGATATTTGCATCCATCACTCAGTTGCAAAAAAGACATAGTATAGTAAGTGTATAATCTCTTATAATTTTTTTTAACATAACCCAAATGTTATCAAACATATCAAGAGAAACTTTATTATATGAATATCGTAGATCTAGATCTCCATAGACTCCACTTAGATGCTTAGATGGTGTCATCTAAAATATGATATAAAATAAAATTAATTATGCCCTCTCCAAAACTCAATTACTCATATGTAACTAAACAATAACTCACTTCAATTTTCACTTCTGTTTTGTCTTATGGAATCCTACACAAACATTGTATTATTGACAACATGTCTTGTATAACCTTTGCACCATTAGATACTTGCTCACCAAGTTGTATCCTTGGATTCAAAAAATATCATAACAAAAGGAAAAGACAACCATTAATGAGAATTTTCACATTACTACAGTGAAGTGTATAAAATATAACATAAAAACATATACTTGCGGCATGAATATCGTGATGGAAGGACTTATCCCATTTATTATCTATCATCTTCCACCATTTCTTGTAACTCTTTGAATGTTTCTCTTTGATTTTCATTTTGACTTTGTCCATTACATCATATAAGTACCCTATTTGGTTTTTGTCATTTGAATTCACAAATCTCAGCACACTCACGAACAATAATATTGCACTCTTTCTCACAACCTATCATCTTTGATAATATGCTTTATCTTTGCAAGGATATCAAATTGGTCCATTCTGCTACGATGGTTAGCTATGAAAATATGAATCTCTTCAAGTCATGCCAATGTCTCAGCCAGCTTTTTAATGCAAGAAAATAGATAACAAAACTTGTTGGACTAGATCGCACTAGATCATGATCATCGGTATGTTCTTTTATGATGTGCAGGAGTCTAGAATGTCCATATTTAAATGATGTAACCAATTGTCTGCATCTCACTAAGGACCTGACATATGGCTCCTTCCCAATGTCCTTCAACATCAAGTTTACGGAGTATGCAACACAGGACACCAAAAATAAGTGTGATTTAGACTCCGTCAGCTTCTTCCCTATAGCCATATAAGAAACTTCATTGTCCATGACAAACCGCACAATGTTGTCTTCATCTATTTCCTTGACAACATCATTTATGCGACCAAACAAGTACTATGCATTTTTTATCTAGCCTAGTGCATCAATAGATTTAAAAATATGATGCCCTCCAAATAATAAATGAGAAAGTTTATCTTTGCTTCGCAATTCTTGTCTATCCATCATATATTATAGTGCAACCCCTCTCCTTCTATATTCCTTTTATATTGCCTTGAAGGCTTGAACTCATCTATCCATGATGTCAACTCATCGACCTCTGTATCCAACCCACCCTCGTAGATGTATTTTGAACTTAAGACTTTTAATCCTGATCTAGCCATAGTGATAGCATCAAACATTATTTGAAATATGGACTCTTAGTTGTATGGGTTGGGATACCCACATCAAGTCAAGATAAGACAATGTTCTTAATATTTGTTTCAAATTTTAATAACATAAAGTAACATATTCAAAATAAGTCAAGTATCATATATATCTACATGTAAACATCATTTACATATGTGTTTCATTGCCTTCTTTACAGCCCCTGTTGAAGTCTTAACTCCTTTTAAGGTTTACTTGATACTCCTTTGACCTCTATCACTCAGCCTATACATGATTATGTCTATTGATGACTGAAAAGACTACGACCAATAGAACTCACTCTCTCAACTTGACTAAGGTGTAGGGTGAATGCCTTCCACATATGACTGTTTGGCAATATATCCTTTTGCCCCCCTTATCTTCTCATCTTGATGGGCCAGAGCCCTACTTGCATGCATTACTTTTTTTATTTGTACAACATCTTCATTCTCAAAAGATAATGAAGACATGTCAACCTGTGGATGTGATTTTTCTTTTTTCTACTTCTTTCCATCATATTTTTATCTCAATGCCGAAGCAAATTATAATGCAAGTCAACTCTCTGCTCAATTCGGATCTTGCTATGTGACGCTCTTCTAGTTAAGTATGTCATCGTTTCTTCTCTAAACTTCATCCGTACTTTGTCATATTTCTTCACATTCCCACTCACCCCACCAATGTGTTATTTGAAACAAAAAAAAACTCTATTCATTTTCTTCCCACACCATTTACATTTCACTCATTTCTTGACGACATATAACATGAGCATGTGTTGTCATCCAATGCCACAATATGCCTAGGCACATTGCTCCTCGTCCGACATTTTCCTACACACAAAAATTAATTCATATTAAAAATATATGTATCGGACCATCCGAAAGTGGAACGAACAAACCCCCGACCACCCCCCTCATCCCTAGCCCCCCTCCCACTGTAAGTCACCCTCAGGTTGAATGCAGTACAATCACCTGAGGAGTGACACTCGGATGGCAGTCACCCCTAAGGCTGATTGATTCCCCCTCAAAGGGGGTTCCAATCAACTGCAAAGGAGGGAGTACCCCAAAAAAAATTGCAATCCCCTCCCTTAACTTTCTAGCAAGCTGCACAGGGGGAATCATCACCAGAAAACCATTTAGGAAGGAAGAGAAGAGGAGGGAAAATAGGTGCAAACCATACCTTAGGAGAGGCTTCTTGACCTTCGCTGGAGGAGTTCGCTGGAGGGGACACCAGAGGGGAGGGTGGGGGAATCAGAGAGGAGAGCTCAAGAATTGGCAGTGAGGAAGGAGAATCGGAAAGGGAAGAAAAAGAGGTGCCGATTCTCCCCTTAACAAGAAGAAATAAGAATGAAATCACATGCGATTCCGAAAAGATCCGTAACTTACAGATTCTCATAGAATCATCCTTTCATGATCCAAGCCGATTCCTTCGAGAATCAATCCTAGATTGGTTGTTCCGGTGGTGGATCAGACTGACATGGGCCGATCCGATCTAAAAATCGGTCAATTCCTATCTGGATCAGCCAATTCAGCAAACCATGCTTGGATCAGCTCAAGGCAGGCTGTCATGAACCCTAACCTGCAGTTACTTAAAGAACTTCTATCTAATTAAAATTTGTCAACATTACCGGAAAATAACTATAATATACAGATATTACAGCCTTTATGAATCTACCGTTTATAAGAGACTAGAAATTAGCTAATTTTTTCCCTCTGCCAGCATGAGGTAGCAGGAAGACCACTCTACCCATGCCGAAAAAGATGCAATCTAATTGAATAAGGATCCTCAAGCAAAAGCAAGCAGTGCCTTTTATTTATAAGTTCCAACCGGTTAGGTTATTATTAGAAAAGAAAGAAACAGAATGGAACCAGATCTCCGCCCATGATATTGATTGAATGATCCATAAAGAGAATGCAAATCAACAGGTGAAAATCAAATATGAACAAGTGCAAAGAATTCTAGAACAAAAGGCCATCAGAGGATGCGATTGTTCCAGATGATACATAAATAAGTAACAATTTTGATGAAAGAAACTATAATGCACCATTTTCTGCAGCATATAGTTTATAAAAAAATAAAACAAAGCCAGAAAGGCTAACCTTTGAATCAAATTCTTGAACTTCTTCGATTAACCTAAAACATGAACTCCAGCATGTAGGCAGAATCTCAATTAAGTCTTCCTCCGGCACATTACAATCCCCAATCAGAAAGCACAATGACCGACAAGAAGCAAGCTGTAAGAAACAGCCATTAAATTAGCAAATGTGAGAGATCCATTATCACAGCTGAATTATTTCTTATAATAGACTTGCTAGCATACCCTAACAGCAACATCAGGATCCTGGAGCAATCTAACCAAAGCACAGGAAACAAGTCGCCGGGTATACCCTTTAATCTGCAAGAAAGGTCAGCAACAGAAACTGAAACACGTGATAAAAAAATATGTATAAAAAATGTCCAGCGAATGATGATATGATAAAGAAGAAATAGCCAATAACCTACAATAGATTGAGTAAAAAAGGAGACAGCATTGAGAAATTGGACAATCCAAACAGACAGAAAACAGGACATCAAAGGCAGCAACGTGCTAGAAGTTTCAAGTGTCTTGGAACAAAATTATCCCATCTTTCATTGCCTTTGCTGGTTAAGATAACACCTCGGACACATATTTTGGCCCCTCCATACTCAACTCAACTAAGGCTTTTATCCCAAATTACTTGGGATCAGCCATATGGATTCTCTTTCTCCACTCATGTCGATTTTGTGTTATTTCTTCAGAGATATTTAAACCATCTAAATCATATTGAATTACCCTCCTCCAAGTTAACTTAGGTCTACCACGTCCCTTTTTTGTTTCTGTCATTTTAATATTTTCTATCTTTCTAACTAGAGCCTATTTAAGTCTACGTTTAATATGTCTAAACTATCTCAATCTCCTTTCTTTCAATTTGTCTACAATTCTCGTTACTCCTACATTTTCTCTAATATATTCATTCCTTATTTTATCTAATATAGTGTGACCACTCATCCATCTTAACATTCTCATTTCGGCAACACTTATTTTGGCCCCTCCATACCAGACTAAAATAGGTACTTAATTTTACTACATGGTAAAAACTATTTTCAGCATCTTTATAACCATACTTCCAACTTGAACAAAATTTCCTTGAGACTTTTGAGCATTATAGATTTACTTTGGTGCATGATTATATTCCTAAATAATAAATAGACAACAGGAAATCACTTTTCATCCTAGACTAGTTTGTAGCTACTTCAGTTAAGCTGAGTGGAGCTCCAAACAAAAATTTATAAAAGTGAAAGCCACATGATGAAACAGCATTACCATGAGAAAAATGAATCATATCAAAGAGCTGTGGCATGTTGTAGTCAGATGGTTTTTCATCAAGCAAAGAATGATTGTTATTTTGTGCCTTGTTAGAGTGATACCAAACAAGTGAATAATTACCATAACTGGTTGGTATCAGCCATGGTTCGCCGGGTCGCGACCCGGGCCCGACCCGGTCGCTTTTGGGGCCGACCGACCCGGTCCCGACCCCAAGACCCCGACCCCAAAATTAAATTTTTTTTATTATTTTTGCCGACCCCGGCCCGACCCGGGTCGCGACCCCGACCGACCCGGGTCGGTTTTGGGCCCAAACGACCCGGTCCCGACTCCCGACCCCACCTTCCTTGGTATCAGCTGACATGCCCGACATGCTGGCTCCAGGCGAAGAGCAAAGGACAAGGTCATAGAAGCTTGGGAACAACAGATAAGAAAGTCATGAATTCAAATCTTATTTCTGATCCCATGCAGTTAATTGCAGATTTTGGTGTCATATTTGCATATGAAATATAATGTGAATCTGGATCTATCTGATCCATATCTTAGTTTCAGATCTTATCTCAGGTCCTATTAAGTTCGAAAAGGGCTCAACTATTTATGCCCATAGTGTTCAATTGATTTGGAACAAGTATGGCAGAGTACCAAGAGATTTTTTTGTGATAGGACATAGGTTTTAAGATAAAAAATATTTATTCAAAACATACAAGTGTAAAAGACAGTTGAAAGAGAAATGATAAATTTTCGTATCACAGCTGATTTGTGCAAGGATTTGCGATAAGATTTTACCTTTTAACTTTTTGATGAATTAAAAATGATACACAAAAAGCCATTCCATAATACAAGATATTTACAAAAGATACTGTATTGAAACATCAGAGACAAAAAGCTAATAAAAAATTAAAACCAGAATATTAGAGTCCAAATGTTTTGAGCTAAGTCGTATAAAACATATGCATGAAGGCCAAAAAGGTAAAGGAAGTTAACATGGATAGAAAGTTTGTAAAGCACTCATCTTGAATACCTTGATTCAATTACCAGATAAAAGTTTTTTTTTCTTTTGTTGAAGATGGCTTAAAGGAATAATTCCATTAAGACTTAAACATACCAAAATCGTACAAAAGAAGATAGTAATAAAGACACTAAAAAATTTAAAATTACACCAGTCACTAGCAAAAAAGTAGCATTTTCTACCTAAGAAACCTAAGCTATCCAATTACAAAATAAACTTTTCATCCAAAAATATTCTAGCAAACAAGGATTTTTTTTTCAGAATAGCCACCAGAGCACGAATGAACCAGTCCTTCACACACAAAACTGTGCTGGAGAGAATGGCAGAAAGGTTAAAGAAACAATCTTCAAAGATTCTCTTGTTTCCTGTTCTCTAGCTGGTAAAAGTGAGATCCCACAAAATGGTGTCACCGTTCCAGGGGTTGAGAACCCCACCCATACATAAAGAATGATAAATTTTTGCTGCCAGTCCTTGCAAGTTCAAGCTTTCAAACAAGGTCACCCGAAAAGCATGAATTATTCCAAAATGAAGAAAAAGGTGCTTCAAGTTTCTCTTTTAAACTGCAAAAGACACGCTTTAGTATGAGAGAAAAAAAATTCTGCATACACAAGTTTTGGTTGGTAGATGGCCCCTACAGATCTTCCACATAAAGGTTTTGATCATCCAAGATAAAGCACTAGATCACACCTTACTCCATCAGCTGACTTCCACATCTCCCAAACTCAGAATGCCACAAGCTATCTTCACATAGAACTGTCTCCTGTGGATCCATAACAGCCTATCTTCCCTTTGGTTCATGTGTTCACCCTTTTTGAGCACCTCCTGTAATATCAAAAAGCCTTCCACTTCCTCCTTCAAGTTCCTTCTAAAGAAAATATTCCACGAGGAAGGCTGAGACTCAGCATCCCAAACTATGTTTGCCTTATCCCCGCAGTCGCTAGCATGTGCAAAGAGATGAAAATTGCTCAGTTAAAAAGACATGACTGCACCATCATCTTCCCATATTCAAGCATTTCTACCATCACCAACGGCAATGGAGGTTGAAGAAGTTTCCACCATCGTTGTGTTTCCACAGCACTTAGGTTAAAAGAACCTTGCTGATTACTTCTAGACAAATCTGGACACCAACCATGGAACAATCAGGAATTATTTTCAATGTATTTACTTGTTATTCACTTTTTGGTGGACCAATCCAGGTCAATTCTAGATAGATTTTTCTTCTGGTGGATCAGACGAGCCAATCATTGCGCTCCCAATCCAGATCAGGTTAAAGCATTATCTATCCAGACTCCAGAGACCAATTCAGATCTAAAAATGATTGGAGAATAAAGATTTAGATGGTTTGAACAAGAGGCGTAAAACTACAGAAGCTCCAGTTAGAATTGTGAGAAATACAAACATAGCGGAAGAGAAGAAATGAGGGAGTAGATCTAGATTACCATGAAGGGTAACTCAATATAGTTTGAAACGTCTAAACCTCTCCGGAGAGTCAACCCCAAACTGTTCATTGCCTTAAGCAAAGCTGTATCACTAAACTGTTCCCTGTTTGGGGTTGGAAAAAGGTACCATTCAAATTGGCACTTTTAAAAAAAAAGTATAAGGAACATTAAAAATGAATGTGTGAAGCATTTCCATGCAATTCTCCATATATATGAATAAAAAGGGACTTCATATTGAAAATGGACAATGTGTTCGGCCATCAACCAAATATTTGATTCATTTACTGTGACCATGAAACAACATACTCGACGATACTCCTCAAATTGCTCCAAAAACAGAATGCAGACCAAGGAAGATGACTCAATGCTGTGTTGACACCAAAAATTTCTCATATGGAGAAGTTTGGGGACTTCCGAGTCCTACTCAAATTTGGACATCCCAATCTTACTCAAACTCGGATATCCAAATACTACTTAAAGTATGACAAACAAATCCTACTTGGAATCAGACATCCAAATCCAGTTCAAACTTGGATGTCCAAATCCAACTTGAAGTCAAAACATCCAAATTCTACTCAAAATCAGATGTCCAAATCCTACTTAGATTCGGATCCCGAATTCTATTCAAATTTGGATTCCGGACCCGAGACAAAACCGGATTTATGGGTCCCATTCAAGTCTGGATGTTAGTTCCAAAATAAATTCATATTCCAATCCCACTTTGGACAAAAAGAAAATGGCAAATTTCATATATTCGTAAAATTAAATAACAGTCAAAAAATGAAAGAAGTGCCCAGTTATATTTTTATGGCCCATTAAGACCCACTTTTGAAGCCAAGCCCAAGGCAATTTTTGGAGCTTCTTTGCACCATTTTGAGGCATTTACAGAATATATATCAGTCGATTTTCGTAGCCTGCTGTGGGCTTAATTACGGGCCACTTTAAGAAGCATGAAATGAACCCAATATGGGTCTTAAATGAGGTCATCTCATAGCCCATCAAGAAAATGACGAAAATCAATTCTTGAGTTGGCAAACAAAAGAATGGAAACCCATGAGTTTCCTATTTGGCACAAAAGTGATGTTCATTAATGAGCAATCTTTCTTTCTTCTTAGAAAGATCTCAGCCATTGAATCAGCCAAGCTTTGAGTAATCTCAGCCCTCATATCTGGCACCAACAGGGAGAGCCAGCAGCCCTTAAACCGTAGCCACCACAGGCCCTCATCCTTCCTGCACCCTCACCCTGGCTTCTGTAAATGGAAAGCCTGCAGACCTGCACCTTCTCTCCCTGCATCCCTTCCAGCCTTAGATGCCAGAACCTACTCCTGACTACTGCGGCTGCACCCACACCTGTTGCCGCTTCTGTTCTTGCACCCAGGAGAAGCAGGAATGGAAGAGAAAGAAAGAGCTCCCTCTTGTTGTCGCTGCAGCTGCACCTACTGCTGCTGATTCTGTTGCTGCCGTCCACCGGCGCCAAAGGATTGACGTCTTGGATCTCGGCTTCATCTCAGAAGGGTGAAAGAGAAAAGATCTCGTAAAAATTCTTGAAAAAATCTCGGGAGATCGGATTTCGGATTTTATTTACGAAGGGTGTACCTTACCCAAAAATTGCCATCTTGCATATCGATTTTATCTCATGCAGACTGAAAATAAGAAATCTTGAAAAAAATTTGGAAGATTGAATCTTAGAAATACCAATTAATATGCATGTTTAAATGTAAAATGTCAAGTAATCTCTTCAAAATAAGTTGCGAGATAATTAAAAGAAAATACAAACACAAAAAGGTGAACTATTGTTAACAGGAGACACACAAGGATCTAATGTTAGATCTAACATTCATCTTGAACAATATAGATAGGAGATTGACAACATATTGGGTCAATTGTACATATATAGTTATAAGAATATTAAGTTGTAAAATTTTATCAAACAATAATGTCTATATGAATATTTGGATGGATTCCATAATAAATTGAACAATATATGAAACAACCTTAACAAGGTCATCGAACAAGTTAGGGGTGGTAATAGGCGGAGGAAATCAAGGTATCAGAGATACTATATAGATATTCTCGTTTCGACAATCTCGTTTCTCATATGCGTTGAGAGAAAGACATTCTTGGGAGATCTCGAGAGATTGTCGGAAGATTGCATTCCATGATTGTGCCAAGGTAAAAAAAGAGAAGGATGGCTCCTGCTACTGTTGTTGCTGTGCCAGGAGGAGGAAGAAGAAAAAGTGCTGCCACTGCTGCTGCACCAGGAAGAAGGAGCACTGCCCTTCTTGTTCCTGTCGCTGTGCCAGGGTAAGAAGAAGAAGAGAAAGAAAGGAACAACAGCCTGCTCCTCCTGTGGTTGCTGCGCCAAGAAGAAACCCCCCCCCCCAAAAAAAAGAAAAGAAAAAGGAAAAAGGTAATGGAAAAGATATGTTCCCCATGGCTACGCCCTACCCTTTCTCCTCTCACTTTTACCTTGACAATTTGAGGTCCTAAGGCATAGCGGGCTGCACCTTCTCCAAGCCATGGGCTGGACCTTCCTCTATCCCCTTTAATGGGCAATAAAGAGTTGATAGGCCAGCCCCCCACACCCCTCAAACACCCTTCCAAACAGGACCACAAACAGCCGTACACCTGGTCATAAAAACACCCCAATCTTAGCCTCCATATACATTATACATCCCCTGAGACAGCTTATGATCAGTCTTAATACTCCCCCAAACCAACCTGATCTCAGCCCCTAAACATACCTGATATACAGCCCCTGAAATCCCCTATTCTAAGCCTACTGAAACTCCACTAAACCAGTCCTTTGCACATCTCCAAACAGCCCACTAAACACCCCCTGAATCAGCCCTACGCTATCAGTCCAAAGTCCATACACAGCCTGAAGCACCCCTATGTTCAGTCACATACAGCCCCTAAAACAGCCCATTCACAGCCCCAGTAAGAGCCCCGTAGACAGCTTGTGCACAGCCCTCTAAAAGACCCCTTAAATCAGTCTCAAATAAGTCCGGTGTATCCCTTCAAAATCTGCCCTCCACACTCCCCTAGATAGCTGTATGTGTAGACTGTAGCCCAATATCATGCCTATGAGGCTATGACAGGCCCAAATGACCGCAAAGCAAAGGGCTACCAAGCCCCCACACCTGCAGGCAAGGATCGCGGGATCGGAATCGGAATCGGGATCGGTGGGTACCGATCCGATCCGGATCGGATCGGATCGGACCGATTCCGACCGATTCAATGGAAGAAAATCGATCCAGAATCGGTAAGAAAAAAAAAGCAAAAAAAAAAAATGATCCGATTCCGATTCCGATCCGATCCCGGACCGATTCCGGCCGATTCGGACCGATCCAACTGGAATAGCAAAAAAAGAAAAAAAACGATCCGATTCCGATTCCGATTCCGATTCCGGACCGATTCCGGCCGATTCTGGACCGATTCCGACCGATTCCTACCGATTCCGCGGAATTCATGCCGGAATCGGTCCTTCCGCATGGAACCGATCCGATTCCGGAATCGGTCGGAATCGGTCCGATTCCACCGATTCCGTAAACAATGCCTGCAGGAGATGAAGATACCCCCACATGGGCATGTAGCAAAGGGCTACATGCCCATAGCAGACCCAATAATAGGCCCATATCAGGCCACGAATCAAAAAGAAACTCAGGTCCACAGCAGGACTTATGAAGCCCACAATCGGCCCGTGCAAGGCCCCGAACCGAGAAAAAAAAAAGCCTGGCCCATTGAGGCTCAATAACCAGCCTTTGAACAGCCTAAAAGAAAATTAAAAATTATGAAACATACAAAGTCCAAGGCAAACCAAGGGTGACTCTTCATGCCTTGTTACAAAAAAAAGTGAGTATGCAAGAGCATGGAATGCCATCTCGCCGAGATATTACGAGATTTTCGGTCTCGCCAAGGCCCCAAGAAACGAGATCGCCGGGATCTCGCCCCAATTAGACTAGTCAATAAAAAAATTTCGCAACTACTCAGCACCCTCAATTTAATAATAGTATAACAATATTTTGCTATCACTTGTACTATCACAGAGAGAGATATATATATATAATTCATAATCATAAAATATGTGTTATATACTTAAATTTTATACAGATCTATTTTAACTCTATTCTCTTTCACACACATCAAGTTTGTTAAGATTAACTATTTTCCAAAATAAGTATATATCTATTCATACATAATTACATAAATGACATTACATTTAAATGTATGAACACAAACATATACATTCAATTATAACCTAAGTCAAAATAATGCTATCAATCTATTCAAATTTAGATTTAGATAATAATCATCAATTTATCATACAAAGATTATATCTTATGTAATTAACAGATTATATCAATTCAATTTCATAAATATTTAATCATCAATTTGTAATAAATAATTAAGAACAACAACATAAAAATACTCTTAATACTATATTAGTATTTAAATAAAATTATATAAAAGTTTAAATCTTTTAAAAACACAAAGGCTATTTTTTAGTATTGAGAGTGCTTCGTAATTATTCATTCACACAATTGATATGCAAATGTTATATATTTTCATGTAAATTCATTGATGTACTCTCATCTTTATAAGATATTATGTTATGTTTCATACATATATATTTTGATTCGAGAATCCGAGATCCGATCTCCCGAGATTTTTTCGAGATCTCTTCTCTTTAACCTCCCCCCCCTCCGAGACGAAGTTGAGATCCGAGATGACAATCCTTGTGTAAGAGTCAATATAAAGGAGAGACTTCACGCCAGATAGATCTATGCCACTAAGCACCCAATTAACTTGCAAGCCCGAGTTATATCCCTAAGGTCCATTAAGGTCCGTGGACTCTTCCATTCTAACAAATGTACAAGTTCATGATATAGAAGTCCATGTGTTCATGCATTTCCTTCCTACGCTAATAGGAGAAGATGATAAGACCCCATGAGCCTAGCGGGATCATTGTTTTCAAGGCGTCGCCTAGGCGACAAGGCGCCCCCAGAGTGGGCAAGGCGATGGGCGCCTAGGCACCCATTACCTTATATAACTATTTTATATATTTTAATAATAAATAATGCTAATTAAGTGTCAATATCACATAATTAAGTTGTTTTGGAGTAAAAACAACTTGTTCTAATAGTTAATTTGACTATAAATTGACATTTTGATGAAATAATAGCTAGGCTTAAATGATTTCTTAAGTGTTTACTAATAGTTAATAGAATTTAAATAGTAAAATTAACTAATTTGTCAAGTTATATAGTCTATGTAACTATGCACTTCCCACATTATTAATTAATTTGCATGGTGTCAAAATTATTTTGCATCATTTTTTACATATATATTTGTTATTTTATCCATTTTACTATATAGAAAAAGGCGTCGACTAACGCCTCGCCTTATCGCCAAGGCGCCAAGACGGTACTGTGTCGCCTTGATCGTCTTGGCCACCTTGACAACTATGAGCGGGATGCAAACAATAAAGAAGAAAGAAGACCAACAGAAAGCGAACAAAAATCAATCAATGGAGGGACAGATCTCAAATTAAAAGAAGACAACAAAGAGTTATAAATCTAAAAGTTAACAAAATTGAATAACCTGCCAAACCTAAAAATTGTTAAACTGAAAATCTGAAAAGTATAATAAATCTGAAAACTATAAAAATAACAAAAGCTGAAAACTGACAATTCGGAAAGACTAAACTCTAGAAAACTCAGAAAAAATCTGAAACTGTAAAGATTTGACAAAACAGGAAACAAGAAAGCTATAAAGGCTGACAACACGATGAATCCAAAATTCAGAACAAACAGAAAGAGCTAAAAGCCTAAAACCCTAAGAAGCAGAAATTTGCATAGCCGGTAAAAGCTCAAAATGAGAATTGAGAAAACCAAAAACTGCAGAAATCAGGAAATCTGAAAGTTGCAGGATAGACGGTAAAACAAGAATCCATAGTTGTCAAGGCGCCCGCCTAGGCGTCCAAGGCGCTTTTCCAAGGGTGCCTTGTCTAGGGCCAAAAAGGTGCCCAAGGCGTCCGCCTAGGCGCCCAAGGCGTCCAAGGCGCCAGCCTAGGTGCCCAAGGTGCCCAGGCAAGGCACCTTGGGTATTTTTACATCATTAAAAAAATAATTTTGAGGGGTTTTTCCTCCTTGATACCCCTCACAAGGGACACTTATTTAATGATAGTTTGAACATATTAATATATTGCACTAAAATAATAATTTTAAAACATCCACCAAGTCAGGGTTTAGGGGTTGGGACCAGGTCGGTCAGCCCAAAAATTGACCAGGTCGGGCCTGGGTCGTGACCCCGCATTCCATAGAATCAACCTGGATCGGATTGCACTTCAAAACACACTGACAGCAGCGACCAACATCACGTAGACAGTAGCAGGTAGCAGCCCTTTAACATGGTGGCGGCCCTCACAACAGACTTTTAATGCTTCAAAAACAGCCTAAAGGCAGCACTGGCAGTTCCAGCAGAAGAACATGGCTACAGCAGAGCATCAAAAGAGTTAAAACTGCCCAAAAGGAAGCGGCAGGGGCGTCTTCTCCGGCAGCGACAGCACTCAGAATGTGGTGGTGGTGGTGTCAATTGGCAGCAGCGGCCCTTAAATTCGGCAGCAGTTGGACTTCCAAAGGTGGCAGCTCTGGTGTTGTTCTCCGGCGATGGTGGTGGACCTTCAAAACCACCCAAAAGAGCACAGCAGAGCCAGCATATACGGTGGTCGGTGATGGTGGCTGCACTTGGTTTCAGTGGTGGTGTCAGGGGTAAGAAAGAACTCCTGCGTCTGCTCTGTCAGGCACAGGAGGAAGAGAAATCCTGACCCAATTCCAATTGGAATTGGATCCAATTTCGGGTTCAATTCTTTGTTTTCTGTCTATTTCAATCTGATTCTGGCCAAATTGAGACTTGGAGCTGATTCAAGCGGGATTTGAAGGGGGGTCCCAGCAAATCCAGTCGGTTTATGATGATCAAGTTATGAGATCAGCCAATTTTGATCAAGATCAGCCGATTCCACGAACTATGCTACATTGAAAACAACAAAAAAGCCAATCACGAGAACCAAACGACAATAAAATAAATTATTAAATTCATTAGCCTAACTGAAAAATATATAGAAGAGATAATAACCTCAGAGACCCACTGGCCTAGTACCAACGCAATCTTTCGATGAATAATGCGCATATTAGGATGGCAATTTGATAGTTCTACAGACAAAGTCCCTTTGAACCTGCAACAAAAGAAACTAAGAAAAATAAGTATATAATGATATGTAACTAGCATTATCATATTACGTATACAAATAAACAAACATAGTTCCAAAAGAAATTTACAGCCATGCAGCCAGTTAGCATGCAAGCGTGTAGTTGATATGTAAAATCCAACTTCTGACAATTTGGCATAAATATACATAGACAGTTCTCAATTAAAGTTGATGCGATAGTAAAGCAAAAGAAAAAACCAATATCAAGGGAGTGCAGCCATTGATTGCAAAATCGGCCAAATTGGTTCGGGATCGGCCGCTTCTAGGATCAGATCAATTGGTATCAAGCTGATTTTCGCCTAGAGGACTGATCCAACCAGATCTCCCACTGGAATCAACTGAAATTGGTCAAATCAGGCTGGATCGGGACTGGAATTGGTTGTATTGGGTCGATTCTGGATCAATTCCGGTGATCTGTCACTCGAATCACTCCCTCCGCAGCTGCCGGGCCTATACAGCCCCATTTTGAGGTTGAAATCAGACCCACAGGGCCTAGATCGAATCGGAATCCAATTTAGACCCATATTATGTAATTTTTTCATTTTAAAGAGTTTTTTGAAGAATTGATTGGTACCGATTCCAGATCGATTTTCCTATCAAAAAATCGGTTGGAATCATTCGATTCGATCCAAATCTAGATCAGATCAGTACCATTGATCCGGGTACCGACTCCGATCCAGCGATCATTGAGAGCAGCAACTTGAGTGATTCTGCACAAGTAGAAAAAAGGAAAAATCATCAAGTCTTAGAAAATGCAACCCAAAGAAAATACTAGCTGATGATGTTCTTCATATTTAGGCTTATCATGTTCATTCAATTTGGTTAGTTTTTTTACACTTTAATAGCTTAATCTCAAAATTGGTCAAATCGGATTGGAAATGGATCGGTTGATTTACGGCTGAAAACGATTCCAGCCAAAATTCCGGAGGAATCAATTTGATCGGTCTGAATCAATCGGATCAACCGATTCAAACCTCGAATCGGTTGATCTGACCGATTCGGCAGGGGCAACTTAAGTCCCAAATCAGAATCGATCTCGAGCCTAATTTGGGCTCGATATCAATCCGATATCAGTCGTTTAAGGCCGATATCAGCCCTCGAGGGCTGACTATCCCAATTCCCACAAAGGCTTGGTGATTTTGACGACCTACTTGCGATTTCGAAGAGCTATAAGTGATTCCGACGTCGATTCCAGCAATTCAAAACCAATTCGGTCAATTCCAGGGTGATTCCAACGATTCCTCATCTGATTCTTACTTTTTCTCCCGTTGGTGAGTCTCCCTCCTACAAAACTTAATTTGAATGACTTCTAAGTCTCGATTGACCCCCATGCCAATTTTCGCCGTTTTGCATGCATTTCACATCCGAAATCAACCAAAACCACCCCGTAAAGGGTCATCCTGATCCCCCTCTCCCAACAAAGTCCTATTTAATTGTCTAGAATCGACTGGAACCACTGGGTGACTACCATGGCCAAACAGCCCCCTTGGGCGCTGTCCACACCGAACAACTTTCTAAGGAGGTTGTTCGATCTTCCCCCCATTCTGGATACCTTTTTATGTTTATTTAATATTTCATTTAACATATTAAGTTGTTAATGTTGTAGAATAAAAAGTTTAAATGGCTTTTCGTGACATATAAAATGATCCTTTAAACCTTGTGAGGGTGCCTTGACTTTGATAGCAATAGAAGGCTTCGTAAAAGTTTCCGATGATGACAAAAGGCCCTATAGGAGTCCTTGTGGTGGTCCTCTAGCCACGATGGCAATGGAGAACTTGGTAGGAGCTTCTGTGGTGTTCTTCTGGTTGCAACAACCACAAGAGAACTCTCTATCGACTTCACAATGAACGCAAGATGGCCTCCCTTGTTTCCCTCTCAATCTCTCTCTCTCTTCCTCCTCTTTGTCACCTCTCCAGGGACCTCTCTCTGTGTCATCCAACCCATCGGGTTGGGGCCTGTATATAGGCCGCAAGACCCTTCCGTCGTCAAGGAAGACTCTGAATCATGGTGGATCTTCACGGGGATCCTCAGTTGTAATTTTAAAAACATCGGAGTGCATACCCCCTCGTTGATCTTGCTTGCTATCTATAAGGGTCGTTGGGATCTCTACCCACCTCGGTCAATCCCCATTGGCTTCCTTATCGTCCTCTAATGCTTGAAGCATTGCTAAAAGGTCACAACAACCATTTCTATCATCAGTGGAGTCCGACGGGAGGTCAGCCTTCCTATGAAACCTACAAAACTTCTGAATGCATCGTGCTCTTCCCGTGATCATGTTAGGAAGACTAAAGCCTTGTTCCAATGTCGATACGGGCCCTACAGCATCAGAAGGGGGATCCTAGAGGGAGTTGACTCCCAAAAAGGCAACCGCCGGGCTCAATGGGAGACACAGAGCCCCTGGATTGTCTACGCGATCCTCTCCTGCTACATATAAGAGCTGTTGGAATCCTTTGACGCCTCTAGTGTGTCCTCTTGGTGTCTCGATAGTCTTGTGCTTCCGTGGGTAAGCCGGCAAGCTTTGAAGACATGTGGCATACCTCGACCCTTTTCGGAAGGCCATCCCAATAAACCGGGACCTTCTTGTTATTTTTTTCAGCTCTACTGTGATCCTATCCTAACCTCCTGCTCAACTGGAACATTAGTTGGTCTCCATGGTATTTGCATGGCCGACTCACAAGAGATGTTAATTCAAATCAAAACTAAGCTCAATTGGTATAGAGAGGATGGATGTGTAGGGCTGGATTTGGCTTATGTGGCCAATCATGTGGGTTGTGTCCTAGGTGGGCCCTTCAAACCAAAGCTCATCCCCATTTAAGCTTCGACATTGGGTTGCATATGGTATTAAAATACAGCCCATTAACAATAGTATATATGAGTTTACACAAATGGGCTTCAATCCCACAAGCATATCCATTTGGACCAGTTACAAAAATAGGTGCCAACACAATCCTATGAAGTCTAGGAAATGAAGCTTCCATAGGTAAGTGCCCCAACCAAGTAATCTTTCCATAATAACGTCCTCCTCAAATTACCTATTATCAAAGTTGATGTGAAAGCTCCCAGCTTTGAAATATGCCCTTCCAGACAGTTGAGAGCCTCCCATGGTATTAAAAATCTATCATCCAAGTCCAACCATCAATGCTACCTCGGTCATACTTGCAGTACACAATTTTGGCCCAAGTTGTGTTCTTGTTAAAATTTACCTTGTATATCCACTTTGAAAGGGGTGCATTGTTAATCATCTCCCAAGGCATGGCATGAGACAAACACCCCTTTCTTTTACCCCTCAGCACACGTGATTCCCTTTAACCAAATGAATGCCCCTCCCATCCTCTTCTCATTGCCAAAAAAATATTGCTTTCATGCTCTCTAATTTCTTGCAGACACCTTTAAGAATCCTTAGGATAGAGAAGAAATATAAAGACATTTTGCATAACACATTTCGCAATATCTATCTACCCATGCTGACAACAAATAGCTCTTCCACCCTTGCTGTTTGCACTCTACTTTGTGAACTAGGGATTGCTAATAAGCGTCTTTCCTTTTCTCAACAGATAAAGGTAGACCCAAGTACTTAACAAGAATGAGAAAGCTGGCATTATAAAGATCTCTTGCAATCTAGCCATTTGTCTACCATCCAAATTTATACCTACCAATTCACGTTCCCCTTATTGATTTTCAAGCCTGCACTACTTCTAATAGATAAAGTAAATTCTCAAACTCATACTTTTCCCTCATCTTTGGAGGAAAGAGAAGTGTTATCTGTAAACTGAACATTAGTGATGTGTTCTCCATTACGTCGGACATAGATTCCTTCAATAAAACCATTTTAACTAGCCTTCTCCACATGAAGCTCAAAATCTGCACTACAAGAACGAAGATTTGGCTGCACTTTTATAGTTGACATTTTTGTATTTTAGTTTTAAATTCATGATGTTATTAGTGACTCATCGATGTACATATAAAACTATATATATTAACAAATACATTTTGTCTCAAGCATCTGAGGTAAGGCAAAGCCCTCCTCACCTTGGGCACCTAGGGTATCAGACACCATAGGCAGAAGAAGGAAAAAAGACCCACCATTCTAAAGGTTGAAAAAGAAAGAGAAATCATCTGAACCTGAAGAAAATTCAACAACAGCACATTGTGAAGGTAGCCAAACACTAAGACGTGCAATATGATAGCACATTTGCAGACTTGCAGTGACATTAATTCAAAAATATGAATAAAAGATACAAACTGATATGTAACAAGAGAACGAGAAAAGAAAAAAAACATAAAAACAAACAAGAATCATACCATTCGTCAAAGCTGAAGTAGCTTGAGAGCTCATAATATACATGGCCAGCAGCAGTATAAGCAGCATCCTTCAGAAGCATCCCAGGAGTTATCTCAGTTATTGCAGCTGGGCAACTATCCATAGCTTCTCGAAGAATGGAGACAATCACAGGTGCAAGAAGCTAAAAGGAAATACTAATGTTACATACAGAAAGCCAATAACAGTATCAAATAGGTAAGATTAAGTTCAGTTTACTGACATGTCTATAGTTTTCAAACAGAATCATGTATAGAGCTTCAGCACACGGCCTAAGCTTCTCAGTCCACTGAATCATATCCTGCTCGTGATGAAAATATTCTGGATTCTGTTGCCACTCTTCCAAATCATAAGCAGTAAGAATGAAATATCTGTCAAGAGACGCAGAAAAATGGCAAGCAACTCAGGAAAACACAAATAATACCAAACAAGTCACAGAACAATTTAAATGATAACATACATGGTAAGCAATAGATATCAATTGTCAAAATAATCCCAAGACAAAGGAATCGAACTATCAAACATGACTAACGGTCTGATTTAAATAGGAAAACCAATTTGACACTTTTTCCAAGATGCATTGGCAGAAGAAATCATAACTTGTTCAATTACATAATACAAATTGGCCTCAGGAACAATCTGCTTGACACATTCAGACAGCTCGTAACATTTAAGAAGCCTTCCATTTTGCTTGTCTCCCAAGGAAGAAAAAAGAAATAAAAATAAAACAACTTCAAGGCCGTTTATGCCGCCCAAAACAACAAGTTTGAGTAAAGCCCATACAAATGTTACATTATCCAAAAACAGGTATTTTACATTGTGTTTCTAACTCATGCTTAACCATCTAATGTTAAGGATGAGTTAGTTTTTAACTCTAGTAGTAAAAGAGATAGTTTTTTTAAATTTTAACCAGTTAGACTCGTGACCTGTAAGAAGGAGGGTTGATGGGTGTGGCAGGTGGTGGCTGATGGCAGTGGCTGGATGCTGGTGGTGTTTTTTTTGCGGTATCCTCATTCCTCAGAAATATAGATTACAATTCATTGAAAATAAGACAGATTGCAAGAAATATACAAACAAAGAATTGTGAAAAAAGATTACCAGCAAAATAATCCCTAGGATTACAAAGCAAACAACATACTCAACTCAACTCGAGCCTTAATCCCGAACTATTTTGGGGTTGGACAACAAAGCAGACAACATAAAATTAAAAAAAATAAAAAAAGAACAAATCACATGTTACAAGAACAGGACTCTAACTTTCCAAACCTGCCAGAATCTCCATGGCACATAGTCTGTAGAATCAGCCGGTTCAGATCAAAATCAGATCCGGCCTATACGATCTGATCTTCACCTAAACAGATGAAGAAGGAATCCCAGCAGCATCAGGCTGAACTGGATAATTGGAGTAACTTAAGTTCCGGAAATGGGTCCGATTCCGCCAGATTCCGATTTGGATCAGACACGATTTTGGTCAGGTTCTTAGAACCCCCTGATTCCCCCTTCCAGGCCTCCCCCCCCCCCAATTTTAGGGCTCCCCAATGCCAGAAGAGCTCCCCCCTCCCACATGATCTTGATGTGTACGTGGATTTATGGTGGTGTCGAGGTGTTTTCCCCCTCAAACAGCTAGTAGGTGGGGCAACTGTGAATGTAAAAAATGTAATAAAGTACCAATGGAACTAGGCGAAGAAATAGAGGTTTAACTAATAGAAAAAAGCATCTTAAAAAAAGATACGGATTGAGTACCAACAAGACTTGAATTCTAAGATGCTTGGATATAGAGACACCAGTTTAATAACCAAAAGTAGTAAAAAACGAAAAAGAAAAGCTTCAATTGAGATTGATGTATCAAATTCAGATGGTTAAGAGGAAACAACGACATCAGGCAAGGCACGATAGTAAAGTTTCACAACACCAAGAGGAAGAGAGAAGACAGGGAACAAAGGGATCTATCACTAGACATTAAGATATTGAAAGCACTCAACCTACACAACAAATAGACAGGGATTATGGCTTTCGTCAGTATTGACACCTAAATTTTGAAAAAAATGAGGCCAATTAAAATTTTTTTGGCAAAACCGACATAACCAGGTTGAGAAAATAGCAATGCTAGAATAAGTCGATGTGGAGGTGGAGTTGGCACGATAGAGGACCTGTTTAAAGGGGTCGGTGGTCAGAAATGGGCCAAGTACGCAGCCCACAAGCCTGCTCAAGGATGGGCTCGACAGGAAATAAAAAAAAGGGATTTTTCTGCTTAAACAAGACAGGAAATCGGACCTGCTTAAAAGGAAGGAAATCAGGGGAGAATCGGGGAATCAATCCCGCGGACATAGCACCCGATCGAGTTCGCCTCGGAGCAGAATCCTGCTTTACGGACGTCTCCAACGTGGCAGAGAGAGTCGAAGAAGAAAAGGGAAGCGATCCCGCAAATCTTGGATCTCCCCGAGTCTGCCTCGGAGCGGGAGGCATTATTCGGTAAACTTCCTAACGGAAGAGGGAGAGCGAGGGGCCTATAAAATTCCGTCGGAGGCCATCGCGCAGCGAAGGGGAGCAGAAAAGGAGAGACAGAAAAGAAAGAGAGAGACCGCAAAAGTTGCAGAAGGAAGGGCGGAGGCCTACCTCTGCCGAACGCACCGGCAGCCTCTTCCCCTTCTTCCTGCGCAGCCGGCGAGGGTTCCAGCTCCACCGGACACCGCCGTCGAGCCCCTGTGTCTCTCCCGGTGCAGACGTAAAGCCCTTAGTCTCCTTCGTGCAGCGCCGCCGTCGCAATCTCCTCCCAAGGCCGCCGCGATCGTCGTCGGGAAGGCTGGTGCTGCCCATTGTCGCCGTCGCCGTCGGGTGGAGGAGAAGGAGAGGGCGGGAGTTATTTTCTCGCAGGACTTATGTCCACGCTGGACATATGAGGGGGGGGCCCGCGCAAAAGACCCAGCCACGGAGAGGCAGTCCTGCGGGAGAGAAGCCCCGCGTGAGAGGAGCCGCACGCGCACGTGTGCAGCCGGCCGCGAGGAGGGTCCGCGTGAGGAGTGTTGACCCGCCGGTCAAACAGGTGGTGGGGCCCACCTTCAAAGGGTGTTGAAAAAAAAAGAAAAGATGAAGAAGAGGAGAAGGAGGTGGTCGCGCGCAGGTGGTCAGTTGACCCGAGGTCAACTGGGGCTGTGGGGCCCACAAAGGAAAAGTTGTTTAAAAAAAAAGAAAGAAGAAGAAGAGGAGAAGGAGGAGGTGGTGGACCGCAAGGGCCCATTTGCCCCACATGAACAGTACCATGGCTTCAAAAATTAAATCTTCAAATCAAATTAATTTAAACAAACCGAGGCAAGCATAAGGCCGGTTCTAAACCCACCTCATGGCTTCGGCATAATCTAAAAGAAAAGAATTGGGAAACCAGGAGGCCGGTTCTAAACCCACCTCCTGACCCATGATTAATTCAAAAATAAAATAAAATAAACAATCAATTTAAATTAAATAAAAATTCATTTAATTCAAACAAACCGAGGCAAGCATAAGGCCGGTTCTAAACCCACCTCATGGCTTCGGCATAACTTAAAAGAATTCAAAACAAAGGGAAACCAGGAGGCCGGTTCTAAACCCACCTCCTAACCCTCTTCTTAAGGTAGACATCCAAAGGTCTATAAAAAAGCAGACCCCAATGTCTTACCGGTGCATCAAGCAGTTCAACAGACTCATGAAGGAGCCATGAAGATCGACATCAGCTAATTTCCCACAAGTCTATCAAAGACCGGGATACGCTCAGTTTCAAAACAGTGAGATGAGTCCCCATATGCTTATCAAAAGCCGGGTGTATTCAATCTCAAAACATTGGGGGATGCCCACAAGTCTATAAGGACCGGGTACATGCCGCCCATGAAATGACAAATCCATCAAGGATTCAGAGGACCGAATTTTTGGTCAAATTGTAATCATGTCTCATATTGAGAGAACAAATGGAAATTCATATTCGGTGCACATGTTGATGCTACAAGGAGAGAGCAATCACATGAAACTCCCGGAAGGCAAGACAAGGGAAATTTGAAAACTGTAAAAAATTGGAATCTGAAACCGAACCTGTAAAATTGAAATAAAAATCTCTGAACTTAAAAAAAAAAAAAAAAGTCTGCAGTTTAAAATTTGAGTCCGGATGCCAGAAATCTGGAAATCTCTGAGCATGCAGAGAATCTGAAAAGACATAAAAATCTGAATTGCTCAGGCCGCACCTGTGAGTCTGAAATAATAAGGCTGAAAATCTGGAAAAACAGAGGTCTGAAAGCTGAAGTCTGGAGCATAGAAGTCTGAAAAATCAGAGGTCGGGGACCAAAATGTATGAATCAAAAGATCAGAGGTTGTAAAATTCTGCAAGATGGTCGATTCTGGAAATTCCAGATATGAAGGAAATCAAATTCTGAACCTGTAGGTCCGAAGCTTGTAAAATCTGCAAAATCTGGGTTGCTGCAGAATCTGGAGGTTGAGAATTTGGAGAGAGATCTGAAAATCTGAAATTTGGAGTGGTGCAGAATCTGAATTTTCAAATCTTTAAGGCCAGACTTAGACTTGTGACCCAAATCTGAAGCAAACCGAAAATCAGAGGCCAGAACCCATTTCGGAAATCTAAAATCTAGAAATCTGGAATAAAAGCCCTGCAATTTAAAATGCAGAATCTGCAAGAAGTCTGGAGTCTGATATCTGAAAAGGTCAGTTTGTGAATAAAAAATCTGAAAGTTTTGAGGGAGTCAACAAATTGAAATCAGAATATTGCAATCATGAAACTCAGGCCCGTCCCAAATTTGAGCCTCTTAAATTTAAATCAAAGCAAGCCAGGAACTGATCCACAAATAGGTGGTCCCAAACCATTCGAACCCATAAAAAAATTCAAATTCAAAGCCGTCCCAAATCATTTCATAAAATCTGAAAATTGCATAAGAGAGAACCCAGAAACTGTCAAAATCTGTAGATTTAACTGAAATCTAAACCAATCAAAATTGAATTCAAATCCAGCTCAACTCCAATTCAATCAAATCAAATTTCTCTAAGTAATCCAAACTCAAGCAAATCTGAAACTGTAAAATCCGAAATTGGAAAGCATTCAATCAAAACAAATTTCTCTCAAACTTAAGCTAATCAAACAAAATTCAACCGGAAGATTAAATCACCTGAATTAAATCTGTGAACCCATAAAAAATCAAAACATTTCAAGAATCTGTAATTTAATCCAACTCACAATGATCACCTAAAATCTGCAACCCAAATTCTAGATTAATAAAAACACACTCAAGCAAAACACAAACTCAAGTAAAACAAAAAAAAAACAGAATCTGAACTGAATCATAAAACAGATCACAAATTCAATAAATCTCAAAGCAGAATGTGAATCAATCTTAACCGAACTTGATAATTCAATAAAACAAACTCAAATTAAGCCAAATCCAATCAACCTGAATCAACTCCCAAATAAATCCAACTCAAACTTAATAAAATCCAAATGAAGCCAACAAGCCAAAATTCAAATTAAACCAAACTTAAATCAATAAACAACTGTTTTCAAGCTCAAACCAAATCCAAATTAAATCAAACTTAAAACCAATAAGCAACTCAAAAAAATGAACAAATCAAACTCAAAACTAAATTCAATTCAATCAAATTCAAATCAACCAATTTAATTCAACCAATTAAATTCAATTCAAACTAAATTCAACCAATCAAAAATCAAACCAACAAATTTAATTCAACCAATTCAATCAATTTCAAACTAAAATTAAGTGCTTGCATTCCATCAAATTTCATGGGATTGTTTTCTCCTATGTCCATATGTGTGTGAATGTTTATTTATTTTTGTGGATGCTTGTTTTCTATATTCATGGATTGCTATGACGTTTAATCAAGGGTATTCGAGTTATCTCGACGTAATTAACGTCGGATCTTCGCACCATCCGAAGGGGAGAGGTCAAAACAAATTTTCAAAGAACCTAACAACCTCAACACATAATTTTGACTCTAGTTAATACTTTTATGGAATACCATCTATTTTCCTAATAAGTCAATGCTAAGGTATAACCAAATCTAATTCAAATTCAAAAAGGAAAATGAATTTCCAAAACAAAAAGAACAAATCTTTTGAAATCGAGGTTACATCAGTCAGTCACAATCAACTCGACCTACAGAGCCATCCATGCTTAAGCAACAAAATAGCAGTCAAAGAACAATACAATAGACCTTTAAAGAAGTTATGACAACTACTTCAACTATATAGTAGACAGTGAAACATATTTGCAAATAATTTTTACATGAAGGTTGATATGATAAAACCTTAACTTTTTTCATGCTTGTGTTATCAAATTTTAAGCTAGGTTTAACATTTGTTTACATGTTACCATATGTAGGTGTCCCAGCTCACACCGTCATTAGTCCCTATTTTCAAACTATGATTGATGCTATTGAAGAGGTTGAACCGACATTAAAAATCCCAACCTCCAGATATATTTATGAGAGTAAATTGGATGCAGAGATTGAGAAATTGTTGTCAAGGATAGCTAGATTACATGCGGTCTAGAAGTAGAGGTATTGTACTGTTATGTAAGACGGATAAAAAGGTATAACAAAAAGAAATATGATCCACTTTCTTGTCTATTGTTCTTAAGACACGGCAATTTTAAAGTACATTGACGCATTGAGCCATATAAAGAATGCAAATTACCTTGTTCTACTATGAACGATGTTGTAGAGAAAATTGGTAAGGAAATTATTGTTCAATTTGCGACTAACAATGAACCTTTTTAAAAGCTACATGTAAGAAGTTGATAGAGAGAATAAGACAACTATTTTAGGTTTCATGTGCGGCACATTCGATTGATCTCATGTCGGAGACATACTTGTCAAAGTAACCACTTAAGCACCAACATACTTATTTATGCCCTTAGCAAAGGTCCATTTAATCAAGGTGTAAAAAGGCACCCACTTTGGGTGCTCAAAGTGGTAAAGCCCCCAAAGTGGGTGCCTTGTCCACTTAGTTTACTTACTAGATCCAAGACCCGCTAATTGGATCCGGTAAATAAAGGACCTATATATTGAAAACACGAAAGTTTATTAATTGTTTGAGCACACAATGTGCTTGAACCCTTTGATAACAATATTTCTTCTATATATGGTAAGTCATGTTCCTTTTAAGAATTTATTGATTTACATATAAATTTTATTTGTCAAGTTGTCTTATTAGTTTATTGATTGTTTGAATGAAATGATACAATTTGTCTATTTTTGTCTCACTATTTTGTTGTATTTGGGTGGGCCGACCACGAACCGTTCCAACTAGTCTTACCACTTAAGCAAGCACTTAAGTGCTAAAAAGGCCCTTGGTTGCTTGGGTCACTTTGTAGCCTTAACAACTATGGTTGGAAAACATTTGAAAGAAACCTTCTGTTAGAACACTTGTCAATCATGCATAAATAATCACATCTTTTATTTATAGTCATCCTTAATTACTCTAGAGAACAAGAAAACATACTAATTCTCATAATCTAATGTATGTGACCTAGTCCAACTAGATTTGTCACTCATTTTATTATATTGAAGAGTTTGCGTAGACATAGGTAGGCATCAGTAAAATTCATTAATTCTCATGGGTATATCATATATATGCCTAACTTGCATGCCAGGATAAATCAATTTAATATCCTTGCTAAAATGAAGCATCTGATTATGAATGCTTGTTGGTGTGAGAGAATTCATTATTACTTGTCTGTCATAAAATCTTTTGTACAAGTATTGAGATTGGTGGAGTCAAATAATAAAATTTGCATAGGATACTTGTACAATACAATGGACAAAGCAAAGATAAAAACAGAGAAACATTCAAAAGGTTATAAAAAGTGGTGAAAGATTATAAATAGCAAATGGGATAAAACATTTCACTACAATATTCATGCGGTAATTGTCAATATGTATATTTCATTTAATTTGTCAACTCTTCGTATAAGAGTAACTTAATTGTTTCCATCCATTGATGCAAAATATTTTTTAAACCTAAAAATGCAATGGATGACAAGTATGTAATGATGCTGAGCGCATAAGTGGGATACATTATCAATTATATAGTGTTTGGCAAGAACTCAATTAGACATAATAAAAACTAAGTTAGAAATATGTGAAAATAATGAGAAGATGTCTTTTCTCAATGTGACATTAGTTAAATAATTATCAATATTTTCTCTCAAATTTCATATGCAATCATATAAGTTGCAAGTTGGTGTGTACTTAAATTCAGATCTGATATACTTATAGGACAAGGTCACTCCTGGTATGATACAGACCATGGTTCGCCGGGTCGCGTCCCGGGTCGCGACCCGGACCCGACCGGGTCGGTTTTGGGGCCGACCGACCCGGTCGCGACCCCAAGACCCCGACCCCATTTTGATTTTTTTATTATTATTTTTTGCAACCCGGGCCGACTCCGTCCCGACCCGGGTCGCGACCCCGGCCGACCCGGGTCGGTTTGGCCCCAAACCGACCCGGTCCCGACTCCCGACCCCACCTTCCTTGATACAGACATTTGTTTTCCATTTAGTTATTTATGGTACTTGTGGACTACAAGACTTGCAGTGTTTATGTGTTATTCTCAACGAGCATAGTTGAGTGCTAGATATAGCCAAATGTTTGTAAAGTCTTTAAGGCATTTTACCAAAGCCTGACAAGACATAAGCCCCAATATAACAAATATATATAATCAATCAACATTTAAATAACTAATTATGTAATTCTTGATCTAAAAGACTAGCATCGAATAAAATATTGTTACTTATTAATTGCATAGTCTATGTTGCACCAATAAACATGTTTGATCAATACCTTAGAATATAAAACGTGTAAAATTTTATTTCAATAATATTTAAACATAAAATAATGCATACAGTACTTGTAATCTTTTATACTTTACATCTTTATAGACATTACAATCAATTAAGTTCTATATATAAAAAATAAACCAAATGTATTTTGTAGAAAGAAAAACGTGTTACGAAAGTTTATGTGACAAGGAGATGAAATATTCTCTGTAATGGGAATATAAAATATTCTCTCTTTGCATATGTAGATAATTCATAACTCTTTCTTTTTCTCATTTTTTTTAAAATACCTTCAACATTGAAACTTACGTCTTTATACAGGTGAAGAGAGTCTCACACGAAGAAAAGTGTAGACCTAATGTTTTGTCAACAAGACAAACAACCAGATGAAACAAGTGAACAACAAAAGCGAATAGAATTCACTTGCCTCTATTAAAATTTGTATATTAAGCCAAAACACAAGTTCATCACAATGCGAGAAGAATTAAACCACATTCAACCTTATACACATGAAGAGATAGAATAAGTTGAAAAGTTACAGATTAATTAAGCTGGTTCTTCGGCAGTATAACATGCAACTAAAAATTAAAATATTAAATAGCAGTAAATAATATCAAAAAAATTATTTGAAAGCCATTCAAGTTGACCATATAAACAAAGAGCTGATGTAAGAGAACAAGAGGCTACAGATGTTGAATCATAATAACTTTTCTAAGATGAACGTCCCCTTGTAACTTGGATGCAGGACAAGGATGGGAAATCATCTCCAAGGTTTGACCCAAATGAACGTACATGAGCCAAAGGAGAAGCTAACAATATACATGCTGAAGACAAAGAGATGTAAAAATAAACACAACCTACAATAATTCTATATTCAACTCCCGCTTCAACTCCAACTCCTTCATGACTAACTTCACAAAAGACAAAGACCTAAACAAGCAAAGTTGGAGAATTTTGACATTTAAGGATGGTCTAACATAATACGAGAGGTACTTCACATGCAGACAAATAAGTTAGAAAGAAAAAAAATAGAAAGAATGAGAAGACTTGTGAGACAAAAATACACAATCACCCTCTTCAAATGACAGGGACTTAGAAGTCATTGCAGAAACTCCACAGTAGATAACATGAAGGAGACTTGGTAGGATGTGGGGATGGAGTGGGGGCAGAGGTGGAGGTGATGAAACAAATACACATACAGGTGAAGTAGAAGAGCATGATTTGGGCCAACACCAACATTTTAGTGGTTGAAGACAGCATCGGGAGCAAATGGAATTTTTGATGAGTACGCAGCACAATATTATCCAGATGGACTAAAAGACTTGCAGCCACATGTTTCATCTACACATCCAACACCAAACAAAATGTATGACTTCAGTGAGATGGCTCAATTGTTATCTAGATATAGATACGGGTCAATCAGGAGTTCTCATTCACAAGACTTTGGAAAATCCAAAGATTGAAGTTCCATAACAGTTATCAAAAATATTAGTGACATTAAGGTATAATTTGTATTACAAATCATTTATACCATGTATTCTTGTTGAATCGACTTGATATTCACATATTTGTCTACTCATTTTAGTACCTCTCAAAATGATATGCATACGTGGTTACTGTTGCTTTTATTTTTACCATTTTTTTACAATATTCCTATTTTATTAATTTTTCTATTTTTTTGATATTTTCTTAAAAATGACCAATCCGGATCAGCTTTCCTCCAAGAGAATCGATCAATTTTGCCGATCTGATCTGGATCAAAATTGAAACTAATGCATTCAGGTCCCAAATCCAATTCCACAATCATTGTCATAGCCTCTCAACTCAACTCAAGCCTAATACCAGGTAATTTAGGATGGCCATATGAATTTCATTCACTCACGTCAATTTTGAGTTATTTCTTCAGAGATTTTTAAACCATCCATATCATATTGAATCACATACCTCCAAGTTAGGTCTACAATGTCCTTTCTGTTTTTATTATTTTGACATTTACTACTTTTCTAGTCAACCATTTCAATACCCCTTCTTCCAATTTATCTATAATTACCATTACTCTCACATTTCTCTAATATATTCATTGCATATTTTATCTAATATAATATGACCACACATCTATATTAACATTCTCATTTCAGTAACACTTATCTTGAAAGTATGTCTTCCTTTATTATCCAGCATACACTACAATACAATATTATACATCTTACAGTAGTATGATAAAAAAATTCAACTTTAGCAAAAATTTATGAACACATAACCCTTGTTTGTAATCATCATCTCATGTATTCGACTTCAATTCTATAGTAACATATTCATTACATGCTCAATGCTTTGAATAATTTAAATATTGAACCAAGATATTTTAACTGAGTAATTTGAAATCATATTACTCCATCAATTTATAACACATATATTCTATCTAATTTCTAAACATATTGAAACTCTAAAATTCTTGAAATGTTTTTCCTTAGTTCTAGTTTTCTATTCACTCGTACGTCTCACCTCTCAATATGATATTGCAGGCAAACATCGTAAGGCATAATATATCATCTTGTATGTTTTTTTGTTAATCCATCCATAACTAATATCACAATATAAGAATTTATTGCATACCTTTGATATAAGCTAGTAAAAAAATCTCTTTTTTCTCCTCCATTTGTGCATGCACTAATAGTTGTTTTATTATATATGTTTTTTATCACTTATATACCTAACATGCATCATGTTTTACTCCAACACAAATCAAAAACAAATATCTCTAGGAGGTACAACACATTGGACCCAATATCGAAATATTAGATTGACTTAGGCATTGTTTGTTTGGTCTTAAGGCAACTTTGTTCTTTGATTCGGTCAGAAGCTCAATGATTTAGTCACTTTGACTTGTTATCTTAACTGACCTCTATTAATAAATCTGTCAAAAACAAGTGGTATGTTAAAGCTTTTTAGTTTTCAAACATAACTTCTTTACAGGGAATAGAAATGACAACTATAATATAACTTAAGTAAACACTAAGTTAATTAACATGTAAACATCTGAATCAGATTATGCAATCATTTTTATCACAAACTGCAATGTTAGACATAAAATTAAGAGTTCATATTTTCGAATTAAACCAAAACAAACACCATCTTGATCCATCAAATGTAGAATATCAGGTCAAAATCGACCCAATGATTCGGATCTGGTCACTTAGCGTGTTATATCGGGTCCAGGACCTGATACAACCCTCTTCCATGCCATTAACAGGTCATTTTTGATGCCAATTCAACCTAAATTGAGGTCGAATTGGACTGAAATGGGCTCATCCTCTATCCCTTATCATTGTATAAATTTTTGTTCTTTTTGGTAGAGCTCATCTGAACCAATCCTGGATCATCTTTCATCTTTCATTATGGCTTGATATTCCATTCAGTCACTGACGTTTGGATCACATATTCACCCACTAAGAAAGTGTCTCCATTTGTTCATAGTTAAAAAAAATACCCTTGTAATCAATATAATAGGGCATTGAAGCCATACAATTCAAAGCAACATAGTATAGTCTTGTCACTCAGGCGATAAGATGAGGCGTTAGGCAACATCTTTTTACATAGTAAAATTGATAGATTAGTAAATATGAGTAACATATAATACATAAGCAAGTGATAAAAAAATATTTCATTATGCAAATTAATTAGAGGTGTACAAGTGCATGCTTAAAAGGACTAGATAACATAAATACCTGATTAGCACTACTCAATTAAATTAATGTTAATACTTAATTAGTATTTACTATTAGTAAATATCTATAAAATTACTTAATCTTAATTATTATTCCATCAAAATATCTATTGTTATCAAGTTAACCGTTAAAATTAGCCATTTTTATTTCAAAACCACTCAATTAAAGGGCATCAATAATTGTATTAAGTATTACTAAGCTGGAAAAAGTAAAGAGGTTAATAGGCTGCTCGTCTAGGTACCCCATCACCTTGACAGGTGCGGGTCGCCTAGGCAACACCTTGAAAACACTGATTGGAGCATTAGAAAAGGTATCCCAAAATCTCTTAAGATGGAGACAAAACATATAGACAAACTCAAATAATTTCGGACCAGGAATTGATTGCAGAATCAACAGATCGGGATCGGCTGATTTTGCTAGAAGTCTGTTAAGTTCACGAATCTCCTGATATCGGTTCCGATTCAAGCCTGATTCGTAACCATAGATTGCAGAATCCGCGGAATCGGTCCGATTCCGGAATCGGATCGGTGGATTCCTGGCGGAAGGACCGATTCCGGGAATAATTCCGCGGAATCGCCTGGAATCGCCTGGAATCGGTCGGAATCGATTGTGGAATCGGTCGATCCGGTTGAACCGGCCCGGTTCGATTCCCGGTTCGATTCTGGACCGGGAATCAAACCGATTCCGGCCCTTTTAGGGCCGGAATCGACCGCCGCGGTCGATTCCGTCGATCCCGCGGTGGTAGGGCTTGATTCCGGCGATTTTGCGGCGATTCCAGCATCGATCCGGCGATCCAGGCGTCGATCCGAGCTGCCAGCACCGATTCCAGAAGGATTCCAGCGATTCGAGCACCGATTCCGGCGATTCCAGCGATTCCGGCGGCGATTCCGGCGATTCCAGCGATTCCAAGCGATTCCTTCAGCCGATTCCGCCGATCCAAGCTCCGATCGGCCTTGAATCAACGTCTTCTTCGATCTTTGACCGGTTTTTGGTAAGATTTCTTTGCCGAAAACTTCGTACGTCCATTCTTACGCGTTTCCGACGAGTCCGAGCGTCGTTAAACGTTGTGATTTCCGACCGAACAAGTCCGTCCAAGTTTTGAACTATCCGTTTAAGTTCATTTTGCACGGGAAAAATTCCGGATATCCCGTACGTTAATTTACGACCATTTCCGACAAATACGTAACCCTTTAAACATACCGAATGGTGTGTTACTTGGGTTGTCTGCTTCCCGAACAGCGTCTAAATCAATTTTTATGTTATCTAATCATTTTTAGTGCATTGTTTACAATTTTTGCAGATATAAGCAATGGCCGATCAAGGTGATGCAGCAGCAGCACGTGCTTCCGACGTGGGTTGAGAACACGGGCAGATGGTAGACCCAGTCAGGAAGAGGGTACAGTGCAAATGGTGTGGGAAGGAGATGAACGGGGGGGTGTTCCGGCTGAAACAACATATTGCCGAAACAGGTGGGAATGTCAAGAAATGTGACAAGGTGCCCGGGGAGAAGAGTGAGGAGATGAGAGGCTACATGACAGGTAGAGCCTCTCAACGGGCTGTTAGGATCGAGCAGAGGGAGGAGTTGCACGACGAGCTACTCCAGAGGAGGAGGGACCGCGATTTGCCTACCTCGAAAGGGAAAGGCAAGGGGAAGGCACCAGCTGAACCGGAGCCAGAGAGCGAGGACGAGTCCACAGACTCCGAGCTTAGACGTGCTAGGCACGCTAGCAAGCGTGCATTTGCTGAGGAGGAGGAGGAGGGGAGGAGGGGAGCAAGAGGGTCTGGGTCCAGAGTTGACCCAGTTTTGGGCCGATCAGCATCGGCTCGCCCTATCTCGGGCTGGGACCGAGAGACTGACCCCAAGCATGAGCCACACCGCCGTTCTACTTCTAC
This sequence comes from Cryptocoryne crispatula var. balansae, assembly GCA_036172225.1. Taxonomy (NCBI): domain Eukaryota; kingdom Viridiplantae; phylum Streptophyta; class Magnoliopsida; order Alismatales; family Araceae; genus Cryptocoryne; species Cryptocoryne crispatula. The sequence continues at coordinate 43,564,402 of CM069922.1, forward strand.
CAGCACTCGATTTACACCGAGTGACGAGTATTTATTTAGGAAACAGAGTACTGGGCAGATGGGGATAAAACAGGCAATGAAACGGGTGAAGGCAACGTGAACGGCTGCAAAGAGAGCCGTTCGCCACATTGTGAAATGGTTTTTACATGCAGGTATCACTTTTTAAATTAAAATTGACATTATGTGTGCTTTATTTGCTTAAACTTAATTTTAGCCTGATCCCAAATTTCTTTAACTTGATGTAGGCATCCCAGCACATACAGCCACCAGTCCCTACTTCCAGACGATAGTGGATGTCGTGGGTGAGGCTGGACCGGGTTTGCAAGTCCCGGGCGACGGACACACGTATACGGCGGCACGGATGAGGAGGTCCAGGAGTTGAAGGAGTGGATGGATGGATTTAAGTTGGTGTGGAATGAGAGGGGTTGCACAATTATGTGCGATGGGTGGACAGGTATCACCAAGAGGAGTATGATAAACTTCTTGGTGTACTGTTCTGAGGGGACTACATTCTTGAAGTCGATAGATGCTTTGGGAAGATAAAAAATGCCGACTTCATCTTTTCTCTGATGGATGGGGTGGTGGAGGAGATCGGGGAGGACAATGTGGTTCAGGTTGTCACTGACAACGAACCATCATATAAGGCGGCTGGGAGGAAGTTGATGAAGAAGAGGAAGCACATCTTACGGGTGCCTGTGCGGCGACATTCCATAGATCTCATATTAGAGGATATAGGCAAGGAGGAGGGTGTATCGACACTTGTCGAGCGGGCGCGACGATCACATCTTTTATTTATTCGCATCCCCGCCTCCTACATATCATGAGATCTCACACCGGAGGGCACGATCTTGTTAGGCCCAGTCCGACACGATTTGCCACGAACTTCATTGCGTTGGAGAGTTTACACCGGCATAGGCATGCATTGGTTAGGTTCACACAGTCCGAGGAGTATTACAACTATATGGTGGACAACCTGCATGACAAGAAAGATCAGTTGGAGATTCTTGTCAGGTCTGAGAAGCAGATCACTGACAAGAGGTTTTGGGAGAGGATTGCCTACTACTTGGCAATCATTGAGCCACTGGTAGTTGTCTTGAGGTTAGTAGACTCAGATGACAGGGACCAGATGGGCACGTTGTATGATGTCATGGACCGGGCAAAGCTGAAAATCAAAGAAAAAAATCCGAGAGGTTACAAAAAGTAGTGGAAGATCATAGATGACCGATGGGACAAGACCTTGCACCACGATGTCCATGCTGCAGGTAACTTGGTTAAAAAATTATTTTCTTTGTATAATTGTCTTATATGCACGGTGTTAACTAATAAAATCTTGCTGGATATTTTTTGAACCCCCGCATCTAATATGGAGGACAGGTGGTGAACGACAACGAGGTGATGCGGGGTACACTTGCTGTTATTCAGCGTCTGTGCCGATCTCAGCAGGACAGGATAGAGGCTGAGATAGAAGTAAGTTAAAGTTCATTAAATACCTTGGCGTAGTCTTACCAGGCATCTAATGTTTTTTTTTATAAAATTTTCAGATGCAGAAGTATAAGATGAGGGTCGGCGTATACTCAGATGCTGACCTGAAATATTCAGTTGACAAAGTGTCACCTAGTATAGTAATAGCTTCATGAAGATTTTATTTTTTTTTCATATAAGTTATGGTAGATGATGGGCTAATTCTTTACCTTTTCTCTTCTTGTTTTTTTCTTGCAGCTGAGTGGTGGGTTCAGGTGAATACCAGGAGTGGATGGAATCCACTTGCTGCCATCGGTATCAGGATACTCGGCCAGAGCACCAGTTCCTCCCATTGTGAGAGGAACTGGAGTACATTCAACCTGATACATACGAAAATGAGGAACAGGTTGACCTCAGACCGGCTGGAGAAGCTGGTCTTCTGTCATTACAACATGAGGCTGTGCATAAAGAACATCAAGGATCGACAGAAGATCAGCGAGGCACGATTTGCACGATTCGCAGGTGGCCCGTACGAGCGAGAGGCATTCCTCCGCCACACCACCACCCGAGGAGGTGGACGTGGACTAAATATTCCGGGAGGAGCATGCACTTGCCTCTGGATAGAGGAGAGGGAAGCCGGGGATCGTACGGTGAGTTTGATCCCGATGACCGTGCGCTGGGCTGAAGGAGAGTTGGATGGTGTTGAAGCCGAGGAGGATGCTCGGCTCCACCTCCATCTACTTCTCGAGCTCGAGCGGGGCCTTCTTCGCCCCCGCCGCTATGGTCCAGCCTATGGAGCAACCACCAGCAGCTTTACCCCAGCTCCAGTCCCAGCAGCCGCTACCCAGCCCATTCGCAGTCCGGGGAAAACGAAAACAAAGGTGACTGCACGGAAAATGGGAGGATTTGAAAAGTTGAAAAAAACTTTGGGTTCCGGACCTTCTAGTACTTCAGAGATGGCTGCAGAGATGAAGAGAAGGAAGCTAGAGGTCAGGCGTCCTGTCAGCCCAGATGACAGCACGCAGGCTCCTTCTCGCTCCTCAGGTGATGATGACGAGGAGTGCATACCAGCGACGCAGCCATCGGCAGCAGCTGAGTCTCCTGATTCACGGCATCCAAAGCCGTATTACACGCTGGATGAGCAGACACCTGATTCTTATATTATGGAGCCACAGTATCCAGCATTTAGCCAGGTTGACCAGCAGTGGATTACATCACTAGCTCCACCATCCTCTGCTTACGTCCCGGTCGTCCCGCAGTCCGATCCATACGACCTTGATGGCATGGCATCGGCATTATTTTCATATGGATATGATCCCAGACAGTATACAAGACTGAGCACGAGCATAGTTGTCAAGGCGCCCGCCTAGGCGGCAAGGCACCTTTCCAAGGGCGCCTTGCCAGGGCGCCTTGTCTGGGGCCAAAAAGGCGCCCAAGGCGCCCAAGCAAGGCGCCTTGGGTATTTTTACATCATTAAAAAAAGTTTTTGAGGGATTTTTCTCCCTTGATACCCCTCACAAGGGACACTTATTTAATGATAGTTTCAATATATTAATATATTATATTATCACTTATACTATCATACATATTTAAGATTTATGATTATAAACATATATTATATACTTAATTAAGTTCTTTTTCAACTCTTTCCTCTCTCTCTCTCTCTTTGTCTAACACTCTCACTTATACTTATACTATTATATACGATCCGCGACTACTCTGCGCCCCCCCATTTAATAATATTATAATAATATTTTACCATCACTTATACTATTGCACATATATAAATTTTATAATCATAATTTACTTACGTGCATTGATAAAACACTCATATTCAATTATAACATAACAAATATAATTATATTTATGTTTTTTTATATATAACAACCTCCCGACTCAGCCTTCCTTGAATACCGCCTTGACCGCCTAGGCGACGCCTAAGCGGCCGCCTTGTCGCCTAAGCGGAATCGGTACCCTTCAACGCCTTGGGCGCCTTGTCGCCTTGACAACTATGAGCACGAGGGAGGAGAGTGAAGCACAGCAGGGAGAGAAGGAAGACCCATATTTATATCCTAGATTTTAGTAGTAGATTGATATGATGTAAATTTTTTTTTTTTCATGATGTATCATCTCTTTGATTTTTGAATCAATGGAATTGGAATATGTACTTAACTTCAAGTCTTGAATTGGAGTTCATTAGTATTTATTCGATGTGGTCCCGTGGATGAATGCATTGGTTATTTTTAAAAAAATTCTAACTCATTTCCTATTTTTTTTAGAATTTTTTATGAATTTTTTAAAATTTTTTGACGAAAAAAAAATAAAAAAAAAACGATTCCGGACCGATCCGGAATCGATTCTCTTCCCAGGAATCGGCCGATTCCTGGAATCGGAATCGGAATCGGAATCGGTCCCAACCATTTTGATTCCGGAATCCATGTTCGTAACTGATAACCCTCCTATATCAGTGATCCAGCCAACTTTCCCCTTCCCCTACGCCTCCCCAATTCTTCTTCCCAGCCCCTCCCTTCCAATGATTCTAGGGGCCCCTCGGTGATTCCAAAGCTCCCCAACAGTGACACCCCACTCCCACTTGCCATCCCCCCTTCTCATAGCAAACGTTATTGGCAAGGAAACTTCGGTTTCTACACTTGTCAGTTAAGCACAGCGTATCATGTCGTTCATCTATTCACATCCTCATTTGTTACACATAATGAGATAACATACTGAGAGACATGATCTTATCAAACTTGGTCTGACTAGGTTTGCTATTTACTTCATTGCATTGGAGACCTTGCACCGACACAGGCTTGCATTGGTGTGGTTCATTAGTTTCGTTGAGTACATCATGTATATGGTAGACCTACATAACAAGATGAATCGGTTGAAAATCCTTGCTAAAATGAAACATCTAATCATAGACAAGCGATTCTGGAAAAGAATTCAATACTAAATGTCCATCATTGAACCACTTGTACAAGTGTTAAGATTAGTTGATTAAGACGATAGAAACCAAATCTGATCCATATATGATGTTATGAACAAAGCAAAAATAAAAATAAAAAAGAAGTATTTATCAAGTGTTATTATGCCCCCCATTCAAACAATAATTATTTGTTATGTCAACTTTCAGATGCAATCATGCAGAATAAGAGTTGGAGTTTACTCAGATCAAGAAATGAGGTATTCATATGACAATATTGCTCCTAATATGTTCAAACAACATGACACTATAACGATATTTAATATTATTGTGAGAGTAATATTATTGTCTATTGTTCTTCTTAGTAAAAGAGTGGTGGGTACTGGGTACAAGTGAACATGATAAGTGAATAGAATCCATTTATTGCAATTGCTATTCACACACTAAGTTAGAGCATAAGTTCTTCGTAATGTGAAAAGAATTTAAGTACATTTAACGTTAAACATACGAAAATAAAAAATAGATTAGCATCTCTCATACAGGAGAAGTTTGTGTTATGTCACTACAATATGCATTTGAGAATCAAATATATCAAAGACCAACAACGAATTGCAGAAAAACAAATCTTAAGATTTGAGGGTGGACCATATCAAGCACAAGCTGAAGCAACGACTACTACTAAAGGTCAAAGAGTCAATGAAGAGGTTGACTTGAAATACCTTTTCCAATAGAAGCATCCACTTGCTGCATAGGTAGAGAAGAAGGATGGCAGCCCACCTCCCAAGTTCGGACACAGATGATAGTACATGGATTGAAAGGGAACCAAATGATGTATAGGCTGAAGATGAACACATCAAATCAAAGTACGGCCAGCTCCAACTTCCGATCCAACTCCTTCATTGGAAAAAAGCTCTCAGAGGCCAAAGGTTGTTGCTAGCAAATTTAGACACTTAATTGAAGGTCTACTAGGATGGCATTGAAGAGTTCTTCTTAAGAGAATGAAGTTAAAAATCAAGCAAAGACATTGGAGTCCCTGAATAATACACAAGTTAAAAATGAGAGTTTTTTCCTCCAACTCAACAGCAACAAGTAGGAGGTTCGAGTGGAGGTGGAAAAAGATTTGATTCTACTACAAGTGAACGTACCAGCAGTTGTTGATAATTTGGGTCAACGTCAATATTCAACTGGACAGAGTCAATGTTGGACACAGATGAATTTTTTTATGAGTACACGACACAATCTTATCCAAAACCCTAAAGACTTACAGCCATATATTTCATCTACCCACCCAACAAGGCCAACACCAGACAACCTGTATGATTTTAGTGAGATGATCCAGTCGTTATTTGGATATGGATGTGAGCCAATCATGAATTTCCAATAACAATAGTCTTTAAAAGGAAGAGATAACAAAGAGTCTCGTAACCAATATCATAGATATTAGTAACATAAGATATGATTTGTATTAAACATCATTTGTAAACGTGTATATGTGGATGAACGCTATGTAACAATTTTCATTGTCTTTTATTTTTTTATTCTTTTATTAGAAAATGACCCCCGATCAGAATTAGTTTTCTTCCCTGAGAATTGGCTGATTTGACCGATCCAATCTAGATTAGATCAGAATCAAATTGCATAATCGGTCAATCTGGATCAGGATTGACCAATCCTAGGATTAGATCGAACCCAACTGGGAAGAGCCAGTGATTCGGATCTAAATTATGGCAGAATCAGTCGGAATCATCCGGATCGACTAGGATCGGACAGTGGATTGCTCGATCCTGAGTGATTTGCCGGAATTCGGAAACGTCTGGAATTAGGGCCTTCCGAGACTCGATTCAATTCCGGACTGATTCCCGGATCGATCCCCCCAGTAAGGGGAAGATCAACCTGATCCCCACCAACCCCAATTCCCATCTCCCCTAAAACAGTTGGTTTTCGGTCCCCCCCCCTCCAGCTCCCCTCCAAGCTAGGTGCCCCAAATATTTATACACCATAAAAAAATTTCTAATGCATTTACAAATACTTGCCCAGTAGATGAGGAAAAATTGTGTATATGAATAGCTTCAGATAAATGGTTATCAAATACAACATGACCGAACTTGTTAAAGTAAACAGATGAAAAGCACAAAAAATAGCAGCAAGTGGCAAGAATAAGCAAATTTATTGACATTTTCTATAGTCCAAGGCAAAGATAATAGCAGAAGCAAAAAGCATAATCTATTATACATAATTACCTTCTTATCAGAATGTTACACAGCAAAGTAATACGTCCACTGGGAAAAATTTTGGCAAACACTTCACCAATAGAGATGGATATATTCTTTTTCCTCTCCTCCCGCTTCCCACCAATTTCATTAACTACACGGCCGATTAGGATGGGTTTATACTCTTTACACTCCAAAATGGACTTTACCATGATCATGCACTGAATCAGAAATGATTCATGAGATATGATCTCTGGTTCGAGGTTTATAATCTTGTTCAGAGAGAAGTCAAGGATAGAAGGAAGAACACATTCATCTCCAAAAGAATGAGGATGTCCTTCCTGTATTCTGATTAAGACCTTCATCAGTTTCGTACATGCTCGCTTTATGAAATCCCAGAATTTGTTATGGCGTTCCTGGAAGGAGGAGTCTGCAATTTAAAGACTGTGTTATGGAAAATAATAATCAACGTGCAAAAAAGTATATCCCCAAGTTGAGATGGTCTAAAATAACTGCTATTCATCCAAGCAATTCAGATAAAAGCAAAAAGAAATATGAAATGTTTAAAATACAATTCACTATTTGTAGATTAATGCAGCTAACACACATTATGCACAGAATTTCATTTTTCTTCATCGTGGTTCTTTTACACATGGTTAAAAATTTAGTAGTTAAAAACTAACTAGTAAGAATCAGCAAGTCCACGTAAAAACGAAAACAATAACTACATAAACCTTAAAATGTGATCATTCTCACATGAAAAAATATATATAAAAAATGGTTGTTACATACACCCCAAGAAGTACCAATATTGCAGGTATATCTATGCTCATAAACCTTAAACAACTACTAGATTTTACATACAAAATTTCTCCAAAATATTGCAGTCATGTTTCAACATTTCCTACTGTTATTTTAACTTAATCTTAGATGATATTGCTAAAAAGTTAAACTATTCCCTAGTCCCTCCTACCACATATTTATCATATGGAAAGCAATTTTTTTGAAAGTGGCCATGGCCACAGTATATATTCATTAAAAAAAAGAACTAAAACTCCCTATCTTGTTTTCAACAAAACTGGGGTCCAAAGGGAACCCCGAGGCCACTAGAAATTAATCCTTTACATTAGTCACCATGAAGTTCAAGATCTTATCGGGATTAGCGAATTGTTCTTCAAAAATACACTTATTTCTAGTACACTAAATAGCCCACGGCATGCCAAAAAGCATTACATTTCCAAAGATAGCTATCCAATGACCATGGGTTCAAGCTCGGCCAAGTTAACATAAAGAAAATAATGTCAAAAGGCTCTGCCCACGCTATCTTCCAAGACTTAAAAATAGTATGCCAAAGGAACTTGATGCTGCCTCATTAGAAAAAGAGGTGATTCATGTCTTCCCCTATGAAGTTGCAGAAAATGTAGCATATAGACAAAGTTGAAAAGAACTTATTGCAGATATTTTTTAGTAGGTAGGCAAGCTCAACCTACATTCCATAAGATCTTGATCTTAATAAGGAAATACTCTCTCCGCACCACATTAAACCAAGGATACTCCACTCCACCAACGACTAATCTTTTAAGAGTGGACCACTGAAAAGGTTTCAGTGGAAAGACAGATTAGCTTATCCTCCTTACTTGCCAAGCATCTCTGGTCCTCAATGATGCCAAGCAAAGAACCAAATTCTTGGATTTCCTTGCCCTTTAGATTTCGTCCAGAGGTAATGCACCACCTAGTAGACTCATCCCAATTATCGCAGACCCTAGCATTTAGGCTGATAGGAAGTCTTAAAAGGTTTGGAAACATATTCCCCAAGTTAGCACTATCAGCCCAAGCATCCTTCCAGAAAGAGGTTCTACTCCCATCCCAGATACAAAAGGATCTTCCTGAGCAGAAAACCTCGCAATTGTGAATAATTCCTTTCCAAATGTTAGACAATCTATTGCAATCCCGAAGTCTTTGATCCAAGTACCATACAAGTCAATGGTACACATTTTTATCTTGAATTATATTATATATCAATAATATTATTTAATTTAAATTTAATATTTACTTATTGCTATTTGTGGTTGATGGAGAGAGAGACAGACGTTGCAATGTTACTTCAGTTGCAGCGTTGTTGCACTTGCAGCAGCAAGACGTTGCAACAGGGAGGGCATCCAAATTTCTTTGGCTGCCAAAATCAGCGGTTGAAGGTGGCCAATGAATATAGTTTTCCTTTGACCATTGTATTACATGCATCCAAATAGGTTGATTGAAAATATTTTCTTAAAAACTTAAAACATGAGACCTATTTTATATAAAACCAAACACACCCTCCATTTCCTCCCTCAACCTCCACTCCCTGTAGTCTTTCCTTGAGCTTCCTCTACTCCTCAATCTGAACCGACTAATTTGGCCAGTCATTCAAACGGTTAAAACAGTCCATTTTCAAGATCCATAACATCCTTTCTCTAGCTGGAATGTTAATGGTATACATGGACCACTTAATGAAGCATCTCCTGATCCACTTTAATTTACTAGTGAATCTCCAAGTGGCTGATGGAGATGCCACAGAATCCTCATCCCACCAATCTTTGACCGAACCTTTGAGATTTTTATCCCTACACCAGCCAACCTCAAACATCAACTTGTCGAACTGCTTCAGCTTGGATCTATTACAGGAAATCCCCACTGCAAAATGATCCGAAACTGCTCATGGAATGTGAAAGCTATCAGGGAACCCACAGGTCTCAACCCAAAGGGAATTGAGGAAGAATTTGTCAAGCTTGGATTTAACTTTGCAATTAGACCAAGTGTAACTGATAGAAACGAGGGGAACTTCAATCATACCATAGATATTTAACCATTCATTGAAATATTGCATATCGTTAGACCATCTGCCTTGACCAGATCTTTCCTCCTGTTTAAGGACAACATTGAAATCTCCACCTACGCACCATGTTGAATCAACAAAGTTCACGACAACTTTCTGCAGATCCGTAAAAAAAGTAGATTTGTCTCCTCTTACGGGGCCATAAACATTGCCCAACATCCAAACTTTGCCATCCTTAAGATTGTTGATTTTGAGAACCTGGAAATGTCTCTCTTGACATATAGTATCCTTGTCAAACAAATACTCATTCCATGGAATCGCCAGGCCGCCACTTCTACCAGAGGATAGAACAAAGGAAAAACCTGATAAAGTGATGGTTGTTAACTTATCTTGACCTTGAGGCGCTACAAAATCTGTTTTAGTCTCCTATAGAAGAAAGCTGTCGGGTATCCTCGGAGCCACCATACTGCATAATTCCCTAATTTTTGCTTTTTCCACAAGCCCTTGACAAATCTAAGTAATAATATTAATCAGGTATAAATAACAATATCCTTTCCTTCTTCTTCCCTCTTCTACTGTCTTCCATAATTTCATTCTCCAGCAAGAAGCTTATCTCTCTGGAGCCTACCCTCTGTTGAGTTGTTTTATGCTTCTCGGCCTGGACACATTTCAAGTGGGATAACTCCCCTCTGAGATTGTTAAAAAAAACCCTCACCTCCTGTTATGTGCCAAAAAAGCTAAGACCTATGGTTTCCCCGATATATAGTAACTCCCCTTCGAAAATAGACCATGTGGCCTCCACCACCTGTGCGGCTGTGCCCAATTAATATAATGCTCACCCTCTTTCCTCCCAGGACAAAGCACCAATTCTCCATTATGAGAGTCCTTACCATCATGTTTGGTACCTTCTTGCATCAAACAAACTGCAACACCCTGTTCACTCACCACCATCTGCTTCCCAGAGGTAGCAAGAAGAATTTCAGACCTTTTAAAGAGACTCCTCATCATCTGAGCTGCCCCCATTCATATAGCCAAACTTATCTGCCAAGTTTTTTGATGTCTGGTTGCTTAACGCATCAGATGACATCCCCGAATAAGGAACGCTCATAAGATCTGAAAGTAGTCCGAACATTTGTAAAGTGTTGCAGACGGTTGGTTTGTCGCAGCTACCGGGCCCTTCCAGTCAAGCCAGAACAAAGTGCGTCAGACCCTTCCTGTCGGAACTAAGAGGCTTCTAGATCGACTCAACCTGGTTCGAAGTGCAATTTTTAACCCTCAAAAACATAATAATAACAATTTTGGGAGATATTGCAGATATGCTAAGTATTTTTAGGTATATACACAAATTTAGATATCTCCAAGGAAGCCTTAATATGCATTTGAATTGCAAATATGAAGCTAAGGTACAATTTGTTTGATGTCCATAATCACATGTATGCATTTAATTTCGAGATCAGGTTTTGACATGTCCAACCAGTAATGATCATCTCAAGCTGGTCGCCATATCCCAAAACACCTGCCTAGAGAAGGTGTTCACATGGAAAGGGAACATAATATACACTTCCTTGATAAATATCCACATTCTGCATCTGTTATCAAGGATTTCAGAATCAGAATCGGACCCAGATCAAAAAATCATCTGATCCATGGGGAGAAAAAAATAATCCGAATTTGGTCTGGATTAGTTCTCCAAAACCCCAAAAAGTCAAAAAAACATAATAAGACGCTAAACAGGATTCTGATACAATCTAGTTTCTTTGAGGCCAAAATCGGTCCCAAAATAGGCCAAAAACTGCCGATGCTGTGGCGTGGTGCCGTCTCAACGTCTTCCCCGTCTGACAGGATATTGGGCAGAGAAGAGGCCGCTGCGGTGGCCGCCATTGGGTCAATTCCGGCGATATTCCAATCCTGATCCAGGCAGAATCGATCGATATCGGTCAATTCCGGAGGGAGAATGGTTTGGATCAGGACTCCAAGCCAAAATCGGATCGGTGAGTGCTGATCTGATCTAGGAATCGGCCAATTCAGATCCAGATCAGCGGATTCCATGAACTATGCTTATTATAGAATCTGACTTTGATAATATCTTGCAGATCATCCTGTGATCTAACCATAACTTCCTAATACTTTTGGTCAATAAGAAAGATTAAATTGTTGTATGCTGTTCAAACCATCCAATTTCTTTACTTTCACAAATCCAACCAGGGAAATGTTGTGCGGACTTCTAACATGCCATACCCACACGAGTGACCAAGTGATGAGTTTAATCTCTTGATTATAAAGATAAAAGATCATGAACAATGGGAAACAATAAACAACCTGTGCAACACTGCAGAACAGTGAGCAAACCCACCCCAAAATGATAGCAGCTAGTTCTTCTGTTGAGCAAGCTCAGATTCAATCACAAAATTCAGCTTCTACTAGTCATCATCCAGGCTCTAGGAGAAAGGTATACACTGAATCAAGTGGGGAAACCAGGTGGCACATATTTATCTTGATCCTGGTATGGAATCTAGTGATATGTCACAAGCAGAGTAGAGGTGGTTCTCAGATTGCTGCAATTTATTTAAAGCACTCCAAGGTGTATAACTAAGCAAATTGCTATGTTAGAGAATGTTTAATTAGAGTATTGAAAATGTAGTTTGATGCCATCGTTAGATACATCAGCATCATATGAAAATCTCAAATATCAAAAATAATGTAATATTGATGAATAATACTCTGTCCAAACAGGTCGTTTGATTGAAAACAAACTGTGCAGCCTTTGGAACAAATTATAAAACTTAAGGAGATCCAAAAACATTGATTACTTCGAAGTCACATAAGGTAAAGAAGAAACAGAATGCAAAGGGCAGAGATCATCTAAACAACACGAAGAATAGACCCATTATAAGAAATTTTAAAGGCAAATTAATAAGAAAAGGCAATAGAGGCATCAAAACAAACTGAAAAGTCAAGTTGCATGAATTGATAAATGAACTTACAGTAAGGGAGAAGTGATTGAATAGCATTCAAATAAAAAGGACAAACATCATTGACAACGCAGACATTCTGCAAATATACACCAATAGTTTTAAAGAGTGCTGCATACACCTATAGGATACAACAGAAATTGTGAGACAATCTTGACAATAATTCAATACCTCCAAAGAAGTGACATCACTTGGATATCCAGAGACGATCAGATGCCGGATAATTTTTGTAGAAAGTAACCACCTTTCACATGTCAGAAATAGCTCATCTTGTTGCGCAGCCAAGGAACCAACAGTAGCACACTGAGACATGCTGCTGAATGTATGGAGTATCTTCTGAATGTCATTCTTCCAGAGGTTCCAACAATATTCGAACATACGTGAAGCTATCTGACAAATACAAAAAGAAGTGGCAATTAAAGCAGTATGAATGTACCATTGGAAAAACCATTAGATTATGAATAGGACTCTTCATTTTATAAAACTTACAAAAAAATGGACCAAATCAATAGGTGGCATCAACCATCGTACGGATAAATGCTTATCAGCAAAGCAAAAAAGAACAACATGGAGTGGATGAATTTCACATGCAAGAACAAGGAGAAGGTTGAAAGTATCCTCTATATTATCAGAGGCAACTGAGGTGACTGCCTAGGGGCTGAGGCGAGGAAAGGCTGACCATTTTCTCTCCCTGCCTCAGCTGCTAGGCAGCAGCCTCAAGGCCTTCATGGTATTCCCCTCAGTGAGATCTTAAAAGGTAAATTTCATGGCGCTTTCTTCTTTTTTTCAACGCTAACAACCAAGGGTTACATTTCATTCCAAACAACATAAAGTACAAGATAACAGCTAATCAAACAAAAAAAGAAAAAAAAGAGCAAGAAAGGCCAATTTCAGTAATACGGTAGAATCTCATGCTTAAGGAAAAGATCTAGCCCCCATCCCCTCCAACCTTAAAAAAGGTAAAGAAACCAGTACAATGAAAATTTAAAAAAGGATAATTCTCCTTTGCTGCAACTCATGCAACAGGAACATAGAGTTGTCAGATGAAATAGGTACCACAATCAAGGGGCAGGGTCAGGATCGAACCCTAAATTGGCCAGGGCAGATTGCAATCTGGATCCACAGCGTTGGCTGATCCAGATTATCCAGCCACTCCTCGTTGATGTTAGTGCCAACTAACTCGCTGCAAAAGTCCACTTTCAAGCATGTGGAAGCATAAAGAAAAAGAATGTGCCTTGAGATTAAGAACCTTATTGATGGATAAGAAATGAATAGTGTGTTGTCCACATTATACATGAGTCATGTAAATATCATTTAGTCCATCTTTTATGCCCTCCAAAAGACCATAGTCCACCACCTTCATCCCAACAGAGTTGAAAACATAGAAGGTCAGGTCGAGGTCAGGTCACGTGACCCAGACTGGCCTACTGGCCAAACCGCGACCCCAGGCACCAGATTCAAATGACCCTGTCTCTGGGTCGTGTCGGGTAGTGCAGAGTTGTGCAACCCGGTGACAAGGTTGCCCAACGGGTGCTCCAAGCACCCCCAAGGGGCCTTCCCACTCCCTCACACCTCCCCTAACATAGTTCTCTATCACTCTCACTTAAACACTCTCTCCCTAGCATTCTCGGCCCAAAATCTCTCTCACCATTCATTCAAGAAAAAATTTGTGGAAGAATTACCAAGTCACTGAGAAAACAAAAATTCCAGTCCAAACAAATGATTGCCATGCAAATGTGATAGAATTTTCCTTCTGGGTTGAAATTTTATAGCATTGGATAACAGTGTTCTTTTTTGGGCTCAAATTTATGTTTTCTTATAGCACTTTCTAGATCTTATACATCCAGAGGAATCATTCTCTTCATTGAAAATCACTTATCCAAATTTTAGATATAAATTTGCATTCTGGTACAATTTTCACCAAATATACATAGCTTTTGATATCAAACACAAATTTATATATAGAATTTGTCTAAGATATCCTAGAAGATGCAAAGTTAAGGAGACAAAAATTGTCATAAATATGTAAAGTTTGAATAAAAATATAACCGTTTTTCTATTTTAATATTTTTATTGAATTTTATTTTTTAAATTGCTCAGATCCAGATTGGTCCGCTTGGACCAGGTTCGGGTCCGGGTTGACCCATGCCGGTTTGGGCCGGGCAAACCTAGTCCCAAACCCTGATCCCATTTACCATGGTTAAAATTTTGACTAGTCAATATAAAAAGGTAAAAAAAAGTGGATCATCCTGTCAAAGACCCCTGGAATCCGAAAAATAACCCTCTGGTTTACCATTAATCAGTACAGAAAAAGCAATTGTTTCAATGCACTCTTATCCACTATATTCATCTGTCATCAAATCCCATCAGGCTGAGCACATTATATAGACAACTGAGATTATCAAAAGATTTCTCAAAATCTAGTTTTGCTACAACACCCATCTTCCTCCTTTTTTTTGGATCATGAATACTTTGTTGTATAACCATGAAGTTAACCAAAATCAATCTCCTTTCAAAAAAACCACCTGAGATTCATCCATCAATTTATTAACAATTAATTAAAGTGTGTTTACCAACATTTTGGTGAAAAATTTGTAAGTAACATTGAGCAAACTGATAGGGGGAAGTCACTAGGCTCCATCACCTCCTTCTTAAGATGATAAAAGTTGCATTAAACACCTTGATTAGGTGAGGGCAAACCTGGATAGCCTACATTGTTAAGACAACATCATCCACAATAACCAATCAAAAGTGCTGGAAACCCATAGTTGTCACAATGACATGCCACCCAAGGCATTCCTAGGAGTCGTTATAGAAAGAGAAAGTACTAGAGTAGAGGGGGAGAGCTACATACATATATAAGCATAAGATATAGAGAGAGAAGGGGAAGCAATAAAAAAGTATGTAATAGACTTAAGTACATACTTATAATTAAAATCTTAAACATATATTATGCGATAAGTAATAATAAAATATTTTAACATGATTTCACTAATTAAAATCTTAAACATATATGATACCATAAATGATAATAAAATATTTTAATATAATTTCACTAATATTAAATAGGTGCCCACGCTTCAAAGATTGAACCGTGTGATCAAGTCACGGGTCAAGGGGCAGCAGTTTGTGGAAAGGGCCAGACCAGAATATATATATATATATTACTCTAGTAGTCGTGGTGGAAGGGTCCAAATCATCTAGGCAAGCACCTTGGGTGCCTTTTTGGCCCAAGAATGGCACCAAGGTGTCTCGGTAACTATGCTTTTTCCACATCCACTTCAATTTGAAGTACAGATTGAAAGCTGAGCTGCAACATGTTGGAGCTTCAGACCACCAAACCATTGACAGCAGCCCCGCCTTTCTTTCCACCTGTGCTGGCTGACCCCTTGCAGCAGGACATGAGACATCTTACTTAAGTTCTACATGACCTTTCTCTGCACATAAAAACAACCATCAATCCCTAAAAATATTTAAATGTTCATGATGCCACTACCAAGCCACACAAACTTACCTGGCATCTCCTCACATCTCCATTCCTTACCACTCTTCCCATTTCTCCTTTCCCTGAGGTTTTCCTGTCCATTTTGTCAACCGCTATCACTGCCTATCTGCACCCTAGTAGATCTTGCAGGGGTATCCAGCGGTCCAGCCTTTGTTCTCCATTTTTTTTAATCTATCAACATTACAAAAATAAAACTCTGAATTGTAGAAATTTGACCCTGAAAGTGGCCTCACCCAATCTGTTGCTGGAGTGAGAAAACGATCAGTCCTTCACACAAAATGTCATCAAATGGAGGAGCAATCCTGGGTTCTCAAAATGGTCTTCAAATTTCTGTCTATTCCTTGTGTGCCAAATAGCCCAGACCATAGCAAGTAGAACAAGACTCCAGTTGAAAGATGTAATGGTTTGAATCTTGAGAGCTTTGAACTGGATCTCCACTCCAGTTGACTTCAGACCCTCCCCTAAGATGAACTTGTATTTTACACCCTATTTGGTTAAAGTATTAAAAATGTTTCTATATCAATATTGATAATGATATTTCTAAATGATTGAGTTTCAATATCAACATTGACACAAGTAGACATTTGTATTATTATACATGCCATGTTTATACTACAAAATTCAAAATTGATACTAATAGCCAAATACCCTGTGATGACAAATATCTATATCAATTTCAAAATTAATAGCAAAAAAGATGAATAATATTCTTACCAAATAAGCAACCAAATGGACTGCAACTCTGACCAACTTCAAAATTTATAACTCTTCTTGTTCACTAAAGGAAAAAAGGGATAACATATAATCTGTAAAATTTCAAAATTACTGCCACAATATATCTGCCCAAAATATTGCCAATCATTAATTCTCCACTTCAGTTTGGATCAACAATATTAGGATGAAGCTTTAATGCATAGATTGCAATTTCATTAAGTATAGTTGGATCAGCAGAGCAATTTCCTTCCATGCTCAGTTTGTGTGGGTGGGTTGAGTTATTTTGCAGACTACCACCTTGCTCCTTTTGCACTCAGCAAAAACACGAGAAACATGCTGACAACAAAAACATGCTAACAACTACCTATCCAAATATGGTACAAATATAAGACAGAAAATACCTCTTGAAAATTCCTTTGGTCAGAAGTTAGACGTTTTGTTGACAACTCCTTCAGAATTCTAAACAGAGCCATAAAAATTCGATGAGAACCGAGAGTATCTGTAGATTGAAGTTGTTGAGCCAAGAGAGGAAAGAGATCTGGCCTGTATGATCAAACATTACTTGAAAGATTACTATTTGAATCTGAGAAAAAAAAAGAGACTAACAAGATTGAAACATCAAGCAAAAAAGGAAGTCACTAAGATCAAATCATGATCACAAATTCGAACTTCAACTTTAGCATCAACATATAATCTGAACAACAAAAGAAGCTGCTTATAACCTGGTGTTCCTCTCATCACTACTGGTAATACAATTTTCACTGGTAGAAACGGAAAAGAAAGGATTGGAACTATGATGCGGGATGAATAAGAAATCGCCATTGTATCCATAATTAAACCCAAACAAGTAACTAAAGAGCTGCCATAAATCTGACTGGACCGACTTAAAGCAAACCAGACTTAAACCAGTCTGAAATGGTCTAAACAACCCTGAACCGGCACTAAACCGGTCTAAAGGGGCCCTGAACTGGGCTGGGCCGCATTAAGAACCGGCTGGACCAGTGTGGCACGGTCAGCCAGGCCTGATGATTGCCTGCATACGAAGGTGGCTGATCGGGCCATGTGAGGCTGCGTTCCCAACAAATAGTTGGGGGGCATTGCAGTCATCATCAGTGTGGGGATGGGCAGAAATGAAGAGATGGTAGAGACAATTGCAGAAGATGACAATGGGTGGTATCATCGCTTGATGAGGAAGTTTCGGAAGGAAACAAACTACAGAAAGGATGGAAGTGTCCGGTGATGGTGGAGGAGTTTCCGGAGGGGGAGGGGGGTCTCGTGGAATAAGATGAACAAGGGACAAGCAGCAGGAGAAGAAGAAGAAGAAATGGAGAACCAGAGGTGCAGAACAAAAGGTGGAAGAGAAGAAGCCGGGTGATATTGGAGGTGTTGATGTGGGAGCATCGATGACAGAGCAGAACCGGATGTTTATCGTGGTGAAGAAAAAAATCAGAGGTGAATGGAAAGACGCGAGCTGGGGAAAAAGAAGAACAGTAACCAGAGGCGTCCAATGTTGAAGAAGAAAAGCCGATGGTGGGAAGGGATCTGGAAATCATAGAGTATTCCAAAGGTGAAAGGAGATGCATCTGCCTCAGTTTCTGGAAGTGAATATAATGTCATGGGGAGCCGTAGCAAGAGAGCTAGTAACCAAAAGAAGATGAAGAACATAACAGAGCAACAGAAAAGCCGAAGAGAAGAAAGAGGCATGAACAGGAGAGGAAGAACGAACCAGCAATTCTGGGGTGGAGGGGAATACCAAGATTTCACAGAGAGGTTTACCAAAAGGAAGAAGGGGTGGGCACCGTGACCATCAAGCTTCTCTGGATCTGCCCAGTCGCACGTTGGGCATCGGTGTCAGTGAAGAAATTTTGAGAGAGAGAGAGAGAGAGAAACGGAGCTTTACCCCAAAATCTATTTCATCTCATTTTCTCCATACCCATCATGCACTACAGTGCCGAACTCTTATGGAAGCCCATTCTTATAGTTAAGTCCCTCTTTAAGATTAATTACAAACTAACCCTTAAGCCCACTATAGAAAATTAACTGCTAACACTACTAAATAAATAAAAATAAAAAAAGAAATGTGCCATATTCTCCAAACTCGAGTAATGCCATCTCCAAATTTATAGTAAATTGAATTTGATCCCATCCTCATCAAACTAGGGCAAGTTGTTCAGTGTTTGGTTCAATCCGATGTTAAGAATCAGAACCAGCAACTTTGGTTCAACTTGGTACAAGTTAAATTGTGGGTTGGTAGGGTTCCGTTTCATGAACCAAACTACCAACCCAATTTGAACCGAAATATTTTAGAAAGAATGTGTAATATTAATAAATAGCTTTTACATAAGTTTTTTGCCAAAATAAAAAAATTAAAACATTTTAACATATAAAATAATAGTTTAAATATATAAGGATTATTTTAAAACACATTCATTTAATTACTAACTTGACCCTAACCAAACTAGAACTATTCGGTTAAGTTTGGGTTGACTGAACCATTTGGTTGGGTTGAGTTGGGAAAAAAACCCAAACCAATCTGACCCGTGTTCAACCTTAATTGGAAACATTACTTTTGTCCTTTTTTAAAGGTAGAACATTCATGACAGAATAAAACAAAGATTACAACAAAAGGCAAGTGAATACCAATATGATAAGGTGCTAAAGGAAAATTAACAGGGCAAGGAGAACAAAACAAGGATCAAAGAAAGAAAAAAAAGATGACCAAAAGGTAACATAAATAAGTTCCGCCACACATCTTTAAAAGGTGACCCAAGGTCACAACTATAATAACTGAAGATAAATAAGAGGATAAAATGCAGAAAGAGAAGAAAACCAGGTCAACAATAATTTGCACTTCATGAACGATCCGTCTCACGCAGAACCAGTGGAACATTATCTCAAAATATGCTTACTTTAATATTCTGCTTTACAAGCAAGTTGGCAAAATTGCATTGGTTCCCTAAAAGCTTCTTTCCTGAATTGATTACTTCGGAAGTGAACCAACCATATGGAGAAATCTGGATTGGGATCAAATCTGCCAAATCAACTATAATCCAATGGGAAAAAAGAGGGAAAAAAAAAAGCTATTCCAGGGGATTAGATTGGCCCTTCCAAAAAATTTTAAAAAAAAAGGTAAAGACCAAAATGATAGCAGATGGTGGACCTCTGGAGGAGCACAAATCCAACCCAAAATAGACCAAAGACCGGATCAGCTGTTCCGGTGAACTAGAGCCTAAAGTTTGCCAGATCGGATTCAAAGCCAAGATCGGCCAATGCCGATTTGATCAGATCCTCTGATCTAGACCGATTCTCAAATAGGAATCCAATCCAGAATTGATCCAAATCATGAAATTTTTTAATTTTTTATTTAAAAAAAATCATAAAAATCCTAAAAAATATGAAAACCCCTATAAAATTTATTTAAAATATACATGTGACATCTAACACACTTTCATGTAACTATAATAAATTTTAACACAAGTGAGTGTAAAATACACCAATATTCATTTCAATATATAAAAAATGGTAAAATTCATAAGCAATACAAAAGGTACCTATGTATCAACAATATTGATCTTCATAGTTCTCATTAACCAAATTCTCCTGAATGATCCATTGTGACATATAAGCTATAATTGGGCCGTATCCATATAAAAATAATAATTCAGCCATTTGACTAAAATCATACACATCATATGCTTGAGGTAGGGGTGGATAAGATGGCTCCATGTCTAAAGCAGGTTATAGGTAATTTGTCACTACGTACTCATCAAAAAAATCACATATAATGCAGAGACTTCATCCACTTGAATGTTGCCTCTAAGCCAAATCATCAAGCCATGTTCCACTTGATCGCACATTGTTGGATCCGGTACCACTTTCTCCTCCTCCACCTCTCCCTCCCTTGAACCATCTACATCTTGTTGTTGCGTAAGTAGAATAAACCATGGTTCGCCGGGTCGTGACCCGGGTCGCGACTCGGCCCCGACCCGGTCGGGTTTGATCCCGACCGGCCCGGTCGCGACCCAGCTGGGCCGACTCTCCCGGCCGGGTCGCGGGGTCGCGCGAGTCACGCGACCCAGCGACCGGGTCGCGCGACCCGGCCGGGTCGCGCAACCCGGTCATATGACCGTTGCCAACGGTCATGGGGGGCTTCAGCCCCATGGGGGATATTTAAAGCCCCCAAGGGGCTCCCCTTACTCCCACCCCCCCACTCTCACTCCCAAGCTCTCATTTTTACTCTCATTGCTCTCATTGCTCTCATTTTGTCCTTCATTTACTTAATTATTTCATTAAGCATTTCATTAGTTCATTTAGTATATTTATTTAATATTTGTTCCATTGATTAGTTAGTTAAGTAGTTTCTTCTTTTTAATACTTATTTACTTACTTACATAGTTAGTTAGCTAGAAGATTAGTTAAATATTTAGTTTAGTAGTTACTTAACACATCATTAGTTGGAAGGTATAGTTAATTACTTACTTAATCATATAATTAGTTAATCATTCATTTTACATAATTAAAAGTATACTTACATTAGTAGACACAAATTAACGTCATTAGCTTTTTAAATAATTAATTACTTACTTGAGTAATTATTTACTTAAAAAAATATCTTCTCCAAGCCAAACAACCCAAACTACCGGCGCGACCCGGAGTGATCCGGTTTGGTTACATTGCAATTTGATCTCCATGGCGGAGAGAAAAGTGCAATGTAAATATTGCGACAAAGTAATATTCGGTGGTATTTATCGTTTAAAATTTCATCTTGCAGGCATGAAGGGAAACGTTCTTCCTTGCACACGGACTCCGCCGGAGGTCAGAGCTCAATTTCGTAGGCACCTACAAGCGATGGAGCAAACGAAGGGAACTAGCAAACGGCATAAGACGACCGTCCGAGAAGAATTGCAACAACCGGGGAGACGTTCCGTACACATTTACGGGACCGGACAAGAGAGGCCGGATATTTTTAGAGATGAAAAGTACGAAGATATGGGAGGTGTTACTCATAAACGTAGTTCATTCTTCTATTTTAAAAGATAATTAAGTAGTTAAATACTTAAATATTTCTTAAATAGATGACCTCTTACGGGGAATGGAAGCAAGTCGAAGATCATTCGCCGACGAAGAGTTATATAGATGCACCGGCCGAATGATGGGTCAAGGGTCGGAAAGTGGGAGCGGTCGAGGAAGTGGAAGAGGATCCAACAACCAACCGCAAGGTGAAATTCACGATCTGATCCAAGATGACGACCCGGCAGTAGGTCCTGTCGATCCTGTCATCACCAGACCACGACAACGTCAAAGCATAATCACGACGGCAATGAAGAACCTCAAATTATGTAAGGAGATGATTGGCCGGGCAACGTCAAGGTGGTTCTTTCACCACAGCATTCTGGCAAATGCCGCGAAGGGACCATACTACGAGGACATGATCGACACGACCGCAAACGTCGGGAGGGGAGTGCCTGGTCCAAACCCAAAGGAGATATACAATGTATATCTTCCTATGGAGGTGCAAGAAACAAAGAAGTACGTGTCATCGTTTGAACAAATATGGGAGGAACGAGGTTGCACGTTAATGACCGACGGATGGACCGGTAATTAAATTTTCTTTTACTCATTTATATTAAATGTATAAACATTATTTTTGGTATAACTTAGTTAATATCTTATACTTAACAGGTATAACTAGGAAGACAATGATCAATTTCCTAGTGTACAGTTAAGCCGGCACGGTCTTTTGGAAGTCGGTCGACGCATCAGGACAAGTAAAGAATGCGGAGTATCTTTACCAATTGATAGATGGAGTGATAGAAGAAATAGGAAAGAGCCGGGTAGTTCAAGTAGTCACAGACAATGCGGCCGCATACAAAGCGGCCGGTCAGATGCTTATGGTCAAAAGACCAAAGTTGTATTGGACACCTTGTTCCGTCCACTCTTTAGACTTGATGTTGGAGGATATATGCAAAGATCCTCAAATAGACAGGGTAGTTAAGCTATCCCAGTTTATTTCTTCATTTATTTATAATCACAACTTTGTCCTTGCACTTACGAGGGAACACACCAAGGGGCGAGAGTTGTTACGGCCCGGTGCAACCCGGTTCGCCTCCCACAATATTTCCTTAGAAAGTTTATTGCGTCAAATGAGAGCTCTAACTCAAATGGTCATTTCACCGGGTTGGGGTAGTTGGATGGCTAGATGTAACCCATCGGATAAGAGAAAGAGGAGAAAAGTAGAAGAGACAATAGAGAGTAGAGATTTTTGGAAAGTTGTAAAGAAGACGTTAGACATCGTCCAACCCATAGTGAAGGTACTAAGGATAGTTGACGGAGATAGAAAATAGACACGTGGTATTTATACGATGCGATTGAGAGAGCGAAGGAAGAAATCTCCAAGACCGTGTCCGACTTCGCCAAGTGGTGGGATATTATAGATCGTCGCTGGGAACGTACATTACATCAACCCATACATGCAGCAGGTATATTTTCTTAAACATTTACTAATCTTTTTATTAATCAAAGTTATGTATAAGTTGTTTACTAATACTATTTGGTTCGTAGGTTACTTTTTCAACCCAAGATACTGCTATAGTCCACATTTCAAGGCAACGAACGAGCTATTAGATGACGTGAAGAGCGTCATCCGACGGTTGCTTGGTGACGACGACCGGGCTATTATCGCTTGCAACAAGATCTATGATTACAGAATGCGGAGTTTTCACTTTGGAACGAGCAGAGTTGAACGAGCTGTGATGCTACTAAGTCCGGGTACGTAGAAATATTTTTCATCACTTAATTAATCAAAGTTTACTTAGATAATAATGTAAGACATTCAATTTATGCAGCTGATTGGTGGATGGACCATGGTAAAGTACCAGGGTACGAGGACTTGGCGGACGTAGCCATCAAGGTCCTAAGTCAAACCACTTCGGCTTCGGGCGGCGAGCAAAATTGGTCTACATTCAGCTTGATTCACACAAAGCAAAGAAATAGGTTGACATCAAGGAGGCTTGAAGACCTCGTGTATTGTCACTACAACATGAGGTTAAAGTTGAAGAATTTGGAGAGAATGAAGCAGAACCAAATGGAACAAAAGAGTTGAATATCACAGGTGGCGGGATGTTCGGTCGAGGAGCCGCAAATTGAAGAGGAGGACATCGATTTGGATCAAATATTCTACGAGAAGAACTCCTTAGAAGCTTGGGTCAACGACCGAGAAGGGTTGGGAGAACCGGAGTTCAACCCAGAAGACCGACAATGGGCGAAAGGAGTGCTCGACGATGTCCCTTTGGCCGAAGAATTCCAGATCCCTCCCTCTCTAGCAAAGCGCCAGAGGACCGGAGAAGGAACTAGTCAAGGTACGCAAAGTAGGCAAAAAGGTAAACAAGTTATGGCTGATCCTTTTGATATTGCAGATGCTGATACGGTCGAAGACGATCGAGAAGATACGCCGAAGCCGAACATCCGAGTGCAGTACCAGACGTCCGAGGATTTGTCGTCAAAGAGTAGCAGCGATGATGGTGCTGGATACGGGGGCGCGAACACTTTACAAGTACAAGGGACCTCAGATCCTCCCATATCTCCTACAACATCGTTACGTTTTACCAGCGAGGAGCAATATACTCATGCGACCCAAGATACCGATCATGGTAGAAGGTCACAAGGTAGAGGAGGTCATCGTAGCCATGGAGTTGGAGCAGAATACCACGATGCCTCCGACTATGTGTATGATTCATCCCAAGACTCTTGGTTCCCTACATACGATCAAGAATATTGTAGAATGAATTATGTGGAGTCATCGGATACTTCGATCCAATCGACCTATAGTTATGGTGACTCGCTTGGATCAAGTCTTATGATAGTTTCCCGAGTGACTGACGAATATGATCGTCATGCGCGTATACGTATCAAGCTTTGTACTCAACCCAAATGACATGGGGAGAGTACATCAACTACCTACAAAGTGTAGAACACATCACGTTGGAATAAAATTGATGTATTATTTATTTAAATCATGTCATTTATTTCTTCCAATTTTTCTGAAATTTTTCAGATTTTTTTTCGCATTTTTTTATTTTTTAAAATTTTTCAAAAAAATAAATAAATAATGGGGTCGCGACCCGGGGTCGGCCTGGGGGTCCCGCGACCCGGTCGCGACCTGCGACCCATCCCTCCTTGGAATAAACTCTTCCTCATCATCAACTGAAGAAGTTGCTTAAGTACTACCTATGGGACTCACAGGTCTTCATCTGGCAACTTTCTTTCTCCTCTTCCTCACTTCTTATTATTATGTATCATGGCTAACATTACGTTGGTAGACCTTCTTCAATGATTTGAATCCTACAAATATTTCTTTCTTTTGTGTATTCTTATGAGCAGTAGAAGGACCTACAGCTAACAGCCTGTTTGTTTATAGTATCAAGCACCTGTATTAATATCAGTTTCAAAACTGATATTGATACTTTACCTCAGTGAGTGTTTGGATACTAATATTAATTTTAAGATTAGTAGTTAAAAAGAGTATCATAAATAATACAGGTGAAGACCTGTATTAAAACTGATACAGACGCCCGCGCGGCAGATGCCCCCGCCACCGCCCCCGCCCCCGCGGCCGCGAGAGAAGCCGGAGTCCCCCCTCCCCCGTCCCCCCCCCCTTCACCCCGGCGTGCTCTCCCGCCGTCCGCGTCGTCGACACCTCCATCACCATCGCTGCGCCCTCCCCCCGAGCCAGAGGAGGAGATCTGCGGAGGAGCGAAGGATCGAGGGTTTGTGGAGGAGCGCACGTACGGAGGCGACGAAGAGCGTGGCGGTGGATCTGTCGAAGAGCATGGCGGTGGATCCGCCCCCCCTCCGCGCAGCCCCCGCCGGAGCCCCGCCGCGCAGCCCCCCGCACAGCCCCTCCTCCGCGCAGCCCCCTCCGCGCAGCCCCCCGCCGGAGCCCCGCCGCACAGCCCCCCGCCGCGCAGCCCCCCGCCGAGCCCCCCCCCTCCGCGCTGCCCCCCGCCGGAGCCCCGCCGCGCAGCCCCCCTGCACAGCCCCCCCCTCCGCGCAGCCCCCGTCGGAGCCCCGCCGCACAGCCCCCCCCCCTCCGCGCAGCCCCTCCGCGACGCGTCCGCAACCGGAGTCCTCCCTCTCGCAGCCCGCAGCCGGCGTCCCCCTCCGCAGCCGCGTCCCCCCGCCGAAGTCTCCCTCCGCGTCCCCCCCCGCGCAGCGTCCCCCCGCCGGAGTCCCCCCTCCGCAGCCGGCGCCCCACCCCACCCCCGCTTCCCCCAGCACGGCGTCCCCCCCCCGGCTGGCCCCCGCCGGAGTCCCCCTCCGCAGCCGGCGCCCCCCCCCCCCCCCCGCTTCCCCGGCGCGGCATCCCCCCACCCCCGCCCCCGGCTGGCCCCCCGCCGGAGTCCCCCCTCCGCAGCCGCGTCCCCCGCGCGGCGTCCCCCGCCTCCACAGCCGGAGTCCCCCCTCCGTAGTCCGCAGCCCGCAGCCGGCGTCCGCCCCCTCCCCCCGCGGCTGCGGAGACATAATTTTACCAAACACTTAAAAACTTTGATACTGTCAATCTTGATATTGATACTTCACTCTCAAAAAATATCAATATCAATATTAATACAATATCATTTACAATACTCTAATCAAACAGGGCATAAAGTAGCACGAGAAGCCGAACTTGGAACTGTAGTTGAAGCTAGGTCTAAAGATGTGGTATGCGGTGGATTCTAACTGAAGTTCTACAAAGAACTTGAGCATCTTGGTCTTCTTTTTGCATTTGTTCATCTTCACCTATTACACTATCAAGCTCTACTTCGGCCCATGCAAGATCATTGGAGTCGAACTCTAGAGTTGGTTCAACATCAATTTCATCCATCCATACTGAAAGTAAAGATTCTTTTTAGAAGAGGTATTCCAAGTCAACATCCCCATGTGACAATCATTGACCACTCATATCATGTCTTTACTTGTAAGGACCACTTACAAATCTTGTAAACCTTTCTTAATCAATCGACAAAACACTAGTTTTTCTAATATTTCACTTTCCATCATGTCCCTTCTTTTTGTGTGTACCAGGTTAAAGACACTCCAACTCATCTCATGTTGTAATAATGCTTTGACACAATACTCGAACTATAATAGCAGCGAGTGGATTCCATTCACTTTTATTATTCACTTGAATCCACCAATCAGTTGCAAAAAGAATAAGTAGTATTGTAAGTAAATAACACAAGAATGTTTAACATTAATCAAATATTGTCAACATACCAAAACAACCCTAGTCATATGAATACCGTAGCACGGGATCTCCATACACTCCAAATCTATGCTAACATAATGTAATTTAAAATACGATATGAAATACAAATAAGACATTTTTTATGTAATTGCATACTTATCTAAACTTCATAAGTAAATAGACAACAAATCATTTCAATTTCAGCTTTTGTTCTATCATGTTGACTCTTACACAAACGTTGTATCACTAATAACATACCACACATAACCTCTGTATCATTGCACATTTGTCCGTTGTATTGCATCATTAGGTTTAAGAAATATCCTACCAAATTATCTAATAACATTAGGTTCAATTTCAGTTTTTGTTCTATCATGTTGACTCTTACACAAACATTGTATCACCAACCATGTAACACACACAACCTCCACATCATTGCACATTTGTCCATTGTATCGCATCATTAGGTTCAAGAAATATCCTGCCAAATATTTATCTAACCAATTAGTATATTACTACAACATTTAACTGAAATATAACAAGACCTAAACACCTAATGTATGAATATCATGGTGAAATGTTTTGTCCCATCTGTTATTAACAATCTTCCACCATTTCTAATAACTCTTTAGACCTTTTTTCATTTTTTATTTATTCATTGTATCATACAAATACCTCATTTGATTATTATCATTTGAATCAACCAATCTCAACACATGTATGAGTGGTTCTATCACAGACAAATAATACTAAATTATGTCAATCATATTCTCCATCTTTGCTAGGATAGCAAACTATTGCATATTGTATCATAGCTCAGTTATGTAATCGATGTATTGGGATGATAATATAAATCTCTTCAAGTCATGACGGTGTCTGTGCAAACGCTCTAACGCGATAAAATGCACGACAAATCTAGTGGGTGGGTCCAATTCGCTCTAGATCACGACCATCGGTATACTCTCATTATGTGCAGAATTTTAAGATGACCATATATAAAAGATGTAATCAATAGCCCTTGACTCATCAAGAACCTAACAGATGTCTTCTTCACACCAATAGTTTCTTCCCTGCAACTTCATTGTCAGTGACAAACTGTACAATATTTTCTTCACCTGTTTCCTCGACAGCACCGTTCATGAGACCAAATAAATAGTCAGCATTTTTTAAACAAACTTGATGCATTTATACTCTTCAAGAACATGGTACCCTCAAAAGAGTAGACAAGAAAGTTGATCATCGATCTCCTTGTGATTGTTGTCCGTCCATTGCATATTACAGTACAACCCCTTTCCTTTCATATTGTCTTGAGTGCATTTATCCACAAGGTCAGCTCATCGACCTCTGAATCCAACCCACCCCCATAGATATATTTCGAACTCGAGACTTTTAATCTTAGTCTAGCCTCAGTGATAGCATCAATAATCATTTAAAAATATGAACTCTTAACTACATAGGCTAATACATCAAGAAGAAACAAGATATACTTGTTAATGTTTGTTCCAAAAAGATGTAATACACAAATAAAATAAGACAAGTTTTTATACACCTGTGTAAAAATCATGTGCAAATGTACTTTACTACCTTCTTTGCAACCCATGTCATAGCCTTAAACTCCTTTAAGACTTGCTTGATCGTTCCTTGTCGTCTGTCACTCTGCCTATGCATGAACGTGTTCGTTGGCCAAACTAACTACGACCGATGAAACTCTCTTATCTCTACCTGATAGGTGTGCAAGGCGAGTGTCTTCCACATCCAACCATCTGACAATTAATCCTTCTAACTCCCTTTCCCTTCTCATTATCTTCGCGAACATGAGCCCTACTTGCATGCATTTTGCATTGCTCTTCTTACTTGTGTCCCCTCTTCATTATATGAACTTGATAAAGCCACTTCAACGCGAGCACATGATTTTCCTTTTTTCTACTTACGGGAATGATATTTATGTATTGACGTACAAGCAACTCTTCATGCGGGTCAACTCTCTACTCAATTCACATCCCCCTTTGTGATGCTCTCCCACTTAAATATGCCCTAAGCTCTTCTCTCAACTCCGCCAGTACCTTATCACATTTCTTGACATTCTCACTCACCTCATCAATATGTTGTTTGAGGCAATAAACATCTGACATCTCTATTCATTTCTTGCCCACACTAGTTACACTTTACCATCTTCTTGTCAACATCTAACAAGTCTTTATCTTACCATCCAATGTCACGATGTGCAAGGGCACCATGCTCCTCTTTCATCATTTTTCCTACATAGACAAAAAAATATAGATCTTATCAAATAACTATACGCAGTAGTGGGAAGACAACTAGAGGTCCGGACAGAAATCCAATGTCAACTCCCAGTGTCCGACTACAAGGAGGAAGAAACAGAACAAGTCACTCCTCAAGATGACTACACAGTCACCCTCTCGGGGTGACTAATCCCCCTAGGGGGTGCCGCAGGATTCCCCTAGAGGGAACCCAAATATGGAGGAAATTCGCCCCCTCCACCTTCGGTGTAAGGAACCAGCCAAAGGGGAAGAGAGTTTGAAGGATGAATGATAGGGGAAAGAGGGAGAAGAAAGAAGAAATAGGAAATAGAAAAAAAAAACTCCCCTTTGTGGGGGGGAATGATGCTCGCAGGGCCAGAAGAAGAGGGAGCCCTAAATTGGAAGAAGAAAGAATCAGCCAATTTCCCCTTCATTGATACAGAAAAAATCAGACCTAAAACGGGTCAAAAATCGGATTCCCAAATTCCCCGAGAATCGCCTTGGTTCAGCCAGGAGAATTGGTCAAACCAAGACTAATTCTCTTGATCTAAGCCGATTCCTCCAATAATTGATATTGGATCAGTTGTCCAGTATATGGATTCCAAGAATCGACCAATTCCGATTTGAATCAGCCGATTCTATAATATATGCTAGAGCATGATCCAAATGGAACTTGCTTCCGAAATTGGACTTCACCCTAGATCAAGTGCCAAGGATCGCGGGATCGAAATCGAAATCGGGATCGGTGGGTACCGATCCAATCCGGATTGGATCGGATCGGACTGATTCCGACCGATCTAATAGAAGAAAATCGATCCAGAATCGGTAAGCAAAAAAAAGTAAAAAAAAATGATCCGATTTTGATTCCGATTCCGATTCCGGACCGATTCTAGCCGATTCGGATTGATTCTGGCTAATCCTGGTCGATCCGACTGGAATAGAAAAAAATGAAAAAAAACAATTCAATTCCGATTCTGATTCCGATCCCGACCAATTCGGCCTATCCGATTCCGACCGATCCGGCCGATCCCGACCGATTCTGCCGGAACTTTTTCCGGATGGCCAAGAATCGGATCGACAATGGCCAATCCGATCCAAGAATCGACCAATTCCGATCCAGATCAGCCGATTCCGCGATCTATGGCAGGTGCCAATCTCAATCTAGATCAGCCAATCCTACGAACCATGGAATAAAGTTAAGTAATCAATCATATGGTCTTTCTACCCATAAATAGTTTTCTCATTTCATGTCAGTCAACATCGACCAAATCGGCCATGGATTGGACCCACTTGGCCTAAATTGACCGATTCAGGCAGGCAGCTGAGGTGCCGTTGTTCCTTCCCCACCCTATCACGGGGAAGGAGGTCCTATCAGGTCTGATTGGGCGGGGAACATACAGCCTTACACTGCAGCAGCAGCACCGTGGCGCCCCGTTGCCAAATTCGACCCCAAAAGGATTAGATTAATGGATGTGGTTTTCTTTTGAAGTTAACTTTGGGGTTACAAATCAATTTTTCTTTGGATAGGGTTATTTTCCCAATCCGATCCAGATCGGGACTGAAATCAACGTTGGTCGATGTGGTGGATGATTCCAATCCCACAATCCTTAGTTGTCATGATCTCTAACATTTCCTTGAAAGGTATAAGTTCCTGATGCTTACCATGAAAATGATGACAACAGTTGCAGTTCTGAGACATTAACAGCAATACGGAAGTTTTCAACAACCAGATGTAGTTAATATGTACGGTAATTGAGAAGGTACCATTCTTTTGGGTAGTCTGTCCGAGCAATTTTTGAGATGAGGACCACAAGCTGCATTGCAATCTGAATAAGTAGGAACAAGTAAACAAGAGAAATGAGTATACAACATATAACATTTTTATTATGGAATACAAAAGCAAGATGATGGCATTGACCAATGCTCGAGTCTACAACTCATCTGAACTCAAGCCTTAAT
The DNA here is from genome assembly GCA_036172225.1 of Cryptocoryne crispatula var. balansae. Lineage (NCBI taxonomy): Eukaryota > Viridiplantae > Streptophyta > Magnoliopsida > Alismatales > Araceae > Cryptocoryne > Cryptocoryne crispatula. The sequence goes on from CM069922.1 coordinate 43,595,447, forward strand.
ACCAAAACATTTGTGGTCAACCGTGTAAATTTCCTTTCTCCACTCACTTTGATTTTAAGTTATTTTTTCAAAAATATTTAAATCATTCAAATCATATTAAATTATCCTCTTCCAAGTTAACTTAAGTCTATCATCTCTTTTTTTGTTTTTATTATTTAGAAATGTATTTTTCTAACTAAAACTACTTGGGATCTATGTTTAATATATCTAACCTAACTCAATCTCTCTTTTTTAAATTTATCCACAATTATCGCTACTTTTATATTTTTTAAACTATCTTTATTATGTATTTTATCTAATCTAGTATAACCACATGTCCATCTTAACATTCTCATTTCAACAACACTTATTTTTATAACAAGTTTTTCTTTTATTATCTAACATTCACTACCATACAACATTGCAGTTCTGGTAGCATTTCAACTTTAATGGAATCTTAAGATCAAATAAAACTTCTATAGCCAATCACCACTTTATTGTTCTTTTTTCATTTTATGGTTAACATTGTAATCATATTCTTCGCCATTATAAATAATAAAATCAAAATATTTAAATTGAAAATTTTAAGATAATATTACTCCATTCAAACTAAACTCTGATAAGGAACAAATTGGCAAAAGCCATGTCAATGACGCCAAATTGATTGAGTCAACCGGCCAAACTATGCAGGTCCCACCATGCTACTAGTGCACGCAAAATCGTATTGTCACACATTGCTCAACTGATCCAAACTAACTGATGTTGACCGAGCCGCACAAGTCCAATCATTATCAGGTCAAGCCAAATTGAATGGATAAACCCGAACTATAACTTTGATGAAGTGGTCGAAACTAGACCCAATCCGGTCGAGTTGTCACGTTGGTGTCGTCTAACATTTTACACATAAAACGAAGTGCTTTAATCGTAAAATGTAATGATCCAAACTGACATCAAACTGCTCGCAACATGTGGCCAGGAGAAGATAAAACTGTGCTGCGTCAATCCAAATAACTAGAGCGAAACAAACTTGCACAAAATCTGACATACAGAATTGCCTTGAACCGATGTCAATTGCCAACAAGAACCAACTTAAACAAATCTAACCCCAAAGTGGAAGAAAACTGAGATACCAAAATTTTCACAAAAAAAAGAAAAAAAAACAATTGCAAGAAATTTCCAATTTCATGTTAATTAAGATATTCCTTTTATTTCAATTAAAATTATAAACTCAATTAAAATTCAGTTTCTTCACTATTTTTCTTGACAAATCTCCAATTGAGCCCCAATTGGGTATCTCAACTCATTGGACCAACTTTTCCAAAATTTCTATTTATCCTTTATTTTAAAAAAAATAAATATCAAAATTCCAAGAAAATATATTCAAGCACTCAAAATTTATTAAATCTTCATAAAAAATCTTCAAAAATAGTTTTCTAAAAATTCCATATTTTCAAAATTTTCTACCGAAAAATTTCATAAAATTATTCTATCCAAAAATTCAAATATTGGAAGAACAATAATTTTTCATGTCCAATACTATTTCCAAAGGTCCCTGAAGCTTATTAAAATTTTATATTTTTAGACACATAAAATATATATATTTTTCAGCCTTTTCTAGACTTCTAACATTTTCTCTTTAAAAAAATCATAAAAATAAAAAATAGATCCCTAAAATTCCATGTAAATTCATAAAAAAACCATAAAATCACCAAAATACCCTGGAGATATTTCTTTCACGCTGGAGGCAGTTGCCATGGGTCCCACCACCTTAAGAAAAAGTCAAGATTCATGAGAAAAACCCTAGAAAAATGAAAAAACTATCTTTTATGACTTGGTCCAAGTCTTAACTGACCCCACCATGTTTTCCCACTCTCTAGTCTCCCATAAAGTGCCACCGTCAAGGTTGTTATGAAAGGAGGATCACGTCCTCAGCCCTTGCTGCTGCCACCAGCCCCTGAAAAGAGGAGGAAGAGCCAAGAAGCCGGCCCCTGCTGCGCACTAACTGGGGGTAGGGGGCTTATAGAAAAAATTTCCCCTACGTCGTGCCAATGCCCCCTTTTTTTCCTTTAAAAGGTCTTCCTTTCACCGTGTAAACCATGTCAAACAAGCCCTGCAGCTGATCCCCTTGTTGCAGCCTGTTTCTATAAAGCAAAAAGTCATCCTTAATATCTCCCTATGTCCCCAATAGGCCAACCCTAAAGAACCTAAAATAGGTCACAAATCAGCCCCTATTCAGGTCCTTGCGCACCCCTCAGAACAGGCCTATTCCCAGTCCCAAATCTGATCTGATTTGTCTCCTAACTAGCCATTGTTCTGCCCTACAAACCCATACTAAACAGATCCCAAAACAGGTCCTAAACCTGATCCTGGATACCCTTTAAACAACCCCTCAACAGGTCAAAGCCCCTCCAGTTCAGACCACTCAAAATCTCAAAAAACAGACCCTGCTCCAAGCCTGAAAATGCCTGCTCAAAACCATGGAATGCCATCTCGCTGATTTCTTGCGAGAATTTTGGTTTCACCAAGGTCCCAAGAAACGAGATCGTTGAAATCTCGCACACGTGGACTAGTCCATAAAAAAATTTCTTCGGAAGGCTTTGCCCCCGTGATACCCCACAAGGGACACTGCCCCCTTGACCCCCGCGACCTGACCGCATAGGTCGCTCCGCGACTACTCAACACTCTATTTGTATAAAAATATTTCACTATCACTTATACTATCACATATATATAAGATTCATAATCATAAATATATGTTTATACTTAAATTTTATAAAGATCTATTTTAACTCTCCTCTCTCTCACATAAATATAAACATACACATTCAATTATAACATAAGTCAAATAATGCTCTTAATATATTCAAATTTTACATTTGGATATTAATCATCAATTTATTGTAGAAAGATTATATCTTATAGGGAATTTGGTTGTATTTTAATTTTTAAAAAGGTTTCATGATAAAAAATTAAAATATAATATCAAACAAGATAAATTTTAAAAATGAAGATGTGACAATGAATGTGTTTGGCAAAAATATTTTAATTTTTAAAAATAGTAATGAGGTGTTTGGTGGCATTTTAAATTCACTTTACATCAATTTCATGGACATCGAAGAGACGGGAGAGAGAGGGAGCCCGAGGGCACGGGAGAGAGGGGAGGAGTGGCGGAGGCGGGGGCGACGCCGGCTGGACGCGGCGCCGGAGGGGAAAACGCGGGAGAGGGGAAAACGCGGCGATGGCCGCGACTGCAGCGGCGACCACGGTGGGAGGGGGAGCCGGAGAGTGGAGCGGGAGAGCAGGAGAGGGAACGGGAGAGCGGGAGAGGGCGCGCAACGGAGGAGGGGGAGTGCGGCGCCGGCCGCAACGCCGGAGGGGAAAAGAAGAAGGAGAAAAAGAAGAAGGGGCGCGCGGCGGAAGAGAAAGCAAGAGGGGGAGGTGCGATCGGGACGCGGCGCCGGCTGCGATGGCGGCGACATCCGCGGCGGTTGGTGGCGGCGACGGCGAAGGTCGAGGAAGAAGAGGAAAGGGGAGCCGGCGATGGCGACGGTCGACGGCGAAGAAGAAGAAGAAACGAGGAGGAAGAGGAGCCGGACCGAGGGGACACAGGGCGACGGTGAGGTAGCTGCGCGCGAGGGGGACGGCACCAACAGCCGCGCACAGTGCGGCGAGGCTGCTTGGCTGGGCGGCGGAGAGATGGGCGGCGGCGTCCGAAGGTGGCTGCTGGACAATTGAGGGGAAGAGAGAGGGGGGAGCGAGGGAGAGATTAGCGCGACGGCCGCACAGAGGAGGGCTGGGCGATGGTCGAGCAGGCGCTCGCGAGAGGTTGTTTCGCTTTCAAAAAAAAGTGGTCTCAACCACTTTTTTTTTTACGTTGCTCTTTTCATGAAAATTATTTTTAAAATAAAAAACGAAAACAAGAGCCAAACAAACTTTTGAGAGCACTTTCATTACAATTTTAAAAAATTAAAAAGAAAATGGCCATTATCACGTAACCAAACACCCCATTATGTAATAAACAGATTATATCAATTCAATTTCATAAATATTTAACCATCAATTTGTAATAAACAATCAAGAACAAGAACATAAAAAATACTCTTAATACCACATTAATATTTAAATAAGATTATATAAAAGTTTAAATCTTTTAAAAGTACAAATATTATCTTTTTGATATTGAGAGTGTTTTGTAATTGTTCATTCACATAGTTGATGTACAAATGTAAATTAATAAGATATAAATTTTCATGTAAATTCGTTGATGTACTTCCATCTTTATAAGATATTAGGTTATGTTTCATACATATATACATTTTGATTCGAGAATCCAAAATTCAATCTCCTGAGATTTTTCCGAGATTTTTCTCTTTCAACCACCACCCCCCCCCGCGAGATGAAGCAGACGGCAATCCTTGCTCAAAACTCTATTTTTGGTCCTGAAAAACTCCCAGAAAACCAATCTGAAAACCCACTGTTCAGACTCATAAACCTGATTGGAAAATCCCCTTGTTCGTACAGGTCTGAAGATCTCCTGAAATACCGCCCCCCCAAACAGTCCCAAAACTGTCTTTAGACAGTCCCTAAGCTGTCCCCAAACAGTCCCCAAAACTGGCCTTTCATAGCCACTTAATCTGTCCCGTAAAATCCCCTCGCTCGGACCCCCTAACAGATCCCAAAATCCACCCAAAAAAACATTAAATGTTTCTTGTTTGGACAACAAGACAGTGCTTAATCTTTTCCCAACCCCCCTCCAGAATGCCCAAAGCCGATGCCACTCAAAAGGTGTTGAGATAGGCCACCTGGGCCTAAACAAAGAGCTGGCCGCCTGGGCCGAGCAAAGAAGACAACAAGAAAAGGATCAAGGATCAAGGCCGGACATGGCCCAAAATGACGAATCTATCTTTTAATGAACTTGAACAAAAAAAAAATCTAAGATGCTGGCCTATCAGCATAGGCCCCACATTGGACAGACACACGGGCATGCTCCCAACGTGTTTAATCATGTACGGAGAAATGGGCATACTCCCATCTTTCATCAATCATTCTCCCAATGTAGAGAGTACCAAACTTCATCTACAAAGGGAAGGTAGTCCCATTTGTCTAAAGAAAGGTCATGCCAAAATTCTCTTAGATTAAAATGAGGAGCATATCAAGAAAGAATCATTCCATGTCCATCAAGGGCTAAAAAAATTTTCAATAATGAGAAACATGGCACTATATGACTCCCACACGTAATTTGCATCCACATTTGTCAAGAAATAGACAATTTGAATTTTGCACAAAGTGAGCGTGATTGAAAATATATTTATTGGAGGAGATCTCAATGGACATGTTGGAAACAAATGTCATGAATATGAAAATATTCATGGAGGTTTTGGATATGAAAATTTAAATGAAGAAAGAAAAAATATTTTAGATTTTGCTATGGCTTATGATCTTATCCTCACAAATAATCATTTTATTAAAAGAGAATCTCATCTAATAACATTTAAAAGTGGATGAAATAAAAGTCAAATTGATTTCATTCTCACTAGAAAATTCAATCGTGATATTTGCAAAGATTGTAAAGTAATTCCGAGTGAAACTTTAGCAAGCCAACATAGGTTAGTGATTTTAGATGTTAAGATTAAAACATAAACAAGCACATATAAAAGAAATTCTTATCCTAAAATAAAATGGTGGGAGTTAAAAGGAATGAAACAACAAATATTTAAAACTGAACTTTTAAAGATAAATAATTGGAAGTTAGATATAGACGTTAATGCTATGTAGATGAATATGACTATAAAAATTAGAGAGATAGCTAAAAAAGTACTTGGAGAGTCTAAAGGACATGGTCCACCTAAAAAAGAGACTTGGTGGTAGAATGAAGAAGTGCAAAAGGCAATAAAGAATAAGAGAGATTGTTATAAAAGATTGCCAAAATGTGATAACAATGAATGAACAATACAAGATAGCAAAAAAAAAGGAAAAAAAGTTATTAGAAGAGCAAGAGATGATGCTTTTAAATATATGTATGAGCAACTTGAAACTAAAGAAGGTGAAAAAAATATTTATAAACTAGCAAGAATGAGAGAGAGACGGTCTCAAGATCTTAATCAAATTAGATGCATAAAAGATAAAGAAAGAAAAATTTTGATTAAAGATGATGATATCAAAGAAAGATGAAAAAATTATTTTGACTCTTTTTAATGACAACTTTGCTAAAAACATAGACGACATAGAGAATGTGACAAATTTTAATTTAAATTATATTAGAAATTTTCAATTTTTAGAAGTTAAAGAAGCATTGAAAATGATGAAAACAAGTAAGACATGAGATCCGGATAATATTCCTATTGAAGTGTGGAAGTGTTTGGAAGATTTAGGAGTGGAATGGTTAACTCGACTTTTTAACAAAATCCTAATATCGAAAAGAATGCTGAATGAATGAAAAAAGAGCATCATTATACTTATTTTTAAGAAAAAAGGAGATATACAAAATTGTGCAAATTATAGAGGGATCAAACTCATGAGTTATACTATGAAATTATGGGAAAGAGTTATTGAGCGGCGATTACGGGGCTGTACAAATATTTCAGCTAATCAATTTGGATTTATGACTGGTCGATCTACAACTGAAGCTATTTTTCTTATTAAAAGTTTGATAGAAAAATATCGAGATACGAAGAAAGATTTACATATGGTGTTCATTGATTTAGAAAAGGCTTATGATAGAGTACCAAGAGAGATTCTATGGTGAGTGTTGGAACGAAGGAGGGTGCCTGTTAAGTATATACAAATTATAAAAGACATGTACGATAATGCAACTACTAGCATATGCACAATTGGTGTAGAAACAAGAGATTTTCCTATTTCAATTGGCTTACATCAAGGGTCTACAATAAGTCCTTATCTTTTTGCATTAGTTATAGAAGAATTAACGAAGACTATACAAGATAATATACCATAGTGTATGATATTTGCAGACGATATCGTATTGATAGATGAAACACAAGAATAAGTGAATAGAAAGTTATAAATGTAGAGAAATACTTTAGACACTAAAGGTTTCAAAATAAGTAGAACTAAAACAGAATATATGTATTGTAAATTTAATGAAAACCAAAGAGAAGTAGGTGAGGGCGTCAGCTTAGATGAGATAATATTGTCTCAAAAAACTCAGTTCAAGTATCTTGGATCAATTATTCAAAAAGATAGAGAATGTGATGAAGACATTAATCATATGATTAAAGCAGGTTGGGTGAAGTGGAGATTGGCTTCAGGAGTTCTATGTGAACGTAAAATTCCATTAAAGTTGAAAGGAAAATTTTATCGAACAAGTATAAGACCCGCAACGTTGTATGGTAGTGAATGTTAGACAATAAAAGAAACCATACTTCTAAAATAAGTGTTGCCGAAATGAGAATGTTAAGATTGATGAGTGGTCACACTATATTAGATAAAATAATAAATGAATATATTAGAGAAAATGTAAGAGTAACAAGAATTGTAGACCTAAAGAGGCTCCAGTTAAAAAGATAGAAAATATTAAAATGACAGAAACAAAAAAGGGACGTGGTACACCTAAGTTAACTTATAGGAAGGTAATTCAATATGATTTAAATGGTTTAAATATCTCTGAAGAAATAACACAAAATCGACATGAATGGAGAAAGAGAATCCATATGGCTGACCCCAAGTAATTTGGGATAAAGACCTTAGTTGAGTTGAGTTAAGCGTGATTGAAAGCTTCCAGAGAGCCTCGTAGACTTTAAAAGAATGCAAAAAAAAGGAGAGAGAACATAAAATCATTAAATAAATCCAAAAATACTAATAATCTAATCAAACCAGTCAAACATAAATTTTTCAACTCAAAATAATTTTCAGATAATTCAAATATCAAAAAATAAATTTTCCAAACAAAAGACCAATTAAAAAGTAAATAAGCCCAATAAAATGAAAATAATCAAATCAAAATCAAACTCAAACCCAAATCATTAATCCTATATGATTGGGGACGACTGCATGAATTCGTCTTTTCCATTTCACACAAATCTCAATTAGCTCCTCTCGTATGCCTAACTTCTCCAAGTCATAATGTATTCTCCTATGCCACGTTAACTTGGGTCTACCTTTCCGATTCTTTTGCACCAGCAACATCAAAGACCTCAACTTGCCCGACAAGCACCTCAAAAACACGTTGCCCGATATGCCAAAACAACGAAGTTTTCCTAATTTTATTTCATTCTCAATTCTCACAACTCTCACTTTATCCCTAATACATTCGTTGCAGATTCTGCCTACACGCATGTGATCACACATCCACCATACCATCTACATTTAAGCTACACTCAATTTAATAGTATAATTCTTCTTAATTGTTCAACACTCACCACCGTAAAGTATGACAGGTCTTATAGACATAAAATAAAATTTTCCATTCAATTTTTGGAAAATTTTATGATCACATAGAATTCTCGTCGCTTGCCTCTTATGGCTGATTTCTTTGTCACATTCTCCTTTCATATGTAAGATTGAACTCCAGTATTTAAACTAAGTATTCAGTGTAAGGATCTTTCTGTCTAAGGTTACTTTGAACTCTTCGGTTCCAGAGGTTTCGCTAAATCTAAAGTACATATACACCATCTTCATCCTACTAATTTTGAACACGCTAGTTTCTAACTCGGTTCTCCATTATTTAAGTATCCTATTAATGTTGTCCTGATTCTCATTAATCAGAACAATATCATTTGCGAACATCATACACCACGGTAAACTCTCTTGTGCGTTCTTAGTTATTTTGTGCATGACTAAGATAAAAAGATACAGACTGAAAGTAGACCCCTGAAGTAGCCCGACTAATACAAGGAAGTCTTCTAACTCCCACTTGAGGAGGAAACCTAGGTAGTCCCACATTCATACATGTCTTTGATAATGTTAATATACCCATTGGGTACCATTTTCTTTCTTAACACCCACTAAAGAATCTTTTTTGAGACTCGGTCATAAAGTTTTTTCTAAATCAAGAAAATCATATGCAAAACTCTCTTCATCTCTCTATTTCTCCACTAAAGATCTAAATAGAAAGATGACCTCTGTATTCGATCTACTCGGCATGAATCCAAATTGGTTTTCAGAGATCTTAATACACTTTCGAAATCTACTCTCCAACTTTCTCTCATAGCTTCATAGCCTGACACGTGTTTAATACCTCTGTAGTTCTCACAATCTTGTACATCTCATTTCCCCTTAAATAGTGGGATGATGACACTCTTTCTCCATTCATTTGGCATTCTTCCGAAAATAGCTATGTTGTTAAAGAGAAGTGTTAACCAATCCACTCATTTTTCACTTAAACACTTTAACCAATCCACTCATTTTTCACTTAAACACTTCCAGACTTCAATAAGAACTTCCAGACTTCAATTGAGATGTTATCGAGACCACATGCCTTTGAAATCCCCATTCACCCAACTCCTTTTCGGCTCCTCTGTACTTTACGGGACAAGTTCATTGAAAAGCGCTCAAAAATAACATTTTCACCATTGTTGGATATTCTCATCCTGAGTTAACACCCTCACCTCCCTATCTTTAATACACCAAACATGTCCTAAATCCCAAGATCTCATCTCCCTCCACCTGGTAAGTAAGTAAATATCCTTCTCACCTTTTTTCATGCTCAATTTGTCATACAACTTGCTACTGGCTAACTCCCTGGCTCGCCTCACTGCCCCTTTTGCCTTGCTTTTATTAGCTCTCTTATATTGTTCAAGGCACCCAAGCACGATACCCAGATATTTTTACATAATTAAAAAATTTTGGGGGTTTTGCCCCCTTGATACCTCTCACAAGAAAACCTATTTAATGATAGTTTAAACATATTAAGATATTTCACTATCATTTATACTATCATATATATTTAAGATCGATGGTTATAAATATATATTATATACTTGAAATTTATAAAATTTTCTCTAAGCTCTCTTTTCTCTCCCTCTCACTTAATTTATCAAGAGTAACTTCTTCCCCGAAAATAAATACCCACATGTTCATAATAACATATATAACATCACATAATAACATATATAACATCACATTTATATGTATGTACATACAATCATATACATTCAATTATAACATATAAATATAATTATGTTTATGTATATATGTTTGCATATTTGCATAAATATATGTAGTATTAATATCTAATTATATATATGATTGTATATCCACATATATGTATATACGTCGATCGACCCTAGGTCATTTGGCACTTCCGCTACTCATGGGGAGCAAGGGCAGGGGTTCGAGGGCCAGCAGAGTCTGACCATCCTTGGGGGGACGGTTTCTAGTGGGGATCAGGGGCTCAATCCCTCACCTAGGCTCGGAGCAATGCATCCTTGGCCACCCGGCCATGTTGTCTAAAAAAAACATATATATGTATATACATATATATACACATATAATGATACCGCCTTGACCGCCTAGGTAACACCTAAGCGGAATTGACACTCTTCAATGCCTTAGGCACCTTGTCACCTTGACAACTATGGCTTCTGTCTACAAATTACTATGGTGATTAAAGTATTATAGTAGTTGCTCAATATAATTAACACCAAAATATTGAAAATTCATTGAGGAGAAATCAATTTTTTTATCAAAGAACTCAAACAGCCTCAACAAAGTAAACAATGTGGTTCAAGTCATCTAAGTGGGGTATCCCGATGTCATCTCTTTCCCAAAAATAAAACTTGAATTTTCTATTTAAAAAATGAGGTTACAGCAAATCCATGTCCGATTTGTATTTCTCTCCCTTCATGTATACCATAGTCTATAACTTGTATTACCTACTTTTTAACATTTTTGTCATATCCATTTGATTTGTTAAATGCAAGAAATATTAATCTCTCTCGATACTCTCAACAAGTTCCATTAGTTTTCTGTAAAATACCCAATATTCGAAGTGTTTATTCCTTAAATTCCTTCAATCTTTCTTTCTTAGATTTTTTTCTATCATAATGTTTATTTTTAAAAAATTGTCTTAAAATTCATTCTTTGCTACGCACTACGTACTAGTTTATTTATCTGTATATGTCCTTGATGTGGGAACTATTGCTTATTTGCATCATATTATGGTGCTTATGTGGTGCATCACATGCAGAGAATACCCTCACCATTGTTGTATTTTTCACGCCCTCATGCAAGCACATTGTAAGTAAAGAATGTCCCAACACTTCTATTATTTGAATCTATATCAAGAGATGTGGTAATATCTTGTCACCTACCACAACCATCCTTTATCCAGACTTGGGTTTAGCAAACCACAAGTAAACTTGTGCTCAGGTGAATCAATGCACAATTGAGAATGAAAATTGTAGCCAGTCAGATGCAGACAAACAAAATGGATTGACATACTAGAAGAAACCATTTGTTTATTAAAATCACACTTTGTTAGAGAGAGATCAAAATTACAGTTTAGCATTTGCATAAAAAAAAGAATGGAGAGGATACCTGAAGGTTTTCTTCCCTCAAGTGTAACAGCAAGTTCTTACGCAAGTGTGCTTTTTCATCATTGCCAATGCCTCTGTGTCAGAATGCAGTAGACGCTTTCAATAAATTTGGTGCTATAACCCACACCCCTTTTCTATCATCATCAGCACCATGTCTTTTGTACAGGATAAAAGGAAAAAATAATCCAATAGCCAGCAGCAAAGAACCAAATGCCCAACGGCAAGCTCAGTGAAAGAGAAGCAAACAGAAGTTTAGGAACAATAAGTTTCCTCTAAGAGCTATGAAAAATTCACAACTTCCTTGCTGTCACTGATATAGGTCTGTACTTGATGGAAATGACAGCAGACTCTTAATGGTTCATTAAATTCTATAAGTGAAGGAAGTTGCAAAAACAATAAAGCGCAAGGGGCCTTCACTTCTAACAAGAAAGTACAACCCAACCAAAAAAGAAGACAAAGAGGAGGAACCACCGTACAGAGAGGAAAGGCAAAGAAATGCATATATTTTAATCCATGAACGGAATAAATTCCACCCTGGAACTAACGCACTTTGCAAGGAACATGTTGATCACCATGCTACAAACAGACAGAAAACGGATGCACAAAGAAAGCGACCAGACCTAAAATGGTCCTGCGATTTGTCAAGTAGATCAAGCACAGTGTTAAAACTTAAAAGTGCTGCATGATCTCAGGTTTCTGGAGAGTTTCATTTGAAGTGCCTGGAAGAAGCTTTCTTCGCAGATAAATACAGGGAGTGAGTAAATGCGACGCCCACGGGCAGTTTGATTCTCCAACAACACCACCCAAAAAACAAAAGGAATGGCGTTAACATGAAGGGAAAACAACGTACACGGAATCGTGTCGACGCCTCCAATAACGATTTATGCTATTCTTAAAATAGACGGAAGCCATGAGGCGGACATCCACGTGAGAAGTCAAATCCTTCGCAGCGATAATTTCCTGCATTTGGCGCCCGCGCAAGAATTTCATCAAAATTCCCGTCCATGGAGTGAGAAAGAAGACCAAGAATACCATGCTGAACATCAGGATCGTCAAACTTAAAGATGAAAAAAGAAACAATAAAACGGAAAAGTCTACGATCAAAAATATTTAAGGGAACGGTGTGGGGGCTTTACGAGGAGGCAGGAACAGAAGCCGGGGCGGCTCTCGCACTGCGCGAGGGTGGTCTCTGCGGGTTTGCGGACGGACTCATCGGCGTTCAGCGAGTCGACTAGCAGCGAATAGACGGTCTGGAGGTCGGATGCGGAAAGCGCCATCGTCCCCACACCCTCTAACGCACAGGGATCCTAGATTATGACGGAAGCCGATCCCTGCAGAGAGGAAGGAGATAAGCGAGGAGAGCCCGCAGCGAGCAGAAGCACCTGAAGCCGGCGAGCTAGGACTGCCAGGAGGTCGGCGATGGCCGATTGGGAGGGGCGGGAGTAAGGGTGGTTCTCAATACGCCTATGCGGAGAAGCCGACCCTGAAGGAGTGAAGGCTGAAGTCAGGAAGATGGCAGCCTGCAGGCGGCAAGAAAGTGTTGGTAATCCGGTCGAAACCGGATCGTCCGTCGGTCTTTTAATGGGCGGACTTTTCGGATAATCCGAAAAATTGGGTTATCAGGTTGGATTCGGATGGTAGTTCGGTTTCATCGGGGAACAAATTGGACGCAGAATTATTCTTTTCTTCGTTGCCGTTAAAATTAAAAAAAATAAACTCGTAATTAAAATTATAGGTTATAAACAGTATCATACCTGTTGAACATAGAGATATACATTAAATTTATTTTATCTAATAGTTTGCACTTGAAGATATTTTATTAAAAGAAATTAGAAAATGGCAAAGTCTTATGGAGTACGTAGGTGCATAACAAAGTGCGAAAATATGCTTTGCAAAAAATTAGATAAAAATGGATTTTTCGATGGTTACAAAAAAACATATTTAATAGAGAATTATTAAAATAAAAAATACATAATTTATTTATTGTGGTCCCCGTCTATTATCTTACTTGTTACATATTTTAATTATCAACACTATTGTACAATTCCAACCAAAGGAAACATATTAATATATAAAAAAAAAACTAAAATAGAAATACATGGTATGCGTGGTTAACGTGTCAGTTTGCGGGGATCTGAAAGTCTCTAGCAGGCTCTGGGACGATGCAGCTACCGTCTAAATTTGGGAATAATCTCTGATTTAACATTAAAAATTAAAGAATAAAACTAATTTTATACTTATGCCAAATGAGCCCTCAGAATTTTCGTAGGGCCAAAATGCTCATTCATAATTCCATGCCCATATTAGAGAAAAGATTTTTGGGTTTTTTTAAAATTATACATTTTTAAAGTGGTGTTAGGTAATAAATCTAAGAGAAAAGGCTCAACTATAAGGGAGTTGTTTGGTACCATAAAATTTTGGAGATAAATCAGAGTTATCTTCTAAATTTTGAGGATAACCCGAGTTTATTCTCGAGTTATCACTGTACCAAACAACAAGGCCCATGTCTAGTCTATGGGTTACCCAATGCTTTAGCTACCCAAACCCATTTGACACCTCCAATCTATGTAGCAAAATGTAATATTTATTAGTTCCAAATTGGATGAAGTGGGAGTTCTTGTGCCCTTAGAGTGATCATCTATCGGTTAAAAAGAGAGAGAGAGAGAGAGAGAGAGAGAGAGAGAGAGAGAGAGAGAGAGAGAGATCATCTAGACCTTCATTGGATTCTTCATTGAAGAGATAAGGGTTTAGAGGAGCCTATTGCCACATGGATGGAGTGAGACAAATTATATATAGCCCCCAATACCATCTTAATTTAATCTATATTCTTCCCATGAATCCGTCTAGCTAGATTAAACAATGACCATTAATGACTCATAAAACCCTCAACGGCAACCGGCTGGATCTTTGGAAATCCGCAGTGAAGTCGAACACCAAAATTGACAGGTTGGCCGGCTTATATAATGAATAAGATTAATCTAAACTGACGGAGATCATACATATATATATATATATATTATATACTGATGAAATCTTTCAAGCACATGCATACACTTGGTAATGGTTACCAGACATCTTTTTAACAAGATTAAAAAAAACGTCTTATATTTTTGTCTAACAAGGAAAAACCTTTCAAACACATGCATAAACTCAGCAAATGGTTACCAAAATATCATTTTAACAAGCTTTTCTTTCTAACAATATCATAAAGTTGTAACAAAAGCTCGATTCATCCCCATGCCCACATATCGGAGCTTGCTGCAATGATCATTCTCGGTCGAAAAAACAGCTGATGAGCAGCATATATAGGCTCTTGTCGCGTTGCTAGTAGATTGATCTCCTAACGTGTAAGACTAATTAAATTCACATAAATACTTACACAAGAGATAAGAAAAAAAAATCGAAGCATGCATGCATGAGACTATCTTCTTCGTTGGCACCCTCGAAAACCCACACCATTTATCAATATTGCGAGCTAACTATTTAATTATAAAGAGAACAACTAATATATATATACACACACGTGTGTATACGCACATTTGAGATGATCTACTGGAATTTGGGGCCCTAATAAGGTGCTGATACAATTATCAAGGATCATTTTGAAGCCATTAATTTGCATGCAACATCAAGGTATCATCTGTTTTTGACTTATTAATTAATGTTTATACTACAAAAAAATATGTTATTGGAGATGACTTAAAGTTGTCCCAAATAATCAAAAAGTTGTTGTCAATATATATATAGTGGCGACGGCTTCTCAATTATCGCCAAGTCGTCACAAATAACCCCGTTGTGACCAGTACGGCGGCCATGGCGGCATCGTGAGTGAAAGCACACTTGAGAGAGAGAGAGAGAGAGAATTGACGGTGAGTGCGGGAGAAGGGGAAATAAGGGGTTGCGAGGGATTTAAAAGATAAGATATTGGCGACGACTCTTTGAAGCCTTCGTCAATATGTTAATAAGTCACATTGACAATGGCTTCAGTCATCATCAATTTGACTTGACCATTTAATGGTTCATTGACACTATTAACGACGGCTTCAACCGTCGCTAGTAAGACTATTAGCGATGGCTTCTAAAGCCGTCACCAGTAAATAGAAAATTCGCTATGCAAATTTTTTCAAGATTGGCAATGGCGAAGTCATCGCCAATATTTTTTTTGCAACGGATCTTTTAAGCCATTGCTATTTAATGTTTATTAATGATGACTTCAAAGAAGCCGTCACTTTAAAGATTATTGACAACGGCTAGAGCTATCGCCGATAAGTCATCGCCAGTACCCTACGTCCATGTAGTATTAATTTTTTAATCAGTCACATAGGTTAATTAATTAGGCATTCAAACATTTAAATGCAACAAATATTCTTGCAAACCACATTTAATTTTAAGTGGTTGGTTATAATTATATATTTTTAGAGGTTTATAATAAAAATTTTGTTACAGTATATTTAACATTTCATTAAGTCAAATCAAGCGTCAACTAAGTCTATAAATACATTGCGAATTTGCAAGCACAAACGTGACTAAACTCTCAAACATTTCTGATTCTTGGAATGACCTGATCAAAACTGAGGCCCCAAAAGAAGAATAGTTGATCCCCTTCTCAGGCAGATCAAAATAGAAACCTGCCAAACAAGTATTTTTCAAGGGGAATGTGCATCCGCTAACTAATACATAACTATACGCTGAAAAGAACTACCTTGCATATAGTTTCCCCCAAACACAATACATCTTTCGATTCAAGACAAATTTTTGATAATATATATTGCTATATATTCATACGCCTGCGGTGCCCGAGTGCTTTACGCACCAAGTAATTGAAGTGTTATTTTGGAGCGGCGAAGAGTTTTCTCAGTTAATTTCCGGATCTCATGAATAGCTTGCTGAGAAACCAAACAAACAAACACCTGTGATCAGGAAATGTTATTCGTTAATGGGGTGTTTGGTTGCATGATAATTGAGGTTTTTATTTTAATTTTTAAAAATTGTAAGAAAACTTGTTAAAAGAGGTGTTTGACAACCATGACAATTTTATGTTTTGAAAGTGATTTTCTTCTTAAACAAAAAAAGAGGGTCTCACCTCTTTCTTTTTTCTTGTGATCCCCCACTTTATTTGGTCATGTGCGGTGGTTACTCTTTTTTGTAATCACATCTCTCCAAACATGATAATTTTATGTCATGAGTTGGTTTACTTTTTATTTTAATACAATTTTTTATCATGAAAGTGTACAAAAAATTATCATGCAACCAAACACCCCATAAAATACCGAACTTCTGGAGTACGTCATCTGATCTAAGCAGACAAACAGACGGCTGTTCTCTCATTTTCATGATCTAATGCCCTGTTTGGTAACACTATTAGACACCTCTATCACTATTAATTTTAAAATTGATATTGTTGGTAATCACCTCAAGGTGTTTGGCTAATAGTATCAATTTTGAAGTTTGTAATGCAAACAACACATGTTATGTAATACAAGTGTCAACTTGTATCAATTTTGATATTGATACTCCATCTTCTAGAAATATCAATAGCAATACTAATATAGTATCATTTTTTATACTCTAACCAAACAGGCCATAAACGTTGATCAGCTTTGTAAGAGCAACGGGTATTACTCTAGGATTCCATCAAAAATTACCTAGATCAAATATGTAAAAGACGACCCCCCCGGCCCCTAGCACTGAGAGAGAGGGAGAAAGATGCAAGGATAACCGAGTTATATATCAGGTCAGTTGATGTCAATATCAGAAGTATAAACCCACAAAAATTTTCCCTCGAATACTGCATATATAAAAAATATATATATCACTTGCAGGAATCTCGTAGCATTCATTTTATATAGATCAGGGCATAGCCAAATGAACAAGAGGACCTGATTTCAACCCACAAAAGGGTGGACACATGATGACACATACATGGTGCATCTTATATATATAACCTAGAGGGAGTGTATATATATATACATATTTATGTACACTTACATCTGGCATTACTTCTTTAATTAGCAAGTAATTAACAATCAAGCAGCTTATCACATATATACATAGCAGAGCTGATCACTAATGATCAAAGATGAGATCACCCCAAACAGACATAAAAGGAAATTCCTTCTTGTACACATTCAAAGAGATGAGCTCCACAAATATGTTTGTTGTGTGGTACTGATTTCAATATCAGAGAATTTCATCTTTGAGTGTGTATTAGAGAAATTTTTTCTCTCATACCTGATTGAGGTGACACAGATCTCTGACAAAGATTAACCCTAAATGAACCAAAAGATGGGCAATCTCTTCTAGTAGGGTCTATAAGGTTCAGATGTCTGGTAGTAGTGAATCTGGGAAAGCCAAGAGAAAGAAGAGAGGAAGTCAAGAGTGATGTGTGGATATGCTGCAGATAAGCTCTGAAAGGGAAGCATGCAGAGATCCAGGAAACCCTAATCTTGTTCTGGTTGCGATCATCGATCATCCCTCTCCATCGCCTCCCGTCTCTTCACCAAGAGAGAGGCCGAGGAGGAAGGCGTCCGTTTCATCCCACAAGGACGACGGCGTCGCCAGGTCGCCGGCAATTTGGGGCCAGGTGTTCGGGGCGCCCGCAGGCGGCCAGCTATGCTGCTGCAGCACGTTCTCCTCCGGCGGCGCTTCCGACCACCCGGCCGTCGTCGCCGCCGCCGTCTCCCAGGAGAAGTCCGGCGTGCCCGCCACCGGCAGGTACGAATTCAGGAGGCTTGATGAGCTTATGGGCTCGGCAGGGTAGACGCTGATCTCTCCGCATCTGTTCGTAATTACTGGGTCACGGGCGGCGGCGCCACCGCCTTGAGTGGCGGCGGTGGCGGATGTAGGCCGGACGTCTCCAGGTTGCGGCGGATGGAGCTGGTCGTCAAGGTGAGGGACGTCGTCGCGCTGCACGTTCGCAGTTGCAGGGCGCTCGAGGGGTTTAGGGCAGAAGAGGCCAGCCGCAGACGCCGGGAGCAGCGTGGCCGCCGGCGGAGAGGCTAGGACGGAGAAGGGGACACCGGAGGGGCGGGGAAGGATGGGCCTTAGAGTGGAGGCGGAGGAGGAGGCGACGCTTCCGCTGCTGCTGACGGAAGACGACGCCGGCACGCCGCTGGACTGGAGATTGAGCTGCGCACGGTGTCCGTAGAGGTAGACGGCAGCACGGTCGTAGGCGCGGGCTGCTTCCTCCGCCGTAGGGAACGTGCCCAGCCAGCGGCGGGCGCGCCGCCGCGGCTCACGGATCTCCGCCACCCACTTGCCCCAGCTCCGCTGCCGCACTCCCCGGTAGCGAACCCCGCCGCTTATATTCTGGCCGCCGCTCCTGCCCCTCCCTTTCCTGCCGCCACCGCCGCTCGAACTGCCGCCGCCGCCGCCCTCGTCGCTTCCATGGCTGTTCTTCTGGTGGGGTTTGGAGAAAAGAGGCGCGCGATCATCCTGCTGCCGGCGGTACTGTTCTATTGGGCATCTGGAGCTTGCATTCTCCATTTTTTTCCCCTGGGGAAGGAGAAAGAAAGCTTACATGGATTAGGGTTCCGAAGTTCTGTGTAGCCTCGTTCTCCGGGATGATGCGATAGAACAGAGGCGAAGGCTCTCTCCGTTCTGCGTCTCGGTTCTCTCCTCGCAGTCTCTGTCTCTCTGTGTCTCTCCCACTCCCCCCCTTCTCCGACGAGAGGTCGGTTATCTCAATCTACAGTTCTAGGGTTGCGTTTGGTGCCGCACTGCTGCTTGGATTTATGTCAGAATATTTTAATAATGTTTGGAAAGGATTTTTCACTTCTTGGATGCGTTTGATTTTATTAATAAGATGTCTGTAGCGCCTTCAAAATTGCTTTTTGATGCATTGCTATAATTAGTTTTTTGCAAAATGTTTTTTCATCGATTCATTTTCTTCTTGTAGGCGGAAGAATGAGAAAAAGAGAAATGAGCCTACAATTCTTATGATGGTGTTCATGTGGAAGGAATAATAGAAAAAAGATAAAAAAAGGTCAACTTTTTATGCTGATTTTAATATAGTGTTTTTCCTTTTTAAGATCTTACATTCTTCCGTCCTATTTAATTGGGCTTCTTGGGAAGGATGACTTCCTGTCAAAAAAAAAAACACTGGCAACTTAAAAGTCCAACCAAATGCATCCTGTGTTTTTTGGCCTCTGTAGTCTAGAACTAGAGAAATATTTTCGAGAAGTTAAAAGAGATAAACATATAAAATTTGTGTCAAAAATCTCTCAAACTTCAATAACGTAAATTTTTGAGAATTTTGACAAAAAAATATGACAATCCCAACTAATTAAAAAGTACCCTAAGAAACCTAATTAAAATCAGATTCTTTTGACTTTCATACATCAAAATTAGATGATAAGTTTTAAAAAGTATAGAAAGATAGGTTCATAAAACCTATGTAAAAAAACCTCACAAAATTCATGAACTTTCTTGCCCCCAATAGGAACCAAATGCACCCAAAGACTAAGAGATAGCTGCTTTGAGATTGAGAGAAGTCCTGATCACTCCGCCCACCAGCGGAGGAAGCTCTCACCCGAACCACCTAGGGGTCACACGTGTTAACCAACCCAAAACTACGGTACTGAGTTAGAGAGGCCCAGGCTTATAAGCATAGGTACCTCCCCTACCTAGCCAATATGGTACTATTCTAACTCGCCCCCTCACGTGCAAGCTCTTCTGACTTTGACACGTGTACACTGTTTACGTGTGACGGTTGACAGAGGGGGGTCCACAGCCCTTGTCTCTGATACCATATTAACCAACCCAAAACCGCGGTGTCGAGTTAGAGAGGCTCATGCTTATAAGCATAGGTACCTCCCCTACCTAGCCAATATGGCACTATTCTAACTACACGCTTCCTCTTTTTAAATGATCGCATGACCGTTTGTTTTTTGGTTACTAATATATGTTATTAATTACAGTAATATATAATAAATGAGTAATAGATGTAACTCAGAAGAAAGTCGCGTAAGGGTTAGAGGGACCTGACTCCGCCCAGGCTCCTCCGCTAGCCGAGGTGATCCGGACTCCTTTGAGAGGTGCAGCAGATATTATTTCATCCCTTTGTTTAGAAACCCTAATCACAGCGTGCATAGTACCTTCATCATCGAGTTATCAGATAAAGAATCTGAAACTGCTTCGCTATATAATTAAGTAGATTCCTGCGGGGCATATATTTAATTCCATTGCTTCCTTCCTGCTCGCAGAAGAGAGGGCTTCACGCTCACCGTTCCTGGCGCGGCAGCCGACTGATCGATCAGGGATCGATGCAGAGAGGGAAAGAGCTGATAGGGTTTAGGGTTTCCCCCGATGCGTGCCCTCCCCCCCCCCCCCCCCGCGACGATGCCGTAATTAAATTAAGAAGACGCGGCCTTGGGAAGCGGCGAGGCTGTCTTCTTCGGCTGCAGGGAGACGACGAGGACACTGGATCGACCCGGCCGGAGGCGCGCGGCTCCCTCCGGCGCCATTATTTTCTTCCTTCCCGCGCCTTGGGACACTGCAACGGCGGCTCTCGCTTCTGCGAAATCCTCTCTATTTTCCTCTTCTGCGAGCATTCCAATTCACCCAACCGCAGAGAGAGAGAGAGAGAGAGAGAGAGAGAGAGAGCAACAGTAAAGAACGCTGAACTTGGACGCGATCAGAGACTCAGCATCATCATGCGCAGAGCTCTAATTAGAGCAAGTTCTACTGATCAACAAGATTAGGATGAACTACCGGTCGCTCCAAAACTCTTGCTGCGTGCAGATCATCGCCCACTTCCTGGTTCGCTTCGTCTTCGAGCTAGATTAAAATGAAGGATATATCCCGCCCACCACTAATACCAGCTAGCTAGCTAGAGAGTGCATCACAAAAACCGGAACAGATTTTGAGCTAAGTGCATTCAAAGGCATATATATATATACACCTGCGAGAAAAATCTGCGCGCGACACAACGAAACAGCGAGTTTTTTTTTTGAACTAACACTTTTAAAAAAAAAAAAAACTAACACCGTAAAACTTTGTTTTGTAAATCTAACACACTTTGGTCAAAGTCGACTTTGACCGAAAACAGCAAACGGTCCTGACTAATGACGACGAAATGAGATTAGTTTAAAGTCGAGTTTTTATAACTCGACTTTAAAGTCGAGTTTTGAAAACTCGACTTTCCCACACGATTTTTTTCACTCCCGTTCTTCGCTCATAGCCAGGTTTGGTTTAAAGTCGAGTTTTCAAAACTCAATTTTAAAGTCTGGTTTTGAAAACTCGACTTTAAACTAATCCCGTTTCGCCGTCATTAGTCGGGACCGTTTGCTGTTTTCGGTCAAAGTCAAGTTTTGAAAACTCGACTTTGACCAAAGTGTGTTAGATTTACAAAACAAAGTTTTACCGTGTTAGTTTTAAAATTTTAAAAAAAAAGTGTGTTAGATG
Organism: Cryptocoryne crispatula var. balansae; assembly: GCA_036172225.1. Lineage (NCBI taxonomy): Eukaryota > Viridiplantae > Streptophyta > Magnoliopsida > Alismatales > Araceae > Cryptocoryne > Cryptocoryne crispatula. The sequence goes on from CM069922.1 coordinate 43,617,325, forward strand.
AAAAAAAAACTTACGAAACAACTGAGTAGGGCTAGCTGCAAACCCATCCAGATACGGCGGGGAAATAATGATCTGATTTCGTTTGTCATAAGAGTTGATGCTCCAATTTTCATTCTGATGATTTCGTACTGTCACTACATTTTTTCATTTCGATTCCGGGAGTAGGGCTGTAAAGCGAAATCATCCCTCTCTCCTGTGTCAATTCTGGTAAGAAAGTTAAGATGTTCTCGTTTAAATCCCTATAATTTCGGATTCACTAAACGTGGATATGAGCTTTTAGCTATAGCTTTTAAGGATTATGACAGAAATCTCAGGCTCACTATCTTAAACCAAAGACATTTTTAGTACCAGCGGAGCAAAAGACTACGGTCCTGAGAGTGGACTCTTGTCTTCAAACTTAGCTAGCTAGTTCATTATCTAATAGAGCACAAACTCGTGTTAAATTAAAGGCCGGATCGCCTCAGTCTCACGGAACACCATCGGTCCCCCAATCATAACATGTCACAACTCACATATCACTTAAGTGACGATTCAGTAATAACTGATTCATTGTTACTAAATTCTTATTGAATTGTTACTGAATCAACCGATTCAGTAACAAGTTACACTGACTTCAGTAACGAGTTAATAACATTTCAATAACGATTTAGTAAAATTTACTGAATTGTTACTAACTCCATAAAAAACTATTAATGAAGTCAGTATAAGTTGTTATTGAAGCTAGCATAACTCGTTAATGAACTAGTCGGTTCAGTAAGAGATTAGTAACGGTGAACCGGTTGTTGTTAAAATGTCATTTAAGTGGCATGTGAGTTGTGACATATTTTGATTGGGAACTGAGCTCCCTCTATTATAGAATTGACGTGATCCATACTCGTTAAAATAGCATTTGACTCAAGCTTGGTCCAAAGTCATGTTCAAGTAGTTCTATATGAGTTTGGTTCCAAAACACAACTTGGATCTAAACGTGTTTAGAAAAGTCTAATTTGAGTTTGCTTGCGATGCTGCTCTATTTATATTTAAACTCAAGTTAAAATTTATTTCAAATTATTTTACATATTTAAGTAATACTATATAATTATTAATATAATATAATTTATTTTTTATCAAATAAATATTTAATGAAATATTTAGTATAACAACTCGTGAGCTAATTACATATTGATTGGCGCATTGATATATATGTTAATTAAGTTCCCCTCAACATATCTACATAAATTAATATGGTGTGTGGTTGCATGATAAATTACGTTTTTTCACAAAATTATATTTTTGTAACATGACATGTTAAAAATATGTTTCTCGACCGTGGCAAAAATATAATTTTATGTCGAGTTTTTTCTTGGATAAAAAATGATGAGATCTTTTTCTATTGTGATCTCTTACCTAATTTATATTATTCTCACTCTTTCAATTATCTTATCTCACCAAAAGAAGATGGTTTCATCCTTTTTAGCTTTCTTAGATGTTATGTGTGTATATATATATATATATATATATATATAAAAGAGTCGAGTTTGAACAAACTTTTACTTGAGTCAACAAGGTGAGTGAGTAATTGTTGAAATATTTGATTAGTTATCCAACTAAATATTTTTTAAAAAAGTAAATATATTATATAGTACTGATCAAATATATTAAATAAGTTTAATCCGAACTTAATCCTTGTTTGAACATGAGTTCGAACTTCACAACTATATAAGTTAAAGTGCAAGTTTTGCAAATCAGCTTGAGTTCGAGTTTCATAATCAGACTTAGATTGAACTGGAGTCCAAAGCTGAACTTGAACTCGAGCTATTATATAATTGGACGGAGTTCTTATTCCAGTTAGGAGCTAGCTAGCCGGCTAGATCAAGCAAACGAGTAAACTCGACCAGCTAAGGGTTCATTTGTTTCCCCGTAAAATTAGATTCATGTGGTGGTTTTCAGGAAAATAATTTTTTTTAGTCATTTAGTTGCATGTAATAGTGATGTGGCATATTTTACTTTTCTCGAATGTGACCAAAGCTAAAGATTTTGGCATCCGTAAAAAAAGTGCAGAGGCCATTTTTCGGTAGGTTATTTTTAAGTATTTTTCATCATGGTCTTAATAAAAATTATATATATAAATGTAGAATTCTAATTTTTAAATAAAAAATAATTTGTAGAGTACAAGTAAGATGAGTCTAAGTTAAAAAAAGATTAATTACAATAAAATGTCAATCTTAGTAGTAAAAAGAAGCGTATCTTATCCAATAAATTTTTATTTAAAATAATTTATCAAAGTTAAAGTGCTAATTTTATAAAAAATGTATTTAAGCCATTTAATATGTTAAAAAAAGTTCATTTATTTATCAGATTTTATTTAAAAATTAAGTAAGCCTTGATGAATATAATATTATTTACTTATTGATGATACAGTAGACAATAATGTCATACCAGATTACAAATGATAAACTTTAAAACAAATTAGAAAAATATTTTTTCTAGAAACCAATTAACTAATTAAAACCAAAATCTTATCATTTAAAAAAAGGTGCATACATCTAATCAAATAACAAACATGATTTTGGATTCGGTGAAAAAGTCACTCCAACGAAAATATATTCAAAATTTTTAATTTTACATAGAACCAAATGGATCCTAAGCTTGAAACATTCCTCCATCTCTCACTGAGCCACTCCAACATACATACCTCTAGATCAATTAATTATCTGCTCAAGCGTATATATATATATATATGGAGCTCGGCAGAATTAGATCTCAAACGTAAATAAGGGAGCCAAAGTTAATACCATAATAATGTCTCCTTCCCCAGGCTTTTGCGGCGGCACACATATCCAAAGACGTCGGTCAAAAAGGGGAGAACATGCATGCTGTACGCTATGATGTTGCAGAGAAGAAGAAGGGGAGGGAGGGGGGGGGCTGCGTCTCTGCCGCAGCTTCTCGGAACTCAAACCAGAAAGATGACAAGAGAAGAGGCACCAGCACCACTTTGCTGCTTTGCGGCGCTGCACACAGCTCGGTCTCCTTGGCCGGGCACGGGGGAGGCGACCCCTCCCGGCCACCCCTGGCAGGGGGATAAGGGGTTGTTCTTACTTTCTCCCTTCTTCCAAATAGGGGTGAGCATGATCTGGTTTGATTTATTATTGAATTTTTTTTTTCAAAAATCAAATCAAATTGAATTAAGTTTTAAAACTGAACCAAACGAAACTACAAATTCTTCGAACCGAACCAGACCAAATCGAATTAAATTCGATTTGATTCGATTTGGTCTACGATTTGGATCTTAATTTAATAAAGATGTTCTAGAGACTTTTGTAATTTTAAACATAATAACTCGTAAATAACTTGTAAACATGATCTTTTAAAAAACATAATTGAAATTGCACTCTAACTAGATTGGTAAGTTAACAAAAAATATTTTGTATCAAAATTTAAAACAAAATTGAAATGAGCTACTGTATTTGTGACTCAATAAACCTAAAATAGAAAATATCCATCAAATGGCACATAAATCATACATAATCTAGCAAAATAAATCAATACCAATCTAAATCAAGCAAACTTACAAATCAAACAAAATCATAAATAATTCAAGTACATATTTCAAGTTTGCTACTTGCTAGAAAACCACACCACACATCATAAAAATACAAAAAATTGTTAAATCTCTCCCAAACATAGACATAAAACTAAACAAGCACAAAACATTTATCACAAACAGTCAAACACAAATTTAAGAGAAAAGTAAGTTGCTCTCTTGAATGATTCATTGATTTCCATCTCCTGTTTCACCAACTTGAAAACAAAATAATATTATGGATCAACTCCTAACATAATTGAAATAGAAGTGGTTCTATGTGTTCACATGCATATATATATATATATATACAGCTATAAGATAAGTAGGATGTTCAAAATACATATACATACATTCACGATACATATACAAACATAAATTGAAATATGAGATGCAATATGTAAAAAAATTGAAAACTGACAAACCCATAATACTCACTTCGTACTATCACCAACAAAGTAATAAAGATTATATATCAATCACATTTGGTGTAGCATTAAAACCTGCAAAATCTGAAAATTAAAACGATAAACATTATTATTTGAATGAAACAAGTGATAACTAATAATCAATGAGAAATAATAATAAAGATGTTAACATATCATTGTCTAGTTTCTCAATGTCTTCTAACTTTCCTCTATACTTCTCATTTCTTTTGAAGATTGGAGCCAATCTTGGGTGCAGATAAGGATGGATCCAACACACGCCCTCCAGTACTAAATGCCGACTTTGATGCAATAATAGACACCGGAATTGCCAACAAATCTTTTGCCACAAGTGAAAGAGTTGGATACCTTGGACTATTAAGTTTCCACCAATATAAGATATCAAAAGAGTCATCGGAATCATCCTCTAAATCTTCATCTAAATATTTATCTAACTCGTACTTGATATCCCCAGACTCTTTTTCTACCCTTTGTTGTTTGAATTTATGTATGATAAGTGTCTTCACCATATGTGTGGATTGGTTAGATTCTTGCATATTGGACCTTGAAGATGAACCACCAACTTGAACACCTTCATTAGATCTTTGCTAACTACTTGATGCTGAATTAACAAACTTGTATTCATCAAACAAAGAATAGAGAGTTGTTTTCAATTTTCTTTTCATTGTCATTGCTTTTTCTTCTACATACATTTGTGAAATATCAAACTCCACAAATCCAAGTTTGTATCATGGGTCAAGAATCACATCAATGAGAACCATAACATTTAAATTTTCTAGATTTCCTCAATATTTGTCACATTTTTGCTTCATTTTCAAAGCCATGTCACAAAATTCAGTGTTGCCACTTTCACACCATGCTTTTAACAAGCATTCAACTCCATTGATTTCATGAAAGTATATGTTAGATGTAATATAAAATGAACCTGAAACTCTCAAAGTCAAGTCATAAAAGCTCTCTAATAACCTTGTTAAGTTTCTAACTTTCTCCCAATCATTATTTCTTGGAACTCCCAAACCTTCACCTTCAAATAGTTCACTACTAAAAATGGATCATGTTCTTCAAATCTTTCAAATGCTCTTTCGAATTTTTGAGCTGTTTTAAGCATGAGATATGTAGAATTTCATCTAGTTGGAACATCTAAACATAACAAACTTTTGCATGAAATTTTTTTCTCTTCAACGCAACTTTTAAATTTTTGTAATCGGACAGGGGATTGTCTTACATATCATATAGCATTACGAACACGAACAACTGAATCATTTGCAAGTTTCAAACCATCAGTGATAACCAAATTCATAATATGTGCAATACATCTAACATGAAGAAACTCTCCCTTTAAAACACATCCACCCCCATTATTGATTCTTCTCTTTAAATATGCAATTGGAATATCATTGGAAGATGCATTATCAACTGTAATAGTCATCACTTTCTCAATTTTACAATGACTTAGATATTTTTCAAGTGCTTTCCCAATAGCATCACCTTTATGACTAGATATAGGACAAAAATTGAGAATTCTTTTGTGCAAAAATCCACTCATTATCAATAAAGTGTGCAGTGACACACATATAGTTTATCCTTTGCAAAGATGTCCATGTGTCTGTGGTGATACAAACTCTTTTACAATCAGATGTTAGAAATTGCTTCATTTTTTGCATTTCTTCCACAAACAAAGCATAACAATCTCTAGCAACAGTGTATCTCGAGGGAATAAGAAATCTAGGTTGCGCAGTATTAACAAAATATTTAAAACCATCACCTTCAACATATTTAAAAAAAAGTTCATCAATGATTATCATACGTACTAAAGCTTTTCTGATTGATTCTTGGTCAAATTTCCAATGCAATAAAGTGTTAGGTGAGGCATTCTCTCCAACTTCATTGGTAGATGAGTGAAAAATAAGTTGACTTTGTGCACCACCATGTGTGTTGACCCTACTACGTGGATATTTTTTGCATCTCATTGTCAAATGACTCCTAAGTGTACTAGTACCGCAAACTTTGGGGTCACAGTTGTAAACAAAACCACAATAATTGTATTTGCATTTTTCTTGCCCATTCTCATCTTTCTCAAGTCTAGAAAATTATTCCATACATCAACTCTTTTTTTATAATTTTACATTTTGGAAGCAATCTGGAACTTGTCACATTTGGTTGACTTGAAGTATTAGGATTTGAACCAGTATCTTGTAAAGTAATTAGGAGCGTATTATCATCGCTTTATGACATCTAACAAATAACACATAGAACTGTAAAAATGACACACTAAATGACTAAAATTTTAAAAAATAGATTACGTAAAAAAATTGTACATTGACCGATTCACTTGTTGATACCGTCGTAACTCCGCACCAACACTACAGTCGTAACTCTACACCGACACTGCATTTAAAGAATGAAGACTGCCAGGGCTGCAAGGTGCAAGGCAATTTATGCGGTTTATGTCATCTTCGAGTGGGCGCCTTGAGGGTATACCTATTTATGTCACCTTTGAGCTGGGCGGTGGCACAAGGCTCTGCCTTTGTAGAGTTGGGCGGTCGGCAGTGGTCGCCTCTACCTCTGCAGAGCTGGGCAATCCGCAGTGGTCACCTTTGAACTGGGCGGTGGCGCAAGGTTAGAGCCTCTGCAGAGCTGGGCGGTCGGTAGTGGTCGTCTTTGCCTCTGCAGAGCTTGTGCGTGTTGGTCGCTTAAGCCTGCGGGTTGGTGGTCGCCGGTAGGGGTGAGTCCTGTGGGTGTTGGTGGTGGCAGGTGCAGGTTGGTGGTTGGCTGGTCGTCATCGCCAGTAGAGGTGAGCCATGTGCTTCTGTGCATGTCTGCGGGTTGGCGGTCATCGATGGCAGTGGAGGTGAGCCCCGACTGAGCCCTATGCGGCTGTGCCTTGGACGGTCCCGCAGAGCCCTGCCCTGCCTGCCCTGGCCAATCCTGCTGAGCCCTGTGCAGCTGTGCGGTACAGCGTGTGTGCCCTTTGCGTTGTTGCGATGTTGGGACTCAGGAGGATGGATATGACGCTGTCGCGGCCAGAGGCGAGGGAGATGGTTGATGGCTTGACTGCCTGAGGGCTGAGGCCAGGACGGGAGGGGAGACCGGGACAGATCGACCGTCGGCCGGCGGCCGCCGTGGCGAGGGAGGAAAATTCCAGATTTGGGAATCACGAGTCGCGATCGCGACCGTGAGCCGTGAGGGCAACTCGCAAGGTAGGGTTAGAGATAAGGGTTTTTTGTACCATTTTACCCCTGTATCTTTTGATTTATTACCTAAAATACTGAAGCAAAGATAAAAAAATATAATGGGTATTATAGACATTCGGTTTAGCGGTTCGATTTGGTTTACGGAAGAAGGGAAACCGAACCAAACTATTTAACTTAAACAGTTTGGTTTGGTTTGGCAAACCATTTTCTACTGTCTCTCAACTCGAACCGAACCGAACCAAAGCCTTCGGTTCGGTTTGGTCTTTTGGTCTGAACCAAACAATGCCCACCCCTACTTCCAAATGGGCAAGAGCACATCTTATTGGAGTGACCCAATGGGGAATGATTCGGTGCGAAAGGTAGACAGCTTGTGGTTTTAATTAATTTGAAATTCAGACGTGTGCATCTACATATAATTAATCTTATGGGGTGTTCGGTTGCATGATAATAAAAATTTTTATTTTTATTTTTAAAAATTATAAGAAAACTTATTAAAAGAGGTGTTTGACAACCATGATAATTTTATATTTTGAAAGTGATTTTCTTCTTAAACAAAAAAAGAGGGTCTCAACTCTTTCTTTTTTCTTGTGGTCCCCCACTTTGTTTGGTCATATATAGTAGTTACTTTTTTTTGTTGTCACATCTTTCCAAACATGATAATTTATGGGGTGTTTGGTTGCATGATAATGAAGGTTTTTGTTTTAATTTTTGAAAATTGTAAGAAAACTTGTTAAAAGAGATGTTTGGTAACCATGACAATTTTATGTTTTAAAAGTGATTTTCTTCTTAAACAAAAAAAGAGGATCTCACCTCTTTCTTTTTTCTTGTGGTCCCCCACTTTGTTTGGTCATATGTGGTAGTTACTCTTTTTTGTAATCACATCCCTCCAAACATGATAATTTTATGTCATGAGTTGGTTCACTTTTTATTTTAATATAATTTTTATCATGAAAGTGTACAAAAAATTATCATGCAACCAAACACCCCCTTAAAGTCTTGAGTTGATTCACTCTTTATTTTAATACAATTTTTTATCATGAAAGTGTACAAAAAATTATCATGCAACCAAACACCCCATTAGTGTTTCATTTGGCAGAAATGGTAAATATTAGTTTTGTTAGATGGTTAGATGGTGGAGATAATCCCATATTAATTATTAAAGATGCGATAATGCACTTGTATATTCCCCGTTCTACATCCTCAACTAAGTAATATCGGGATTTAGGCGATGGTATTAGAGCAGTAACTTTTTTTTTGATACTTGATTATGTTGTCTCTTATCATCAATTGCCTACTTTGGTCATGAAGAGGAATGTTTGAATCTTCGAGATAATCTCGTATTAACGTCCAACAAGTGAACTTCACTCCTAAACCATGGACTCTTTGTACAAGAAGACACACCGTAGGCAAGGACCAAGACAAACAAAATTATAAAGCTACTCAAAGCTTTTGGACAGCATTTGATTTGACTTAGTAAACTACCTAAAATTTTAATTTTATCTTTTATTTTCGTAGGTGAAATACAAAATCTTAGTCATCGACTCTTAAAAATAAAAATATAATGAATTAATTAAAATTAAGTGATTTATCGATAAATTATTATCATATCGAGACGTTTCACCCACGGATGTTAATGTTGGACTAATTTAGAAATTATATTTCAATTAAGTCAAAACAAACAGGACTTGCTCTCCAACATGGTTGAACATGGTTAAATAGTTGAATAGATCCACACATTTAATATATTTCGACGGTCGATAATCTTTAGTAAAAGACTTGAACTGTCTTTTTAGTATCAAATATGAGATAATTAAAATGATATGCGGATATTTTTCTAAACTAAGGACCTCGATCATGACTGTAAAAAGATGGTGCCAAAAGACATCAAGACAAAAAAAAATACAAACGTTAACTCGGAAACTATTATACCTATATTATTTTTTGAAATTACAACAACTTAGAATAGATCATCTCAACGTATAAAATGTGATCATAGCTCATAAGTATCAAAATAAGACGACACCAAAGAGGAGCAAACTAAGTGGCACAGAAACTAAGTCAGCATAAACTAAACCAGTTCAATTTACCCTGGCTAATAAAATATTTAAAATGCTAGCCAAAAAAATGATTAATTATTTACAAATACATATATTCACTTTTAAGTTACAACATCTTAAAATAAATTTTGTTGTGTCATGAGATTTAAGTAAAAATTATTTTTATTAATAATATAATAATATCTTGAGTTGTTTCCTCTGGCCACAGAATTGGAGATCGATCCCTAGTTGATGCGTTTTCGTGCCCATGTCCTCAACCATGATGAAACAATGGGCTAAATCAATTCACTAGTACAAAAACAATGCTAACTAAGAGTTTTCTCGAGTAATCACCCATCCTTGGCTTACTCCCAACACAACATATTTAATTTTGAAGTTTTTTTACTCAACTTCCGAAAAATAATTAATCGGTATTGTTGTTAATATACTAATTTAATCTCTTAACATATTCACAAATTGAGATATTACAATCTACTCCTCTAAAAGATTTGACGTCTTCGTCAAGATCACACATATCACATATCACATATTCAAGTGAGTCACATCAGACATTCCGATCGAGTCATACTCTGATACCAAATGTAACAATCGACTAAATCAGCTGATTAATCTAACAACAATACTAATCAAGAACATTATCAAGAGATCACTTGTTCTCGGTCTACTTTTAATACAATATATTTAACTTTAGAATTTTTTTAACTCAACATTTCCGAAATAATTAATAATTTATTAATTTAATCTTTTTCACGTAGAGATGTTAAGACAACTTGTCCAAACAAAAAAAAGAAAAGAAAAGAAAAAAAGAAGCAAAGAATCGAACCGTCTCCGGATTCAAATTCGCACGAGCAGGGGGCACCCCGGTGAAGTGACGAGCGGAGTGAACCGAGAGACAGGCGGTGGAAATGGACAAGACGCGTCGAAATGCCAGCCAGCTGGGCTGTCCTCTCCCGATCTTCACGGGAGGCTGGGTCGAACATTTCAATTTGGAAACTATACTAAAAAATCTGAATCGTAACATAAAATCATGAAACGTCGATATACATCGGTTTTCTTGTTGATATTTTCTTCCAAAAGTACTGCTATAAGGTTGTCATGATATTCTTTTTAATACTCTAAAAAACACATATAGCACCGTCCAACTCTTGATGGTTTTGCGGGAAAACGCGTAATGCCGGCGATGATAAAAGTTAATGATTAATTTGTAACTTTTTTCGATCTTATAAAACACCAGAATTGGAATTGAATATTCGGATAGATTAAAATGATCACGGTGAAACGCGTTCCGGGTACGTTCATGATCGCGTTGTTCTGCGGACATTTTTATACAAAGAACTCGATGGAGGGTTTTCTTGTAAATGTGGCACACGTCGTTTACGCCTTTGGAACCTCTCCCCGCATCCCCGCTCCCGCTCCTGTACCCCCCTCTTTAGAGCTCTTCTACTTCCTCCCGGCCCCGACTGCAAGGCCGCTCCCCTCGCTCTCCTGGCTGTGAATCCCTAGCCCTAACCTTCTTCGTGTCCCAGGGTCATATGCGATCGCTCTCTCCTCACCTCATCCTCTCTTCGTCGCGCCATTCCAGCGCCTCTTCGGAACTTTGGGAAGGTGTCCGTGGCAGCGAAGTGCCCGAGCGCCTGGCATTTCTCGTAGTAGTTGCAGATTCCCAGGTACGTTCGCTTTTGTTCTTTTTTTTCCTGCAGTAATCTGATGTGCTGCTGATTTCTCTGCTATTCCCCTGTTGCGTGTTACGTCCAGTATTCGATAGGAAGATGGTTGTGCTTGTCTTTTTCAGAGTCCACCGATCTCCGTGTCTGTTGCTCGGTGGATCATGAATGTCTACTTCTTCCTATGTGTGCATTGTGAAGCGGCCGAACGATGTTTGGCGATATGATGCTTTTTTTTCCTCGATCACAGTGTTCCACGGAAATGGTTGCTCGTTGCTTTTAATCCGAACTAGTTGTACGTACGACATTGTTCGTCTGATCTAGGTGAGTTGTGAGATGTTGTGATGCGCCATTTCTGAGAGTCTTAATCATCTGTTTCGCTGAAACTTGCAGGAGTGTTATTTGGCTACACGAGAATACTATTTGAAGCCTTGAACACTTCGGATTCTGTTTTATCACCGGAAGTAGGCTAATGAGAACTGGAAGGAGATCAGAAACTTACATCGGCACTGGGAATCAGTGGCCTGGTAGCGGTGATAATATAGGAAACGTGAGCGCACCTGCAAGGAATCTGCAGAAGTCAGAACTTGCTGGAGTAATTTTCGGATGCAAGCACCACACTATATCTGAATGCTTGACTAAACTGCTATTTGGTCAGATTTCTTCCCATTGTTACCACCATTTATGTACTTATAATATGCGATTCGCATTTACTAGACTTTTGATTCTCAGATTTTAAGATCGTCTTGTCTGCTGGCTTCACTGTGTATATGATGTTCGCTTGTTTCTCATGGCGTTCCTATGCTTAATGCAAATCCTATTTTATTTTTCTTGTTCGGAATGGTGAGAATCTGACATGGGATAGATGGGTGGGAACTCGCTTCGGAATGCAGCCTTCTTGCGTAGCAAGGACGGTTATTATGTTTTTGACAAGTACAACAAAGGACTGACATGTTCTCATGGAGATTATTTTTCTTCATCAAGTTAGTGTGTTACTACGTGCATCAAGTTGTACCTATATTAACTGGATAATGGAAAATTTAACACATTACAGTAAAAATATACAGTGTAAATTAGTATATATTAAATTAAATAATAACATCCATATTTTAGTAATTAAATTATTATTTATTTATTATTTAACATTTTTATATTTATTTAAATTTAAAATTTTGGGTAATATTTTTTATGTATTTTATGTATTTTATAATTAATTAATTGAATAGTGAAACATGTTTTAATTAATTATTGATATATAATTAATGTATTGAATTCTTTGTTTTTAACATAAGTAATTAAATTCTATTTCATTCACGTTAACTTAATTAATTTTAATTAAATATTATATTTTGAGCTTGCTTTCTTTCTCCAAGTTCACAAGTAAAGAAGTCTTACGTGATTGTGGTTGTTTTAAGGAACTTCGCATTGGCTTTAAGAAAAAGGTCAAGGCGACAAGTTATCAAAGGTGTCTGCATAAGCACTAGTTCACATAAACTGAACGTGAAGTTATCTGTATAAGGTTTGAATGCACAAAATGTATAAATAAAATTTAAAAAATAGTATGGAATACACATTTAGCATGACCACGTGAGACTAAGGTGGGAAAATAAGAAAGGAGAATGTCAATAATTGAATTTACCTATCTAATGTTGTCAACATCTATTTCCAAAACATATCCGAGAGATGGGGGGGAGGTACATGGATATCAATGTTTGGTAATTTGTGTCACCAACCACGATTTTTTGTTGCATTGGACTTTGTATTTTATTTCTTGTGTTCTATGTTGTAGGTTTACCAGGGCCCCACATTTCCTATGTAAGGAATATTGAGCCTGGTCTTCCGTTGTTTCTGTTCAACTATAGTGATAGGAAGTTGCATGCGATCTATGAAGCTGCAAGTCACGGACAAATGAATCTGGATCCATATGGGTGGACAAATGGTGGGAAAGAAAGGACCTTGTATCCTGCTCAGGTAGCTAATCTTTTTTTCTACCATCGTCTCCACATTACAACTCATTATCGCAAGTAAACAATTCTTTTTACTGATTTCTTGAAAGTTTTATCAGGTTCGCATTCGTATCAAGACATATTGTCAGCCTGTTACAGAAACACAATTCAAGTCATTTATTGATGACAATTATTACACTCCTCGCCGCTTTTTCTTTGAGTTGGATCGCACACAACTGGAGGGCCTACTCTCTTTGTTTACACCTACATTCCCTATTGAAAATACTAGTTTGAAGTTTGGTTCATCAAGTAGCAGCAACAATTTAAGAATATTGCCAACAGAAAGAAAGAAAGCTGAACGACTGGCTGTTGCTACAGTTCGTAATGTGTGGAATATCTCAACAAGAGATGGTATGAAAAATCAATGTTTAGTTCCTGATCTGCTTAAAAAAAATAAATATCTACCTCTTGTATCAGAGGGAGCAAATGAACATGGAAATCAAAATGAAAATGTATGTTGTTCAACTGAAGGAGACAATAAAGAGCCTGTATCTGATTGGGAGGATCTTGTTAGTGATGATGGAGCAGTTGGTCCTTCAAATGACAGTGGGCACTCTACTGAAGAAGGAAAAACATTAGAATTCAATGTGGACGATAATCAGGAGATCCTTGAAGAAAGAGAGCTGAATAGGCTTAAGAATTTGGCACTTGAATGTAACTCTTTAGACGTGTTGCCAAACGATTCTCAAGATAAGTCAGATGACAGTATTACTCCATTAGCATCTGGAATTCCAGATGAAGTTGGTAAACAAATTCCAGAAGCCCCTGAAGTTTCATTGCTGGCATCTAGGGCCACGGTAATCAATGTAGGATATGGTCCTCAAGTTTATTTCTCTTTTGTTTATCATGTTTTTCAATGGGGTCTTTAAATTTTCTCGTTCTTTTCTTCTGTGTGCATGCTATCTTAGCTAATTCAGATGGTAAAGGATCTTCAAGGCAGGACCACAGTACTTGAGAAGAAACAGGTAAATCTTTGTTGTTCCGTAGCAGCAGATATCGATATTTGATGACACTAGACTACAGTTCCCTCATTCACATAATAGGAATTTGCATGAAAATTGAGTTGCTGTCTATTTGGCAATCACATTTTATTTAGCAATACTATTTTTTGTCTTTTGAATATTGCAATCATCCTTTCTACCAAGATGTAATGACAAGAATTTGAAATAGCTATAGCATATGATTCAGAGAATTTCTGATGTCAGAGATGGCCAGGTGAGCCTTCAACAAAGCACCATGAGACCTCCATTTGATCAGCGGACATCCACTGTGTCTAAAAAAATCATTTAACTTAATCAGGGAGTACACTAATGAATGTCTTAAATAAGCTTCATTTTTACATCTTAAACCCCTGTTTAAAAAAATGTGCTTTATTTTGTTTAAAATGTGACTAAATCAAAACCTGAACACTTTAAAATTTGTTCAGACACATAAATATAAAAAACACATTGATAAGACAATAAATGAATAAAATATTTAGGGCATGATCTAGTTGTCCTCTCCCAGCAAATAAGATGTCATTCTATGCTAAATCATACATAGAGCCCACTGGCAGTTGCAACAATTTCTATTTTGCTTTTTGTTCTTCATGTTGAGCAAGGCAATATTTTCCATTCAATCTGTTATGCATGATATTGTAGCACTTGCATATTTGTGATGGTTGTGGTTTCAATACCTTTTGCACCCTTAGACAGAGTCTGAGGAAGAATTTCAACAACTGAGAAATTTCACAAGAGAATCTAGCAGGAAACTTCAACGATTGACTGAACAAGTAAAGGAACTAGAAAGCAGATCAGATCCTTCGATGACTTTTGTTGAGGATTCCTCAAATAAATCACTTTTGGAACACTATCTGGGATCTGAAAATTTAGTTTATTTGATTGGTGGTTTTGATGGAAATTCATGGTTGTCAACTTTGGATTCATACTCCCCCGTCCTGGATATGATGACACCCGTTTGTCCTATGGCCTCTGTACGTCCTCATGCTTCTGCAACAGCATTAAATAATCGTCTGTATGTTTTTGGTGGAGGAGCTGGATGTTCATGGTATGGCACAGGTACATTCTTTCTTGTCTTCAATTTTCTTTCTCCATATTTATAGATTAATGTTCTTTCTTCTGAAAGGTGGTTGTAATTGATGATTGATCTGGTTATCTTAAGTTGAATGCTATGACCCAAGGAATTATAAGTGGATGACTTACCCCTCATTGGTTCGAGAAAAAGAAAGCCTAGCTGGAGCTACTTTGGACGGCAAGATATTTGCAATTGGTGGGTGTAATGGACAAGAAATTTTCTCCGATGTTGAAGTGTTTAACCCCACGTTTGGAAGGTGGATTGATGGCCAATCAATGCTTCAGAAGGTTTGATGACTTTTTATTCTTGTTTAGGAAATTGAGATAATTGCATTAGCTTAAAAATCTTTCATGTTTTTGTCTTTGTTTACGTATTTTTATCATACTGAACTATGTCCTTGGAGTGAGTGCTAGGCATAGATTGCAGAATCGGCCGATCCGGATCTGAATCGGCCAATTCCTGGATCGGATCGGCTATTGCCGATCTGATTCTTGGCCGAAGGACCGATTCGGAAAAAGTTCTAACAGAATCGGTAGGGATCGGCTGGATCGGTCAGAATCGGATCGGAATCGAATCGGAATCGAAATCAGAATTGGATCGTTTTTTTTTATTTTTTTGTTATTCCAGTCGGATCGACTAGGATTGGCCAGAATCGGTCTGGAATCGGATCTGAATCGGAATCGGATCGGTTTTTTTTTTTTGCTTCTTTTTACTTACCGATTCTGGATCGACTTTCATCCATTGGATCGGTCGGAATCGGTCCGATCCGATCCGGATCGGATCGGTACCCACCGATCCCGATTCCGATCCCACGATCCTTGGTGCTAGGTAGTGTTAGTTTGGTGACTTTTCTCTGGTTCTGCTGGTGTTAAGACTAAAATATGTCAGATGAAGACTGGTAAAGTCTAGTCTCTTTGGTAGATGGGTAACATGAAAAGCATTTTGGATCACACATAATCATCTAGAACTTATGAGCTGGTTAAATAAGGATAAATAATTCATTTTCTGTTAGGCGGAAGTCCAGAGTTGATGCGATAGAGGTGTTGCAAGCTAGCTTTCGAAGGGGTAAGCCATGTAATACACTGAAAGGGTGGTATAGAAAATATGATCAATTCTAAGGATACACGTAAATATCTTTATGTAATCTCATTTGGGCAGTTTCTTTGCCAGATTGCTACTGAAGTAGTTTAGCTGGTATAAAGCATTCAAGCCAGAGTCAACAATTTGACATTCCGGCATTTACACTGTGTAACTCGAAATGCTTAAAATCAAGATCTGATTTATTCTAGATAAAGCCATTCAAGAATGCCAATTCCACTAGCGTCCGTGAAAATAACAACACAAGCCCTTTGAGAATGCCAGTTCCATGGATTACCATGTATGAAACAACCGGTCATTAGAATTGAAGATTTGCTTCTTATATTGATGATTGGTAATATTTTTAAGAACTTTTATACTAGTTGATCTGGTTGTGTTTACTTGTTTGATGAATGCTGGTAGTTTTTTTTTTGCACTTTCGTACTGTCTGTATTTTAGGAAGTACCGAACTGAAGTCCACTGCATCTTTCTTCTTCTATTCTTTCTTTAAAGATAAAAATAGTCAATAGTATTTCCTCTTTTCAGCGATCTGCCCTTGCTGCTGTCGAACTTAATGGTGCATTATATGCTGTTGGTGGCTTTGATAGGTCTAATTGTCTCAAGTAAGCTCTTTTATATTTCATTCTATTGTTTCTTTAATCATCAGAATTGCTTCCCTGTTGTGCAGATGTTGGATGAGACCAAAGCATTTTGCATTTTTGGTTTCTACAGTCCACTAACTTTCTTTAGATTGTATTAAGATCGTATTATGTGGGATATGTTTCCCACATACATGCCATCATAGTCTTTCAGTTTTGCTTGTTCCAACATGAGTTGGGGTGTTGCACGGTTTGGTTTGGGCTGATTTGAGACCATCTTCTCTGAACTGAATGGTTCCGAAGCATACTCTCAAACCGAATTGGTTCTATTCTTTGATACTGAATTAACTAAATATTTAAAATAGTTAATCATTTGTATATATGCTTTTTTAGTTATAAATAAATAATATAAGTAATTTTTTAGTATAAACATGTATACATTATTTTTGATAGTAACATAGTCATATTTGTTTTACATTTTAGCTTAATGCAGCTTCGTAGTTTGGTTTGGTTCGATTTGGAAGAGCCAAACAAGTGGTTCTTGCAGTTTGAATCATTTTATGCTCACTTTTAAACATAAGTAGCAATATAGTAATTGTTCTTTGTGGCATATAATATGTCTGGAGTTATCCTAATAATATTTTTTCGTTCTTGGTGTGTGCTCAGGTCAGCTGAAAGGTTTGATCCCCGTGAAGGTTTATGGACCAGAATATCAAACATGAACGTACCTAGATGCTCTCACTCAATGGCTGTGCTGAACGAGAAACTGTCAGTTATCTAAAACCCTGATTTCTTTCTTTCTCTCTCTCTCTCTCTCTCTCTCTCTCTCCTCCTCATGCTCATCCTACAGTTAAAACTTTCCAGGTACGTCATGGGGGGTCACGACGGGAGCGAGGTGCTGGGGAGTGTTGAGGTATTTGATCCGCGCGCCAATGCCTGGGTCATAGGCGAGCCCATGAGCAAGGTCAGGGGACATGCTGCAGCGGCGGTGCTGGGGGACTCTCTTTACATCATTGGCGGGCTTAGCGTTGAAGGAAATCTAGTGGATACCGTAAGTTATCCACTAATTTTGGTTTAGTTTTTCTTAGTTCCCTAAAAATATTTTGTTTTGCAGGTTGAATGCTACAGAGAAGATGCTGGCTGGATGATCACTGACCTCAAGGCTGTTGGAAAAAGATGCTTCTTTTCTGCCCTTGTTATCTGAACTTCGACGTGTTCTTTCCGCTCCGGTAAGTTCAGGCTGATTCTACTCTACTGTCATCTTTTATCGACATTCTTCTCCTCGTTCGTTCCCTCAACTCTCCACCCCCAAGTGTTATCATTCTGTGTTAGAATTACTCTTCACCGTATAGGATGTGTCTAACAAGGTGCCTTGTACTCGGCCACACATAGGCCGGTTAGACAACAAAATCTCATACGCTGACATGCCATTGAGGATCCCCTGATCGGAAGAGTATCTTTCAACTTATGCGGGGTTTGTTTTGGCTTGATTTGAAAATTTTGAACTCTCAATTTATATTTAACTCACAAGTTTGTGGTAAAAATATGTATTTCAAGGTCATATCATACAGTTTATTTTTTTAAGAGATTTATTAAGATACAAGAAATATGTTTAGAGGTTAATTAAGAAGTTAAGTAAAATCAAAAAACAAATTTAAGAGGTTAAGTGCCCTTATCATTTCGAAGATTACAATTCCTTTTGGTGTATGTGGAAACCAATATCCGCCGAAGGCATTACGTTCTACTATCCCTTTGCCGAAGTAACGGCTTGAGATCTTCGTATTCCCCCTCCCCTTCACATCCTCACATAATGCAAACCTTAGGAAATTTAAATAAGATACAAACCAGCAGACAGGAATAATGTGCTAGACCTTGCAGATATTTCAGACAAACAAAAGGAGAAGGAAGAGAAAAAAAATGTTTTTGTGAAGCCTCAGCAGATCGGAAGATCAGCTGGCGGGGGCTCCAAGGACTGCAGTTCCCCCACCCCATCCTCCACCAGGAGCACGGTGGCGAGCCCCCAGCCGAGGTGCACGTCGAGGTGGCAGTGCACCAGCCACGCCCCGGGGTTGTCCGCCACGAAGCGCACCGCCGCCCACCCGTTCACCGGCACCGCCACCATGTTTCGCCGCGGCGGGTCGACCAGGTTGAACTCGGCCGCGCGGACGGCGGGGTCGAAGTTGCCGAAGCCGCGACCCACCACGTAAAAGTCGTGCCCGTGTATGTGCATGGGGTGGTTCTCCGCCGCCACGATGTTGGTGCCCTGAAACACCAGCTGCACCCAGGCGCCGTACCGGAGCCGCAGCACCCTCGTTCCCGGCGCCGGCGTCCACAGGTCTCGGCTGATGTTGGCGGCCGTGTAATCGAACTCCACCGGCGGTTTTGGCGGGAAGTCGGTCGTGAACACCCCCGGGACACCCATGCGGTGCGCCTGCACAGACGTCAAATCAAAATACGTCCAAGGTAAAGTTCCTATAACTTTGCCCTCTCTTTAATAAAGTTAACATAATGTCCAATTTCCGTCCGATCTCCCAATTTTCCATATCCGGTACATCTCTGTCTTCGGTCGAGGATGTCGACACGGAGAACCGTTACATCCGCATGGGGCTTATGGAGAGGGCGGAGAGCCTGTTAGCAGCGGCTCTCCTAGATGAGTTCGAATCATCTCAGAGTCTCGAGAGTATCCTTAATTCTCAATGAAAGATAGTTACGATCTCAATCACTCAATCACGTAAGTGATGATTAATGAGTTAATAAAGTATTGATAACGGTTCAATTTCGTTGATAGCGAGTTAATGGGTCAATGAATCATTATTGAATTGTTATCGATATTTTACAAATTCACTACTGATTTAATATAACTTACTGCTGATGAGTAGTAAGTTAATAGATTGTCGGTAGTGATTCATCAAACTTCTTATTTGAACTGTCATTTTAAGTGACTTAGAGTCGTGGCCAATTTTAATTAATTAGAGACTAAAGATATTCTCTCCACTCAGGACTTGAGGTGATCTGAACTTCTCCCAGATGACATTGGTATCATCGGTCCGTCAATATTCTCCGGTGTTTCATTTCCTCTTGGTTAGAGAGGGGACGCACTTGACGGCCCCAACCCGGGTCCTCCACCAGCCCTCTTCTCTCCTCTTCTGGTGTTTCATAATATCTTATACTTAAAAATTTTTGCTTCCTCCCAAGTTTATATATAAATGTATTATTTTGGTCACTCGTGTTAGATATCCAGATCTAGCTTAATCTAGCTTAGGATAGTCTCTCCGCAAGAAGTTTAAATCATCTCAATTTTTCGGTGAAGGGAACAATTTTAATCACCAATACGAAATTGTTTCAACTCTCAAATCATTTAAGTGGTGATCTAATAATGATTCATTGAAAATTTTTATTGAAAATAATTAGTTATATTAAGTTTAATAACAAATTAGTAGAATGTTAGTAATAGTTTAGTTATTTATCTGTCTAGAACAGTAAATATCAAGAAATTGTTGTTGAATGAGTATCAACACATCTACTAATTTATTATTATTAAATTCAGTATAACTTGTTGCTGACAGTAACGGGTTCGAAGTTTGTGATCGGTTTTTCATTGAGACTATTCTTTTTACTATCTTTTTTCACTGGAAAATTTAGTTGATCCTCTCTCCTCTCCCGGACGAGGTGTCCAACCTAGCGTTAAAGTTTCGAATGAAAGTACACTATTTGATGAAGAGATCGGATTTCCTTAGGTGGGCACATGAGGGGGTTCGATCAGCCCTTCTCACATTAGGACTGACAAAATAATGACAAGATGGTGATTTGAATCTGTCAAATCACCATCTTGTCAACCCCATGTGAGAGAGGCTGATCAGACCCCCTCAGATGCCCCCTTTGATGAATCTCAGGGGATTCGGCCTCTTTGATGAATCTCTACACACCTCGAGGATGGACGTGGTCGAAGGCGGTACGAAGGATACGTTGTTGATGCTGGCAGTCAACCGACCACCGTAGCTCCCTTCGCAGGTCTGTCCCGGCGTACAGCTGCTCAGCCCTACGCCCACCGTGAAGAACAGCTCGACGTCCACCGGGTCCGGCACCTCCACCGGTCCCGGGCTCTTGATCCCCTCGGCGTAGGCGGTGGCGGCAGCCGTGTCGTCAGACGCGGGCAGCAGCGGCAGCAGCGGCGGGGGACCCCGCCCCTGGATGGCCGCAGCGGCGCAGGAGCTGCCCCTGTACTCGAGCACGGCGGTGGCGGTGGTGTCGCCGTAGGCGACGCCCCGTGCGCTGGCGTAGGTGCGAGCCGCCATGTAGTAGCGCGCGGGGGGCTGGTTGGCGAAGAGGAGGACGTCGGTGGTCTCGCCGGGGCCGATCATGATGAACGGGGTGGTGTAGGGGCGGGTGTAGGAGGCGTCGGCACCCACCACCGTCATGAGATGGCCGGCGACGGAGAAGAAGAGCTCGTTGTTGAGGGCGGCGTTGATGACTCGCAGGAGGACGGTGTCGCCCATGGCCACGGGGATCACCGTCGTGCCTGCGGCTCGGGCGGGGAGGGAATATATATATATATATAACGCCGTCAGCACCGGCCGATGGAGTGATCCGTTGGGGGAGTATACGTACTACGCTACCCGACGGCGGCGGAAGAAGAAGGAAGAGGAGAAGAAGCAAATTAATAACCTTTAGAAGAGCAGTCGTAGAGATCCCCGGGCTGACCGTTGATGGTGAAGGCGTCCGAGATGGCCGGGGAGGATCCGGTCCGGGTCGCCGCCATCACGACGTCGATCGGATTGGCGTTCCACCACTCTCCTGCATGTTCGGAGGATAACACAGCGTATTATCTATCTATCTGTCTATTTCATTCTATGTAACATATGATAAAGTGTTTGGGTGTATTTCGGATTTGACAACAAGATAAGAACCAAAACACCATAATTTTATTTAAAGAAAATTAAAGTTGAAACGACGATAATCTGAACTTAAAAAAAAAACAATAAGCTGATCCCATTACTCATTCGGATCAGTATATATACAATTAAAGAGGAGGGAGGGGGGTGGCAACGAACCCAGGATAATGGGGAACTCCCTTTTGGGCTTGGGGAAGGGGTACGTGTCGTTTTCTCGTGGGCGCACGAGGAAGGCGCCGTAGACGGTGGCCCTGAGCCAGGAGCTGTGCGCGTGCCACCAGACCGTGCCCTCCTGCCCCTCCACCGTGAACCGGTACGTGTAGCTGCCACCCGGTCGGATCGGGCACTGAGTCACGAACTCGGGCCCGTCCGCCCAGGCCGTCCGCGTCTGCCGGATTCCATGCCTGGGGAAGAATTGAAGCACCGCCGGCCCCCATGCATGGATGATCAGATCACGCGCCGTCGTCATCCTCGACGTACGGTATCGATTAGCGGTGATCGGTGTCTCTGGATTAGGGTTACCAGTGGACGGCGACGTTGTAGCGGATCCGGTTGACGACCTCGACGACGACGGTGTCGCCGTTCCTCACCTCCAGCGTCGGCCCCGGGAACATCCCGTTCACCGTCACGATCCTCTGCGTCTTGCACAGCCTCTTCACCGGCGTCTCCTGGACCTGCACATGCACGCATCGATCACCAGAGAATTCGCACGATATATCATATCATACGAGGAGCAGAAGCATGCATGCATGCGAGAGAGAGAGGGGGGGGTGTTCGATCAACGCACGACGAAGACATGGTGGTGGGTCTCCGCCGCCGTCGTGCACGGCGGCGGCGGCAGGAGAAGCGAAGAAGACAGGACGAGGAAACAGATCAAGAGACGCGACGGCGCGCAGGAGCAGCCCCTGCCGAACTCCTCCATGAGTGCGCGCTCTCTCTCTCTCTCTCTCTGTGCAGGCAAGTCCGCAGGCTCCCGGAAGGTAACGTGATCGGCGGAAAGCGATCGATGTGCGGGGACGACAGCGGCGGCTGGTTCCTTCGGTTTATAGTGCATGGGAGCTCGCCGGGGGCTGAAGCGCGCGGTCGCTCGCCGGTTGGCAGATTAGGTCTTGATTTTGAGGGGGCGAGAGAGAGGGGGGGTGGGGAGGGTAGTTTTAATACACAAAACACCTTTCCATGGCCAGCATCATTCCATGAAGCCGGAGGGTTGTTGCACCCACTGGCTGGCTGGCTCGATCGCCGCGGGACGAAGAAACCCGAGAAATTTTTTGATCTAACGGTTTAAAACTTGATTTTCGGAAATAGCACACTAAAGATTTTATTTCCGGAACTAGCAGGGTTTGGGCGAAACCCTGTTAGTGGGTGCCCAAACCCAACGACTTCGCGGCGGGGAGGACAAGTCGCTGCTTAATGCAGTGACTTTCTCTTTCTTTTTTTTTTAAGGCCCAGCGACTTCACCCAAATAATATTTATATATTATAAACAATATTTATATATTATATATACATCAATTTAAAATATTATTTATAGATATAATGAATATTAATTTAAAAAAACACATAAAATAATTTAATCGAAATTTATTTATTTTATTTTTAAATTTTTAAATTTTTATTAAAATTTTTAATTCTGTTTATAACATATAATACTATAAAATATTATGTTTACTTAATTAAGTATAAAAATTTATTTATAATTTATTATATATTTTAAATTACCTAAAATTGTATTATAAATATATTTATTCATATATATTATTTTTTAAATATTAACTATATATATTTTTAAATAAATAAAAGTATTCATAATTTATTTTATTTTAAATTTTTAATTTTAAATAATATTATAATAAATATTTATAAAATATATAAGATAGATTAGTTCACATACGATAATATATAATATAACATTAGATAATTTAAAAAAATTAAAATAAATCTTAAAATATTATTAAATAAATGAAATAAAAATTAAAATAAAATTTTTAATTATGTTACTTTAAAATAATATGTAATTAAAATTTATAAAATATATAATAAATTATAAATAAATTTTTATACTTAATTAAGTAAACATAATAATTTATAGTATTATATGTTATAAACAGAAATTAAAAATTTTAATAAAAATTTAAAAATTTAAAAATAAAATAAATAAATTTTGATTAAATTATTTTACGTTTTTTTTAAATTAATATTCATTATATCTATAAATAATATTTTAAATTGAGGTATATATAATATATAAATATTATTTGGGTGAAGTCACTGGGATACCCAGCGACTTCACCCATGCCTTAAAAAAAAAAAAAAAGAGAAAGTCGCTGCATTAAGCAGCGACTTGTCCTCCCCGCCGCGAAGTCGCTAGATTACCCAGCGACTTCGCCCAAACCCTGCTAGTTCCGGAAATAAAATCTTTAGTGTGCTACTTCCGGAAATCAAGTTTTAAACCGTGTTAGATCAAAAATTTTCTCCGAAAAAACCCAGGCACTTATATATGTGCTGTCAGTTTCCAAGTCAATTGAAGTCGATCGGGATCTGGTAATCCGCCAATATCCTTTTACAGGATCGATCTTCCGAAAAATTACAAGGAGACGATCAAGCCCATCTGATCAAATGCACTTCTTTCTTTCTTTATTTTATTTTGCTTTTGTATTGTTTGATTGAGGTTGGGTTTTTTAAAGGGGGGAGAGAATTAGGTGGGTTTGTTTGGGTTTAATCTGAAAACTCTTAACTTCATGTGTACACATACCCTTAGATTATGATAAGAAGTACTTAATTTGATTAGTAGGTGAATATATTGATTCAGTGTTTGGATAAAGTTATGCAGTATATGTTACTTTTATCTCCCAGCTTGATGAAATTAGCTAGGTTATGTCTGAAAAATAAAAGCTTAGACATAAACTTATTTTAACAGTCTCCAAGAAGATGCAATCCGCTTGGGTTGGGTCTATACTTGTATCTTCTTTTCCCTCTCTACCCATCACAGGTTTTGTGTTAGCTAGCTGCAGATCTAATAATTTTCATAAATACCAAATTCTATGGTTAATTGTTCGCAAAACTGCATGAGGGTAATATGGAATATCAGTAATATTTTGTGATGACATTCTTCTTACACTTTACCTTAAATTTTGAGTTCAATGGACCAACAATTTCATTGTAGCTGCGTTTCAAATTGCTTCAGTTTATAGAAGTTCATTTGACGAAGTTTCATTTAAATTGTCTGACCGGTTCCAATACCCTCAGGCATGCATGATTGAACTGAAGGATCTTCGGTCTAAGATTAAGACTGTTCTGGGCTAAATCCGCTGATCCAGTCATCCTTCTTTCCTGTGAAGAACGAATTAAGAATCCTGTTCTCCAAAACCCCTGCACGCGTTCATCCTTCAGGAACACGGGGGGAACTCCTCTTTCCAATATATCCACTATTTTGCAAAGGGGATGGATGGATCTGGGTGTTGTGTTCCAAATAGTCAAAACGACTGTTGTGGAAAGGAGAGGCTGGGCATTGAATGTTTGGTTAGGGTTGTTAAGAGGGCTTGTAAAAGAAATAGTGACTGCGACGCCAGGAGTTGCATGATGACTCCATTTCCTTGACAAAGATTCAGAAGAAAGCCAGGTGCTGATCAGTCCGCGCTGAGGCATCTCCATTTCCCATCGTCGTCGCCCCCCCCGTCTCCTTCCACGAAGGATACATATGCTTGGAAAACAAGAGGGGAGATCAAGTTCCATGGAACTGGACACCTAATTAAAAAAATATAATTAATATCCCAAAAAATCATCAAAGCATACAGGATAAAAAACTTTAATTAATTAAATATACAATAAAGTATTTTCATTTATCTTTAATAACTAATTACTTTCTTTTAGTCGGGGACGCCTGCTGTTAAAACCTTGAATTTCGGCTTTCCCGGCATGGACGTTGGAACCAAAATCAGTGAGAATATTTGTTGTTGGGTTCCCAAAACAATTACTAACAATATCCCAAATAAACGACGCTAATGCCTCGCACAGTTCCATAACAAAAAAAAGGAGGCCGATCTTAGCAATCTGACAGTTCAAAACGAGTAGAGGTGACCGTGGAACGGAGGGATGAAACACCATTCAAAATTTCTGACAACCGTAGTAGGCAAAAGCCGAGAATTCTTGCAAACGAATACGGGGCCATTTTTCCATAGCAATTGACAAAATTCGCCGCAGGAGGCAAACAAATGCTAGCTGTCATCCAGAAACCATGAACAAATGCTCAAAATAGCTGAAGACCTATCGTCTGCACATTCTAAACAGATGTTTTCAGCGACTCCAATAATCCCAACTTCGACTCACATACATGCCGGAACTCAGCAAGCATCTTATGCTGACCTTTTACGTGCTTCCTCAACACATCGGCAGAGCTCCAAGATTGCAGGCCCTGTGAGATGCTTTCACCTAGCTCGGGATCAATGGTGGATGAGAATTCTTCTACTAGCCGGAAAACATGCCCGGGCCCCCCCTCTTCTGATTTCTGCATGTGAGACAAGAGGATATCCACGCTCTCATCTAACGACTTGATGAGTTGGTGATCCAACCATTTCTTCATGTCTTCAATGGCACTGGTAAGTGATTTTATTGAACTCTGGATTACACGGGATAGCGGAGTGCTCAACTGATCGACCGAACTAACCTTCTTTTTCTTTTTGCCCAAGGGAAGCATTGATCGCAGGCAGGACTGTATTATAAGGATGTGCCAAGAACAGGATTCTGTCAGTAATTGTGTCAGCGTTGGCAAATTACTCTTCGGGCATGTTAAGATGATCCCTGAAGACAATAATTGCTCTCTCAGGCACATCTGAATCAGGCTATCTACAATATCCCATGTACCATTACTGTGTCCTGATACAGGCTCTCCGGTACAATGGAAGCACAAGCTCCACACATTGTAAAAAATGGCGAAGTTAATCCAGTAAGATACATCCGGACCAAAATCCTGCCATGAGTTGTAAATCAAAAAATCATTTCATCTGTACATGGCATTACAGTAAATCACATGCAATTCACATATGTGCATGGTCTATCCTACCTTCAAAGATCTCTGGCCCTCTGAAGCTCCAGCAATCACATGTATTGCTTCTTCAAATGGACAGCCGAGGCTTAAAGAATACCGCTCCAACAGGGTCCTCAGCTCGGAAATATATTTATCATCATGCGTAGGACCATCAACCTCGACATTTTCCTTTAATGAAGAGGAAGCAATGTGTGTTGACAGCCAAACCAGCCGGGGAATGAATGACCTTCTCTCAATCACTTTACAGACATTAGGCTGCTTATTGAGAGCTTGGTTCGTACACTGTACATAGAAGGGCAAGTTAATTATGCCACAAGAAAAATAATCTAAATGCAAGTGAAAACAGAATATAACACCAAATAGAATCCTACATTACTGTAAAAACATTCCAAACTAACTACTAATACGTCAAGGCAATACAAGAACTGATATACAACCCATATAACAAAGCCATACTGCACATAGAGCGATGATCTATAAGAACTTTTTAACTTTTAGTAGGATGCCATATATGACAACGCAAAACAGAACATCTGATGCAATTCTTCAACAATCATCAATAGCACATTTCCTTTGCACTTCTTGCCAATTGCAAATAAACCGTTTGTAATGTAAAAGTAGGAAATCTGCTCCCCGGTTTGCAGTTGCACTTGTATCACTAAGAATGCCAAACTGCAAGCAAACAGGCAAAGAAGCGGTGTTCTGTCTATGCATGAACAGAGTTTTTGGTACATTTTGTCACCTTTGTTCTTAATTTTGTGGTTAACACAATGTATCATGTACAGGAACCATGCAGGAACAGTTAATTAATTTTATTTTTCTGAGAAGGTTTGTTTGCGAGCTACTCTTGCATTTAATACTTGTGAAGAGTGCAGGTAACAATGCAGTAGCAAACTAAATTTTACTTTAATGGTGATCTCTTGGCAGGGGCCCCACCACTCCACCGGAAGGCAGTGATCCCACTGGAACTGGGCCGCTGTCTTCACCGGCTGTTGGGCTAGATTTGTTTTTTTGAATTTGGAAGGACCGATCCTGGATTAGTTTTCTTCTGCTAGACTGGCTGAGCAAGCTGATCCCATTCCTACCGGTAATGGGATTGGCCTGGCTGACCCAGGGGCTGATCCTGGCCCAGAATACCTTGTTCACAAAACTACTTCAATGAATTGCAACTGGATAGGTCAACCTAAAATACTATAATGAATTGCGACAGGATATTAGGTTGCCAAAATTGTAGAAAACAAAACATAGCCTTCACATAAACTACCTTAAGCATACCTGATGCACCAACACAAATAAATGATGCACTGCCTCACAAGTTCATTTGGTTTGAGTGAGGTAATTATGTAGGTTTATTTGATGATGAAGGTATGGTCTCTCCTCACCAAAAGGATTTAGATGTTAATTGCATCAAAATGTGAAGGAAGGATCTTTACTGAGTCGCATAGAGAACAACAACATACATGAAGACCAAATAAAGCAAGATCAGAGCATTTTGGGTAGGGCTGTAAACGGTATCCGATATTCCGATAATTCGACCCGATTTCGATTAATTTATCCCTAAATGGAGGTTCGATAAAATTACCGATAAGTTATCGGAATCGGAATCGGAGTTCCGGTAAGTTATCGGAATCGGAATCGGAATCACTAGATACCGATTCCGATAAATACCGATACCGATAATTATTTGAAAAAAACAAATCTGGACCGTTGATCTGATAGATCGAACGATCGTAGCGCGGTGGTAAGCCGGTAACCCTGTCGTCAACACCGCAACCCGCAGCCCGCAGCCCGCAGCGGCGCAGCCCCAATCGCGAGGTCGGAGGTCATCTCTCTCGTTCCTTTCCTGCCCTAGGCATTCTCCATTTCTCCCAATGGCGGCTCTCCCGTCCCTGCCCTAGTTCCCTTTCTCAACACTCGGAAGCCAATCGCGAGGGGGCGAGCAGAGCAGCCGCGGAGTGGCGGCTGGGTTCTTCAATAGAAGAAGGCAGCAGATCTTCGGCTCTTCCGCGAGTTGGCTGGGTTCTTCGACAGACGAAGGCAGCAGGAGCCAGTCGCGAGCGGGCCAAGGGAACACAGACACAGAGGATCCCTTCACGACGCCGGCGCCAGGACCAGGTGCGTTGCCGGCTGCGTTGGCCCCTGAGCGGCTGAGTTCTTCTTTTTTGTGCTTTCCCTGACTGAGACCGAGACCATCCCCTTGCCCGCCGGCTAGGAAGCTCATCCAGTTCCTCCGATCACTCCCTTCGCTGGCCCAGTCCCAGATCTTGCAGGTTGGGGTGGAAAACGAGCAAGCAGCAGCTGCTCCAGGTGAAGCCCATCAAGCCATCACCAAGAGGCCAAGGGACCATCGGGACGAGGTCCTGTCGCCCAGAGGTCCACAGCGTTGCTGGCTGCAGGCTGCCCTCTCGCCCAGAGGTCCTGTTGTCCCCTTGCCACCAGCCAGCAAGGTCTGTTCGTATAGAACATGAACAGATTTTTTTTAGTTAACGTTTTTTGTTCAATTTTTTCCAGATTCTTGTTGTACCGGCTAGTATTTGTTTTCCAATATTTATGCAGGATCTCAAGAAGGCAATTCTCAAGATCTAGAGAAACTTGAATTTTCGGGTATCCGAGACTCGGTACGGTAATGTTTATAACTTCTTCAGTGGTTACCTTGTGCATGTCTCTTAAGTCTCCATATTATAAAATTGACATCTACTTAGGGTATGCGACTACATGGATCAAGTCCTTATATCCATTTTATCTTTGGAGGCATTATATGCGTATGTATTAGAGATTTAAATTTTTTTTCTTGTTCTTTAAATATGTAGATATTATTGGTGTATCACAACCGGTGATAGTTTGAGAAGTAATGGACACAAATTCTATGCCTCAAAATGAAAGGTAATTAACTTTCTTATCTCTTATTGTTTGTCATGCTTATAAATTTCAATATTAAATTACACATATAATTGCTCTTGGTCAGTTATTTAACATTTACAATTTTTTATCAAATTTGTCTCATTTATTTGAATTCTAAAAGTTTGTTTGGATATGTTCCATTTTCCTAGCTTATATTTGATTTAATTGAATTTTATTCCTTAATTCATTCAAATTTATGAATTATCTACTTATTTTATTTAAATAGAACATTTTCCAATCTTGATTGAGTTATTTGATGCTTTAAGATTTTTATTTGATTTATCTAATCTTTTATTGAGCGATCATAACAGGATTGCACAAATATTTCTTCTAAGAAGATTGATGAAAACAATGTCAAGATATGATGAAAGAATTACATAAGGTACATGCTGTCTGGGAAAAGACATGATAGAGTTCCAGGAGATATTTTGTGATGGATGATAGTACCGGTTAAGTATATATAAGTGATAAAAGATATTCATGATAGTATAATCACTGGAGTGTCTAAAATTAGAGGAGAAACAAGAGATTTTTCTATTTTAATTGCTTTACATCAAGAGTCTATGATAAATCTTTACTTATTGCATTAGTTATGGATGAATTAAAACAGACTATATAAAATATAAAATGATATACCATGGTATATGAAGTTTACAAACGATATCGTATTGATAGATGAGACACGAGTGAATAAACAGTTAAAATTGTGGAAAAACATTTTAAAGACTAAGGGTTTCAAATAAAACTAAGAGAGAATAGATTGTAAATTTAATGAAAACCAAAGGAAAAAAATATGAGTTAGTTTGGATGGAATAATGCTATCTCAAAGTCTCAAAGTACTCAAGTATCTTTGAACAATTATTCAAAAAGATGGTGAATGTGGATAAAATGTTAACTATATAATTAAAGTAAAATAAATGGAGGAGTGAGCAGGTACACAAATTCTTTGTGCCCGTAAAATTGTACTGAAGGTGAAAGAAAAAGTTTATCGCACAGTTATATGATTTCGATGATTCAAATATTTCTAAATAAATAACTCAAAATCGATGTGAGGGGAGAAAGAGAATCCATATGGCCGACCTCAAGTAATTTGCGACTAAGGCTTGAGTAAAATTGGAGTTTTAAGATTTGCAAACTGCAATATTGTATGATAGTAAGATGTTGGAGAATAGAGTAAAATTTGCTTTCAAAATAATTGTTGCTGAAATGAGAATATTAAGATGAATGAGTAGTCATACTAGATTAGATAGAATAAGAAATGAATATATTAGAAAAAAATGTGAGGGTAACAATAATTATAAACAAATTGAAAGAAGGGATATTGAGATGATTTGAGTATATCAAACGTAGACCTAAAGAATGTCTGATTAAAAAAGCATAAAATAAAAAAAACAAAAAGACATGGTGGACGTAAGTTAATTTGGAGGAAGATAATTCAATATGATTTGAATGTTTTAAATATCTCTAAAGAGGTAATTCATAGTTGACATGGGT
This sequence comes from Cryptocoryne crispatula var. balansae, assembly GCA_036172225.1. Classification (NCBI taxonomy): domain Eukaryota; kingdom Viridiplantae; phylum Streptophyta; class Magnoliopsida; order Alismatales; family Araceae; genus Cryptocoryne; species Cryptocoryne crispatula. The sequence continues at coordinate 43,648,333 of CM069922.1, forward strand.
GGAGAAAGAAAATCTATATGGGTCTATGGCTATCCCCAAATAATTTGGGATTAAGGATCGAGTTAAGTTACATAAATTTTTATTTATCTTAAGCATCGTGTTGATTTTTACATTTGATCATCATTTTACTATAGATTTTTTCCCAGATTTAAAATGATCATTTTCTTATCCTAGATCTGACTTATTGGGAATGTAAGATAATTTTCTATATATTATAGATCTTTTCTAATTTATTATCATTTCAAATATTTTATGTTTTTTTGATTTTATGGGATTTAGTTTCTAACTTTATTAATGATGTACGATTTATTTTATCTTTGATTTCATTTAACATTATTTTTATTCGTGTTGTTGGATAATTAAAATTTGAACATCGTTTTTCCATGGTTTGATATATAAATTTAATGACTTCTAAAAATATCTAATATTAAGTTAATTAAAATTATATTGGAATAAATTTAGGTTGTGATAAGCGCATATGTACTTATTTGGCTCTTCTTGTGCTGCTGCTGCTGCTGCTTTCTCCCAGAGCTGTTGTGCTGCGCTGCCTACCTTCCCCCTTGGATGAGCAAGGAGATGGAGTATTTATTAAGGGTATTTCAATAAGGTGGGATTTCAACTAATCTCCACCCGCTATTCTAAGTCAGTTACAAGGAGTCTTCCTCCAATTGTTGGGACCAAGTGGTGGTCTGACAAGGTAGTCCTTGGGGAACTCTTCTTTTATATGAGTTTTACTTTTCTATCGAACTGCTGGCTCACCCACCTATTTCTCTCTCCAACTGACACTAGTGAGACAAGGGGGTGTCAATGGTCGGCTCACCCATTTTTAAAGTATAAATGCCCTTTCACAGCCTCCTTTTCCTCCTCTCATCATTGATCTCCCTCTCCTCTCAATCATTTAACAAAAAACAATTTTGAAGGGACACATCAAGTGCTTAGAACTGTAGGAAAACTGTTCTTGGAAGACTGCGACAGGGATTTCACCAAGTTTCTAGCCAACAATAGAACCCAGTGTGTAAATCCCTGAGTTTCATAGAATTTTTCAAAAAAGCACTTCCACAGATTTAAAATATAAAGCTTATGCCTCAATACAAAATTTCCAGGCATTTATTTGTACGAGTTCCAGACAGTGTCAAGCTGGAAACAAAAAGCTCAGAAAGAAATTCAATAACCAAAAAATATGATCATTTATTTGTAATTAAGCATATGCTATTTTCCGAGAGGTTTGTCCCATATTGAAAAATACAAAGATAGTACCTCTTGAATTCTCCATAAATAGGGTTTGGTCTTTTATTTTCCACCACCAACCCTCTCTTGCCTGCTTAGAGAGGATGAACAGAAGGAACTCTTCTATTAAGGTAGAAAACCACACCATCTTGATTCCTAATTTAGTTAGTCTGTAGAAGAGTAATTTAACTTAACTATAATTAGCTTAGTTCAATAAATTTCATGAAGGGAAGGCTATGCCATTTAATTTCTAAAAATACATAAAAATGATTTATCTCAAAGTTGAATCTTAATTAGAGAATTAAAAATTCGTCACTTGTAAATAAAAATCATGCATTTACAAATTTATAATGATGATTATAAATTATGGCTTGTAGACTGTCACTCAAAGTAGAATTATGATAGGTCGAAAGTGTCTGGTCTCGAGTATACTATAGCTATTTATGAATACCACCTCTACCTGTTTCACACATTTATGCAGGATCGGCTGATTCGAATTCGGATTGACACCTGCCAATTTGAACTGGCGGGGGGGAGATCCCAGAAGAAACGACCGCAGGGATCAGGATAAACTTGCAAGATCAGCCTGTATTGCTGATTCTGAACCAATCAGACCAATCGGATCGGCTGATTCCCACAGATCCAATGGGAATCAGCGGAGATGAAGATGGAGGACAGCTGGCAGCTGCCCCCAACTCCTGTATCCTCCCCTGTGCCAATTAACAGGTCTCAATGTTCTCTTAACTTCTTTACCACCCAAAACGAGCAAGGAAGATGGAGTAGTGGAGGGTGACACGGGATGGCACACTGAGAAACACAAGCCGTAGCATGGATCAGCCATATTGGCTAGTGATTCTGGCAGATTGGGTGAGTCTATCCTGAACCAGATTGGGATGAACCCAACGATTACTGGAGGAATCCTGATATGGAAGCATAAATTTTAAAAAATTTAAAAAACTCCTAATCCGATGCTGATTCAGGCTGATTTGGCCTGATTCTTTTTATAAAAAATCTAAAAAAAATTCAGGAGTCCAATTCCGAATTTCGATTCTAACCCAATTCTGGCTGACTCTGCCGGGATTTTATCTCAGATCACCTCTCTAGGTGAAAATCAGATAGCCATAGGCCAATCTGATCCAAGAATCGGCCAATCTTGATCCGGATTAGCCAATTCTGGAATCTATGGATGGACCCAGTCCGATCCAGCAGCCAATCCCTGGAAATCCTTGCTTTTAAGAGGTCTAGACTAATCTCCAAAGTACACAAGATCAATTGATGGATAAGAGGTCTAACATAGATATAGCTAAGCAAGATGCATAGAAGTATCACTTGATCTCAAGTGTACCCTTGACTAAGATCAAGACAAAATAGTAAATTCCATGTTGCAGTTTTTAAATTTGATCATCTGGTGTGTCTAGTAACCTGTTGGCACCTAAAATTTACAAAAAAAAAAAGAAGAAGAAGAGAAAAAGGGAAGAAGGAAAAAGAGGTGATTTTAATGAGCAGTCGGAGTACAATTGGCCTAATTAAATCCCCCACCTTCAATCCTCGGCCAGAGCCTCATGGTTGGAGCTAATTATAAGTTTAATTTATTGGTTAAAATGGGTTAGGCCACGTAACCCATTTTTCATAAGCTCATTGGATTTGGGTTTGTTTTCCACTTAAGAGGCCCATGGCAGGTCGCTGGCCCGTTTTAATCCAGCCTTAGAGGAGGACATTTCAAAAGGAAATGGAAAGTGAGAAAAATCTCACGCTCGGCAGTTCCGCACAAGGCAAGGCAGCCAAGGAAACTGATGTCGTGCAGGTTGTCATCAAAAGAGACAGTCTTCCATGCGGACTCTCCCACGGTGGACTTCCTCATACGGTTCCTCCGGAGCCGCAAACAAAAGGGGATATGATCCCGGATATCACGGACCCCTCCGAGTCCATCTCAAAGCCGGATTTGCCCTGTGCGGCAGGTCTCCCAACAAATGAAGGAAAGTCCAGAGCCTATAAGAACCCCCTGGGAGAGAGCAATCGACGGAAAAAGGAGGGAGGAAGAAGAGAGAAGACAGAGAGAGAGCGAGAGACTCCCCCGAAAGCAAGAAGCTACCCCCGTTGCCGGAGCACCCTCCGGAAGAAGCAGTCGTCGCCGGAGCACCCTCCAGAAGAAGCCATCGCCGCCGGAGCACCCTCCGGATGCTGCCTTCTCCAGACGCTGCCGTCACCGTCCGAGGCATTCGACCGCAAGAGGAGTCCCGTCGGAGGAGCCCGGAGCACCCTGGCCCTTCCTCCGCTGCCGTTGGAGAAGCCCGGAGCCTCTGCCTTCAACCGCTGCCGCCGGAGAGCCCCGCCGCTGCCGTCGTCTGGTCGGGGGGAGAGAGGGGCCGCCGGTTTATTTTTTTTTGCAACTTTGGTCCACGTCGGATATGCAGAGGAGAGGAGAGCTGCGGCCGCGCGCGCCTGAGGGCTGCAGCGCAGTTGACCATCGGGTCAACATGGGGTGGAGCCCACCTCTTAAGAGGGTTTAAAAAAAAAAGAAAGAGGCACCCGCTGGACCAGCCAGCAGGCGCCAGAAGAAGGAGGAGATGGGCCGGCCCATTAACTTGAGGCCTGCGGACAGCATAAAAAAAAAGGGGAGAGCTCTCTTTTAAAATACACCATCAAATGAAAATCTAAATAAAATTCATTAACTAATTAAACAAACCGATGGCAAGCATCTAGCCGGCTAAAAACCCGCCACATAGTCTCGGCATAACTTAAAAGAATCAAAACAAATGGGAAAGCAATAGGCCGGCTTCAAGCACGCCTCTTGACCCATAATTCAAAAAATCAAAATAAAAAAAACAATGAACATAAATTTAAATAAAAATCCACTAAGTTAATTTCACAAACCGAGACAAGCATCTGGCCGGCTAAAAACCCGCCACATGGTCTTGGCTAAACTTAAAAGAATTTGTGGGTTGGTTGCAAACCTTCCCCTTAACTTTTTAAGGTGGACATACAAAGGTCTGTCTTAAAGACCCCAATGTCTTACCATGCCCCAAGAGGGAGTTACTTACCCATTATGCCATGGGAAGGCTGTGCATGATCAACATGCCGATATGCCAAACTATGAGCTAATGAGGTTCATCAATCATGAGATTAGTCCCCACAAGCTTATAAAAAGCCGGGTGTGCTCAATCTCAAATCAGTGAGTTGATTGCCCACAAGCTCATCAAAAGCCGGGTGTAGCCAATCTCAAAGCAGTGGGGGATGCCCATAAGTCTGTCAAGACCGGGTTCATGCCGCCCATGAAATGACAAGTTCATCAAGAACTCAAGAGACCGGATTGTTAGTCATGATTGTAAATCATGTCTCATGTTGAGAGAAAATAAATGAAAATTTATGTTCGGTGCACATGTTTATGTTACAAGGAGAAAACAATCCTTGCCGGGATGAATAAATGCAAGCACATTAAAAAATTGAACTTAAATCTGAAATTTTAATAAGAACACAAGACATTTAAAAAAATCTGAAAATCATGCTAAGGACCTGCCTGGCTCAAATCAGAACCGGAAAACTGAATTTTCTGGAATCTGAAGTCACATCTAAAATCCAGAGATTAAAAATCTGAACTTAACCCATCTAAAAATCTGAAATTTGGAGATGGGAGGTGCAGAATCCGCAGCAGAATCTAAAATCTGCAGGGAATCTGGACTGAAAAATCTGTAATTAAAAATCCTGAAAGTTAAAAATCTGAAAATCTGTTTTGGTGCAGAAACCCCCTTAAGAAAACCTGCAATTTGAAAAGATGCAGAATCTGCAGGAAGTCTGGAATTTGGAGAAATCAAAATTTGAACTTTGCATTTAAAACAAGGAGCCGAGGGCTGTAAAATGTGCAGAATGTAAAATCCAAAATTTGAAATCTGAAATCTGAGGTCTGTAATTGGAAGAAATCTGAAGGTCTAGAGCACATAAACCTGCAGCCGAAAATCAGAGTTGTGCAATGTGCAGAATCTGTAGGAAGCCTGAAATTCAGATTAGGTCCGAAATGGGAGAGAGCAGAATCTGAGCTTAAAAATCTGAAAACCTGGGAGGCACTTAACTCTTAAAATCTAAAACCTGCAAATCTGAAATCTAAAATCTAAAACCTGCAAGTCTGAAATCTAAAAGAAATCTGAGTGCGGAATCTGAAACTCTTTAAAATCTGAAGCCTGCCGAACCCAAAATCTGAAACACAACTTGACTCTAAAATCTGAAAAACAAAAATGTGAAATCTACCAACCTGCAGAACCCAGAAACAGAAATCAGAAGTCAAAACATCCATTGAAAATCAAACTCCACCCAGTTCTGAACTCAATTAGAATTCTGTAACTAGGCCTTAATCAAACTGAATCTTATCCAATTCGGTCATCTTTGAGTCAGGCAATTCATGAATTATGAAATGGGTTAACTTCAAACTTAATTAAAACATAAGCCAACAATGCTAAATCAAATCCAATCCTGGTACCATACATCTAAACTGAATTTTTCTCCAAACCGGGTAAGACCCAAACATTAATAAAAAGATGCTCAAGTAAATCAGAAATCTGTAAGTTTCAAAAAAATCCGAAGATCCCAATTAAACTCCCAGACCAGAAAGATCAACAAATTTTAATTCATTAAATCTTAACACAGAACATTGAACCAAAATTGAGAACAAATCTGTTAACAGAAATTCCAAGTTTAGGCAATCCGTCAAGCACCAATTTTAACTAAACAAATTCAAATGAATTCTAATAAAATTAAATCAAACAATCAACCTGAATCAACTCCCAAATAAATCCAACTCAAACTTAATAAAAAATCCAAATTGATCAAACAAGCCAAAATTTAAATTCCAAACAAATTCATCCCAAACAAACTTAAACCAATTAATCAACTCAAATTAAATCAAATTCAAACCAAATTAAAACTCACACATCAAATCCAAATTTCAACCAATAAAACAAACTCAAATTCAAACTAAAATCAAATCAATTCAATCTAATTCAACCAAACACATCTCTCAAATTAAATTCAAACAAAATCAATTTCAAATAAATTCAACTCCAATCAAACTAAATTTAAATAAATCAACCCCAAACCAAAAGCAATTAACAAATTAAATTCAACTCAAACTAAATTCAAACCAATTCAAAATTAATCAAACCAAAAAAATTCAAATCAATTCAATTCAACTTAAATTCAAATTAAACTCAAAACAAATTAAGTGCTTGCATTCCACTGATTTCATGGGGCTGTTTTCTCCTATGTGTGAATGTTTATTGTGGATACATGTTTTCTATTTCAATGGAATGCTATGACGTTTAATCAAGGGTATTCGAGTTATCTCGATGTAATTAACGTCGGATCCTCGCACCATCCGACGGGGAGAGGTCAAAACAAATTTCAAAGAACCTAACAACCTCAACATATAATTTCGACCCTAGTTAATACTTTTATGGAATACCATCTATTTTCCTAAGAAGTCAATACTAAGGTCTAATCAAATCTAATTCAAATTCACATGGAAAATGAATTTCCAAAACAAAAGAAAAAATCTTTTGAGATTTTGAGGTTACATCATAACCCAAGGGATAAATCACATGCAGGTGTTAAGGTTCACTGTGAGCCATAAATTAAGACTGCCAATTACTAATTAGCTTTGCCGCTATGAAGACAATTACTGACCACAAGAACAAAATGGACAGCAAAACAAGCAAAAAATAAGGACTAGTTGATTGATAACTACTTATGATGAATAGTGACTATATTTCATGAAACATGCCATATTGGTTATCAGTGTTCTTAAGAAAGTCAGTGAAGATTTCTAAAAATAAAATATAAAACTTTTCTTACAATTAGTAACTCAATGGTAAAAATTATGATTCAACTATGATTAAGAACTTTTTATCCTCCTTGAATATTAATGCAATGGTCTTCTGACGTTTCAAAAAAGACTATGATTAAGAAAAGAATAGGTAACAATTAATGAAGATGATGATGACTGCGATTCATATGCCCATAACAGCCAGAATATTCAACCTTGGCTTGTGGTTACATTAAGGAAGTACTGCAATTATGTGGTCTTATCGGTGAATTTTTGTCTACCTCAGATGTTGTTTGTTTTCTGCTTCTTGTAGGCCCAGTCTGACCTATTTTTCTCTATTGTCGTTTGTCTTTCCTTGAGTGCATTTTCAGCCTATCACCTGGATAGACTTTGGCCATGCCCTTTCATTTCATTAGTAACATAGTGGCCTGTTGTCCTGGGTCACTTTAAAGAAGGAAAAAAGAAGAATGACTCATGATCTGGGAAATTAAATGAATTATGATGTAATTTATGGAAGATAAAAATGGTGAAAAATGGAAAATAGCATAGAAATTAATGGAGGTCATGAATTAAAGGAAGAAGAGTAGGACTTTCCTTCTAGCCGTTAATAGACTCATTCCTTCTTTAAAACATCAAGGAAAAAGCTAAACCAGTGATTTGCTAGAAGCAGAATTAGAGATAGTTTAATTTGTTTTTGGTAACTATTTAAAGTCTTTTTAATCAAGTTTATACTTGTAGTTCAATCATATTTGTTATGGAGCATGTAATAGCAATGCCGTATTATGAATGAACAGATTTAAATACTAAGAACCTTGGTTCTAACCACATGTTTACTTGATCTTATGCATACATCTGATTCGGTTCCTTTAATCATCTGCATCTTCGGACTTGTATATCTAAGATATCAAAAAATCATGGATTGTTAGATAAAGGACTTAAAAATACTCTTATCTATCAGACAGGCCTTTAAGAAGAGCTGGGGTCTGTCACCAGGATCATACATTCTCTTTGGCATTGCAAGCAATGGAGAGGTACAAGAGGAAATAAAGCCAGTGTTTGAGGCTGCAGCAACTGGGGTATTTTTTGAAGATTCCCGAGAGGGGTTCAAATGATCTTTTACAGCCACAAGGTGGGTACTCACATGCTGCAGCCATCACCTCACCTTTTCAACAGAATCACAAGGCATAATATTGATCTATTAGAAGTTTCTATCAGCAGGTTGTGGCTTGAAGGGGCATCTCATGATTACCAGAATCTTAGGACTTTCCCTTCATCAACCAGAGTACCAGGCCCTCTAAAGGGCATAGATGCTGCACCATCCTTTGGATTCTCCAGTCATTATGTAAACAGATTTTTTATTAATTATTACTAGACAGGAGGGCATTGCTAGTCACTGCCAGCAGCCGACTTGATGTCACCCTATAAGGAGCGCAAGACAGCATGGGTATAGATGTAGCACCAACCAAGACTTTTCCTGCCACCACGTTTTTAATATGGGACAGGTGGACCATGCTGTTATATGATGTGAACTTCATTTTAACTAAATTACATTGTAAGCTGATTAGCTCCAACACAGAACAACGTTTCAAAGTGTTTATCAACTAATTTGAATACTGCTAGTTTCTCCATCTTCTTGGAAAGATTACAAAACTGTTGAAAGATATCAGACAACAAATGTAAGGTCCAAGTTCAAAACACAACTAATATGAACCATGACGAGGTTCCAACAAAAGATTCACAGCAATATGGTATAAGACAATGTACATAATGGTATAGAGAACAATACCAACTTTTCAGAGGAGCAGTTGATTCCATCAAACGGTTCTGTAAGCAAAAACAGTCAATTATTTCCTAATTTATATGCAAGAGATTACAGCTTAATCAAGTGTGTGAGAAAAAGCTACACAAAAGATAAGCAGAAAGACAAACAAATCAAGCTTGAAAAAAAGGGAATGGCTAACCAAAAAGATAATTAATTTCTGGAGATGGTGACCACCAAGGACGTGACTGCAGATCTTCATTGAATGTCAAGGATTTGTATCTCTCTTCATTAGATAATCGAACCAAGTTAACGCCAAAGTTATAATCTTCAAGAATACTCTGTCAAAAAAAAGAACATGTATCTCAAATCAAGTACATGATAAGATTGTACCAAGAAGAGAATTTTTATATAAATTTATATAAAGTGTCACCTCTGCTTCTTCAAAATTATCAGCTCCACACTTAAGCTGCAGAACAGACGTTTCAACTTTTGCCATCAAATACTGAAATGAGTTGTGTAACCGCTCTTTGAAGAGAACAAACTCAACTGCCTAAAATAAATACGTTGATCATATGAACAAAACCAATCTAGTTATATGTGCCAGAAAAGTTAAATTAAGCTAAAAATGTCTGATAACTTGCAGTTCCTAAGGTGAATGCATCAAACATGTCCATTTTTGAACTCAGTAAGCCAATCAGAGGCTAGTCTTCCAAGCAGATTGGCTTTGTGGGAGAGAGGGTGATTGCTGTGGACACTGCTAGTCTAGAGCCAACGTAAGTTTTACCTATAGGTTCAAAGACTTCGATAACAACCTATGACCATGAGACAACAAAAAATTTACAAGGACATGAGGTTTGCAGAAGATATCTTCTTATGAACTTGATATATTATGAACTTGGATGCACTAATAATATCAAGATCATCTACCTTCCCATTAGCATTTCAATGTAAAGAAATGGAGAGAAGCCCCCCAAGGACACTTAGAGTTGGATCCCAGGTGCAATTTTGAGCTGAAAATAAATGGTGCCATTACAAGCAATCAATTGCCATGTGTCCATTTGGATAATTGCACTAGCTTTTTTGACATACAAATGCCTTTTTTGTCTTTAGAGCAGCTAGCTCTAGTTAGAGAAGATCACTATCAGTATCAACCAAGAATAGTTGATTAATTTTTGAATAATAGCAGTGAGAAAAGATATCTAGTAATAAAACACATTACTTTTGTATAATTACGGTGACGGTACGCAACAAAAGTCAGATCAGCAGCCTCCCTCATATAGTCATCCATGAACTTGACATACTCTCGCATCAGATCACCAGCATTTGACCAAAGAGGGGACTTCAACAGCTGTGGTAATATGTGGTGGGAAACTGTCTCCAATAGGATATTCTTTATCTCTAAAGTCCCATACCTATACGAGAAAAAAACATAAATAAAAATGGCAATCACATGCTATGCAAGCTGCAAATCTAAAAGTTATGATTGCCCAAGCCATCCAATCACAGGAGATTATTCTCACCATTCATATGCCACTGGAAGTGCTCCCAAGTAAGAGTAGAGGTGCACCAAAAGGATTTTGTACTGCCAAACATGCCTGTTGAAAAAAAAAACGTGCATGGATAACGTAGAGAAATCTGCAATATTTCAATCTTGAAGGCAAAGAAGAAAGATTGTCACCCAGCACACACTCATAAATGACCAATGAAATACACAGCGGATGGCATCCTATTTCTGATACGGACGGAGAACTCATGAAAGACTTTAAACTGCTGGAGTTTATCAAATAAATTATCCTAAATGTCCGTCAAGGCATCTTGAGCAAATGCAGGGAGCATCCATTGTAAAAGAGTGCAGCATTACTTATGACAATTATAATTATGCCCTTCATTAGCCCCATTTTAGTACTGAAAAATAATTTCATAAAATGAATTAGAAATATGTTTATTTTAAATATAAGGGTCGTTTGCATAGCTATCCTTATGGCTAAGCATAATTCTAAATATGCCCAATATTCTCAAAATTCTTTAAAAAGTCCCTGAAATCTTGTTTGGTTCAAAATTAGTCCAACCATCAATAGATATTGATGCTCCTAGACAACTCAAACCCTGATTTGCCAAAAACAAACCCTAAACCCCATGAATATCCAGCTCTCACTGCAGCCACTCCGCCACCGCTCTCCTCCTACCTTCGGTCATTGGCAAATGACCCTGTCTGAAGCTACCCTTTCCCTGATCTCACTCCCCATGCACCTCATCCCACAAACATGGATTGCAAAATCGGCCAATTCCCAGATCGGATTGACCCCCAGCGATCTGAATTTTGCCTAGAGGGCCGATCCGAGACAGATTCTCCAAGGAAACGACATGAATCAGCCAAAGATCATCAATCTGATTAGAATCGGCTGATCCATTCGATTCTGCCAGGAGACCCATAAGTTATCAGGTCTCCCGAACTTGAGCTTGATTCTGATCCGATTTCCCACCTCCCCATCTGCAATCCCCCCCTTCGGACGCTCTCTCCCCCCAATTCTAGGGCACCAGTGACCCCTCCAGCAAAACCCTCACCCTAGAGTCTCCTCCCCCAAAGGGGCACCCATTCCCAGCTCCCTTGCGCTTGTATGGAACCCCTACTGCGGAGGGATATCTCTGCTGTGCTAGAACCTTAACCCCCTCCCCTTGTGCGGAAACCCCCAAGTGCCCCTTTTTTGCACCCCGAGGTAACACCCCTTATGGGTGGGTGCCCAGTGCCCCCCTCCCCCTCTAGACTTCACCCATGTGGAGGATTTGTCTCCCTTGATTTTAATTTACCTTCGGAGTCAAAAATAATAGTTGAGATTAATTAAAAAAATGTGTTTTTGTGTGTAGGAAAATGTTGGACCAGGAGCATGTTGCCTCTCATGATATTGGGTGGTAGCATGGATTTCTTTTGAATGTCGATAAGAAACAAGTTTAACATAAATGGTGTGAGAAACAAATGAATGGATGTGGTTTTTGCCTCAACAATACATTGGTGATATTAATGAGAATGTGAAACAATATGATAACGTATCTACAGAGTTGCAATAAGAAATGAGGGCTCGGACGAAGAGACACTAGTCTAATGTATGACACCAGTAAAAAGGGTAAAGGAAAAATTCTAGTTGAGAGTGATGGATCAAGTTTGGATGATCAAGAGGAGGCACAAGTCAAGGAAACAATGCACAATAGAAAATTTTCAACCTGTGAACATGAAGAGAGAAAGAGGATAGTAGGAGAATATAGGGTTGCTAGACATGCAGATGGGAAATACTTGTCCTACACCTCACTCAACTAGGGATAGTGAGTCTGTTAATCAATTAATTTGACCTAAAACACATTCGTGTTTAAGCGGCAAAATAACAATCAAAGGATGATAAAACATGTCTTAGAAGAAGTTAAGACAACGAATTTGACCGCAAAGGAAATGGTCAAATACATTTATAAATAGTTTTTGCATTCAAGTAGATCAATGCTTAACTTCTTTTTTATTTGTCTTGAAGAATTTTGAGTAGATATTAACATTATGTTTTAATTTATCTTAATGTAGGTGCTCCTAGCACATGCAGTCACTAGTCCATATTTTTAGACAATGGTCGATGGTATTAGAGAGGCTGGATTATGATTAAAGTCACGACATCCAAATACATTTGAGGGTGGATTGGACATAGATGTTGACAGATTGTCCACATAAATAGATAGATTTTGTATGGTTTAAAAGGAAAGGACTTGCACTGTAATATGCGATAGATGGTCATGAATAACGAAGAGAAACATGATAAACTTTATTATTTATTATTCTGAGGGCACCACATTTTTGAAAAGTGTTAAAGCATTTGACCTTATAAAGAATGCATACTATCTTTTTTCAATTATGTACGCTGTTGTAGAGAAAATTGATGATAAAACATCGTTTAGTTTATGATTGACAATGAGCCTTCATACGAGGTTGAAGCCAAGAAATTGATGGACTCTAGAAGACACCTTATGTAGCATATTCAATCAACGTGATGTTGGAGACATTGGAAAGGAACCATCTGTTAGCATGTGTGTGAACCTCTTTTTTCTGCATCTGTTCTTTAGAAAGAAAGACATCTCCGGACTTTTCTAGGAAAATATGTGATATCCTAAAAATACTAGGTAGTCCGGTGATAGTTTTAAAAATATTAGAACCGAGGTTCGGGTTCTTTGAAAATTTCATTTTTGACCCTTCTCCGCCGGATGGTGCGAGTACCCGGCATTAACTTACATCGAGCAACGGCTCGAATGCCTTTGATTAACCGTCGCGGCAACCTGTTTTTGGAGACATGCACATCCACAAAAAGTAAAGAACACAAAAGGGCAGCAGCCTTTTGGGTCCGATGGGATGCAAATCGATTTGTTCAGGTTGATTTTGTTTGTTGGTTGATTTTTGGGTTGACTTGAAAGTCGGTTTTGAGTTTTGGAGTTTGAATCAATTTGTTTGATTGATTTGTTGTTTGGTTTTTTGATTTGTTTTGGATTGAATTTGGTTGATTCAAGTTGTTTTGGCTTGAATCTGTTTTGGTTTTGATTAAGCATGTTTGGATTTGGTTTTCTGATTTTTCTAATTTCTGAATTTTCTGTTTTTTTTGAGTTGATTTTGACCCATTTTGGATGTTTGAAATGTGCTTATTTAGTTTCTTTGGGGTTAAGCACTTAATTGTTCATTTAAGTGAAGTTCGGTGGATTTTACGTGAATTTTCAGATTGCTAAAACCAGATTTTTGAAGTCAGTTAGAATTTGTTTTGATAGATTGTTCAAATCTGATTTTTTTTGGTTGCAGATTTTAATTGAAACCTGGTTTTTTGTGATTGACAGATTTTTTTTTGAATCTGAATTTTATCTGTTTTGGATTCGGTCAAAATCTGATTTTTTGGCAGGTTATCTGATTTCTTTTTATGTTGACAGATTTAGTTGAAATCTGATTTTGTTTTAGCAGATTTTGTTTGAAATCTGATTTCAGTTTGATTTTGTTTCAAAACCGGTTCAATCTTGTTGAAAATCGGTTGTTTGTTGAACCGGAATAAGTTGAATTTCAGATTTTGTTTAGTTCTGATTTTATGACTTTCAGATTTGATTTTCTGTTTTGGCAGATTTTTTTGTTTGAATTTCCAGATTTATCTTGAAATGGTTTTAATTTAGTTTTGGCGGTTTGCATCGCCTCCGACCCATCGGGTCACTTTGAATGCCCGGTTTCATGCATCAATATGAACATCAAAGTTTCGTTTCATTGAAAGATGGGGTGAAGTACATCGGTGTACAATGTGATTGATCCTTCCCCCAACATAGGTTTATCTTCACTACTTTGGAAAAATTTTGGCATTATGACGACATGCCGGCTATTTTTCCAACTTAGTGAAAATTTACCCATCCAAAATAGCCAGCCTTAGCTTAGCCATATTGGGGGAAGGATCGACGGCTACGGGATTCATGCCCGCGCCCCCGTCCGGGTCGCCAGCTACGGGATGCATGCCCGCGCCTCCGCCCAAGGTGGAGTTCCCCGCTAGGGGTGAATCTCCTTAATTTAATGTAGCTTTCGCATTTCTGATTTTTTTATTTGTTAATTTTCTGAAGGCCACTTCGGGCCGGTCCATTCCTTCGGCGTTCAAAGCCGGGCTTCAATTTTTTGCTTGAGTTTGGGAGGACATCTTCTAGGAGAGAAAGCCGGACCCGTGAAAGGGCCGTTGAGGTTCATCCCTCACTTGATGTGTTGAGGGGAGAACCGGACCCGTGAAAGGGCCGTTGAGGTTCATCCCTCCCTTGGTGAATTGAGGGGAGAACCGGACCCGTGAAAGGGCCGTTGAGTTTCATCCCTCGCTTGATGTGTTGAGGGGAGAACCGGACCCGTGAAAGGGCCGTTGAGGTTCATCCCTCACTTTGCCGGTACAAGCCACGAGGGGGCTGCTGCAACCTCTTCTTCTATTTTCTACTGCAAGGGAACTGCTGTAGGGCTCCTTGGGGAGCGGATTGGACCCGTGAAAGGGCCATTGGGTTGGGCCTTGATGGGGCTGGAATTTGGCTGCAAGGGTGCTGGAAATGGGCTGTTTTGAAGGTCTGGGTTGAGGGCCAGACGTGGGCTGAGGATGGACCTAAATAAAGGCCAGAAAATGGGCCGGTTATGGGCCTGTTTGTGTTTTTTTTTTGGGTTGACAGATGGGCCGACAGGTGGGCTAGGCATGGGCTATCTGGTGGCTTGTCTTGGGCCTAGGCAAAGAGGTGTTTTGGGTACCTGCAGATGGGCCGACAGGTGGCTGGACCCGAGCTGAATAAGGGGGTTGTTCCAGGCCTGCCAGGGGGTTGAGTAGAGGAAAAAAAAGAAAATACGGAGGGAGGTGCCCTTATAGGGCTACATATCTATATGATATCTTACCCACGTATTCTTCTTCTTCTCCTTCCCTTCTTCTCTTCTTCTCTTCTGGCCGCAGACCAGCTCCGGCAGCAGGTGCAGGCGCAGGACAGCAAGTGGCAGCAGCAGCAGCAAGAGCAGGAGCAGGGCGCAAGGCAGCAAGGGGCAGGGTGCAGTCCAGCAGCCTGGCGGCGTCTCCAGCAGCCTCCTCTCATGCTGGTGCGCCCCCCTCTTCTTATAGGGGCTGGAGGGGAGGTGAAGAGCCAGCAGGTGGCTTGTACGCAGGCCTCTTGGGCCTCCCCCATGCAGTTATTGCATTGAATGGACTTTATTGATTGGCTGCCTCTTCATCTTCCCCCTCTCTTGAACTGACCGTTGGGCTGGGCTGAGGTGGCAGCATGGTGCGGCTAGACATGCTGAGGTGGCAGGTGGCCTGTTCACACTAGGCCACAGGTGGTCTGCAGGTTTGGGCCTGCTGGTGGCTGCGGCCCAACCTCCTCTATGGGCTGTGTGCAAGGCCTGTACATGGGCCAGATTTGTCTAATAACAGGCCACCCAACCAGGGCCCAATTGGGGTGTTCAATTGGCCTTAATTTAACTGAGTCATGGGCCACTTTCTCCTGCTTCAAGTCTGGCCGTTGCTGGCCCATTTGTCTTCTCCCCTTTTCTTTTGAAAAAAATGTACGCCAACAGCATGCTATTCAATCAAAGCACAATTGATAACTTTCATTCATGGTCACCCTCAATTGCTCAATATCATGAAACACACTAATGTAAGACCTAGTTCAACAAGATTTGTCACACATTGTATCACATTGGAGAGTTTACGCAAGCATGAGCAAGCATTGATTAGATTTATTAATGCTTTGGAGGACATCGATTACCTGACTGAGCTAGGTACAAGCAAACATGATCAATTTGAGATCCTAGCTAAAATAGAGCATTATATTATGCATACTCATTAATGAGAGAGCTTAGAACTATTTGTCCATCATAGAACCCCTCGTGTAAGTGTTAATGTTAGTAGATTCTAACAAAATTGCCTGTGATACTTGTAGGATGCAATGGACAAAGCTAAGATGAAGATAAAAAAAATTAAAAAGATTATAAGAAATGGTGGAGAATTATATTTCAGAGATGGGAAAAGATATTTCACCACAATGTTCAAGCAACATGTATTTGCCAATGTTTATATTTCATTTATTTGTTATATCCTTAACTTAATTGTTTGAATCTATTAACACATGATATTTCTTAAACACAATCATGCAACATGATGGGCAAGGATGCAATGACGATAAGGTTATGTGTGGTACATTGTCAGTTATACAATGTCTAGCTAGCACTTAGTAAGACAGAATAGAAGCTGAGTTATAAATAAAGAGAGAGAGTTGGACAATGATTCTTCATTTTGTATTCGTTTAATAGTTATTTGAATTTCATCTCAGCTTTCAAATGCAATTATATAATATGAGAATTGATGTTTACTTAGAGACAAAAGATATTCATATGACAAGGTTCATGCGACAAAAAGTCACATTTATATAGTGTCACACTCTTGCAACTGAGTGATGGATATAGGTCCACAGTAGATGTGGCTGGAATTCACTTGTAGCAATTGCTATTTACATATTAAGTCAAAGAACCAAATTATCACAGTGCAAAAAAAATTATAACACATTCAACCTTATACACAAATAATGAATAGACTGAAAAGTGATAAATTTGATAAGTTGTTGTTTTGCTAGTATAATATGCGATTGAGAAATAAAAGTACTAAGGAGAGAGGAAGAATAGTAAAAGAACGATTTGCAAGAGTTGTATGTGGAATATATCAAGAAAGAGTAGATGTGGGAGCACAAGAATCCACTCCCATTAATGTTAACTTGGAGAACTTTCTTCGAGAACATCCGCTTGCAGCATAGATAGAAGACAAAGACGTTGCACTATGTCCAAAGTTTGACCCGAATGATTGTGAATAGACCAAAGGTGACAAGGTACATGATGAATATGATAGCATGCAAGAAAAAACACGACCTCTAGCTCCAAATCCACCTCCAGCTCCTACTCAAAATCTTCACAAAAGACAAGAAAATTTGCTAGATTTAAACATTTAAAGAAGGTCTATCAACAAAGTATTGGAGGTAATTCACAAGAAGAAAAAAATGAGAAAGAAAATGAAGTTAGAAATTCAAAGAAAATATATGAGTCTAACAAATAGTACATAAGCACAATCTTCAAATGACAATGAAGAAAAGTTTATTCCATCAACTCAACATGTGGGATAGAGATCAGGTGCAGGTGAAGGTGTGGGTGGAGATTCAAGTAGAGGTGGAGGTTAAGACTTAAGACACAACTGCATGTACAAGTGGAACAAGCTAGGGACAATTGAGTTTTTTTTTATGAGCATACAGCACAATGTTATTTTGATGAAAACTTGTAACCACATGTTCTTTCCATGGCTCTAGCTTTAAATGGGGTGTGTGATTTTAATGAGATTGTTGAATCATTATTTTCATATGAATATGGGACAATTCTGAGTTCCCATTCCCAGTGGGCTTCAAAAAAATTCAAAGAATGAAGAGTATCATGATATGTTTCATGGATATTGGTGACAATAAGGTATCGTTTGTATTACATTTTATTTGTACTGTGTACATTATTAAAATGACTCATCAATGTTCACCTATTTATCTATTCAACACCTCAAAATGATATGGTTCTATGTATTGTGGTTACATGATAGGTTTTTATATTTAATAATTTTTTACAAACTTTCCTTTTTATTTTTTACGATTTATTTGTATTTATTATAATGAAAAAAATCGATCCAAACTGATTTTGGATCAGAAATCCTCCCAGAAGATTGGCCGATCTTATCCCAATCCGTATCGGATTGAGACCCCCGATTTGGATCCTGATTCTAATTGGAGATTCATGCCCACAAGTGACCCTCCCTCACCACCAAGGTAAGGGTGTGCTGCTCAAAGACATCATGTGGGGAGGCAGCAACACGGCTTGCAATCGGTGGAAGGGGGGATGTGACTGCTGCAAAAGGGGTGGCAGCAACAGTTGGGCAGGGGTGGTAGTGGAAGGAGGGATGTGGCAGTGAGGGCATTTGGTAGAGGGAGAATAAGATCTACATGATAGATAAGAGAGAGGTAATAGAAAGGATAGATGTGAAAGAGATGGGACTACGTAAGGGAGTTTTTTTTGTCATTTAAATAGTTTAACTTTAAAACTAACCACAGGTATCGTGGAAATGAATCAGAGATTTTAGATTCAAGTATTTTGAGACATGGACATATTCGAGATTAAGGTAACTTATACGGATTGATATGTAACAAATCATAAAAAAATAATTTCCTAATATTACCGAGTGCAATACCTCAACTTTTACCTTAGCACCTTACCCAACAATGTTTGACAGCTTTGATAAAGATACACTTCTAGAGTGAACTATCACCGCCATCATCAATTTGGAACTGGCATACGAATATGTGGATGAAACTTCCAACCACTACAATTACCTATAGCCTTATAATCAGCATGTAAATTTTATGCTGTTGCTTATTGATAATCAAGAAAACAACATGAGGACGGCCAGTTTTTTTTTCACTCGTCCTTCTACATGTCTATTATCATCACACGTCTGAAATAACATTCTACATTTAGAGCAAAATTGAAGGACTAAAAATCAAAAAGTGGAGGTCAAAATATTAGGCCTGTCAAAGCTTGCCATGGGAAAAGAAACATATGATGATTTTCTATGTAAAATGAATGCACCACATTATTTCATGAAGCGTAAATAAATGGAAACATACAGGTACACCCCTCTTTCCAACCACCTCTACAAAGTATCATGGAACAAAAGTTACAATTATATTTAGCCCACTAGAATGCCCTAGAGGTAATAGCCAAAAACCGGCAATGCACTGGCCTGCAGAGATAATCATGGGACAGATATAAATTGAAGATACCTTGAAGCTTAGAAATCAAAATTGCAACATGTGAGTATCAACAAGGCTTAAAATTTAAGGCCATTCCAAGCAAATCAAGAAAACTCCTATCATATAAGGCAAAATTAAAAGCAGCCCTTGGTTCAGCCACGCTGATTGTTGAAAAACAGCTGGAATCCACCCAACCATGGCCAATAGACTTCAAATCGACTGGAGCAGCCAGGTCTTTCTCCAGTCTGATAACAGCCAATCCCAGATAACCTGTGTCCCATCTCAGGCCAGCAAAACTGACTTAGCTGGATGAACAATCCCAAGTAAGATTGGCCATCTCAGAAGAGTCCAGAAGGAATCATCTATTGCCTGGAACTGGAAGAATTCAATGAATCAGGACCAACTCTGATTCTGTATCTGTACAAACTTGTGTTAGATATTTTACATCAAAAACCACAAGCACCTTAAGTAAAAAATAGTTGCTCTCTTTAATGTTTTCAGTTGTGGTTTGAGAGGCTGATTTTTGGTTTCTCTGGTCTTGGAACTCATACATTTGCATGGTTTTCCATGTCGTCGATCTGCGACTACTCTACGCCCCGTTTATGATAGTGTAAACATATCAATATATTTCACTATCACTTATAACATATATATAAGATTCATAATCATAAATATATGTTATATACTTAAATTTTATAAAGATCTATTTTAACTCTCTTCTCTCCCACATAAACATATACATTTAATATTAACCTAAGTCAAATAATGTTCTTAATATATTCAAATTTCAGATTTGGTTATTATACATCAATTTATCGTACAAAGACTATATCTTATGTAATAAACAAATTACATCAATTCAATTTCATAAATATTTATCCATCCATTTGTAATAAACAATCAATAACAAGAACATAAAAATGTTCTTAATACCATATTAATATTTAAATGAGATTATATACAAGTTTAAATCTTTTAGAAGCACAAAGATCATCTTTTTGGTATTGAGAGTGCTTTATAATTGTTCATTCACATAGTTGATGCACAAATGTATTATATATTTTCATATAAATTCATTGATGTACTCCCATTTTTATAAGATATTATGTTATGTTTCATACATATATATACATTTGGATTCGAGAATCCGAGATTTGATCTCCCGAGATTTTTTTCGAGATTTCTCCGAGATCTCTTCTCTTTCACTGCCTCGAGACGAAGCCGAGGTCTGAGACAGCAATCCTTGTACATTTGGAAGGATTCTGCAATGGTGAACACTTGAAGACAGCTTCTCATGTAGCTGCCTGAACAGATATTATAACTATAGCTGGCCTGTCATCATGTTTTCTTTCTTCTTCTATCTTCTTGTTGCAATTTTCCCATTGCATTATTTCTTGTTATCAATTAATAGTGGCTTTAAGACCCCTCCCCCCAAGCGTCAAAATCTCGTGTTAGAAACTTCCACTATTTTAATCATATCTTAAAGCAAAATAACCTAAATTTTACATAATATGTGGTGATCCATGCATGAGGTAAGCACTATATCATATACACCATAAACCATGAAAAAAAGCAATCAAAATCAATCATCTGAAAAAAGATTGCATGACCCATAGTTCCAAGATCAAGTTGCACCCAACAGAACTGATCGTGAAACCTTTTCCATCTTCCAGCAAAATTTACCTTAAGAAATCTCTGTTTACTGTGGAACAGTTGCCTATGCAACCTCAAGTGCGAATGACAAATGTTCAATGCAGTTGTTGGACAGGAGATACCACCACATAACATTAAGAAGAACTAGCTAAGCAAAAGAAGCACATCTTATCCAAAATAAGAGTTCAATCACTGTTTATCAAACACCAGGAACAAAATATTTGTAGCCCTTAGATCTAACCTTCGTATGGCTAAGCCGAACTCCAAAATTGTTACCGCCTCAAGCAAGTAGCCTAGATGCCTTGTGCGCCAAAATAACTACAAGCAGGAAGCGACAAAATCAACTAATAGATTTAAGGTAGACCAGTTTTTGGAAAGCATTCTAGTACTCAAGTGGCAAAAACTAATAGAGTTCAAGATATTGGAATATTTATCTAGACAATGAGAAAAGGACCACATAAATTCAAATTGATAGTTTATTTAAAATGCTAATTAGTATAAAACAAACAAGTCTAGTAAAAATACTTTGATGTGGCACAAAGCAATAAAAAAAATCCAAGTGATGAGTTCGGGATTGGTTGACAAGAACAAACAGTCAACTCACCTTGACTATTTTTATTGAGAGAGTTTGATCGGCATCAGCATCAGCTTGCCATCAGCTGGAGGACGCTGGATCATATTTAAAGCTATCTGTAGTCTTCCTCTTCACTTCTTGTTTATATTCAACATCCTTAAAGGCATTTGCAGGCATTTAAAGTCTACTGCGGCAAAAATTTTCCAGAAGGAGAATGGAATGGCAGGTGTATTTACTTAGTTGCATGGAAACAAGTTGGCAAAAGCATTGAAGAAGACCATGCGGGTTTGGTGGCTTTGAAGGTCTTAAACTCTAGTCTCCTTGTTTTACAGTGGTTGAAGTTGGTTGCTGATGACAAACTATTGGCACAAATTGTGATTAGTAGGTATTGTCTTAAGTCAAATCACTTCCACTGTATGTCATCCCATTTGGAGTACCTTGTTTGATCACTCCTTTTTGCTCTTCAATGCATCTAGGACAACAGAAAAAAAACAAGATGACAGAGAAAAAAAACAAAATTTGGGAGGAAAGATGGGCATCACCTGAGCCTCTCACTTGGAAAATTTGTAATTTATATTACATTTAAGGGCTGAGCTGTTTGTGACATGTATATTGTAAGGAGAACTTAAATCAGTTAGCATCTAAATTTTTAAAGGCATTTAGAAGATTCTTGTCAACTTTGACCAATATTTTCCACCATCAAAACATTAGTGATGTGGGATGGGTCTAGGTGAGTCTCCCAGACTCAGGATCTCCCGTAGTTTGTTGAGCTCATACCTGATGTTGCCCTGAATCTGCTGGATCTTGTTGCTGACATCCATTAGCGTATCAGATATACCTCAACTCTATATATTGGAACTCAAGCCAAATAAGGGTAACCCGACACATGTGATGATCCACAAGTTTGATATGACAGCTCCAAAGAGGGTATATAATGCATCGAGGTATGCCGATCCACCCTGAGGCTGAATTGGAAGGACTGGTCTGACTGGTTTAAACCATATGGACCTGCTTTATTGATTTTGAAGTTTGAACTGGTTGGAACTGGTATGAACCACAGCGAATCAACTAAAACCAGAATAAACTGGGTTACACCGGATAGAACCAGCTTGAGCTGGTGTGAAATGGTCTCACCCAGAGTTAAACCAGGGTGGAACAGCATGAACTTGCATGATACCCTAGTTGTCAAGGGGACAAGACACCCAAGGCATTCAAGGATGCCAATTCCGCTTAGGCATCACCAAGGCAGTCAAGACAGTAACACTAGATATTTATATATACATGTGTGTGTATATACATATATAGAATCATATATATAATTAGATGTTGGTACTTTATATATTTATGTATACATACAAACACATATATATTTATATTTATATGTTATAATTTGATTGGTATGTTTTTAAGCCTAGGTGGTAAAATTAGATATTTATAAATACATGTATGTGAATGCATTTTTATTTATGTAAGTACATATGTGTGGGCATATATACTTTTGGGAAAGAGATAATCTTGATAAACTAAGTGAGAGGGAGAGGAAAGATAGTTAAGAAAGATCTTTATAAATATTAAGAGTAACATATATTTATAATTAAAAATCTTAAATATACATGATAGTGAAATATACGTGTATATATACATATATACAATCATATATATAATTAGATGTTAGTAATATAAATATTGCACTTTTATTTATGTAATTATATATGTGTGGGCATATATATTTTTGAAAGGTATAATTAAGAGAGGGAGAAGAAGAGGAAAGATAGTTAAGAGAGATCGTTATAAATCTTAAGAGTATAGCATATATTTATAATTATAAATCTTAAATATACGTGATGATATAAGTCATAGTGAAATATACGTGTAAAATACATAAATACAATCATATATATAAATAGATGTTGGTAATATAAATATTTATGTATACATACAAACATATATATAAATATATTATATTTGTATGTTATAATTTGATGTGTATGATTTTGAGCCTAGGTGGTAACATTAAATATTAATAAATACATGCATGTGAATGCATTTTTATTTATGTAATTATATATGTATGGATATATATATTTAAGAAAGAGTTAATCTTGATAAACTAAGTGAGGGAAAGGGGAAAGATAGTTAAGAGAGATCGTTATAAATCTTAAATGTAATACATATATTTATAATTACAAATTTTATACACGTGATAGTATAAGTGATAGTAAAATATGTGTATATATACATATATACAATCATATATATAACTAGATGTTGGTAATATAAATATTTATGTATACATACAAACATATATATAAATATAATTATATTTGTATGTTATAATTTGATGTGTATGTTTTTGAGCCTAGGTGGTAACATTAGATATTTATAAATACATGCATGTGAATGCATTTCTATTTATGTAATTATATATGTGTAGGTATATATATGTTTTTGGGAAAGAGTTAAATTTGATAAACAAAGTGAGAGGGAGAGGAAAGATAGTTAAGAGAGTTCTTTATAAATCTTAAGTGTATAACATATACTTATAAATATAAATATTAAATATATGTGATAGTATAATTGATAATGAAATATACGTGTGTGTATATACATATATACAATCATATATATACTTAGAATTTGGTGCTATATATTTATGTATACATACAAACATATATATAAATATAATTATATTTGTATGTTAGAATTTGATGTGTGTGTTTTTGAGCCTAGGTGGTAACATTAGATATTTATAAATGCAAACATGTGAATGCATTTTTATTTATGCAATTATATATGTGCAGGTATATATATATTTTTAGAAAGAGTTAATCTTGATAAACTAAGTGAGAGGGAGAGAAAAGATAGTTAAGAGAAATCTTTATAAATCTTAAGTGTAATACATAAATTTATAAATACAAATCTTAAATATATGTGATATTATAAGTGATAGCGAAATATATTATATGTTTACACTATCATAAAATGGGAGCCACAAGTTGCAGATTGACTTGTGCAGTCAGGTAACGGAGGTCAAGGGGGTAGTTCCCCTTTTGAAAGGTATCTAGAGGGCAATGCCCCTAAAAGAAAATTTGTTTAACTAGGTATAAGGGTTGGGGGTGCCTGGCAAAGAACCCTGGGGACACCTTGGCACAAGCGTTGAGGGAATAGCGCCTTTGTGCCTGCCTTGACAACTATGCATGATACAGCTTGAGCGATGGTAGGCTGGCATGAACTAATCAGCAGACTGCTCCCCGGACAGAAATGGTTGACAACGTGCACTGGTAGCTGTACGGCAAGCCTCTGGTGTCTGCAGCTGGCCATGCACAGAATTGTTGATGTCAGGAAAGCAGGGGAGGAGAGGGCTTCCAAAGGGAAGAGGGGAGGTACAGGCAGCTCAGCTGGCCGAGAGAGAGGCAAGCAGCAGCTTGCAAGACGGAAGGCAAACACCAGTCCTTGTGATGTGGCAGAGGTGACCCGAATGGGAAAAGCGGGGGGGGGGGGAAGAAGTGGCCATCATCCTGGCAGTGATGCAAGGGAGCGTACAGGGGGGGTGTGGCCGGTGGAGTGCTGAGCTAGCACTTCAGGTGTGGATGTCTGGGTGATGGCAACACAGCTACACCAATGCCAGCCAGCTCCACATCAAGGGAGAGAAAGGGTGGTCAGATTCGGGAGGTGACAGAATGAGCAGCCCAAAACAGGCTGTCAGAAGCTGGTATTGCACCCAGTTGCAGGCTACAGGAGAGAGTACAAGCAGCTGTGGTAGCCTCCATCTGCTCCTATAGTTGCAGCAAACTTGGAGGGAGATATGGATGCAGTAAGGGGTCTTCGTAGTGGAAAGGGGTGATGCAGGGGATAACACAAGCAGAGGGATGCTGGGTTGCGATGACTTAGTAACCGTTCAATTGGCAACGGCTCCTTCCTCTGATTTCTGCTTGTAGACAGGAGCTTCGTGCAGGTCTGTTGACTGGTGACTGGAGCACTGAAGCAGAGACAAAAGAATTGGAAGTGGGTTGATATGGTCAAGGGGTAACCAAAAAGGGTTCTTGAGAAAATGAGGATGCAGAATCTGGATGATGACCAAAGGGAAAGGAAGAGAAGCAGGCGTATTCATCTAAAGATAGAAGAAGGGAAGAAGATAGAAGGAATGGCAATGGCGTCATCAACCAGAAAGAGGAAGAGAGGACAGCTGGACAGGGGACCAATCTTAGAATTCAATTCATTACCATAGTTGTATCATTTGGGTATAGGGTGGGTGGTTTATAGAAACGGTACTTTACAATTTAGACCATATAAAATATCTACACAAAAGTTAAACCACTTTTTAAAAAATGTGACTTATAAATTTTCAAAGTTCTAAAATTTTACTACTTTCTCAAATTAGAAAAAGTGGTAAATAAAAGATAAAAGGTAAATGAAAATCTTAAAACTTTTAAAATACTATAAAGTTGACGTTGGTGTTGCTGTCGATCAACTCAACTGGTAGCCTCGCATCTTGTTGAGTCAACCATCCGTGCATGTGGTCTGAACCAAAACACATGAATATGCCCAAATTGTCAGCAGCTCATTCTTGTGTTTTGCATTGTCGCATGATTCACGCAACCATTACACTTGAGGACAGCTTCACTGAAACACGCATGATGACTAGGCACAACTCCTTTTTTTGGTCAGGTGCTGCTACAGCTGCATATGAGGCCCTAAGGCTGGAAGCCTGGGTTCGAAACCCAAAACCCCTCTGAACTAGGCACAACATATAAGCTAGATAAATGCTGCAAAAGTCAATCCAGACAGGGTCATAATTGTTAAGTGTGAAGTCTGGAAGCTCGTCATGTATCTTTAATTGTTACTCCTCTAAAGATAATGTATCGGGAGTGGGACTATTGATCAGTGATGGCTCAGTCAGCTAAAAAGATCTATAGGCATTATCTTCCACAAGGCCAATCACATTCAGGATGACGATGAGGCACAACTCATAAGATCAATAAATACTTGCAGAGTCAATTTAGAGGGTATCTTAACAACTATTGCATATATCCTTAATATTTTATCCTCTAAAGATGGTGCCTTATGCATGAGACTATTGGTCTGTAGTGGCTCAGTCAGCTCGATGGATCTATAGGTCTCATCTTCCACGGCGCACTACTGATAGTACTTGATCACCAACCCTAGATGGGGGATGTAGTATACTTCAATAAGTGGCTCGGTCTCAATGGACTCACTTGACCTGGTGTTAACAGAGGGTCCCAAAATCGACATGTAAGAATGAGTTAAATCCCTGAGCTCCGATACCAATTGATGAGATGCAGATCTGGTGAGTCTCTGACTGGGTGGTGCCCTGTTGGTTCCACTCGGTCAGTGCAACATGGACCTCCCACAGGTCGTTGAACATATACAGATGTCATACTGAATCTGCTGGATCTCATTGCTAGCATCCATTACTGTGTGCGGACCTCGCAAAGCTTCTCCGTGATAATGTGAAAACTCAAAATGGCAGTTCCGTGGATGGTAGATAACATGTCTAGGTATGCCAATCCATTTTGATCTACAATCATGGGCCACCAGCTAGATCAGAAATGACCAATCGGACCAGCTTAAACCTAGGACCAGCTGGACTGATCAGAAAAGGCTGGATCAATTTTGAACTGGCTAAATAGGGTCCGAACTGGTCGAAACCAATATGAACCAGG
This sequence comes from Cryptocoryne crispatula var. balansae, assembly GCA_036172225.1. Classification (NCBI taxonomy): domain Eukaryota; kingdom Viridiplantae; phylum Streptophyta; class Magnoliopsida; order Alismatales; family Araceae; genus Cryptocoryne; species Cryptocoryne crispatula. The sequence goes on from CM069922.1 coordinate 43,675,377, forward strand.
TCAAGCCAGGGCCATCAGGCTGAACCAGTGTGAACTGGTCTAAATCAGCAAGAACTGTGAACCAGGTCAAACCAGAATAAACCCGTTGATCTGGTTTTAAACCGGATTGAACCAGGCGGAAATGATTGAATCAGGCTGAGCTGGTGTGAACCAGTCTGAGCCGCGGTTAAACTAGGTTGAACTGGCGCAAACCTGCCAACATGAACTGTGGTGGGCTGAAACAAATCCATCAGTAGACCGGGCCACTTGTATACAGCAAACCTCTGGAAACAGGGGAACCGTCGATGTCAGAAAAGGAGGGAAAGAGAGGGGCTTCCGGCACAAAGAGGGAAGGTGCAGATGGCTTAGGGAGGTGGTGGGCTGATCAAGAGAGGGGTGAGCAGAAGCTTGTGAAATGGGAAAGACCAGCCCCCGGACAGCGGTTGCAGCACAAGTGATGCAAATTGGGGGGGGGGGATGACTGTTTGTCCTGGCAGTCGCTAAAGGAAACCTGTCAGGTGCGGACGGCTGGGCAATGGCAACCCAGCTACAACATGGTTTCTGGCAGGCTCTGTGTGAAGGGAGAGCGAAAGTGGTTTGAATCCAAGGAGGCAACGGAAGGGGCAGCTCAAAACAGGGACCAACACCCCGTCAGTGGCTGATATTTCTCCCAGTTGCAGGATACAGGAGAGTGAATCCTAGAAGTTGTGGTAGCCTCCATGCACTCCGTGCTCCTATGCTTGTAGTGAGCTTGGTGATGGTTGCAGATGGGGTCTTCCTGGTGGAAGGGGGCGAAGCGGGGGGCACACGAGCAGAAAGGTACTGAACTGTGGGTGGCCGAGGAACTGTTCGGCTCAGTAAGAGCTCCTTTCCCTGACAGCTGCTTGCTGACGGGAGCTTTGGCTGGAGATTGTTGGCTGATGACTGCGGGAGAAGCTGGTGGAAGTGGGTTGCTGTGATGATGAGACCAAAAATTGAGATGGCAAGAAAAGAAGGATGAAGACTTGAAAGCCAACCAGAGGAGAAAGGAAGGGAAGGAAGCCTCTTTGGCAGGGACAAGAATAAGAGAAGATGAAGATGGAAGGAATGGTCTCTGCAGCTAAAAGTAGCAGCACTGGGATACAAGATAGAAAGTTTTATAGAAATCCCACTTTTTAATTTAGACTTATAAGATATCTAAATAAAAGTTACCCTACCTTTTACAAAATGTAATTCATAAATTTTCAAACACTAAACAATTGCTTTGACACTCTCGAACTAGAATGAAAATCCTAGAACTAGAAAAATATTATAAGTTGATGTCGATGTACCCAACTGGCAGCATTGCATCCTATTGAATTAGCAGCCTATACGTGTGGTCCAAACCAAAATGCATCAATTTGTCTTCGTTTAGAAAATATTACTTGGAGGTGGGATCCTAAAGGTCAAATTTTCAGTCAATTTTCTTTGCAAATCTTCTGGACTCGGGTGTTAAGATGAGTAGGTACAACTGTGTAGTACGAAACTTCACTTAATATTAGAATTTTAATGTGAAAACTGTTCATAGGTAGAATGCCACCATTTAACAAGATGTCTCTTGCTTCACCCCTTTTAATTTTCACCATTGTATTCTAGTTAAAATCTTTCTTTTAAATGTGTTTGTTTATCTATTCATTTTAACATTTAAGGCCACTAACTTAAGTTGACTTAAAAAATTTCACTAGAAATAACTTTAAAATATTTGGAAAGACCATGATTAGTCTTTCTTGTTAGAATTAGAATGAAGTCAATTGTTTTCAACTAATTAATATTATCAATGAGATTCTCTTTTAATAAAATAGATATTTGTTAGTATGAATCATAGACCATAGCAAAATCACAGATACCTTTATCCTATTCATTTAAGTTTCAAATTTGAAACCACCGTCGATGACAATTATTTCCAACATGCACATTGAGATATTCTCTAACAAATATATTCTCTTCATCCAATATTCTGCATAAAGTAAACTATATCCTCCCAAAAAATTTCTTTATAGCACTTCCTAAGACTATTTATGAGACACAAACGCTAACCATGTTAATCACCTCTGATTCTATAATTATTTTTAGAAGGACAATTATATCTCCTACTCTTTTTATTTACATTGTTGCATCCTTCAATATTTTATTAACTCTAATATTTACCCTATCCTTAATTTTCTCATTCTTGTATAACATAGTTTGTAACGTGTATTTTCTGTTTCTTTACTGTTTTCTCCTATCCATTTACTTTATTGAATGGAAGCAATATTAATCTTTCTTATCTCCATATTATCAACAGGTTTCATAAATATTCATATAAGTGACTCAATATCTCAAAAACATAGTCATTATTCTTTAAATCTGTTCTTTCAGAAAGTTCTTTCAATAATAACGTCAATTTTTGTTTAAAACTGGTCAAAAGAACCATAATGTCCATAAAGTAAAAAAGAGTGCAAAGGAGAAAAAGAAACAACAGATAGAACGCCATCCCCCAATTACCAAGTTGGTAAACGAGTACAGGGATTACAAAAAGAAGTATATAAGAATCAAGAATGTCCCTGAAGTTTGCATCAACCAAATGGTTGCCGGAGTGGGAATGTCCAATATCTAACATAGGCCAACATCATGTGCAGCACCATTCTCAGATGCTCAAAATGCTCAACAAAGATTCGTTTACTCCTAGTCCACCAAATGGACGATAGCATAGCAGGTAATACCAGCTCCCACAAATAGACAAGAAGTGTATATTTGTCTTTAAACTTATCCTAGATCTTATGTTTTGATCCATTGTATGGACTATAACTTAAACTCACATCCGTCCTTGATATGAGAACTCTTGCTTATTTAACATCATATTTGGATGTTAATGTGACACATCATATATGGAAATACACTCCACTCTTGCTGATTTTTAATACATCTTGATTTTGATGAAATGCAGAGTGCGTAGAGCACACGTCATTTATATCATTTGAATCCATATTATTAGAAGTGACAATATTTTTATGCAAGTTGTCACCTACCACAATCCTCCTATATCAAAACTTGTACCAACAAAACACAAGTAAACTTGTACTAAAAGTGAATATCCCAAAAAACAAATAAAAGCCCACAAAATTAGCTTATCTTCAGACATAAATTAAGGATCCACCTATGAATTGAAGAAAGACCTACAAACTATGTGAACAAAATAGAGTACCTGAACAAGTAAATCGCATGCTACTGACAGCAAATCCTCACCATACACGCTTTCCTGTATATCCAAGTCCTTTGAAAAAGAAAGGTTCTTGCAATATGTCCGCACCATACTTAAAGAATCATTTCTAAGTTCTGAAAATATATAAAGGCAGAAAAAACATCAGGTTGCAAATAAAATTACACTAAAGTCAACTGTGAGAAAGTAACAAAAAACAAGAATGCATAGTACAGATATAACTATTTCTAGCAGAAAAGGTAACAGATTTTCAAACACGTAAAACTAAGTTAAAGTACTTATAGCACTTCAGGCTAAGATTCAAATCCTATTTGGATTTGTGGTGACCATTTGATGATAAGATTCTCCATTGGAAAGGAACTTCGGACGTTGGACAACATTTGATTGCATAGCAGTTGCACAATATTAAACACAAAAAATGAACTACTAAAAAGAAAGATAGTTTTGATGGCACAGAATTGATGGCTACAGAGATCATATCAGATTATCCTTCATGTGGACAACAATAGTGATGTAGGTGTTAGTATATGGGCTGTACAAGCAGGCAAAGAAGGTTGATGTCATTTTTGTAGTTTAAGATAAATCATCATCAAATATTTTCTAATATTTTAAGATTTATTATTCATTTATGCTATTTTAGGGAGTCATTTAATCAATAGAGATAAGTTAGCAACTATGTTTATAAGATGTCCATCCATAATGAGTTTTCAGAACATCAATATTTCAGTTCCATTGATAGCCGTACTGATCCCACAGCGCAAGGCATGATCCTGCTCTGGCAGTAACAATGCATGTTGGAAGATATTGGAGTGAATCAGCTGATCCAGAAACTACAATAAGAAAGGTCAGAATCTGACCACAAAAAGCCATGTTGCTGGCCAACCGGTGGAGAAGTCCCGTGGACTCAAGCTGGTGATGTTGTTATTCAATAAGCAACAAATCCCCAAGTCTGAATCAAATCCGTCAACCAAATAAGGGCAATGAACAAATCTATTGTCTGAAGATACATTTCAGCTAATCAACGACCGTTTCTGATAATGTGCGGATAAGGGATTGACCTGCAACCCGAAGAATTTTTATGGCCAGCCAGCTGGAGGCTCAATCTGGCAACATCTTCAAATGGGTTGGAAAGATCTTCCCACTAAAACATCTGAGAGATGGTTGTGCTGAGATCATATTAATAAAGAATTAATCCTCAACTCACGAAGCCATTATGATTGTCAAAGGCCCATCCTGTCAAAGGGGCAAGGAGTCAATGTGTTGTTACCAGGAACACTACAGCTAACCGACCACCAGTTTAGCCTCAAAATGCTATCTAGCGTAGGTGAAGGACCAACTCTCAACCAAAGATTGCAAGATCAGAATCGGCATCGGCATCGGCATCAACATCGGTGCCCACTGATCCGATTTGGATCAGATTAAAGCGCTTCAAACTGGACCGATTAGCCAGAACAAATGGCGATCCGGAATCCATTTGAATCGACCATTTTTTCAAAAAATCAAAAAATCAGTAAATAATCAAAAATAATAAAAATTCTAAAAATGAAAAACAATAAAAAAAGTCTAAAACTAACATTAATATAATAAATTTTCATGTAACTATGAGAGTTTATTACAAAAACACAAACGGATCCAAACTAATATCAATACATTCTATAAAATAAAATGAGATGGTACAACATGAAAGTAATTTTAAAATATAATAAAAATTATACCTTCCAACCTAATCATCACCAACTGCGGAATTTCCCCCACATAATCTTTTTCATGTTTCTCACCCTCTTAATTTCCTACTAAGTTTGATCATTCATGATTGACCCGTAGAGTTCGACCAAAATGATAGATCACAGGCTAACGGTGAACTTGACAGCATTGTTAGTGAGGAGGAAGAAATGCAGCACCAAGACACCTAGGTTCTATACACAACTCCAATTCCTACTCCACCTCATACTACAGTTGCCCCTGAGCCATATAATGCTCCATCCACAATTCCAACTCAACTTCCAAGACCTTCTATCACCAAGAAGGGTCCTTCATTATTCAAGACAATGAAGAAAGTATGCACGGCAAGGCGCCAAAGCATACAAGAAGAAGAAACTGACAAGAGAGGAAAGTTAAGTATAAAATGTTGATATCTTCTTGATACATAGATTACTTAGCCACCATCCTCATTTGACGATGAGTAACAATTTATTTCATTCACACAACAACAAGGTGTTGGAGGTTCAGGTGGAGGTGGAGGTGGAGGTGGAGGGGGAGGGGGAGATACAGGTGGAGATGACGATGGCTCTAGCCTCTCCCTCAGCATCTTTGTCTTCCATCTATGTTGAGAGTGGATGTTCTTTTTGAAATAAATACTCCAAGTCCACATCTCCCTACGACAAGCGTTGACTGACTTGAGCACTTTTTTAGTACAATCCACCTACAAATTTAACAAACATGTCTTCGGATATCTTGTCTTTCTTTATTGTCTTTGATCCTCAATCTCATGTTGTAGTGGCAGAAGAGTAACTTCTCTAATCTTTTACTCTTCAACCTAGTCATTCTCTTCATATGTATGAGGTTAAAGGTGCTACAATTCCTCTCACATTGACTTGAGTTAGTGTTCAGACTCAGCACCCGAACTGCTATAGTTGTTAGCGAATTCCATCCACTCCTATTATTCACTTGTATTTATCACTTAGTTATGAAAACACAAATAGACCCAAAAATAGTAAATGTATAATGTTCTTATAACAATGTTTAACATCTAAATGTGTAATAGGCTAATAGCTTACCAAAAGAAACTTTATCATGTAAGTATTGCAAATCTAGATCTTCGTAAATCCCAATTTTATGCTTATATGATGTCAACTGAAATACAGTTTAAAATAGAGTTAAGTTTTTTTGCCACTATTTACCTTCAATGTTTACTAAATTATTAAACATTACTCACTTAAATCTTAACTTCAATTCTATGTTGTGGAGTCAAACACAACCTTTTTATCATCGATAATGTATCAGAGAGTACCTCAACATCATTACACACATACCCACCATATTATATCCTCGGGTTGAAGAAATATCATATCACAATAAAACATATCTCTTGGTTAATGCATTAACTGTTAACACATTACCATAAGAATAAGCTGGCAGATAACAATTAAATTTGTACCGACAAGGCTGCAACATGAATGTCGTTGTGAAGTGCCTTGTCTCATCTATTGTCAATCACATTCCAACACTTTCAATAACACTTAGGATACTTCGCTTTAATTTTGAGTTAAAATTTGTCCATAGCATCGCACAAGTATCACATTTGATTTTTATCATTTGAGTCAACTAATCTAAGGACCTGTACTAGGAGTTCTATGACAGACAGGTAGTATTGTACCTTTTCCTACCACTTGTTATCCTCAATAAGACTCTCCATCTTCAATAGAATCTCGTACTGATTTATGGTGTTTTTATAGGCATCCAAGTAGTCATGGTAAACTATAAAGAGTATGAACCACTTTAGATCATTTCTATATCTATTGAGATTTTCTAATACAATAAAATGTGTAGCAAATATGGTCAGACCAAGTCGAACTATATCACGACTATCAGTGTGCTCCCTCATGATACGTAATAATATAGAATGCTCATAAATAAAAGATGTGATCAGTTGTCCTTGACTGATCAATGATTTCATAAATAGATCCCTCCCAATGTCCTCTAACACATAAGATCAATAGAGTACACAGCACAAGACACCCAAAACAAGTGAGATCTAATCTCCATCAATTTCTTCCTTGCAATTTTATACGATGTTTCATTGTCAGTAACAAACTTCACAACCATCACAGTGTTCATCAAGCTAAATATGTAATCTATATTTTTTATCGGGCCTAACGCATCAATGGATTTTAAAAATGTAGTTCTATCGGAACAATACACAAAGAAGTTTAGGAGGGACCTCTGATTCCTATTCACCCATCACACATTACAGTGCAACCCCACTCCTTCTAGATTGATTTAAATACATCTATCCAAGAGACCAACTCATTAACCTCCTCATCCAACCCACCCTCATATATGTATTTGGAGGTGGGGCATTTTCAATTATGGCCTAACGTCAGCAATGACATCTACCATTGTCTGGAAATAAGGACTAGTGGTTGCACGTGCTAGGAGCTTGGGACACCTACATAAACCAAAATAAATACATCGTTGTATAATTGTTTCAAAAATATCTTAAACATACACTAATAAAACTTAAACATTTCTATATACATGTGACTAGAAAGAAAAGAATTTCACCATGTACTTGATTACTTTCTTTGCAGCCTTTGTCGTACCCTTAACTCCCTTTAAACATGTTTTATCGACCTCTGGCCTCTATCACTTTACCTATACACAGTTGTCAAGGCGCCCGCCTAGGCGGCAAGGCACTTTTCCAATAGCGCCTTGTCAGGGCGCCTTGTCTTGGGCCAAAAAGGCGCCCAAGGTATTTTTAGATGATTAAAAAATAATTTTGAGGGATTTTTCCCCCTTGATACCCCTCACAAGGGACACTTATTTAATGATAGTTTGAATATATTAATATATTATACTATCACTTGTACTATCATACATATTTAAGATTTATGATTATAAACATATATTATATACTTAATTAAGTTTCTTTTCACTCTTTCTTCACTCTCTCGATCCGCGACTACTCTGCGCTCCCCCCATTTAATAATATTATAACAATATTTTACCATCACTTATACTATTGCACATATATAAATTTTATAATCATAAATGAGTTATATACTTAAATTTTATAAAAATCTATTTAACTTTCTTCTCTTTCACACACCTATCATATTTACTTATGTGCATTGATAAAACACTCATATTCAATTATAGCATAAAAATTATAATTATATCTATGATTATTTTTATATATAACAACCTATCTACTCAGCCTTCCTTGATTACCGCCTTGACCGCCTAGGCGACGCCAAGCGGCCGCCTTGTCGCCTAAGTAGAATCGGTACCCTTCAATGCCTTGGACGCCTTGTCACCTTGACAACTATGCTCTTTTACTACCTAGGTAGTAGAGGCCACTCCATTTTTTTTCGTTCCGCTCTTTATCTCTTGTGTAAGCTCATTGCATTTTGTTCTTTTATTCTGATATAATCATATAATATAAATTTGATCTTTTTAAAGACCATTCACAAAAAATAAGAATAAAATGTTTACAGTAAATACCATGGTAGTCCAATGCAGCAAACATATGCAAAATACAGCACAGGGAGGTGCAAATAAGAGAAGCAAGGATGAAGGTAATGACAAACTTCAACGCAACATATGCAGAGCATCTAAACCAACCCCGGATTGAATTAAGGGAAGTGACATGTTGCATAGAAAGATAGCATTTTACCATTATCAGATTCCTTGGAAGTTATGCCAAAAAGTCCTTTAAGCTTAAAAATTGTCACCGCTTGGCCTAATTTGTTTATAGGAGTAGTTGATATTGATTCAATAACTCCGGTTAAATTTTCTAACATTCCTTTTTTTTCTTCATAGGTCAAGACATCCACAAATATCTTAACATCTGTCGCAAAGGAAGGCAAGTGACTGAACCTGCACGAACAAAAAGATCAAACAGATTATGATCTTCAACAATAGGTGAAATTCCAGTAAATGCATTTTTTACCAAAAAAATAAAAAGTGTTATCCCAGGAAAAAAAGGAATAAAAATACAATTCAAAGTTGTTAATAGTAAACAGGTACTAGAAAAATAAATAACGAAAACAGAGACCTAACCTGACAAAACATTGTTACAGATGAATAAAACTTTATTGAATACTAGTCTGGCCAAGTGACAACTTTATCCAATCGTGTTGCTGCACCTGCTCTGAGGGAGAGGATTATCGCAATTGAAGCTACCTTGATGCTTTTGATGATTTGAGAAGAATGGAATGAGGAAGACAATGACAGTAGCCTTAAAAATGAAGGGGAAAAGACAGTAACATTTATGAGATGGAAGAACTTGCCAATTATTTTTGATGATTTGTTACGATGATGTTGTTTTCTCCATTGGACTAACAAAAAAACAAAAGAGAGGAGAAGAGGAGTCGACCAGGAGACTCAAAGCAAATCCAATTCTTTCAGTGGGATAATGGATTCAAACCTAGTTTCTTCTGATGATAGCTAAAGTGAACCAAAGTAAGCAAAACAAGAAAGGTGCAATCCCCACACCAGCCTGGCCATCAGGTGAAAAGCATGCTCCATACAATCTCACCTAAACGCAAGTCCCTTATGGTCATGCCACTTCTGATGGCCAATAGGCTCTCCCCCATGTTCCATCAGCCAATACCAAAAAAGTTAACAATGACTATTGATGAGGATGCCAAGGCTTTGCGTCAAACCTAAACCAACTCTTCTAAGTAACCAGTTCCAACCAGCTAACGAGACTTCAACCTTGTCTAATCCTCAGAACACCTCCATCTTCTATAAAAAGCCATACCCCCTTCCATGACCCAAACACTTGAGAGCATTGAGAAAATGCAACTGAAGCAACTAGGAGGCATTCAAGAAGGCAGAGAAAATCAAGGACTGCCGGAGGCTCAAGGAGGAGCACTCACGTTAGTTCAACTCCAGTATCAAGTACAAATTATTTAAAGTCCATTATATAAATTCACTTTCTCCACTTACAATGATTTCAAGTAAATTTATTCAGAGATGTTTGTATCACCCAAATCACAATGAATTGGCATCCTATAATTTAAATTAGGGCTACCATGTCCCTTCTTTGTTTTTATTATTTTGATAATTTCTAACTCCATCTGAGCACAAGTGATGCACTTTCAACCTATGTTGTCGGCGGCTTAAGAAAAGAGGGCCTCACCGTGCCTCAAGGGACTAAGACACCCATCTCAGGTTATTGAAGCATAACCCGCCTCAATGTAACAATCTATTTTAGGATCTGCATTGATAAAAGATGGTCACACACTGTAATTAGATAAAATCATTCAAGGATATCTTTGAACTGTATTTGGAATACTAGCCCATTGCTTACACTAGGCCTCTACATAAACCAAAGTTTTCTTCATACACGTATCACACAGTTCACTAACCACTATGATCTGAGAATCTTTCTTAGTTTCAAAAAATAAAACAACATCCAGAAAAAAGATATCGTAGAAATTTTGCATGATAAAAACAAAGTTTATGGAATCTTATCCAAAGTGCTTATGTTGGGAAAAAGAATTAATCAGAAATATAATCACCAAAACCTGCAAAAATAGTCCATTACTGCCTCAAGTAGTTTCTCGTTGTTGACTTTTCTATACAAACGAAGACGCCTCTGAATTTCAATCTTGGCCAAATATAGGCACCTAACGGGATCATCACTAACTTTCGCCTGCAACATCTGCAAGAAAGAAGTTGCATTTGCCATGCGTTCCTCAAACTGCAAAATAATGATACATTACTTTAGCATCAGTTCAGAATATGTTGCAAAACAAACATTTTGTAAACTAAACAGTACCAAATCCTCAGATAATTGACAGAGTTCGTATCTCTCAGATCCTACGGAGCTGACTTGACCACTGAAATTCTCTGTGGGCCAAACCATATCCTCTTCCAGTAAGCAGCCTAAATAATGAAGGAATGACTCCCAATCATCTGGACTGTCCAATCAAAGAAGAAAATGAATATTACACAAGAGAGAGTTCGGAAAGCAAACATGATACATAAGTTTCGATCACTGCTTAGACCAGCTATAACCCTTCCAATTTGGCTCGAAAAAAAATCAACAAAAGTGGTAAAAAAAGATAAACCATTATTTGCAAAATAACAAACAGAATTTCTTTTACTTAATTTCACAAGGAATAAACAACATTTGACCAAGAAATTACTTGCATTGTTGACGCACCTAAATGTAGTAGATAGTCCCATGAAATGGATTCTATCGACTTGAACATATAGACATGTTCTACCGAGATAGTGCTCCACCACAGCATGGGTTTAAGAACAAATAAGCAACAGTGCAGGTCATTTCTTGTAAGCAGCTACCCGTTTGGATGCATGAATGTGGTATCAAATAAGCAAGGATCCCCACACTTGGGCAAAAAGTAGTAGAAAAGTTTGTCCTCAGAATCAATGTTTAAAAAAAGGAATTGTCAAAGTGGTGGGAGGAGACGCCAGATGATCTAACTTCAGCACCTAACCTACATAAAAAAGTTAAAGGGCTGAGGAATAAGTTGAGAAAGTGAAATGGTGAAAGGCAAGCTCAAACACATTAGGAGAAGAATGTTTTGTTTCAAAGTCTAGAAGAGTTCAAGATTAATAACGAACAAGGTTGGTTGTCCAAAAGAGATTTCATGGCCTAGCAGAATGCTAAGAAATAGTTCGATGTCACTTGGAACAAGAGGAGCTGAAGTGGCAACAAAGAGTGAAACAACATTGGCTTAAAGAAGATGACAACACTAAATTCTTTCATGAGATGTGATGGCAAGCAGTATAAAAAAGAAAGAATTTCACCAGAGAGAATCAATGAGCTAGTTAATGAGGATGAGGATGAACTTCAGCTGTCCAAGATGTCAATTTCTATGAAATCTGTATGAGGATATTTGGCACTGCTACTGGTGTCTAAAGCTCTCCAACCTTTCAGGTGAAGACAGCAGGTTCCAGATTGTTAGTTTCATGGCCAAGGAGGTGAGGAAAGTCATCTTTCAGTCGGAGGCCAACTAGATCCCTGGACCCCTATGGCTTCTCATTAGGGTTTTCCCAACATTTTTGGTGTGTTATTAGAAAGGATATTGTTTCCAACAGATTCCTGAAGTTAAACTGTGCTCCCACGAGTGTTGATGAGATGAAAATGGAGAGGTGGATATACCGGCATACTAAATTAGATTGTAAGAAAAGCAAAACCAGCGTTCGTTAAGGACAAACGAAAAAAAAGAGATCAAGATATAGAGCTTTAAGAGAAGTCCAGTAAAAAAAGTAGAGAATACTTAAACAACAGAAGGGAAAATAGGACAAGGTAGTCCTAATTAATTAGAGAAAGATAAATCAACATGATTCAAAGGAGCTAAGCATCTCCAAAAGAGTAGCTCAAATCCTCGGGAACAAAGAAAAGAATCCATATAGTTGACCCTAAATAATCTGTTATTCAGTAGCATTATCTGAGTTAAGTTGAGATTTTCAATACGAGAAATAATTTCAGTTTTATAGGACGTTATCCTCAGATCTTGGTTTGACCCAACCACCATTTGGATTATGAATGCGGCAAAGCAAACAAATTAACATATAGAGAAAGAAACAGCTTATTTCCATCAAACTTCTTCCCCATATGTTCTATTTTCTTTTTTAGGCAGTTGCACGGTGAGGAAGAGGATTGGGTGTACATGAATAGTTGGCATCTCCAATTAAGAAAGACAACATATGAGACCAAGTCAATTTTACCGTTTTGGTAGGGGCTCGAGCATCAGTATATCAATAAATAATAAAAACAATTGCATGAAACTTTGAACTAAAGAAAATCACCTTAGCTCTAAGACCCTCTGAAAGATATCAACAGCAGCTTTGTAGTCCCCAGCACGTGCAAGAAGTCTCCCCTGTCAACTTGGACCCACGAGAAAATGACAGAAGCAAGAAAAATTAGACTTAATAGATTATAACTTATGAGACATGGTCCATTCACCATATACATATACAATATTTTGATGCGGGACTGAAAAAACTAAAACGTGAATTGAAATAATTAACTGAAATTAAAATGCTGAAACAGGTATAAAATGACTGAAGTCTGATTTTTTCAGGTAGACCCGCTGCTACTTAACCCGGCAAGCTACATGGACGCTGGATGGGGGGCGTGGAGCATCCTGCAGCAAGCTGACCAGGATTGTTGATGCATTAGAAATTGATCCGCCGATCAGACAGCTGGGAGGAGTCACAGCTGTGAGTGCCCGCGATTGTGCGAGGCGAAGAGGAGGGTCGCAGGGGGGACATCGCAGAGCACCAGGGATGTGCTTGACAAACCCTGCCGAGCCAACAAGAAAGTCAGGCAGGTTTCTTCTCTGTCTTCATCTTCCTTCTTCATTGCATTCACCTTCATCGCCGCACTCATCATCCGGAAAGGGGCAAAGCAAGAAAGAGCAGCAAAGGAATGAAAAGGTGGACGATGAAGGTGGATGCAATAGGGCTTTCGTGTGGGGGTAGACTGTTGAGAAGAAGAGGAAGATCAGGAAGAAATTTGAGCTTCCACCACAGCTGTCAAAGAAACCAATGGACCATCCAGGGATCGCTGTGCTAGTCTAAAGGCATCGTCGACAAGGGAACCTTCTTTCTTGGCTTTCTTGAAGACTCGGTGTTGATGTTTGGTACTTGGGGATCGCCGGAGTCCAAGAAGATAAAACTACCATTGAATAAACATCGTTCAGGATTCGCTGGACCATGCGAGCTCTCCAATCAACATGAATCAAGATCTGCTTGTTCCCATTCGATGATGTGGTGTAGACAAAGGAATGAAGTCATCAATGGATCTCTAGCATCGAGCTGGGACATGCGTTGGCAGAACATGACTGGGAGAAGAAATCGATGCTGATTGACTGTCGATGACAAGAATATGTAAAGGGGAAGGTAGAAGAATGGCTCGGAGGCCAGAGAATGAAGTGAGGGAAGAGTGGCACACCGGCCAGAAGACATGGTTGAGAAGGCCTCCCTGGTCGACGGGGAGATGGAGGAGAAGGAATGAGGCCACACCCTTTAATAACATTGAAAAGTGGACCAAAAAAAACCAAATCGACTTCAGCCTTACAAGGAGGAGTAATCATGCTCTTCGAAATGATTTTAAAGTTATTTCTAGTAAAATTTTAACAAGTTAATATAAGTTAGTGGCCTTAAATGTTAAGATCAAGAGGCAAACAACTATGTTAAAAGAAAGAAAGATTTCAGCTAAAATAGAGAAAATTAAAAGAGGTGAAAGAAAAAACATTTAATAATAAATTTCTTAAGATAAATGATTATAAGTTAGATGTAGATATCAATGTCATGTGCATGAATACAAAGATTAGAGGGGAAGCTGAAAAAAATATTTGAGTCTATAAGACATGATTTAACAAAAAAAATTTGAGATGGTGACGGAACGAATAAGTAAAAAATGTAATAAAAAATAATAAAATTAATATAAAATATTATCTAAATGTGATAATAATGAAATTTTTGAACAATATAAGATAGTGAAAACTCAACACAAGTCTCAAAATAAAGCAAAAAAGACTACTAGATGAACAAGAGATGAGACTTTCAAATGGATACATGAGAAATTTGAAACTAAAATAGGGAAAAAGATATTTTTTAGACCAGCAAGGATGAGGGAGAAGATCTTAATATGTTAACAAAGTCAAATTTATCAAAAATGATGAAGAAAAAATTTTGATCTAATATGAGGACATTAAAGAAAGATAGAGAATTGTTTTGATACTCTCTTAATAATAGTTTTGCTAGAAATATAGAAGACATATACGATATAACAAAACACAATATGCATAGAATGCTAGGAAATGACCAGGTAGGGCTGGGTTGCCCAACCCAGTTGGTTTTTGGGGCCAACCGACCCAAAATCGACCCTGATACCCCAACCCAGCATTTATTTTTACTTTATTTTTTAAATATTTTTTATTACAACCTCGGCCAACCCGGGTCCTGACTTTGGCCAACCCAGATCTGTTTTTGGGCCGACCAAACCGCTTTTGACCCCTGACATTGAAGAGGATGAAAACAAACAAGACATTGCCATGAGAGAATTCATATTGATGTAAGAAAATGTTTAGAGGAATTAGGTGTGAAATAATAACCTTGTAACAAAATATCAATCTATAAGAATAAAGAAAAATCATCATCATACCTATTTTAAAAGAATGACACAAAATTGCTCCAATTGTAGAGGGGTCAAGGTCACAAGTCAAACTTTGAAATTGTAGACAAGTTAAAAAAAAGGAAGACTAAGATGACTGAAAAATATTAAGCATATACCTAAGAAAACTCCAGTTATAAATAAAATAAAATAATAAAAAACAAAAAGGTCATGGTAGATCCAAGGTATTCTGGTGGAGGGCAGTTCAATATGCTTTGAGTGATTTAAATACCTCTAAATAAATAATTCAAGATTGGTGTAAGTGAAGAAAGAGATCATATGGCCAGCCACAAATAATTTAGGAATAAAGTTAGAGTTGACTTGAGTTTAAGAGAAGCCATGAACAAAAAATACACATCGGATAGAAAGACGGAATATATTTGATTATTAAAAAGTTCATGCAAAGAGAGATGTCATGTTGACTTGACATCAACTAGATGGTAGTAAAGAGAGGCTACACGATCCTCACTGCAAATGAAGAGGTCAACAACGATGATAGAAGAATCCTGAGGATAACAAGAGTTCCAATACAACTCTGTCACACCAATTAGACATCAGAGACAATAAGCACAATCAAATGACCTTCAGTGTCAAGATTAAGTAAAATAAACATCCATACCAGAGTAATTAACTAACAAAACTTAACAGAGTTGAAAAAAAAAGACTAAAGATTTTACCTGCATTCGTAACTTTTCGACTTCAATAGTTAAAAGAGACCCTAATTTTCCAGAAAGAATCTCCAAGGCATATCCATACTTTGCTTGATGTTCCAGAACAGAAACATAGATGAGAAGAGCTGAAGCATGATTCAGATGACTTTAAACCATGGACGAGCAGTTACACATAAAAATGAACGAATTATAAGTTTAAAAATTGGAAAAGCAAACCTTCTGGCTCATGTAAACTATGTGCAGCAATATGCTTCTTGAGCAATGCTTCAGCAAGGGTTAACAGTTTTTCGCCAGCATTACCGCAAAGCACCTAAGAAATGCAAAAACCGGGGCCATCCTGACCCATCATTTAAGAAAAAGATTCAAATGAAAGACACTTTTAGCAAATGAACAATAAACCATAGTAACTACCCTATAAATAAACTACTAAAACAAGCAACAAATTTGCACGATGGCCGAGAGTGCAAGCTGGCAGTCTCCCAAAGATAACACAAATATCTTAGTTATGTGGATCTCAATCTTCATAGAAGAAACATTTTTGCAGTCTGACCATTTTGCATGGTTATGCCAAGAAAACAATAAAAGACGTGTAATTCACACAAAAAAGTGACCAATAAACTGAAGTTCCAAAATTTGCAAGTCTCATGATTTCCAGTGAAAAGCTAGCCAACAGGGTAACACTTTGTTGGTAACCGAAAAAAGTACATACCAATAAAGAAATAGAAAAGAAAGGTCTCTATCAAGGCAACCGAAACCACCAGCAAAAAGTAAACACCATTAAACAAGAGACACTAAACAACAAAAAGATTGAACAAAAACAAAACAAAACTACAGTTAAAAGAAGAATATTTCCCAAGCTTGTATTACAGAAACAAACCAAAAAAATGTCGTCACAACAATTCCTAGCAATTGGCTGAATAGTCCACAGAAAAGAAGGCAAACTAGGATCAAACATTATTTAATCTGCCTAAAAACAAAATAAATGATCACAAAGACCAAAACTTTAACTAAACACATTCCAGACGAAAAACAAGTATAGACAACATAAAATATTTTTTTGAAAAGACGAAGGCCAAAGTTAAGGTATTTATAATTAAGAAAAAATAGCAACATGAGTTTACAACTCAGAAAAAAAATGAAGGAAAGTAAAGAGAACAATTTATGGGTTCTACCATAGATCGCGGAATCGGCCGATCCGGATCGGAATCGGCCGATTCCTGGATCGGATCGGCCATTGCCGATCCGATTCTTGGCTGAAGGACCGATCCGGAAAAAAGTTCCGGCAGAATCGGCCGGGATCGGCCGGATCGGATCGGAATCGGATCGGAATCGGAATCGGATCGGCCGAATCGGTCGGGATCGGAATCGGAATCGGAATCGAATCGTTTTTTTTCATTTTTTGCTATTCCAGTCGGATCGGCCAAGATCGGCCAGAATCGGTCCGGATCGGTCTGGGATCGGTCCGGATTGGTCTGGGATCGGATCGGATCGGAATCGGATCGTCTTTTTTTTTTTTTTTTTTTTGCTTACCGATTCTGGATCGATTGTCTTCCATTGGATCGGTCGGAATCGGTCCGATCCGATCCGATCCGGATCGGATCGGTACCCACCGATCCCGATTCCGATTCCGATCCCGCGATCCTTGGGTTCTACCAAGGAGGTAGGCTCCCATTAGAAGTCACAACAAGAAATGCTTTCATCTCAAGAACTAAATCCAGAAGATATTCCATCAAATAGGACCCAAAGTGAAAGTGCCAATCCCCCACACCGATGGACACATGAAAAGGGATATCATCTGAAGGAAGGAATTGGTCTTCAACCATTTTTTAATTTCGTGCTCTCTAAATTGAACATAACATCACAGGTAGTGGAGATCTCATAAGTTGCAGTTATCCTTCCACAGGTCAGTTCTTTTCCAAGTAAGAAGAAAGCCGATGGCATCCCTCGCCCTCAGAGATCTCCAAGAAAGATTCCAACTTCTAAAGATAATACACCACAGATTGTGAATAATGTCACAGTACATGAACAAATGCATGATAGTCTCTTGAGCAATTCCCCAAAAACAACAAAATTTAGACTCCAAATTAAAGATTTTAAGTAGGTAATTCCTTCTGGACAGCAGACTTGTGCAAAACTTCCACAAGAAAATGTTAATCTCCACAACAGACAAGAAAGAAATATTGATTTCAACCAGCCATATTGATCCCGACTATTGCTAAGTTTTAAACATGCTGACCGATCAGAGAAAGAGCCAGATTTCACAGCGGTCCACAATAATTTGTCTATTTTTTATGTAGCTGACGTTCTGTAACATTTCTATCAAGTTGGAAACATCCTCAATTTCCTTCTCTTTTGTATTCCCTTGAAAGAATATTCTCCAATTGCCATGCAGGTCATCCCTATCCCATAATGCATCAATCTTTTCATCCTTGTGATGCGGGACAAACCGGCTAATCCGTGCTAAACCGAACGAAAAAGACTTAAACCGGCGCTAATCGCCCTAAACAGACCTAAACGAACCCAAAATAGGCCCAAAACGACCCAAACAGCTCAAGACGGGCCCAAACCAGGCCGAACCGGGCCCAAGGTGGTCTGAACCGGGTTAAACCGGTCCAAAACGCACCGAACCGGCCTGAACCGGGGTTCAGGTGCCGAACCGGCCTGAACCGGCCCGAACCGGGTCAGAACCCGGTTGAACCGGCCGGTTGGCCGG
Source organism: Cryptocoryne crispatula var. balansae (assembly GCA_036172225.1). Lineage (NCBI taxonomy): Eukaryota > Viridiplantae > Streptophyta > Magnoliopsida > Alismatales > Araceae > Cryptocoryne > Cryptocoryne crispatula. The sequence goes on from CM069922.1 coordinate 43,693,835, forward strand.
TCTGGGCCGCGGACCGGCCGGGTCCGCGCTGCGCGAGCCGACCGCGCTCGCGGGCGCGAGTGAATCACCGGAGGGGGGGGTCGTGGCCGCGGCGCAGGAGACCGCGTACCCCGCGGCGGTCGCCTCGTCGTCGCAGCAGGGGGGGAGGCGTGGCGTTGATCCGGCCGGCGGAGTCTTGACGCCGTGGCGTCATCGCGGCCGTCCGCGAGGTAGCAAGCCGCGACAAAAGGGGGCCTCGTCCGCGCTCGCGAGAGCGCACGGCTTCCACATCGTCTTCGGCAACGCCGGCGTCGCCGTCCGGCAGGCGCAGGCGGAGCGGGGCAGGGGAAGAAGGGCGCTGGCGATGGAGGCGACGCCTCGGCGTCGTCCAGCCGGCGGAGGATCCGGAGCCGCCGTCACCGTGAGAGGAGGCCGCAGAGCAGGGGGAGGGCTCCGGGGATCGCCGGAGAGCTTCCCCTCCCGCGGCTCTGTCTCCTTCTTCCTCTTCCGCTTCTTCTTCTGCTTCACGGTGCGTCTTTGACGGCACCAAAGGTTGACGGGGAGGAAGTCGAGGTCGGGGCTCCATGGGCGTGTGTGGGAGACGGCATTGGATGCCGCGCGTAGCCGAAATGGAGGAGGCGACGGTGGAGTGCCCTTCCGGGGATCGCCGGGACCGTCGTCTTCGCTGGTTCCGATCTGAAACCTCGCATGGCGCCACCGTCTTCGCGCAGACGGGCCGAGTTCCCGGTCGTCGAACGTTGGTACGCCGGATCTGCTGGAAGGAACTACGCTATCACTAAACTAAGCTATGCTCAGCCTCGCTGGAGAGCTCCGAGGAGGAAGTGGGAATGGCGCTAGTCGCCGGAGGAAGAAGAAGATCTGGCTACAGCCTACACTAAGCTACGCTACGCTACGCTACGTTACGCGGGAACACCCGGGAAAGGCTCCAAAAATTCTCACTGATGATTGCTGAACTCTGTACATCGACCCTCCTTATAAAGAAGGAGTGGGAAATTTAAAGAAAAGACCCCTAAGTTCCCTATTTACAGACTTGTCCACGTATGGACATAAAAATAAAAGGAAAACCCAAAATATTCAAAATATGTCCCCATCACCTTGTTTCTGGTAACACAAAATAGGCATGGAAAAAAGGGTAGAAAAAAGTTGAAGGATTAAGTCATGGATCCTTCCAAAATAAGGTTATGAACCCATTAGCCATTACCAATAATACCAATAACAATAGCTAATGAAGAATAAAAGAAAGACCATGATTCCAAAATATCCTTACAAATCTTTAACTCTTCCCCATCATTACAGACCATTAAGACAATATTTTGCATTAACAATCCTACCAGTGACCTCCCTGACTGAACTTCCAAAGCCACTTGCAAATATGTGCCTTACGGATGATATCAACAGGTAGAAAGCTCACATCACATTGCTCTCCCCAATCTTGGTTCCATGCTACTAAATGCAAGCCCTTTGTTTTTTGGGATCCCTGCTAAAAGAAGTTAAATCTAATAACATTAAGTTTCCTGCAAACTCCTTTGAGAATTTTAAAATGAAGAAAAACTATAAATGGTCTACTCTGCATGACAAACTTAGATAAGACCACCTCTCACTAGACAAAAACAGTTTCTCTTTCCCACCTAGTCTCCTCTGCAAGTTGTTGACCAAGGTTGCCAATCTTCTGAAATTGGAACACTGGCTGTCCAGGCGTCAAGGGAAGGCCAAGGTAAGATATAGGGTAATCCTTCCATCTCATATTGAAGAAGTTCTAATTGAAGACGTTCTCGATAGCTCGCCACAGCTAATGTGAAACATTAATATACAACAGTTCCCACTTAATTTTATTAATTTTCGGAATCTCCAACCTCTTCAAATAAAAAAACGATGATAGATGGAACATTTTTCTTGTATCTACAACAGTAAACAAAATGGTGTCATTCCAAACCGAAGTTCTCATCCATAGAATTTTCCTACATTGAACTAAAGTGTCCAATCATCACAAACAGTAAGAAAAAGATAGGATCACCTTTTTTAAGACATTTAAAACAATTGAAGTACCCAAGCAAGCATTCATTGATGTCCACCAAGAAATTGCAGTAAAAACATTGTTATGCACCCATCTGAACAATATTTGGCTGAACCCCATTAATTGTGTTGCTCTACATAGAGACTTCCAATTGACACTATCATAAGCCTTCTCAAATCTTGCCCACAAATTTCTATTTTCTAATAAGCCAGTCATGAATGCATTTTAATGCCGCCATAAAGTTGAGCAAAACATACCTGCCCCCAATAAAGGTCAATTGTGTTGGACTAGTTAGGCGATGCTCAATTCAACTCAACTCAAGTGTTAGTCCCAAATTATTTAGGGTCCGCCATATAGATTCTCTTTCTCCACTCATGTCAATTTTGAGTTCCTTCTCCAAAAAATATTTAAAACAACCAAATTATATTGAATCACTCTCCTCCAAGTTAACTTGGGTCTACCATATTTTTTATTTTTGTTATTTTAATATTTTTTACTTTTCTAACCAGAGTCTCCTTAGGTTTACGTTTAATATATACAAACAATCATAATCTCTTTTCTTTCAATTTGTCTACAATTTTTGCTACACATATATTTTCTCTAATATATTCATTCTTTATTCGATCTAATCTAGTATGATCGATCACTCATCCATCTTAACATTCTTATTTAAATAACATTTATTTTGGAAATATATTTTTATTTTATTGTCCATCATTCACTACACTACAATACAATATTGCAAATCTTGTAGTTATACGAAAATTTTTCTTTCGACTTTAGTGAAAACTTATGATCATATAGAACTCGTATAGTCAATCACCACTTCATCTAACATACTTTAATCATATGGTTAATATCGTCATCACATTTTTCATCTTTTTAAATAATTGATCTAAGATACTGGAACTGAATTATTTAAAACAATATTACCACATCCAAACTAACCTCCTCACTTTCTTGTTCCGTTTTCATTGAATTTACAATGTATATGATCTGTCTTAGTTTTATTTATTTTGAAACTATTAATATTTAAAAAAAAATCCACAACTCTAACTTCCGAACTTCTTATTTACTCCTTGTATCCCATCTATCAATACGATAAATGTAAATGTCATACATCAAGTTATATCAATACGGACTTATTGTAGACCCTTAATGTTAAGCTAACTGAAATACTACAATTTCATATTTCTCCTCCAATTGTGTATACATAATTGGTTGCTTCATCCTACAAATGCAGTCTTTAATCAATTGTATATACTTAATAGATACCATCTTTTGCTCAAAAATCCATCACAAAACCTCTCATGAAATTCTATCATAAGCCTTTTTCAAGTCAATAAACATTATATGTAAATCTTTCTACATACCTCAATATTTCTCTGTCAAATTTCTAATAAAAATCATTCTATAATTTGCACAATCTTGAATACCTCATTTTTTCTTAAAAATCAATATGATGATACTATTTCTATACACAATTGGTTGCTTCATCCTACAAATGCAGTCTTTAATCAATTGTATATACCTAATAGATACCAGCTTTCGCTCAAAAATCCATCACAAAACCTCTCATGGAATTCTATCGTAAGTCTTTTTCAAGTCAATAAACACTATACGTAAATCTTTCTACATACCTCAATATTTCTCTATCAAACTTCTAATAAAAAATATTCTAGAATTTGCACAATCTTGAATACCTCATTTTTTCTTAAAAATCAGTATGATGATACTATTTCTCTATTAATTCAGTATCTTATTAAATATTAAAAATTATTTAAAAAATCGAGTTAACCATTCCACCCTTAAATCTTCCAAACATTTTTATACTTCAAAAGGGATATTATCTGGACCACATGCCTTACATCTTTTCATTATCTTCAACATTTCTTTCACTTTTAAAAATTTAATTCTCCTAATATAATTCAATTAAACTTTATTACATTTTCTATATCTATGTTTTTAACAAAATTGTAAAGTATCAAAATAACTTTTTCACCTTTCTTTAATGTCATCATCTTTGATCAAAATTTCGTTAAGACCTTGATAACTCTCTCTCTCTCTCTCATCCTTCCTATTCTATAAATATCTTTTTCACCTTCTTTAGTTCTAAATTTATGATACATCTGTTTAAAAACCTCATCTCTTGCTCATGTGATAGTCAAAGCATTCATTTACGCTTCCTTGTAATCACATTTAGGCTATATTTTAAACCAATATCTATTATTCTTAGTCACCTTTTTGTACTTTTTCATTTCACCGCCAAGTCAAATGATACATCTTTGGTAATGATCTTGTAAGAACAATCTAACAAGCTGATAGGTCTCAGGTCTTTAATGTCACTAGCCTTTTCTTTTTTTGGAATCAAAACAAGAGTCATATAATTTAAAAAACTGATGATTTCAAGATTCAGTTAAAAAACTTTCCCTAAATTCATAAAATCAGCTTTTATCACATCCTAGAAACCTGATAGAATCTAGTAGAAAAACCATCCGGTCGTAAAACTTTGTAATGAGCTATGAAATCGAACACATGTTTGATATCATCTTCTGTAAATGATCTAGATAGGAAACCAGCCTCATCCATACTCAACATGTAGAAAGAGTTGACATTTAAGAAGGGTCATCGTGAAGCACCCTACCTAAATAGAGGCTCATATAAACCTGTAGCTATCTGTCCAATGGACTCAGTGCCTTTCCTATCCACCACACCAACAACCAAAATGGACTCTCAAAGTTTACACCTTTGTCTAAGAGAATCATACAGATAGAAGTACCTGATATTTTGTCAATCTCATTTAGCCAAATTTCTTTATATCTATGTGTCAATTAATTTATTCCATTACACACCACTCTTTGCAGTCCTCCTTTGCAAACCAATCCTTGGTTTCTGAATCTGACAAAACCCAGAGATTATTGAGTTTTCAAAAGCTTCAATTCTTGCTAAGACATTTCTGCCTTTTCTTGAGGAATTTGTTTTTCTTTACGTATGTGAAAACATCATTGACATCACAAGAGACTTGATTCCACCATTCAGAAACCATCTCTTTCAACATACATTCCCTAATCTAGCACATCTCAAACCTAAATCTTCTATGTTTATACAAATTCCTCGTACCACAACATCCCAATGAGACGATCGTCTGACACTCTGCAAGGCAAAGAAAATCCCTTGGGAACCCCAAACTTCTGCATCCATTCTATTGAGAGACGAAGAATCTAAGTAATCAAGATTTCAACTTTATGTTAGACCATGCCAAATGCAAACTGATATCCATAATTTTCATCAGTCGATGGCCATCAACTTGTTTATTGAACAGACCCATTTCAGCTGTGAAAGAAGACTGATTAGCTCTGTCAATAATTGAAGTCCCACGTATGCACCACCTGTAATTGGGGCACTAGAAAGTTGATCATGTAAAAGATTGAAAATTTTCTCTCAACACCCACAAGTCCATAAATTGTGATGAAAAGACAATGAACACCCTTACTTTTAATAATGAACTTGACCGCAATAAAGTACCTATTGCTTGCAATCAAAGAGGCATCAAAAAGCCATTGTTCCATAAAATTGGCAAACCACCACTTCTCCCAACTCCATTTGGATAACAAAACTTCGTTTATAACTTCAAGTGATATGAATCCCAATCCTCCTTCATCCTTGGTTTTACACACTTTGTTCCGGTCAATAAGGTGGCTCCCCTTATACCCATCATTGGATCCTTCTAGAAAAGAAGTTGCTCATTTTGCTTCTAGGATATCACAGATACCCTTGGGAATTCTGAAGATTAACATGAAGTACAGTAGAATATTTGCTAAGACAGCTGATAGATGAGATCTGCCCCATGCTGAGAGCAGCTCGCATTTCCAACCTTGCAAACTGGAGTCAAACTTTTTAATTACTAGCTTCCAGACCTTGTTCCCTATCTTTTTGTCCGACAGAAGAAAACCCAAATATTGGAGCAAAAAAGTTCCCCTTTCTAATTCCCAAGATGATTGCCAGATATTCAATTGATTGTTGTTCCACATTGACCCTGACCAGCTCACTTTTGTAAAAGTTAACCTTGATGCCCATCACCCATGGCACTTCGAAGATACAAGAGCATGGTGGATATCATAATTGTCAAGGCGGCCAAGGCGATCAAGGCGACATAGTACCGCCTTGGCGCCTTGGTGATAAGGCGAGGCGTTAGGCGACGCCGTGTTTTATATAGTAAAATGGATAAAATAACAAAGATATATGTAAAAAATGATGCAAAATAACTTTGACACCATGCAAATCAATCAATAATATGAGAATGCATAGTTACATAGACTAAATAACTTGACAAATTAGTTAATTTTACTAATTAAATTATATCATCTATTAGTAAACACTTAAGAAATCATTTAAGCTTAGCTATTATTTCTTCAAAATGTTAATTTATAGTCAAATTAACTATTTAAACTAGTTATTTTTACTCTAAAACAACTTAATTATGTGATATTGACACTTAATTAGCATTATTTACTATTAAAATATATATAATAGTTATTTAAGGCAATGGGCACCTTAGGCGCCCATCGCCTTGCCCCCTCTGGGGGCGCCTTGAAAACAGTGGTGGATATATTCCTAATTTTCTCCACACCGGGGTGGAGAGTAGCAGTGCACCACATTGAATATGGGATATCGATGCATTGCGTGGACCTGTGCCAAACTCCCTCAATTATTCCCTTGTCTTGGCCAATCACCCACATTAAGTGCGGACCTTGGGACAGAAGGAAGAGCTATGGGAGGATCCCCTTGATGGATGCCTCTGGATGAGCCAACAACCTCCCCATTGATTAGGATTGAAAAGGTTGCCAATTCCATGAAACATCTAACCCATTAAATCTATTCATCACAGAAATTCATGTCTTAAGGTGGCATACATCACTTTCCAACTAATCCTACCATAAGACTTCCCAAAGTTCAACTTCAATGATACTCTTTTATTTTTCCTTTTCAGATCATGTAGCAATTCTTGAACTGTCATGGAGGAGTCTGTGATCAATCAGGTCGTTCTCAAAGACCATTGGTTGAAGAGGTGCATCTCTCACTTCCCTTCAGTGTTGTTCTTTCTATCTCCTGGTTGTCTTACCAAGTCACCATATAGAAATACCCCATGATAATGGTTGGGATAGAATCTTCATCCATTAGGCTATTGACTCTTAAATAAACTCTCTCTCTCTCTCTATTGACAGTTGGTACTTAAATATTGATCACATGCCTTAACTCCTGGCCTTTTTGACTTTCAGTATGATCCCTAAGGATCAGACCTTTTGTTGAGTTTTAACTACCACAATGCTGCTATCATTCCAGGCCATTAGGAGACCCCAACTCTACCTATGGCAAACGAGCTAATCATATTATCAAAGTCATGCTTCCACTAGCCCCCAACCCAGTTTTCATTATAGAGCTGAAGCTTAGACTCCTGGACGCACATAGGATGTCAATGTCTTTTTCTCTGAATGTTTTTATAACCTCCATCATCTCCCCCCCCCAATTCTCTGATATTCCAGGAAAGGGTGATCATATTAGATAGTCTCTCTTCCCCCTCACCCTTCTTCCATAGCCTAAGGCTATCATCCATAGTCTCATTGGAAAGAAGAAATGCACCTCTTGCTTTTCCATCTTCCCACCATTTTTAATCACGTTGTCCTTTGTGACTTTTAGCCAAAAGCTTTCTTTAACAGATTTCAAGAAGTCAAGGATATCCTGCTCAAGACCCTCAAAGGAAAGAGCCAATAGGAGACCCAGAGTTCTCATCACATCACCACCCCATTGGTCAGAAAAATCCTAGCAGGGGTCCATGGCCAGTGGAGTCGGGCTTTTGGGGGAGAGCTAGGTGGAGGGTGGCAGGTGGTGGAGGTTCCACAGGCGGGACCAGCAGGGATAGGGCAGACAAGCTGGGTCCAGGTGACAAGGGAGAATTGGTCTGGGAGGTGTGGGTTTTGACAGATAACAACGACAAAAGATATAAGGCAAACTGGTCAGAAGGACCCAAAGGGACAAGTGAAGCCCAGTTTGTAGGCTTAGGCAGGATCATGGATTCCGGAATCGGAATCCAAATCGGTTGGGACCGATTCCGATTCCGATTCCAGGAATCGGCCGGACCTGGGAAGAGAATCGATTCCGGATCGGTCCGGAATCGGTTTTTTTTTTTGATTTTTTTTTCGTCAAAAAAATTCAGAAAATTCAGAAAAAATTCTAAAAAATAGGAAATGAGTTAGAAAATTTTTTAAAAATAACCAATGCATCCATCCACAGGACCACATCGAATAAATACTAATGAACTCCAATTCAAGACTTGAAGTTAAGTACATATTCCAATTCCATTGATTCAAAAATCAAAGAGATGATACATCATGAAAAAAAAAATTACATCATATCAATCTACTACCAAAATCTAGGATATAAATATGGGTCTTCCTCCTCTCCCTGATGCGCTTCACGCTCCTCTCTCGTGCTCAGTCTTGTATACTGTCTGGGACCATATCCATATGAAAATAATGCCGATGACATGCCATCAAGGTCGTATGGATCGAATTGCGGGACGACCGGGACGTAAGCAGAGGATGGTAGAGCTAGTGGTGTAATCCACTGCTGGTCAACCTGGCTAAATGCTGGATATTGTGGCTCCATAATATAAGAATAAGGTGTCTGCTCATCCAGCATGTAATACGGCTTTGGATGTCGTGAATCAGGAGACTCAGCTGCTGCCGATGGCTACGTCGCTGGTATGCACTCCTCGTCATCATCACCTGAGGAGCGAGAAGGAGCCTGCGTGCTGTCATCTGGGCTGACAGGACGCCTGACCTCTAGCTTCCTTCTCTTCACCTCTGCAGCCATCTCTGAAGTACCAGAAGGTCCGGAACCCAAAGTTTTTTTCAACTTTGCAAATCCTCTCATTTTCCGTGCGCCGGCTTTGTTTTCGTTTTCCCCGAGCGAATGGGGTGGGGTAGCGGTTCGGGACTTTAGCTAGGGCTAAAGAACGTGAGGTCACTTCCAGGGGGCAAGGGCGGTGGAAGGAGAGCCTGAGAGGTGGTGAATACAAATAGGGCGTTGAGAAGATTACCTGATGCCAAACTTGAATGCCAACTTGAGCACCTAGGTCCTCAAGTTCAGCAGTGGAATGTATATGGGGAGTTGCACCAAGAGCCCTCTCCACATTTCCAGCTCTAGTTGTCTACTGATGTGCCAGTGGAGCCCCCTCCGGCGTGCCTCCCATAAGGACCACCATGGCCCAGAAGCAACAGCCTTCCACACATGCACAGATCTTCACTGGTAGCAACTCATCCTGTCATAGCTTCACATCAGCACTTGGACTTTAGTGATAGCATACTTGTCGAGGGCACCCCTTTTGAATACTCATCAGCTCCGCTAGGGATTCAGGAGCTTCCAAATTGCTTCTGAGCTCCATCAGCGAAGATGAAGACCTGAGGTAGCTCAGTGGAAGAGTTTGGGGGTCGGGACCAAGGGTCAAATGAGATGACAAACTCAGCGATCTTGAACAGCCCCCAACCATTGCATACTACACATGCAGCATTTGAAATCTTTAGAACCCACCTATCACAGCATTTGGCCATAATTTTTGGAAAACATTGCATGACCTTGGGTAGGGGGAAGGGCTGTAGGAGCGTGGGGCGAGCCCTAGTGGGTGTGGGGAGTAGAGGGCTAACATTGCATGTCCTTGGATACCAGGCTATATCTCTCATCCCAATAAGATTCAGCTCCCCTACATTGTGGCATCCCACGCACTCTGGCAGCCCTCCTCCACACTGTGGTTCCTCCACCTTTGGAGATCTTGAAAACTTTGGGGTGCCTTAGGCCAAAGTGCTAAAGGGGCACCTAGACGTCAAAAGTGATTGAGGTGCTATCTCAGTTGGCAACATAGCCAATCAAATGACATAGCAAATTAAATGATTACATCCAAGTTATTGAAAATACAACCTTATTAAGATCAATGAAGATAAACTCCCATTATATTCTCATATATTTTTTGTAATTCCCTATACGGGATATTTCTAACATGCTACTTTATATGCATGCTAGTTTCAGCTCTGTCATGTGAATCACAGATACAGGGTGCATAAATCAAGACTCAGCCATGGGATTGACACTATAATGAAATTACTAGGTCATCTAACTCTAAGATAATAAACAATGGTATAGTTATGTATGTATGTACATTCTAATTCCAATATTGGACTATTCAGGAGGTTCAGTTATTTTTAATTGCAGAAGGTTTCATAAAATGAGAATTCTAAAAGGGCACATGTAGTAACGCATACAGTAAACTAGTGATATACCAATAATCGTCAGAAATTGATTACCCTCTTGAAGTTCAACAATTAGAAACCTCAATCAAAATACAAAACATAAAATTAAATATTTCTTGAATATATTTGATCAAAAATAAAAATGTGCTCAAGGAAAATCTACAAACAAACTAGTTGAAGACAACCGTTGATAATAAAAATTAAAGGTAAGAGAAAAAGCAGGTCAGCAAAACCTGTAATTGAATGCTGCATACAGCCCATAGCAAAAACCTTTCTTCACCTGCAATCTTGTACATTTTGATGGCTGTCTGTCAAAAAAATAAGCAGTAAGATATCAGGGTAAGACCACCTTATATGCAAACATGCTCATGTAAAAGTTGATAAAAATAAACAACATTTCCTGGAAACTAGTGATTGATAAGAATAAACAACATTTCCTAGAAACTAGTGAACCTGCTGTTGCTTCACATATGAGTATTCACGAACGTAACAATTGAAGAGACCCATCATCAGCTCCAGATTGTTTGGGTATTTACCACAGACATGTTCATAACAAGAAGTTGCCAGATCCACTGGTAAAATATTTAATACAGTGAATAACTGCAGAAAAGCAAATGCATTGCTGAAAGAATGTTTGATGATTATTGAGACATTAAGGACCAACAGCGGTTGAGACGTTGAAGAACCATCTGTAAAGTGCTGAGGGTGAGATCATCAATGTGAGCCATGTCACTGGAAAATAACTGTTGTCTTGCATTCATGCAAACATCAAGAGACTCATTAATCTTTCCCATTCTCTCCAAAATAAGAGCTTTAAGGGCCTATATAAAAAGAACAGCAATTTAGAAGTTGCCATATTCAGAAACATAAGATGCAAGGAAAAATTTCGCCAAGCTCAATGCCATTACACATCGTGGATTTATACAAGGATGGAGACAGAGAAACTTCAAAAAATCATGAGTCGCAGTATTGTCCAATCCATATCCAATGTTTAAAACTGTCCAGGCAGTTCGAGTCAGCAGACGACCTTATTGACTAGTTTAAAACATCTCATTCAAAAAAATCAATAACTGAAATTTAAACCCAAAACACTTAACTCTCTCATTCCAACTCCATATTAATACATATTGTCTCTAGTGTTGATATTCCTTCTCATTTTCTATTTTACATTGTTATTTTAGTTACATGTCCTTACTTAGTTTGTTTTGTGTATTATTAACTCTATTATTGTATCCACACAAAAACTAATCTAGGTAGTATCCCCACTTTTTCTACTATTTTTTGTAAATTAATATTTTAAATCGACCCGAGATATCATGTCAATCTCTCAAGATTTCGAAACAATCTCTATGACATCATTTCTTATCAGTCAAGATAAATTCTGTATCCAACTTAGGATCACAAATTCTTCGATGTGTCCCTTGTGAACAAATATCACTCTCCTTGTATTTAAGTCAAATTTTCATTTATTAGTTTGTCCTAGTCTTAGTCCTTAATCCCATCCTCTTTTGAAGAGATTGTCATCCCTTCAAAGTCCGGTCTCCTAAGACTTTCTCGAGATCAACTTCTCTCCATCCTTCCTAGGATGAAGTCTAGATACAAGATGACACTCCTTACTCAAAATGTAGTTTTAAATAAATATTTAGTTAAGTGGTGACCATGTATTTAATTGAGTTTCTCGCAAGTTTAACGTAATAAACAAGCAAGTCAAGTTGAGTTTCAAGCTACTTGTCAAGTGTGTGTGTTCGTTTGCACCCCCATAGGTAGTTGAGATCATTCGATGTCAAAAACATCAACAAATGGATAGATAAATAATCAACTACCTTTATGTAGAAATATCAACACAATTTAACTCAAGCCTAAATTCAAATTATATATAGATTATACTTCTACACTCAAATCTATTTTGAGTTATATCTTCAAAGATATTTAAAACATCCTAATCATATTGAATTACCCTCTTCTGAGTTAACTTATGCCTATCACGTCATTTTTTTATTTTTAAAATTTTAATATTTTTTCCTTAAGTCTACATTTAAAATGCTTAAATCATCTCAATTTTAATTCTTTCAATTTATCAACAATTGTTGATACTTACGCATTTAAATTCATTCATTTGGCATTTTATTTCTCCATTCATTAGTATAACAATGTAAATTAATATATATATAAATTAATAAAAATGCCAAACTTCCAGTTAAAATGGAAACTAAGGATTATGAAATTTGCGATGTCCACAAAGAAAACATATCTCTTGCAGAAAACGCTTCCCCAAGTTCTTCATGGCACTATATAGCTAAGCAATAAGGACAATGAGGTACTGAATGTGTACCAAAAAGTAAAAACAAGAATCTAGTCACATGGTGTAATGAGAAAATATGTCGTTGTCCACAGATTTGTAGCGTGCATCTCTTTATCTGTGATGTGCGTGCATTCCAACACACTGGAACGACATAAAGCATACACACGTCTTTCCACGGTCAAAACTTCCTAACAAGTTTTTTTTTCTCTTGATTTTATTCACTTTTAAGTTTCTGCCATCTTAATAATAGTGGCATTTCCCTGCGACCACCTTCAAACAGAAATGGTCAAGATTCAATGAGCAGAGCAATGAGCTAGTGGAATCGCAAAAAGTGTGAGAAGAGCATTTTGATTTCACTGGTCCTTTGCTCGTCCATGAATCCTCGGTTGATGTGAAGGGGAGAAGCTTGTCAAAGAAATTCACTAAGCAAAAGTCCATGGGAAAAATAGATCAGGGCGAGGAACGGGCTTCTTCCACCAACTCTCCCCTCACGAACCAAGCGAGAAAGTGCTCGAGCATTCCTCGATACTAATAAACCAATGAAGAAAACTAACCAGCGCAGGCAAGAGCACCTAGAGAGAGAGAGAGAGAACGAAAAACTGCTTACAAGCGCATAAGGAGAGTTCGGATGTTTCGAAAGAAGACCCGCGCAGAGCTTGAGGGCGGGCTTGAACTGGCGGGAGTCGACGGCGTCCCATATGGGGCGAACCCGCCGCTCTGGAATACCCCCGGCGAAGCCAAACTTGGACGCCATTGGCGATCTGCCGCAGCTGTTTTGCACCCGGGAGCTAGGGTTCTTGCACCGCAGAAGAGAGAGCGGAGGGAGGGAGGGAGAGCAGTGCGAGGGAGAGGGAGGACGGGAGGGGGAGGTTCATGAGCTTGTATCCGCAAGTTAACCTGTTCCGCCGGTGCTGGACGGCGCTTTTTTTTTTTAATTCCAATTTTCAACCAAAAAAGCTGGTTCGAACACATCGATGCATCCTATAAAATATTAACATTCTCAATAAAATATGTGTAATATTTATCGAAAATTAAATTATAAACAGCGTTTTGCATATTTATTTTTGATAAAACATCGTCGTAAACAACGAATAAATTATAAGAAGCGAGTTAAAATATATAAGTTGATGAGAATAGTGAAAAGAAATTTAAAATGATTGAATCGAAATTTACTGGTTATATAAGATTTTTCTCAACTTGTTTCGTATAAAAATAATATATAATACACGTTGATATATCCCAAAATACAGGTAAATGAAAATGTGACATTTTACGTCACCAAATTCGAATGTATGTCAACTGATTACGAGTGAAATAAAATTCACATGATTTCATTATCTAATTTAACATCGTGATCAGTCTCGAGGGTCATTTTGAATGTAAAGAACTCAATGAGGTGTTTGGTTGCATGATAATGACAATTTTTATTTAAAATTTTAAAAATTGTATAAAAACTTGTTAAAAAATGTGTTCGACAATCATGATAATTTTACATTTTGTAAGTGATTTTCTTATTGAAAAAAAAAGAGGGTCTGTGGCCTCTCTTCCACTTTGTAAGTGATTTTCATCCCACTGTTCTAGAACAAGCACCATTATGGTTGTGTTTTGCTACTGAGTACAAAGGAAATTTCCATCATTGAAGTCCCACACAAGATATCACTCATCTAAATGCACCACATCTCCTTTTTAACTATGTTCCATTAATTTATTTTTTTAGAGAAGAGAGATATAGACTCAAACTCACCTCTTTTGCCGACCGAGCGTGGCTCGGTTGGCACGACGCCACCCCCGCGGGGGGTGGCGGGGGTTCGATCCCGGCGAGTAATGCCGGGACCACCTCCCCAGGGGGGGAGGTGATCTGGTGGGGATCGCACGCTGCTCTGGCAGCGATCGATCCCTCGCCGGCGCTGCGCTGCGCCATGAGCCTGGCCACTGGGCCAGCGTGACCAAAAAAACTCACCTCTTTTCCTCTCTCTTCACTTCTTATTATTATTTTTTACGGCCAAGTGGTTCGCCTGGGCGATATTTGCGTCGCCACGCCACACGGCTGGGAACCTTCTCTCTTCACTTTCGAAACCATACTTTTGGAGACATCAATCATTATATCATCCTTATTTTGTTTTTCCATATGATCCCAACCAGTTACAGTCTAAGTGCGACACAGCAAGTTCCAGAAGACCAACCAAAATCAAATGCTAAGAGGGATCATAATAGGGATACAGAAAACGAAACAATTACTCTTGTCTCTTTCATTTTTTTTTTCTTATGTGCCGAGTGCAAAAAATACACTAGGCAACTAGGCCAGCATTCTTACATGCTGCGTTCGAGTTCAGATGCAAATCCAGGCTCATCAGAAGGTGGATCCGTTCCATCCGAAGTTAGAACCCTGAGCAGCAGAGCAAACGACAGTCAGAAATTGCTGCTTGAAGTGTGGCTGAGATGTGACTGAATGGGGGGGGGGGGAGATGCATCGATGCCACGGATGGGCAGAGGGTTTGATGTGAGATGAGAAAATTTTAGTCCAGAACATAGCCATTTACATGATTTTTACCGTGCATATTCTTGGATCATATGTTCCTACCAAACATGGAAAATGTTATGAGAAGAAGCAGATCACCATGCTCAGCCGAGAAGTCTAGGAAACTTGCCTTTGCGTCATAGAACTTGAGGAAGAATCGAGACTTCAGAACAGATAACCTGGTCTCAAGAATAGTGGCAACTGCGGCGCTCAGTTTCTTGTTCACGTCAGGGTTCAGGCCACCGATCGAAACCAGCTCGCCATAAGCTGCAGGCTGCTGTGTCCCCCCAAACGACATGGGCACCGACCCCTTGAGCACTACCATCACATACTGCAAACAGATGCGGCAAGAAGAAAGCTTCAATCAGGAGAATTTTTTATTCTACCAAAAAATGTGAAATTATCGGTGCATAGCTAAGATGAACACGTCACCTAGCCACCTACAACACCACCTCCCCCCCCCAAATCCAAGAAATCTTCCCGATTGTTTCTTCATTTTAGAGAAAAAAAATAGTCAAACTAAGATCGCTACAAAAAGCATGAAGACGGCAGTCCAAATCCAAAAGATTTCTACTTAACATTTTACACATTTAAAATTATCTTAGTTAATTATTGATAAATAAAAGTAGCTAATTATATATTTTAACTGATTATAGTTATTTATTTTAAATATTTTTAAATCTCTATCATTTATATAAAAATTTAGTTAAAACATATTTTTATAATTTTTTCATAAAACATTTATAAAGATATTAAATATAAGCAAAAAAAAAGATCCTGGTTGCAGCCAGATCGGCTGCGACGGGCCCGCTCCGGGAAGCATATCAATTGGACAGCAATGCAATCTGGTCAGGTTGGGGGACCAATCCGATCAAAATTCCATGTTGTGCGGTTCCTTCTGGATAGAAAAATATGGTGGCAAGTTTAGGGTCCACCATTTTAGGAAGGAACCAGGAAAAAAATTTACGGTAGCTAGAAAATGGGGGGTAAACCAGAAGTAATTTCATTGCCGCTTAAAGCAGGTCACGAGATATTCCACAGAGAATCAAACAATAAATTTTAATTTATTTTCATGTAAACTTATATTTACTGCCTATTTCCATCATTTTTTTAGAACATCCAAATGCACCCTTGAGAAATTCATGTTTGCACAGTGGATAAGGGGGGAAAGAAAGTAAAATTAGAAAGCAAAGAAATGTAGATTTCTCCACATGGGTAAATATTGAAACAATACCAAATTACAGAAAGAAAACAAGTAAACATCAAATATGGGTCTTGATCATATTTCTATTTAAACTTGGAAAAATCATAGGACACCGAAGAAAACAGGAAAAGAAGAAAAAACAAACAAACTAGGCTTTCTGGAACTTTATTTACGTGAATGGGATACAGATTACAACAAGAAGATTCCCAGAAACAATGCTTAGAAAAATGTGACAACGTTGTGCACACAGAATGGGATAAGTGGAGAAAGATGCAGGCGATCATAGGATATGAAGGACTATTCCGTGTTGCATCAAAGGAAGCTTGGAGAGGAAACTCAAGGTTGTTCACTATTCAGTTCAACCCAAAACCCAAACCGAACCAGCAATTAGAGTTGATTTGGTTTGGACTAACAATCATAATCGATAAACATACAGAACTACATAAAATATTTATTTTAACTTGTAAATGTACCTTTTTCATGTAAAAACAAACAATTTAAAAGTTATTAAGAAACTTAAACATATATATAAATATGTACACTATATTTCAAAATTTGTGATTTAAATCAAACTAAATGAACATATAGACATGTAGTCATATACACTATAATAAATCATGGTTTGAGTTAAACCAGATCAAACCAAATGGATTAGTTTGGTTCAGTTAGGTTCAATTTTGGAGGTACATTTGGTTCGGTTTAATTTAGAATAAAGAATAAAAAAAACTAAACTAAACCAAACCATGAATACAGCTAGAGAAGTTCCCCAGACAAATTCTTTATGAAGGAATGGGTAGAACAGGCTGCACCTACACCAGCATTACATGCAACTTAAACAAACTAAATGGGTGAAACTAATTGCCAGTATAACAGGCATACAGTACAGTATGCTTCCAGGAATGGTAAAATACTTCCTAGAGGAATGATAAGAAAAAAAAACACAAAATATGTCACACTTGAGTTCTGAAGATGGATTAATACCTACAACCTAACCAATAAGAAACTGTGTTCCTTCAACTGATGAAATTCCATATCTTGCTAAAACTTTTGATTTTTCTAGTAGTCATACAATGGTTTCCAGTACACAGTAATATTCGCAAATAAAAAGAAAGGTGATCACTTTATAGTTATGTTGAGGAATCCAGTGAGCTATCTCAATTCCCACATGTTACAAGTTAAAGGGCAGCAGCTGGAAACACAAAGCAGATGTCTGATGTTCCTTCAGCATCTCCATTTTCATCCAATGAATGGGAAGCCATGCTTCTCTTTTTTAATTTAACGAAGCACAATACAAGTTCCCATCACAATTTCAGTTTTCAAACTTCAAATATAATGACTAAATTTCACTTTCTTCAGAGTTTACATGAAAATATTTCATGAAAATCTGACAGTCTTTGCAAGACAAAAGACAGGCTTCAAACAATATAACCACCACAAGTTACGATAATTTCCACACTTTCCTTGCATGCCTAGTAGTGGAGTAAAAACATGTCCAACTGTTGTTTTGGAAACAGAATATCCTCCAATAACCTGTTTAGTGATATGGATAGATAGTGTTGGGTGCAAAATCATGGAGAGAAGAAAATTAAGTTAAATGAAATATTGTAGAATGAAATTGGTACAAAAATAACACTCATCAAAGTACTACAAGTGGCAAATAGTAAATTGACAGTGATAAAACTTAGGGAAAGACAAAGTTGTCTGCATGTTATCAGGCAATCAATGAAACTTGATAACAAAATGTAGCCTAGGCACACCATAAGATATTCACTTCACTGATAGAGCATAATGCAAAAGAGTGACAAAGATAATTTACTCTAACATACAGCATATGAGCAAAAAGGCTTGGATAAGAAAAGAAACATGTAAATGACAACGGAAACAAACAAAAAGACAAGACAAAAAAGTGCTGCATAAAACGCATGTAAAATGGTGGCAAAACTTTGACGGAAGGAAAGAAGAATGGATATATATATATTCAATAAACATCACAAATATCCATAGAACTAGCTGGTAACGAGTGATCGTTTTCATGCAGAACAATGATACAAATGAACAACGGACAAGATCATCCAACAACTCCATTTCTTCTGTAGATGTGAAAAGGAACAAAAGAAATACGACGTATTTACCTGTTTCTTGTTGTGCCTCATCTATTAGCCCTGACAGAAGGAAGTTCCCCCGATTTTACGGCGAGAAATGCCCCTTTAAATTTATAGAAGCAAAATATTTCCAATTGAATAGCTGCGATAGCCAGTGATCAAGCCACTCGCAGTTTCCATGTCGAGAAACTTGGCGAGCAGAGAGTGGGAAATTTAGGGGCAGAACGAAACAAACTACTCCGAGATTAACGCGTCCAGCAGACCAGAAAAATACCACGGCATTTAGTAGTCTTCTCGGACAACAAGCTAGTGGTTTCAACAACGTGTAATTAAGAATCAAATCTGCTTCTTCATGCACAATACGGTAGCATCTATGTACACCGAAAACAGCAAGCGGCGACCACATAACACCATGCAGAACCCCATAGTAAACAATGGATGCGACGAAACAAAAATTTCGCTCCCGAAGGCTTATTAGTGTGAACATCAGAGGCTCTGATGGAGCGACTGAGCACGGAAAATCAGCGAATACCGCACAATAACTCTAGCGTCCACATCAAAACACGTACCGATCGAAAAACTCCGCAAAGGCCGGAGGTAACAGGGAAGAAGACGATCGGATTAGGGCAGTGAGGAGCGAAAAACGGAGATCTATTCTAGGTGACTTCCATCAAGTGGAAACTGAACAGGGGAAAGGTGAGCAGGGGGGGGGGGATCAGAATACCGACCGCTTCTGGCTTGCCGATGAGCTCGGAAACGGTCTTGGAGGCCACAGCGAGGATGGAGGAGGTGTCGACGCCATCCAAGCTGACGTTGGTGGACAGGTTGAGGCACGGCATGGCTCCGGCTTCGCTCGCTCCTCCTCCGCAGCCCTGCGGAAAACTCGGCCCCTCTTGTCGAGCACGAGCTCACAGATAAGAGTGTAAACGTGTCGGATTCGGCAGCGAAATCACATAATTCGATTTCGATTTCGATAAGAGACAATGTGTTTCAATTTTGATTTCGATAATTTAGGAGTTATCGTGTTTCGATTTCGATCAGATCCTCGGAATCAAATTCGATAATTTTCGATTTTGATATTAAATATTAATTTTTATTCAAAAATTTATTAATAATTCACATGTAATTAATAAATTTTGATATAGTATTTTAAAATTTTATTTTTATCATTTTATTTATATATTATATTTTGTGATTTATTCGACTTTATTTTGATTATTTATGTTTATATTTATTTATTTATTATCGAAATCGTATAAACGAAAACAAAATGACCTGATTCTGATTTCGATTCCGATAAGTTATTGGAATATCTGATTCCGACAGTTTACATGATACAAAAACAGTTTCTAAACTCGTTATTTTTTATCGAAATTTCAGATTATCAGATTCTGTTTACACCCCTACCGATAGATATTTGATTCTTTTAAAAAAGAACAACGCTATATAAATATTTTTTTATCAGAATAACACCGAATATATTTTGTTGGCAACACGATTTCATATTTTCGCTTCTTGAAACCGCGATTCCATTTCACTGTTTTTTTATTATTATCACGGTTTCTTCGGGCGTTTTAATTTTTTAATTTTTGTCGGCAGATGTTTTTTTATTTTTTTTCAACGAAGATACCGTTTCTTTTTTATATACATATGATTCATACGATATTTGATACCTTTAAAAAAAAACCACACCAGTATACGAATAAACTGTTTCTTTTGTCCAATTAAGATACCGTTTCTTCCGGTGGAGAGCGCACAGATTCAAACCGACATAGATACATATATCCTAAGTTGTAATTACAGTCAAAGATATTAATTTATTCAGAATCACTGATTTCACATAGATGCTCTAATTTTAAATACGTTAACTTGCAACATCTCAATTTTGGAATAAAAAAATCAAAACACAATCAATTACAGCTGGTCAGAGTGTTTTATAAATTACGGCACACCAAACAACACCTTATGGGGTGTTTGGTTGCATGATAACGGAGGTTTTTATTTTAATTTTTAAAAATTGTAAGAAAACTTATTAAAAGAGGTGTTTGGCAACGATGACAAATTTATGTTTGAAAGTGATTTTCTTCTTAAACAAAAAAGAGGGTCTCACCTCTTTCTTTTTTCTTGTGGTCCCCCACTTTGTTTGGTCATGTGTGGTAGTTACTTTTTTTTGTAATCACATCTCTCCAAGCATGATAATTTTATGTCATGAGTTGGTTCACTTTTTATTTTAATACAATTTTTTATCATGAAAGTGTACAAAAAATTATCATGCAACCAAACACCCCACTAAGATTAACACCTTATGGGGTGTTTAGTTGCATGATAATAGGAATTTTTATTTTGATTTTTAAAAATTGTAAGAAAATTGTTAAAAAAGATGTTTAACAATCATGACAATTTTATGTTTTGAAAATAATTTTTTTCTTAAATAAAAAAAGAAAGTCTCACCTCTTTCTTTTTTCTTGTGATCCCTCACTTTGTTTGGTCATGTATGATAGTTACTCTTTTTTGTTATCACATCCCTCCAAACATGATAATTTTATGTCATAAGTTGGTTCACTTTTTATTTTAATATAATTTTTTATCATGAAAGTGTACAAAAATTATCACACAACCAAACACCCCCATTATGCACTGTTTTTAAGCATGTTGGACAAGAAAATAACATGAAGGGATTCTGGCTTTCTTACATATCTTCAGTTCTCTGTGTTCAGATGATCACCGTCGGATGGCTGCTGCTTAAGAAGAGACTAGGAATGCCCAGTATTCGTAGACAGTTCCAAAACAAGTCTTTGAGAGTTACTCCAGTTTTATTAGGTCCATCCCCTACCCTCTGCCAACAGTTTGCAGGCACAAATTGTTTATAGAGACACCTTTGCTTAAAATCATGGCACATTCCCAAGTTGTAATTTTACCTGTCGATGAACAAGATTCGTCACTCAGTTCAGTTACCACGAAACTGTAGCGAAGACACTTCTTCAATCAAGATATCCTTGGTCAGAATCAACGGCTCGGCTGATCTGGAGAAAGAAAACCAATCCAAGATTGACTAGAATCCATCCTTAAAAAACAGAAAAAAAAATCAGTTCAACTTGATCTCTGGTGGGGCGAGCGAGATCAAATGACATCACTGCTGTTTGGCGGTGTGGAATTCGATAATATACAATTCAATAACTCAAGTTACGGGTACGCTGGTCTTCCTTGCCCTTGAAGGTGAGGAAGGTGAAGGGGCATCCCCTCCTGTTGCCAATCCAACCATGATTGACGTTGAATTGGACCAGAATAGATCGATCCAGGCTGATCTAAAAGTTTGGGGCCTGATCCCAAATGGAAACTCTTGGTATTGGGATCCTCCCTAGATAGGGTCGGCATGTGCCAATCTCGATTCACATCTACATATCGGCAGATCTAGATCTGAAATGACCGACCCCGCAAATCATCATCTTGGCATTGTTTTGTCCTACAATTCCCACCGACCCTTGTCATCTGAAGTGTCTTCAGGTGGATCAAAGACGACCATGCCTGGGAACAGCTCTAGGAAGTCATCCTTGACCTTCTGTCTGAGATCAGGGTAGGGGATGAGGCCCTTCAACATAACCCGGAAGGGCAAAGAAAGGGGTGCATCAGGGGACTGCCTCATCTCGTCATAGAACTCCATTGCCAAGGTGGGCAATTGCCCATCGCAGAAGGCCCTCACAATGTCACCATAGGTGTGCTGGTCAAATTGTACTTCCTCCCCCTTCGCATCTAACCAGACCTGCTTTGCTTCTGCTGCTCTTTTGTTCCTTGCAAGCATCATGAGCATATCCCTGTAGAAGAACATGTCTGGGCGGTACCAGATCTCTTTGCGAACCAAACTGTAAATCTGCAGAAAAATGTTTCTTATTATACCAGCAATGCCATAGAACCGTGAGGTGCTTTATTGAATTAGCACTAGAAACATTTAACCTTTCATAGAAAATAATAGCTTATCAGGTGGGGATCATAATAACTCCACTATACTGCAACCACATATCTCATAAGCAAGATGATTCAATTCACATTTCCAGAAATTACATGTTCGGATGCACTTTTACCAAAAGTTTACAGAAAACAGCGTCCAATTCTTGCATGTTTAAAGTAAACTTTTACCCACCTCTAACAGGATGGTGTGGAGAGGATACAATGAAGATGTTAATATCTCCTTTGTGGGTATTTTGAAGAAGATCCAGATCATTCATGTCTGAATTCTGTAATTGTAAGATTAATTTGGCATACCAGTTCAAGTTGTTTGTCCTTTAATTAGGTTACCCAAATGATGTTCTTCTTATCCCATCAAAATTCAGTTTTCTTATAGAAGATATGCAAGGGGAGACTACCAACAAGAAGTCAACTTTATAAATTATTCTCTGATTTGCCCACGAGATGTGTTTTATGTGGCATGAAGGATGAGACAGCTGACCACATATTAAGTGTGGGATCATTTGGTCACATTGGCCTGCTTTGTTTAAAGGATGGAAGCTCCAATGCGTGGAACTGGACAACCTAGTTTCTATCCTCACTTGGCCAAGTTTAAACATCTGAACTCAGAAACAAAACTTTGGGAATTCATATTGCCTGCAATGCTTTGGGCTATCTGGATGACAAGAAGCAGAAGGATTCGATGGGCATGTTGAGCACCCAAGATCAATTCTCTTCTTGATGACTACTGTAGTCAAAGACTAGACATTTGCTTGCACCGGAAAGCACATTGAAGGGATGGCATACAGGGATAAACTTTTACTTTTTAAAACTTTCTTTTTGTAATTCCCATAGGCTTCTACAACCTCGGTAGATGCATCTTGATGGTTTTCTTCTTTGCTGTTTTCTTCATTTGTGGTATTATGTTGCAAATTAATAAGAAATTTTGACCTATGGGCAATCATCAAAAAGAAAGCTGATGCCTGCTTTTCTTGAAAGGTTTTATAAGACTTGCTGCCATCCTTTTGTCCATTTGGAGAGTGTTGTAGCAGCTTGGCTTAATGACAAATTCTGCTGTGTGTGTCATATTCTTGCCTTCTTGGTCATGCCTTCACACTGTTCCAAGATTGGGCCAAGGCTGGATGCTGGGCATTTGCACATGTTGAATTGCATTGTTGTATGGTCAGCTAAAGTTATTTTCACTGGACGGCTATCACCTTGTCCAAGGGCCTGGTGTACACTGGCAGTCTCATCTCATTTTTGGTTCTTAGTTGATTATAGCTTCTATAAAGAGATATTTTGGCTTTTCTTCTTGCCTGTGATCACCTATTTGGCATTTTCTGGATATTTTTTAAACATAAAGAGGTTGGCAACAGAAAAGGCTTAGAAAACATAGTACTTGGAGGTGCTAAGGAAATGATATGGTCTTCCCCTTCCAATTTTCATTTTATCATCACCTTGTTTCAAGATTTTCATTTTATCCCCTGCCAAAATTACCACCCGAGATTTATCGAATAGTTTCCAGTCACCATCATATTTAATGCGGGACAAACCGGCTAGACCGGACAAAACCGAACGAAAACAACTTAAACCGGCGCTAATCGCCCTAAACAGAATTAAACGGACCCAAAATGGCCTAAAACCGGCCCGAACCGGGGCCAAGACGGTCTGAACCGGGTTAAACCGGCCCAAAACGCACTGAACCGGCCTGAACCGGGCGGTTCAGGCGCTGAACCGGCCTGAACCGGGCCAGAACCCGGTCGAACCGGGTTGGACCGGCCGGTTGGCCGGTCTGGGCCGCGAACCGGCGACCGGGCGAGCCGGCGCCGGCCGCGGGCGTCGCCCGCTCTCGCGGGCGCGAGCGTCGGGGGGGTCGTGGCGCATTCCGGGGCTCTCCCGCTTGGTCGCGTGGCTGCATGACGGCCGTCGCCTTCCGTCGCCGTGGCGACATCTCCGGAGGCCCGCGGGCGCGAGCCGCGACAAAGGGGGTGGAGGCAGCGCGGGCGTCGTCTCTCTCGTCCGGACGCGGCCTCGCGGGTGGAGCAGCGGGGCAGGCGACGTCCTCGCGGGGGCTTCGCGACGCCGTCGTCGCCGTCCGGTGGCGCTCGGGTGCAGGAGGGACAGGCGGTGGTGCAGGCAGACAGGTCGGCGGGGCAGGCCGGCGGAGGAAGCGCAGGCGGAGGCTGCCGTCGCCATGGAACTCCGGGAGAGGGGGTCCGCATCGCCGAGGCAGGAGGAGGAGATCCGGGGATCGCCGGATCTCCCCTCCCACTTCCTCCGTTCCTTCTCCGCCTTCCTCTTCTTCTTCTTTCTTCGTCTGCAACCGCGAGGCGAACCAAAGCCGTCGCCGTGGGGAGGCGGCCGCAGGGAAGGAACCGCGGAGGGAGGGGGATCCGGGGATCGCCGGATCCTCCTCCCGCTTCAGCAACTTCTCCTTCTTTTCCTTCTACTTCTTCCGTCTGCAGCCGCGAAGGAAGGAGCACTCGCCGTCTGATGGGGATGCATTCGAACCAGTGAAGGGGAAGTGGGAGGAAGGGCACGGAGGCCAGAGGATGAGGAGGAGAGGAGGGGAACGGCCGCCTGCCGGAGGATGGAGGAAGCAAAGAGACATCGCCTGGGGGGGGTGGAGAGGAAGAAGACGGGGGGGCAAACGCCCCTGCTCGGGAACCAGGCCAAAGCCTCCAAAAATTCACTATCGCCTTTTCCTTCGTATGTACATGGGTCCTCTTTTAAAGAGGGAGAAGAGACCTAATTAAAAAAAACACCCTCTATTACTTCTATTTACAAACTTGTCCCCGTAGGGACACAAGTAAAAGAAAACCCAAAAGATGTCCCCATCAATATTGATTCAAATACCAATACCACCATGACAAGCAGGTAAAAAGCCAGATGACCAGGCATCACCGAGTTGCTGTCAATGGAAAGAGAAGCAAGGCAATGCATCTGGTGACTGGTTTGTCCATACTGCCATCCGGTCTCTAGTGTGAATTCAATGAAGAATCTTCAGAAGATTTTTCCTGTAAAAAAAGTGACTTTATAGCACTTTCTGTTCTGTTCTGTTGGGAGCTGGGCCAGGTAGATGAGAAGATGTTCTGTTCTGTTTTTTGCTACTGTTTGGGCTGGCATGCTTATTCTCAGTATATCCCTTTCGATAGTTTTCTGAAGATGCCAGATATCAGTCAACATTTCTACCAAATCTGAATATGCATTCAATAGCAAAAGCCTACTACCGACCATATATACTGCTCCTAAAAGACCAAAAAAGCTGACCAAGTATTTTCTTGCCTGATTAATATGAGAAAACCTCTAATTGATCTTTTAATCATGTAGTTGATAGGACTTCGATTTCACCCCGAGTGAACATGTTATTCTGATAAGAGATCATTTCTTTGCAGACATGTCATGCTACAGTTGTTCAATGCATCGCATCTTAGAAGCTGATATAAAAAAACATCAAAACAATAAAAGAAAAGAAGAATAAAAAAGAGAGCATTAACCCAGTGATTGCAACATCCACTGTAAAGTAAGTAGAAAAGCACAGGATCTCCGTAAAGTAACTCACATCACAGGATGTTCTCCGTATAGACAATTTATGAATAAAGATAAGGTTGTGTATCCTGTTAACATTACAATCTGCTACCATACAGTTAAAGAACAGAATTGAAAGACATCTCTTTTTTTCCCTCGTGCAGAGAGAAGCTAGCTAAATGGTCCGTGACTGCATCTTTTCTTGTACATCCTACCTACAGTTTGCAACAGGTTTGTCATATTACTTACCAGCCCTGAATGTTGCATTAGGATCATAAGAATTATTCCTTGTTGGATACAAGCATATCCGGGCTTGGAAAATCCTAATTCTCATCAGACCAAACCCATATAATCTGTCCATGGTTACTGTAGACGCCAAAATTTACCCTATTAAATGGACTGGATCAAACATGCATATCTGGGCTTGGAAAAATCTAATTCTCATCAGACCAATTCCAGCTAATCAGTCCACACCTACTGTAGTTAGTTTTGCCAAAATTTATTCTATTAAATGGACTAGAAAATTTCCAACACACATCATGGTACCAAGGAAGAGCAATCAACCAGCGTTAATCCAGATCAAATAAAAAATACATAGTAACATAATAATTAATACTATTTAATGTTTGTATTTTACATTAAATTTTTATTATTTAATTTTAATAATATTTAGTTATTTATTGGTGAAAGTAACAGGTGAAAGGCAACTACATTTCAGTAATAATGCTGAAGTAAAGCTTATAAACCACCATGAGGAGAATTTGACCATTGTGTGTCCCATAGAACTCCATATATTAGGTGTGCACATGGTTAAAGCCAATGTGAGGGTTGATTTGGTGGGTTGCTAAAATGAGCATGGCCTTGAAAATATAAAAAAAATATGACTCATTGAGAAGCATTGGTGGAAGTGTTGATTCAAAATATAGGAAATACCAAAACTGCTTTTATCAGGAGACATGATGAAATAATCTCATCTGTGAAAAAACCCATTAACCAGCTGGTTTATGGCAGTGGAAAAGTAACTACTCAAGTAACCCAGCTCACAAGACAAATTGAAAAGGAAGTATCTTCAATATGTAGGCTAATGCTTCTACTAAAGTGTTCTAGAAAATATACATGACAAGACTACATACTTTTGGATAGTTAGATAAGCCTATTAACATCTTGGTGAAAGTAAAGGAAGAAAGAAACAGAGAGACAGACAAGATTAGATGGTGCCAAAGAAAAGGAAATAGAAAACCTAAAGAGGCCGATCCAGAAAGCTGGTGTAACTAAATCATGTCAATAGGGCCAGCCTGGTGTCTTGCCGAGTGCTAAGTGTTCTCTCCAGAGCCTGCTGACAGTGTAGTAGTATCATGTTGCCAGGAACAAAACATATGCCTTCATTCCAAATCAATTGGTCTTGATCATATGGATTCTCTTTCTCCATTCATGTTGATTTTGAGTTATTTATTCAGAGATATTTAACTTATCGAAATCATATTGAATTATCCTCTTCTAGGATAACTTGGATCTACCATGTTCTTTCTTCGTTTCAATTATTTTGAGTTTTCTCCTTTTCTAAGTAGAGCTTTCTTAGGTCTACTATGTCAAAACTATCTCAATCTCCCTTCTTTCAATTTGTCTACAATTGGTGCTACTCCTGCACTTTTCCTAATACATTCATTACATATTCTATTTGATCCAGTATGACCACACGTCCATCTTATAACATTCACTACCATACAACATGGCAGATCTTATATCCAAAAGATAAGTGTTGCCTCACTCCATGCCCTTAGTCCTCAAGTGCCCTTGAGTCAGTCATCCAAACATCTTGCTGGCTCAAAAAGCAATCTTAGCTAACCTTCCTGCTTTTGTGACCTCACCTTCCATCAACCTCTCAAGAAGACCTAGGTGCCCTCTGCATGAAACAGTATGGTGTAAATCAAAAAGGTTGAGAAACTCAATTTATGCCACAGAAGATTTTTCTGGATGTTAAATACCATTGGATGGGTTACTTTTTATTGGCATTGGAAGCATATTACATTATGGCAAGGTAATGTGTGTGAACCTCTTTTTTCTGCGTCTGTTCTTTAGAAAGAAAGACATCTCCGGACTTTTCTAGGAAAATAGGTGATATCCAAAAAATATTAGGTAGTCCAGTGATAGTTTTAAAAATATTAGAACCGAGGTTCGGGTTCTTTGAAAATTTCATTTTTTGACCCTTCTCCGCCGGATGGTGCGAGTACCCGGCGTTAACTTACATCGAGCAACGGCTCGAACGCCTTTGATTAACCGTCGCGGCATCTTGTTTTTGGAGCCATGCACATCCACAAAAAGTAAAGAACTCAAAAGAGCAGCGGCCTTTTGGGTCTGATGAGATGCAAACCGATTTGGTTCGGGTTTGTTTTATTTGTTTGTTGGTTGACTTTGGATTGACTTGAAAGTCGGTTTTGAGTTTGGAGTTTGAATCAATTTGTTTGATTGATTTGTTGTTTGGTTTCGGTTTTTGATTTGTTTTGATCCATTTTGGATGTTTGAAATGTTGTTTGATTGGTTTCTTTTGAAAAGGTTGATTTATGTCATTTATTTGAACAAGGTTCGGTGGATTTTAAATTAATTTTCAGATTGCTAAAACCAGATTTTTTGAAGTCGGTTAGAATCTGTTTTGAAGGATTGTTCAAATCTGTTTTTTTTTGTTACAGATTTAATTGGAATCTGAATTTTTTCTGTTTTGGATTCGGTTTGGTAAAAATCTGATTTTTTATTCAAGGACTGATTTGGGATTTCACCGAGCCACAAAGGGGCTGGAGTGAATGGATTAAGGTGGGCCGAAATGGGCCTGCCCAGAGGGCTGATTTGGAACCGGTTTTAGGACTTGAACGTGGGCTGAGCAAGGGCAGCCTCGGACCTGCTTAAGAGGTCTGTTCAGATGGCTTTGAATAGACCGGTCGGGGATCTGTTTGAGATGTCCCTGATGGGCTGAAACCGAGTCACAAGGGGACTGGTTTTAGGCTCTGGACATAGGCCTGCAGGTGGGCCGGTATGGGCCTGTTTGGAGGTCTGCTGGATGGGCTTCAAAGGGCCTGCTCGGGATGTCCTTGATGGGCTGAAACCGGGTCACAAGGGGACTGGTTTTAGGATCTGGACATAGGCCTGCAGGTGGGCCGGAATATGGGCCTGTTTGAGATGCCCTGGATGGGCTACAAATGACCTATGCAGGAGGCCGAACAAGGCTGAAAATGGGCCTACAAATGACCTATTAGGAATGCTCTAAATGGGCTGAAATCAGGTCGCAAGGGGACTGATTTTTAGGGTCTGGCGATAGGCCTGCAGATGGGCTGGAGTATGGGCCTGGCAGGGAGGCTGATCGCAGGTTGATTTGAACTGAACTTGAGCCAGATTTGGGTCTGACATGTGGGTTCAAATTGGGCCTGAAAAAAAGGGGGGGCAGCAGGTGGGCCGAACAAGTGATGTTCATGGGCCTGTTTGGAGCATCTGCAGGTGGTTTGAATCGGGTTAAATAGAGACCTACAGGCGGTTTGGCAATGTGGCAGGGAAATCCCATTCCAGAACCTGTTTGCTTTGTTTATTTTCAGATTGTTTTAAAAAAAAGAACAGTTTGTTTATTTAGTTTTGGCGGTTTGCATCATCTTCGACCCGTCGGGCTGCCAATCAGTGCCCACTTTCATGCATCGAATTGACTGAACTTCATTTCATTACAAGGTGAAGTGGAGTACATTGGTGATTGGTATGCAATATGATTGATCCTTCCCCCAATATAGGTTTATCTCCACTACTTTGGAAAAATTTTGGCATTACGACGACATGCCAACTATTTTTCCAACTTAGTGAAAATTTACCCATCCAAAATAGCCAGCCTTAGCTTAGCCATATTGGGGGAAGGATCGACGGCTACGGGATTCATGCCCGCGCCTCGGTCCGGGTCGCCAGCTACGGGATGCATGCCCGCGCCTCCGCCCAAGGTGGAGTTCCCCGCTAGGGGTGAATCTCCTTAATTTAATGTAGCTTTCGCATTTCTGATTTTTTTATTTGTTAATTTCTGAAGGCCACTCCGAGCCGGTCCATTCCTTCGGCGTTCAAAGCCGGGCTTCAATCTTTATAGGCTCAACGGGCCTGCCTTGAACTGCTTCGGGCCGGAAGGGCCTGCTGGAAATTCTGCTACTTTGCTGGATTTTCTGGATGGAACCGGCTTGGAAGGCCACCCGGCTATGCCCTTGGCCCGTCGTGCGGTTTCCAAGGGGTGCCGGGCTGTCACCTTCAAGCCGGTCTGCTGCCTTGCTGAAGTACGGCTTCTGCAGAACCTGTTTTTTTTGGCGCACTTCTCTTCTTGCTGTGGCGGCAAAACCATGGGCCAAGGATGGGCTGAGAATGGCCTGCCTTAAGGGACCTGGTTGGGGGTGCGCAGAGGGCATGAAAACAAGGGGTTTGAGGATCCGCCCGGAGCAGACTTGGGCCGTCGTGCGGTCTCCAAGAATCCCCGGGTCATCCACCCTCACCTAGGGCTCTAATAGGTGCCACAAAGGGGCTGTTTTAGGACCTGTTTTTTGGGGGTGCACAAAGGGCATGAAATGGTCCTGGTTGCGGCCTGTTTGTAGGCTGGACAGGAGGCCGAGATGGTTCTGCGCAGGGACACTCGGCTGGACTGAGAGTGGGCTTTGCAGGGGCTGGAGATGGGCCGGTCATGGGCTTCTCTTTGGACCTGCACTAGGCTATTTATGGTAGGCTGTAAAGGAGCTGAAGATGGGCCTGAATGGGGCTTGTTTCAGACCTGCAGGGTGTGTGTTCGGTTGGGCCACATGGGGGCTTGATTTTAGCTGCGAGAAGGGCAGGCAATTGGACAGATTTGTGGGCTCTTTTCAGGGCCTGCATAGGAGTCTACTGGATGGACTGCAGGTGGCCTATGCAAGGGGATCGAACAAGGCTGGAAATGGGCCTGTATATGGGCCTGTTTGGGGGCCTGGACATGGGCCTGGTTTGAGGCCAGACGTGGGCTGGTTGTGGGCCTAAACGGGGGTCAGGCTGTGGGCCAATTCCAGGTCTGATCAGAGGTCAGAGTATGGGCCGAGATGGGGAGTTATCCCTGCTGTGAGAGGATGCTCGACTGGGTCAAATGGGCCTACGGATAGGCCTGTTAAAGGGGCTGTATATGGGCCTGAGAGTGGGTCGGCCATGGGCTGAAACAGGCCTGCGCAAGGGAGCTTTTATCTGATCTAGGTCCGAACACAGGCTGTACAGGCTGACCTCTACAGGCATACGAGGGGCAGGAGATGGGCCTGGAATAAGCAGAAAAGAAGGCCCCTTGAAGGGGCTACATGGGCGCACCAATCAGTCCTCTTTACCTTTTCTTCCCTTCTTCTTCTCCTTCCTTCTTCTGGCGGCAGCAGGTTGCAGCAGCAGCAGGAGCAGGGCGCAAAGCAGCAAGGGGCAGGGTGCAGTCCAGCAGCCTGGCGGCGTCTCCAGCTTCTCCCTTCTGATGTGCGCACCCCTCCTCCTTTTATAGAGAGTGAAGAGGGCAGATGAACAGTCAGGAGGTGCTGTACGCAGGTGACCCTTGGCCTCCCCCATGGGAGTTACTCCACTTAATCACATTGATTGAGTGGCTGTCTCTTGGCTTTCCCTCTCCTTCAACTGACTGTTGGGGGGCTGTGCTGGCAGCTGGGTGCGCACCAAGGAGCTGAGGTGGCAAGGTGGGTGCGGCTGGGCCTTGATGGCCTTGCTGCTGAAGTGGGCTTGGCCCAATTGGGAAGGCTTCTGGGCCAGCGGGCTGAGAAGAGGCCCAGGCCCTCCTGTGGGCTGCGCACATGGCCTGAACATGGCCTAACTGTGCCAATGGTGGGCTGAATGAATCCGGCCCCTGCTGGGGTGCTCAATTGGGCCCAATTGTGGCCAATCTCATGGGCTATTGGGCCAGCTCCTAGGCCAGGCCACCTGTTTTATTTCTTTCTTTTCTTTTGTTTGAAAAAATGTACGCCAACATAATGTTTCACAATTTAATGAATCCTCCACTTATTTGATGGGATGGTTAAGAGATTATCTATGGTTAAACTCTTCACAACTTATGAGGGTAGGATTCTTGTGTGGTTCAGCCAATACTAGCCATCTCCCAGAGGTTTTGCGGCACACATCCAAGATCCATTACAGGCAGCCACAAAAAAAATCATTATTTTCCCTCACATTAAAGGCATTTATTAATTTTGTGAGGGAGGGATTCTTGTGCGGTTCAGTCAACCCTACCCATCTCCCGGAGGTTTTGCAGCACTTATCCAAGATCCATTACAGGCAAGGATCGCGGGATCGGAATCGGGATCGGTGGGTACCGATCCGATCCGGATCGGACCGATTCCGACCGATTCAATGGAAGAAAATCGATCCAAAATCGGTAAGAAAAAAAAGCAAAAAAAAAAAACGATCCGATTCTGATTCCGGCCGATTCTGGCCGATCCGACTGGAATAGCAAAAAAAGAAAAAAAACGATCCGATTCCGATCCCGATTCCGGACCGATTCCGACCGATTCTGCGGAATTCATGCCGGAATCGGTCCGATTCCACCGATTCCGTAAACAATGATTACAGGCAGCCACAAAAAGAATCATTTTTTCTTCACATCACCAAGAGGCTGAAGCACCGAAAGATACATACCAAAACCATGAATGGGTTTTCTACAGCTAGACTCCAAAAATAAATGGTAAAGAAGTTTACTGTGTGTTCCTCTGTATGCGCCGTACATCTACGTGCAGCTACTAAGTACCCATCGCGCAAAAGTCAAAGTCATGTACACTGTAAAAAAACTAATGTACACACGAGGAAGACAAATTTCAACCTACGCCATAGAGCTCTGGCAAGGATGACGAAATTATAATTTTCAAACATTTCTCAGTAACGCAATTGCTCAAAGGTGCCTTCCTCAGACTAACTTCAGTATGAAAAAGCCCAATTAAGTCAATATCACTTAGCTTTAACTTGATAAAGCAAGAATCGGCCAGGTCAATCCTGAAGCGGGCATCATATCCGTGATGAAGCGTGCTTCACACTGACCGGACTAATCCGAAGGACTAAGCTTTGTCAAAATTTAGCAGACCATTCTCTTAAGTCTTCACAATAATTCGTGAAATTTTAGTTCCAATTGCGATGGAGATTCTGATTAACAGTCTACAAACTAACTGCCTGAAGTTTATTAGAATATCGAAAATCTACAGTTCTCCGTTTGTCTTTCAAAAATCTGATATTTCCCTACCTTCATGGCGAGGGCGACGAGGTCCTGCCGCTGCAACTCGGCGAGGACAGCGAGGAGATCAGTGCGGACGAGGCGGGAGACGTGAGACCTAATGAACCCCTCCAGCCGGGCGCCGCCGCGGCTCCCCGACCTCGAGATCCGCTTGAGCTCGTGTACGACGAAGAGCCCCTCCTTCCCCATTTCCTTCTTCCGCCGCCAGATCGAGAGGCTGGGGCTGGAAGCCGCGGTCGACGCTCGGCGGCGGAAGCGAAAGCCACCTTCCCGGCATCCTCCTTGCTTCTCCTGAACGTCCTCTCGGTGGACCAGAAGGGAAGAGGCGGGTCCGAGGACCGACAGAACCACCCGAGAGCTTCTCCTCGTCACCTCCCTAGAAGACGCCGCCAGCCGAGACACCAGCATTCTTCTGATCTTCCCATTTACGGCGGAAAGGGTTTTGAGCTATAAACCTTATGATGCTTAAATAGTCAAATAATTATTTTAAATAAAATATTTGCAGATAATCTTTAAAATTTATCATGTCCAGAAAAAAAAGATATTTGCAGATAAATATTATCACGTCCAGAAAAAAAAATCTATAAAATGACAAAAGGGTGAATGCCCAGTTCATAAATTTTTTTACTGGAATTGAAAAACATGACTTGGTTATTTTTTTAAGACAACAATGTTTTTTTTTGTGAAATCTGTTGTCAGAATCTAATACCGCTTTCACTTTATTATCACTAGATTTTTTTTTTAACATGGGAAGATACTATTCTACCGTCCCTAGTATTCATCTAAATAATATTCTGCTTACTAACACAATTTGTTGACATCTGCTGACATGACTCCTGATTTAAAATATTAGTTCGATAAAACGAGTTTTTCCCTTGTATCTTTGTTGGTCTAGATAAGAGATTCACATTGACCGGTTTATAAATAAAAATATTTTAATTTACAAGACTGATTTTACAAATATTTTATTTTATCTAATCCGACGAACCTCCTATTTCGATATTTTTTACGTTTTGAAATATTTACCGGTATAGCCATTTATTTTAACAACATGAAAAAATAGGAATTAATTTTAGAATAACATATTTTTAATTTACTGCCAAAGAGACATATTCACATTCACCCCCGTCTTTCGAGGACACATTCGCAACACCAACTCCTCCACGGGATAAAAAAAATAATTAATAAAGTGGACCACAACGAAGTCCATAGAGACGGGAGAATTTAATGAAATTTGATAACATATTCACATATTTACTTTTTAAATGACCATTAATTTTATTTATATACTAATGAGTTGATAAGTTCGAAAAAAAATAATCGATTAGTTATTGGCATAAAATCCTAAACAAAAAAATAAAAAATCACACATGATTTGTATACAAATTATACTTATCACACCTCTCGAACCACACGACTCTTCACTCATGTCGCCAAATCAGTAAACCACACAGGCCTCTTCCTTCGTCGCCGGATCATTCACCCCGGACCTCGATCGTCGTACAACCATCGTCCACGTTTTTACCGAGCCAAAACGACACGTACATGCCATGAGCGACCAATTCTTTCGGAACGTCGACGATCTCGAGAAGTAGCGAAATTCGGCTCAACAAGTAACTCGACAAGTAACTCGAAATTCGGCTCGATAAAAATTTGACTCGACTCATTTATTATGTTAAATGAACAAATCTGAACAAAAAATAAAACTCGACTCATTAAACGAGTCGAACCTGAACAGGCTCCTGCTCGACTCGATAAACTCGCAAACAGCTCGATTAAGTATTATATCGTATATTTATTTTTAAAAATTAAAATTTAAATATTAACATTTATATATTGTCACTTAAATATATTAAATAATTCGAAAAATTGAGTTTAAACTCAGATTGAATTTCATGAATGAGTTAAATCTAAAATTTCACAAATGACTTTTCATTGATTTTAAGTTTATAAAGAAATTGATATATAGCTTAATTTTAAATATGAATTAATTTTTAATCTAATTACTACTCGAGTTCGAGAAACTCGACTCAATTAATAAAAGAACCAAACTTGAACAAGAATTCCATATACTCGCTAAAATTCGAACTCGAACTCGTGTAAAATAAACGAACCGAACTTGAACACCATACTATACTCGACTCGGCTCGACTCGTTTGCACCCCTACTTGCGACACACCCTTGAATGCGGCGATGGGCTTATAGTGAAGTTAGCATACACGAGATTAACACACACAAAAAAAAAGAAAAGAAAAACTGTACTCACTGCTAGAACAGTACATTAGCATTTTTCACCCGATGACCTTCGAATTCCAACTTTCGAACATTAGACACTAAGACCCCCCCAATCTATCTATAGAAAGAACAATCAAACCGAGACTTCGCATGCCGGACACTAAGACCATCCCAATCTATCTATAGAAAGAACAATCAAATCGCTATGAGTTGTTTTGTGACCAAAGAAGAAAAAAGAAAGAACAATCAAACCGAGGCTTCGCATGCTAGCTAGTCCAAAAATATATTTTCCGATACAGTTCACAAGCTGATCTCCTCCTTGCTTGTGGCCCACGCACCAGCAGAGCGTCACGACTGACGAACGTACTTGTACGAAGACGCCTTGGAACCCCACCTCCTCGTGCTTGCCGCTGACCGGGTTTACCCACGCGCTACAGGAAGCCGAGAACTGAGCTAAATCTGCAGAAGATCGAGAACAAAAAAAGGGGACAGAAGTTAGGACCGAAATGCGAAGACGCGGTACAAGAACAATAGCCAAAACAGATCGAGATGCAGGGCACGGAGCAGGAGAACACGTATCAAGCATTAGAAATCTGCAGAACCCACGAGACGAGAGATCCAGCTGATGTCCTTCGGTATAGATTCTTCAACTCTAGAAGAGACGGTGAATACGGGCGTCGTCCACCTGGTGACGTAACCAGAAGAGGGCCTAAAATCTGACCTGACATACAACAACAGTGAGGGGGCAAGATGCCCCTGGACGGTTCCTTCTCCAAGAAAGCTCGAATAAAACCAACTATAGGTGCCTTTTACAAGCGGAACCCAAGAGATACCAGGACCTAGAACCCACGAGAGATATATAATATTCTTCGGTATATATTGTTGTCCCATCTCTAGACAAGAGGTGGATACAGGCATCCACCTGGTAATAAGAACCAAAAAAACGCCTAAAATCTAACATACAATAGAGGGGCACCTTTGCATCTGCAAGATGTCTCCAGACAGTTCCTTCTCCAAAAAGATCGAAGAAACCAACTACAAGTGCCTTACATGCGGCCCCAAAGGACCATCTGTACAAAAAAAAAAACAAAACCTGTTAAAACTAAGCGGTCAGTAGAAGCTGAAATCCGGAGAACCCAGATCAAGCAAGCTCTGCTCGTCCAGCAGCCCAAAATTCAACTCTTCTTGCTTGGCAGGCACCAGGAAGCTGCAACCCAAGACTTCGTCAGGTAACGCCTGTTGCTCCATATGCCAGAGGCTCCCGAGCAACTTCGCATCGGGATTCTGCAACTGGAAGGAATAATCAAAATTATCTGAACCTCGGAGTTGTTCTTTCCCGGAAATGTCAGGGACACCGGGGTCTACTTCGAGCCAATTTGATGGATATGCGTCCATCAGTCGCAGCATTTCCTCGATGTCAAACACATCATCAGCGATGGCATCGTGCTGCTCCCCGCTAGCCTCCGGAAGAAGCATCTCATCTGGTTCTGCCTTCAAAACCGCCGCCGGCTTAGCCTCTGCAACTGCACCGCATAGAGCAGTATCGTTGTGCTGTTCCTTCGTAGCTCCCAGAAGCATATCGAGCGGCTCTGTTTTCACAGCTACGAAGGGGACATCTCCAGCTGGTTGTCGAATGCAGGTGGGAAGTGCATCATACGTGGGCGTGGTTTCTGATTCGGAATCCCCAAAAGCTGAGACGCCTGAGCATGAATACTGAGAAGCGGCAGCAGCAGAAGCTGATGAATCCGATGTCAACGATGAGTCTACCGAAGAGGAGTTTAACTGGGGAAGGTTGAGGCGCGCAGAAGGACCATATATCGACTTGGCAGCTTCATCGTACGCCAGAGCTGCTTCAAAAGATGTTCGGAAGGTGCCCAGCCAGAGACGGCTTCCCCCGCTCGGCTCTCGGATCTCGGCGACCCACTTGCCCCATGTCCTCTGCCTCACACCTCGGTACTCGCAGATGGTGTTCTCGGGGCCTCCCTTCCCCTTCATGCAACCCTTTTTTGAACCTTTGGCGGGAGCCCTTCTGGTACGCCTGTTGCCAGAATGATTGGTGTTCGACCTACTGTTCATCTCCTTCCACCTTGATAGCGTCTCCACTATGGAATTTGGTCCAGTCTTTCTCCTCCTAGGCTTTCGCTTCCTGCACAATCGCAAACCAATTGGATGCTTCAGGTCAAGTCAGAACGGGAAGGATCACGGGATGGAGACCCGACATGAATCAAATTCGTCCAACAGGATGACTCGCACAAAATCAAGAGAACAAGATGAGTACACAACCAAAACGGCGAATACTGAATCGAGACCAAACTTACCTAGGTTCACACAGTTGCAACCAAGAAGAAATCCGCCGATTCACAATCGTGCCACTTCAATAAGACGGTCGGAAAAAAAATGTACCGAGATCCATGCGGCCACGCGAAGAACAAGAGACTCGTACAAACTGGATCCCAAAGGGGAAGAGCAGAGCAAAATGAAACACGCCTATTCTTTGACGCGAAATGGCGCGAAACCATCCAACCAACACCGATCAAATGGAAAAAAAAAAAGATCGCCATGATCGCCGCGAGGATTAAAAAGCAGGCAGCAGCAGCAGCAGCAGCCTCCAAATAGACGAAGAGAATAACATGAGAGGAAAAAGAAGGGTGATCAACGGGAAATAACACCGACCTCTCGGGCTGCGACATCGGGATCGGCCCTCCTCCAACCAAAGCCACCGTGCCCGATTGTCCGCCGGCGCCGTCCTCCTGCCCTAGGGCTCCTCGCCCTCCTCCCTCGCCTGCCTTCGCTAGGGTTTTTCCTCCCGTCGCTAGGGTTCTCGCGGGTGCTCTCGACGAAACAAGCGCCGCGCGGGGAGAAGCAGAAACCTCCCGAAACGTGGTCTCCGGCGCGGTATTTATAGGGTCCGGGCGTTCGGGTATTTCCAGAGGCGCGGATCCACAGGAGGGCGCATGCTTGCGCGCCACGTAGCGCCGCGCTCGACGATGTCTGAAGCTTCTGGAGCCACGGGGATCCCTCCATGACGTCATCGGCCGGCTGTCCTTATCGGGTTCGCGGTACCGGGCTCCGGATATCGAGGACGATATGGATAATAAAATCATCATCCTATTTTTAATGAGTCAAAAAAATTCAAAAAAATATTTAAAAATAAGTGGGGATAGATTATTTTTTATCCGCAAAATAAGAGCTCTAACGTAACTCTTCGTTGCAGCTCCGTGGTATCTTCTCCGTAACATCTTAATTGAATAAATATTTATTTTAATTATAAATTTTAAAAATATTTTAAAAAGTCAAAATAAACAGGCGCTGAAATCTGCTCCCTTGCGGATAAGGATAAAGTTAAAGCGAGCGGTGTCTTTCTAAATGTTTGCTTAGCCGCGAAGGCTTGGGCCCAATTCAGAACATCCGGAGGGACTTTATCGGAAAATG
Organism: Cryptocoryne crispatula var. balansae; assembly: GCA_036172225.1. NCBI lineage: Eukaryota > Viridiplantae > Streptophyta > Magnoliopsida > Alismatales > Araceae > Cryptocoryne > Cryptocoryne crispatula. The sequence continues at coordinate 43,732,646 of CM069922.1, forward strand.
CACCCACCGGTTAGGGTTTGCCGATCTGTGTCCGTATACGGCTGGCTCTCCTGTGTTTGGTCTCTTCCTATAATTTCCCATTTCTATTGGATCAGATATATGAAGACCACCACAGGAAGAGTGTATATATATATATAATTTTCAAGTACGGTGATGGGTTGTTTCTGGTATAAATAAAAATTATATCTGGGTTCAATTTTTCTGACATCTAAAAATATCAATATCAACTCTAACCAAATAGGGCATTAGACTTCATCTCTTTTATTTATCTCTAACCTCTAAAAAAATCGATATCAATATTCTTCGGTACATAAAGTGACCATAGCATCAAACAGCATGATCCAACATCAATTGTTATGTTTGATTTAGACTTAGACATTAATACCAATGAAAAATGCTGGTTATGTTGGGACAGCAGAGATTTATCTGGGCAAGCCCACGCTTTAAGTTTACGACTCTTTAATATCCAGTAATAATTTCATATTTTACCTGTGAAACAAGCTGCATTTTTTCACGTAGCTCCGGTAAAAATGATTTGCCGGTGAGCTTAGATCATATCGACCTAACCATGGCTAAATTAAGAAGAAGAAAAATTATCACTTAAAAATGTAGGGTGATATATCCTAATCCATTCTCTTAAATCAAAAGCTCATTAGGTAAGTTGCTTTTTTTTTATATTTAATGCTTTTGATGTTTACGGCCTCAACTCTAAAGTCAAATATAGAGGACTTGTAGGTAAATAAAACAATATTCAACTTCATTCTATTTAATTTTTGTATAAAAAGAAAGTATGGATTGAAGATTAGGTCAAGTTAGACTCTTGTTCTACTACTGCAGAACATTCTTGAGTCTTGACCATTGACTATATATTTTTTATTCACTTATTATCAAGCTAAGGCCCACTCTGGTGGCTGTATCTGACATCTCCGTCAAAATCAACTTTATTTATTGATGAATCCGGTTGTGATGCTGATCTAGCAAAGCTGATATTGTAATAGTTTTTTTTTTTTTTTTGAACATTGGTGGCCCAGCGGTCAAGGACCCGCCGCGCGCAGGTGACGAGGGTTCGAGATCCCTCGAACCCCACAATATCAGTAATAGTTTCAGTGGGCCAAGTAAGTCATGCCAAGAGCCTTGCTTAATATTTATAATATTTTAACATTATTATTTTTATTGTGGATGAACTGATGATTATGCAGTATTTTTTATACTTCAAGTACCTGACATTGATGTATTTTATCTATGATAAGTACCAAATTTTTTATTCCGTTAATGTGCTTCTCTTTCCCTCTTTATTAATTCTAACCATCAGACTTGTAAACGTTGTTAGTACGCTGCTTATGGCCTGCCATGGAGGTGGCGAAAGAGTTTCTCACTCCAGCAAGAAAATAAAATGACAAAATTGTTTCAGCAAATACAAACTTCTTACAAATATCTCAAGCTTACTCCCAAATTAATCCTGTGCCAAACTAATCCCAACAGTATGTCTGGCACAAGATTAATTTGAGAATAAACATGATTTATTAACAAAATATAGAGGATAAATCAGATTTATCTGCTAAATAATCTTGTACCAAACAATTCCTAAAAAAGATAAATCAAACCTGTAAGTTATCTATCTAGTAAATAGAGAGCAGCAACCGTTTGTCATAAATGATAATGAGACTCGCGAGTTTCCAAGGGATTTGTTGTTTGGACAGAGATCATCAAATAGAAAAGTTGTCTAGAATCTCTCCCGATCTATAAAACGGAATCGACCTATCCGGATCGGAATCGACCGATTCCTAGATCAGATCGGCTATTGCCGATTCAATTCTTGGTCAAAAGACAGATCCGAAAAAAAGTTCCGACAGAATCGGTCAGAATCAGCTGGATCGGTTGAAATCGGATCAAAATCGAAATCAGATCGGCCGAATCGATCGGGATCGGAATCGAATCGTTTTTCTTCATTTTTTGCTATTCCAGTTGGATCGACCAGAATCGATCTGAATCAGCCAGAATCGGTCCAAAATCGGCTCAGAATCGGAATCGGATCGATTTTTTTTTTTTACTTTTTTTGCTTATCAATTCTGGATCGATTTTCTTCCATTGGATCAGTCAAAATTGGTCCGATCCCATCCGATTCATATTGGATCGGTACCCACCAATCTTAATTCCGTTTCCGATCCCGCGATCCTTGCTCCCGATACAATCAATATATACTACCGTGTTGGGGTTCTTACAAGGAAATGTGCCCTGCCGGTCTCCCGTAAATGCACAAGACACTTGGAGCCGTCTCTTTATCAAGGCATTGAATTGAGAGCCACCTCTTTCTTTCTCCACGGTTCTGTTCTGTCCCTGGGAATGTCCTTATGTGCCGTCGACTATGCCATGGAAGCCAAGCAAGGAACTACCCTTCTCTCCCATCAGAGTGTGATCACAAAATTGCACAGAGAACACAAACTTAAATATGAATAGTGAAATATTAGCAGCACCAGTCAACTTAGGGTGGGCCCTACCAATTTCATTCTAAGATTATTGCACAGCCGGTGTCACCGTCTAGAGAGCAGATAAATTATACAAAATTTCCTGGCCAAATCTGGCGAACGATGAAGTACTCGGAATACAAACAACAAAACAGGAAAGCTTCTATAACTTGTATCTTGCCGTTGCTGACCTTTACAGTGCTACTGAGGCTGTCTGAATGGTGCCTGCAATGAAGTTTTAGAAATTGAACATTAATCTGCAACATTAAGTATCTGTCTTTTTTGTCGAGTTCTTGTAAGAAGGCTTTTCGTGCCTCATAAGTTGACCAGTATGGGTGCCTGCAATGAGGTTTTAAAAATTGAACTTTGATCTGCAACATTAACCATCTCTGTCCTTTTTGTTGCATTCTTGAAAGAAGGCTTTCCCTGCCTCGTAAGTTGACCAGCAAATAGCAGCGGCTGGCGCATGGAAAAGCATCCTAGGTTTCCACCCTCTCACTAGGCCAGTGTAACCATCTCTCTGCACAATGGCTCTTATAACATTCATTGTAGAGCTGCTAGAAAACCTGTCGCAACCGCACACCCCCTAATTGATAATAAAACATCACATACCAAGTCAGCATCTGGATGAAGTATATTAGATGGTCCATTTAATCTGACAATTCACTAATCAAAATAGGCGAAAGAAGATTTGCTGGTGATACATGCACCGTAGATGAAATATTGTGTTGGTTGAAATCAAGATACAGTTACAACGACAGGCCTAAACTTGTAACGTAACCATAAAAATGCATATTTTTTCTTTGAAGATAACGATCATATGAATACACACTTCTGCTTAATTTCCTTACGGATGAACCTTTTTTTAGTCATGACGTACGGTTATCTGCAAAAGGTATGCACTCACCGCTGCAAGTGAGAAAGGAAAAAAAAACTCAAGTTATCTGCAAAATGTATGAAAGAATTGTTGCAAGTGGGAAATGAAGAAAAATCTCTGGATTCTCTGACCATCCTCTCTGCATACTTTAAGAACGATGGAGAGGAGACTAAATCCAGATGGAAAGAAGTTTTTGGCTAATCTGATCCCTGGACCCAAGTGCCTCAAATCCCAATCAATAGGGGATTGGCATGGCATGGCTAGAGTTGGCTACCGAACCGTTAAGATTCCGATCCCGTTAACAGATTTAAATCTGACCGTCGTGGATGGGTGACTGTACTCTTATACCCTCGCAAATCCCCAATGTTCATCCTCCAGTCAATCAGCCCTAATCTGCAGCTTGGCAGCTCCCCGCAGAAGTGTTTACACACTCACCAACATCACGGCGGCGGTGCTGAAGGTGGAGGAGGTCGGTACTAAAGCAGAGGAGGCCAGCATTTTCTGGCTGGCATCCAGATCAGAAGTGGAGGAGGTCACTATCCATGACAACAGGAACCGCCCCTCAGGTTAAGCAAGCCCTTGAGCTCCAGCAGCACCCTTACTCCTTCGTTCGCCTCGGCAGCGAGTAGTGTGGAAAGGAAAAACAGGAGCTGGACAGCAGTGGCCGACCTTCCCATTTTCTCCCAAGCGGAGCAAGCACACGGCTCCCTTCGAGCATCTCCCCTGCATTGGCCGGGTTCCAGTGCCTGTCCGCACTGTTTCTGCACTACAAAGCACTGACAGGGGAGGTCCTGCTGGAAATCTACAACCTGACCAAGCTATCGAAACTCTATCTCAGCTTTAACAACCTATCCAGGGGCATCGCGCCGAAGATCAGTAACATAGCGAGCCTGAAAGATGTGGCGGGTCTTCATGGAATCTTATTTTTTGTTTCTGCTTTTGATTTTGCCTTCATATCACAGCTGCTCTCCCTACTCTTCCCACTTCTGAGCTGTTTTTCTCCCCCATTTCTCTTGCAATGTTGCAGCTATGCTACAACCAGCTTACTGGGAGCACACTCAACCAGGTTGGCCTTCTATAAAAAGATCAGCATCCTCACTCTTCAGTTTAATTGCTTTGACTGGTGCGATTCTGGCAAGCCAGGGAGATCTTACCGAGCTGACATGGCCAGATTTGAGCTTCAACCAGCTATTTGGTTTGATCCACTGCAAGCTCGCCCACATTCCATGACTATCCGTTCTAGACATTCAGAACAACAGCCTGTCAGGCAATGTCCCATATGGTAAGCTCTCAGCTCCCCCTCGCTCTTTGAAAGCATGTCAAGAATGGGGATTAATGCTATCTACAATATGTTGTATTGTACTTGAATTTTGAGGTTCTAAAAAAATTTGTTTTATAATATTATGTTATGTTATATGTTCTTGTATGAACACCTCTTACTTCTAGATGTTTTTTAAATGAACACCACCGTTTTTAGGATTTATATGTAGATCTATGTCTGATCAACACCTTTCATTTCTTTAGTTTTTGTATGAAATCTACTTGTCAATTTTTCCATGAACCAGAACTTCAAAGCTATGGGGATCATGGTATCTACCTCTCATTCTTATATCTTTAAAATTTTAGTATAGGCCACAGTAAAAATAGGTTGTGAAAAATCTTGAAGAGGATACTGAAAATATATTTAGAATTTTAAAATAAACAATTAAGTTATAAGTATGCTTATTTTTATTTTTCTGAAGAAAAATTTTAATTATTTCATAAATCCGAAATGTCATTGGAATCGGTTCCGATTTCAATATCAAAATCAGAATTGAATCAAAATTGGAAATCACTATTCCGATATTATCAGAATCAGATTCGAAAACAGATTTTGCTTATTGGAACTGGAATTGGAAACAGGTGGTACCGCTGCCGAATCCGACCGGTTTGTAGCCCTACAAAAGGCATAGCAAAGAGTTCAGAGGGAAAAGATGTTGGCTTTAGTAGCCAACAAGACCATCAAGGTGGGCTGGCTCTCACAGACAGAGCCAGTATGGCCCAGGGCAACTCTCTGCCAAAAGCAAATAAGAGGCAGATCTCACAGATCCCGTAGGAATTTCACCTTTGACACCTCCAGCATTCATCTTTTTCCAGTTCTCCAACCTGAATACAGAGAGGCCTTCAAAAGACATAGCAAAGAGGTCAGACTTCAGAGAGGAAGAATGTTGGCTCTACCAGCCAACAAGGCCACCAAGGTGGGCCAGCTCTCCCAGACAGATCCAGTACGGCCCAAGGCAACTCTCTGCCAAAAGCAAATAAGAGACAGAAATCTCACAGATTCCTTGGGGATTTCACCCTTGATACCTCCACCATCCTCCTCCTCCAGTTCTTCAACCTAAATGCAGAGAGGCCTTCATAAAGGCCAAAACATGATACAAGAAAAAAGAAGAATGTTGCTAATGCTATATGTCCTTTTCACAACGTGCCCTCATACAATAAAATATTTATATAATGGATCTAAATAAAGAACTGTTACCCACTAATAACTGTATCCAAGCAGTCATGAAAAATGCACCGATGTCCCTGCTTCTGCAGGTGCAGTTGATACTTGCTCAGTGTCCAAATATACTTTTTATCACTTGCATAACAATCAAACTTACAGTAATAACTGTTGGGTAAGGGAAACAACAACCTGAAGTTTTGGTGTATTGGACAAATGACTAAGTGTCCTAATCCATCTAAAAGAAGAATAAGAAAATAGACAGATTTGCCATCTAATTAAGTGACAGGTCAACTCATTTTTTCAGCAGGGGTGATGTCAGACAGGAATACCGTTTCCTGTCTACCTCCTGGTCTCTCAGACCATGGGAGGGACACTAATTAAGCAAAAATGGGAAGCTAATTAATAACTTTTTTCTTGTATAATTGTGAATATCATGCAGCTAAAATACAATTTTCATGTGTGTGGAATGAACAACTAGATGAGAGGTCATGTAGCTTATGTCATTCATTTGACATGTTATGATGACTGATGAAGTCTCCAAGCAAAGATTTGCCGTCCAATTAAGTGGGCAGGTCAACATCTCACTTGGATGGTAACATCTCCACACGATAGTGGTGAAATGGTCAAGTACCATAAATTGTACAGTCCTTTGCATAAAAAAAAACAGTACAGAGAAGGATAGATGGTATCTCATGGGTGTGATTTGTTTGAGAAAACGTCATGGTGGACAGAGGACTTGGTATAAAGTACTGGCATGACCTTCATAACGGTGTTCCAAATAGAGTAATTTTTAACAGGGAAATTTCTAAAAATATGGCAGTGTTTGAAAACTACAAATTTTCAAAGTTAAATCCAGGTTTAAAAGAAAAAGAAAAAGGTGGACCAGAGTATTAGAAAGATTAGCTTCATACATAATCAAAAATAAGAAAGGAAAAAAAGAGATTCCTACTTTAATCACTCCATTACACTTCTTTCACATGTGAACGGAAATCACTTCTCAAAGTTTTAGTTTTTTCATAGTTTTATTTAACTTAAGATTTTAAATTTAATGCAGGATGATACAGGATCTCTTTCATAGCATAACAAAGTTTAGCATCATATACAATAAAAAAGATGAAAAACAAATTTCTGAGTTCTCAGATACTATAGTTCACTCATTGCTGTCAAGGTGCCGCTGACTAAGTGCCAAGAAAACCTTCTGGGAGCCCAAGAGGTGCCCAAGAAGCCTACCTAGGTGGCTTAGGCTCATTTGATGATAGTGAAATTATATTAAATCTTCTATCATCACTTATACTATTAAATATGCTGAATGTTTTTAATTATAAATACATACTCAAGAATTATAAAATTCTCTCTCAACCCCTTTTTATCTCCCTCTTACTAAGTTTATAAAGATTATTTATTTTCCAAAAATATATACCCACACATAAATAATAGCATACATAAAACACATTTACATGCATGCACACATAATACACATATTCAATTATAATATACAAACAAGTGTATAATTAGATATAAAACTCTCTCTTATACCAACACCTTAGTACTCCATATTTTTCTCTAGCTCACGCTACATATGTTATGTGTGTGTATATGTAGCATTACTATATAATTTTTTACTGCTTATGACACCCTCGAAGGCCTTGTGTGCCTTGACAACTATGAATCATGGATTGCAAAATCGGCCAATCCAGATAGGGATCGGCCGATTCTTGGATCAAATCGGCCATGGCCGATCCGATTCTCGACGGAATCACCGATCTGGAGAAAACATCCATCGGAATCGGTGTTTTTGGATTGAATAGGGGCCGGAATCGTTCGAATCAGTCGATTCCGGAGCGATTCCGGTGATTCCGTGCCGGAATCGGCCTGAAATGGCCGGAAATGGCGCCGCGGCGGCCGCATTTTGGCGGCGATTTCAGGCCGATTTTGCCCCCAAAATGTTCTAGATAGGATCGGAATCCGATCTAGAGTGTTATTTTGGTTTTTTTTAGGTTTTACCACTTTTTGAAGGACCGATCCGGAACGATTCCGGATCGTTATTTCTTCCGGCGGATCGCTCAGAATCGGTCCGGATCCGGATCGGTACCCACCAGTCCGGTGGCCGATTCCGATCCTACCATCCTTGCTATGAATTCACTTCTCACACATGGTTTGTGGAATCAGCACACCCATTCTGATCTGGGGAGGGGGATCCCTGTCCGGTCTTCACCGGGATCAGCTGATCCAGGTCAGATTCAGTCCAATCTGGTTCTGGTTGAACCACCGAGCTAAGCTGAGACTGGCCCAGAATGGCCAATCCTGAGCTAGGATTTACCAATCCTATCTTGGAATCAGCCAGATTGGATGATTCCAGTTCAGTGTTTTCAAGGCATCGCCTAGGTGACAAGGCACCCTCTTGCTGGTCAAGGCAAGGAGCACCTAGGCTAGCAAGGCATATTATGGTTATTTTGACTAATTTAAGCACAAATAATGCTAAGTATCAATATAACTTAATTGAGTGGTTTTGAAGTAAAAATAACTAATTCTAATAATCAATTCAATTATAAATAGACATTTTGATGAAATAATAACGAAGATTAACTAATTTCATAAATGTTTACTAATAGTTAATACAAATTAAGTATTAAAATTAAATTATATTCAAATCATTTAGTCTGTGTAATAATGCACTTGGACGTTATTAATTAATTTACATGGTTCCACAGCTATTTTGTATTATTTGTCGCATGCATTTGTTATTTTATCAATTTTATTATAAAAAGGTGTTGCCTAACATCTCACCTTATCACCTAGGTGTCAAGGAGGTACCATGCCACCTTGGTCGTCTTGAAAACCTTGTTCTAGTCTGGACCAATCTGGCTTGGTCTGATTCTCAGCCAGGTTGGGTCAAGTGACTCAAGTTAGTCGGACATGGCTTCCTATAGCCTACCCAACAAGGATTATGATTGGCCCTGGCAGACCCAAGTTAAGAGTTCCATCTCAAACTTTTGCCTTGCTCCCAATTATATTTCACTTGAAATATTTTAAAGAGTTTTGACTCACCACACTTTTCCATGAGTAGAGAATGAAACCAAACTAGCGGGGCCAATGGAAATGAAAGCTGGGCTATCAGATTGGTAGCATTTTTGACACAATAGCAAAGAAGTAGATTGCAGAAGCTTCCATCAAATTCAGCGAGTTATATCTTCAATGTAGAGTTGAGCCTTATTTTGAGCTTAAATAGAAGCTAACACCCAAGTTCAATCCCCAAGCATAAAAAAGCTTCTATAAAAAATCAAATTTATACATGGAAAATGAATTGGGTTATACTCTATAGGTGATACATGGTTTCAGATTTCATCAGAATGCAGATTGTTTAACAGCCCAATGACGTTTTTGGGGACTTTCTATTGCCTGTTCTTGCAGTCTTCCTTTTTGCTACGTTATGGAGTCTTCTATAAGATAGATTGAGGCGGTACTCCTCCTGTACTACGAAGTTCAGTATTCTTATGATTTGGTAAAGATTTTGAACTAATGGAGTGGAAAGGTGGATAGCAGATGATTTAGCATACTACAAGTACAATCTCAGTGTTTTGGTGAAAGGGGATTATAGACATCTTTGCAAACAATAGAATGCTAGCTTCTTTTTCATCCCAGTTTTCTCCTAAGAATCTATTTTTCTTCAAGCCTCGGAGGAATGAGATCCCTGGTATCTCTCTCGATACAACTGATTTTTACTGTTTCACCTTTCTTGCCACCTATTCGCCTCAAGCTCCACACAAGAGCAAACACGGACTATCTTTCTACTGAAAACTAAGAAAAATATTATCTCTTTCGTAAAAGCGCACAAACCGGAAGAATCGATTCTGTATGTGGGTGGGGAGTTGCGGAAGAAGCTTACCTGGCACTGCAGCTGCGTTTTAACCACATCCAGCGGCGTTGTCACGGCCGCCGCCAACGCCCCCGCAGCTGCTCCCGCCGTCGCGTGCACGACCAACCGCTCGTCGCTAGCGCTCTCCGGAGAGACCTCGGTCAACCCCCTCTTCGCCGCCTCATAAGTCGCGAAGTGCACGGCTGTGAAGGGAGCATTCATCACCACCGTGGTACGATAAGACACGAAGAGGGCTCGCAGCCCCTCCTCCCTCATCACCCTCGCCACGCAATCCACCACCCCCCTGTAGGGACTATTTCCCAGCTGCAGCCGCTGCTTCACGGTGTCCATGGGCGTGAACACCGCATCGCTCGCCACCGTCGCCAGCACGCCGGATGCGGCGTGAGCTGCCGGGTTGTTGGGGTTCCCCTTAGAGAGGAACTCCTTGGCAACCTCGTAAACGGAGAAGTAGACTGCGTGCGCCGGTCCAGCACCGAGCCCCATGGCAGCGATGCCCCTATAGAGACCGAAGGGGCCATCCGAACGGATGGCCGAGGCGAGGGCCTGGCGGAGGCCGAGAAGGGGCTGGCAGGGGAGCCGCTGTGCCTGCATCCTCGTCTTGAGTGTATCCACGGGGAACATGGCCGTGTGCTCCACGACGCCGGCGATGGAACCGGCGACCATGAATTGCCAGAAGGATAGGCCGTCGTGGGCAACGCGGAGGTCGCCGGCGGGGTGAGGGGGCAAGAGGTCCGGTGTCTGGAACTTGGCGGAGGCGTCGGCCATGGCGTCGGAGAGAAAAAGCTAGGGATCGGAGCGGAGTGCCGCCGCCTTGCTGTGTGCCAGAGGAGGCCCGCCGCCATAAACGGGAAGGTCTTTTGGGGGCGGTTCACATCGCATCAGATCCGTAGGCGGAGAATGGAGGGAGGTGCGGTGATGCGGACATGACCGGAGGAGACTCCCCGCAACTTGGGTTTATTTGGACTTTTACTTTTAATCTCCTCCTGACTTCTTGGACCTACATCGAATAAAATATGCGTATATATAAAAATTCACATATTTGTAAAATAACACCCAAATTCTTTATGGGTGCGAATGAACCAATACACTCTCAATGAGTTATTATTAGCTCGATAAAATTCGACTACTTTACTTCGAATGAAACGAAAAACTCAACTCATTAAATTAGTCGAACTTGAACAAATTCTCGATCGACTCAGATAAACTTATAAATAATTAAATCGAATTTTATCGAACATTTATTTTTAAATATTAAATTATTAATATTAATAAACATATATTATCACTTAAATATATTAAATAATTCAAATTTATATCGAGTTTCATAGATAAGATGAATTTTGAATTTCACAAATAATTTTTTATTAATTTTAAATTTTATAAATAAATTTATATAGAATTTAAGCTTGAATATAAATTAAATTTTGGTTCAGTTATTACTTGAGCTCGAGCTCGACTCGGTTCAATTAACAAATGAACTAAACTTGATCAAGGGTTTAACACATGGTGTGCGGGGTTGGCGACTCAGTCGGCCGGGTCGGCCGACTCGGCCAATTTTTGGGCTGACCAACCCCGACCTGACCCTGCGACCCTGACCTTGTTAATATATTTAAATAAATTTATTATTATTATTTTTTACGACCCCGACCTGACTCGGGTCACAACCCCAACTGACTTAGGTCGGTTTTAGGTCTTATCGACCCGGTCTCGACCCCCGACTCTGCTTTCCTTAGTTTAACATACTTGTTAAAACTCGAATTCAAACTCGAGCTCATCTAAAATAAACAAGCCGAGCTTGAATACTATGCTACTTGTCTCGGCTCGACTCATTTGCACCCATATTTCTAACTAAGTGCATATTGCATCAAATGGCCGATCGAGAGAGTTTTCTCAATTTTTCAATCAAAAAATGTCACAACCTCTAGATCACTTAAATGGCAATTCAATATCAAGTTACTGAAAAAATTTTAAACCACTACTGGACCCTTATTAAGTTGTTACTGGACTTTTACCAAGTCATTATTGAACTGTTATATGAACTATTATTAGACTCTTACTAAGTCGTTATTAGACCCTTATCAAGATATTACTGAACTGCTACGTAAACAATTACTGAACCTTTACTAAGTCGCTATTGAACCCTTATCGGTAACAATTTTGTAAAAGTCTAATAGTGAATTAGTAAAGGCTCGATGGCAATTCAATACCTTTAGTAACAATTCAATAACTTGATACTGAATTATTATTGAGCTCTTATTGAATTCTTATTAAGTTATTACTAATATTTATCGAGTCGTTATTGAACCGACAGTTAAACTATTCAATAGCAGCTCAGTAAACTCAATACTAAACCATCACTTAAATAATCCAAGTGTTGTGATTAATTCTCATTAGAGACCGGAAGAAACTCCCTCTTGCAGTATAAGGTGATCCACACTCTTCCTCACTTGCAGTTAATCGAAATTCTTACTCATTCCATTTAACGACAATATTGGTACCAAAGCTAAAACACTCATGACGAGGTACTTGATTGTGAATTGTGATACAATTTGTATACATTAAAAACGTATTGATATATAATTTATATATTCTACTAAAAGATATAATTTGTATATATACATTATGATAAAACTATATGTTAAAATAATTTTAATACAGGTAAAATACAAAATAACATGTTTGGTGATAGAATCATGGCTGATAAAGCAGAGATAATGCATACCAAAAAAAATAGGTGAAGCATCAGAAAACATATAAAAAAGAAATCGTGTTACCCATTTTTTATAGAAAAATAAATTTTTTACAAAAAATGCTTTATCATGATAGTCACAAAATACTATCAGACAGTTTATTAAATTACACTTTCACAATAATAATAATAATAATAATAATAATAATAATAATAATATATTTCTCATAAAACCGAAAACAATATGTTGTCGGACTTCTTGGTAACTACATGCGCATACAAATAATATTATGTGCGAAAATAATGTGCAATAATTATCAGAACGAGATACGAAGAAATATGCGTATGTTTGATGTTAAGGATTAGCACTTACCATTTCGTGAAAAACAATTGTTTTATATAATAATAAGAACAACATACTACTGGGTTGGGGTCGTTTGCACCCCTATTTGCCTATGAGACAATATCCACAAAGTATACTGGATATAATAAAAGGTGAGAAAACACGAAGGAAAAATAATGATTTCACAATTTTTTTTTTCAAAAAAACTATTTGAAAGTGCGTTTTTATCAGGCTTGGCAAACACCTTTCCGACGAATTTCATCGTCAAAATATGTTTGTGTAGGGAAAACAAACATGAACACTCGACAGAACATAATATCAGATGATAAAGCAGACAGTATCGGAGAAGAAACAGAGATAAGCCGATCCGGATGGGTTGATTCTCATGGATTCCAATTTTCACCACATTCATGTTCATACACAGCTAGGATTGGATTGATGACTGGGAAGATTTTTTTACATCCAAAGATTCCAAACATCTTACTAGCAACTCTCGGATTTTGCTGGGCAATCCAACTGCCCCTTCGATTCTTTTTGGTGTTGGAAACTTTCAGCTGAGCACACCACTAAATCATTAATTATATCATTGATTCCAGCATATCATGTTCATACATATAAAATTAGGATTTTGTTGATAACTGCTAAGATATTTATAACCAAATATCTTACAAGCAACTGCCAGATTCTTCTGGGGATTCCAACATTCCACTTATTCTTTTGGGTGTTGGAATCTTTCTGTTGGGTATAGCAATAACTATATAATGGATTCCAACGTATTCATATTCATGCATATGTAGCTACGATTTTATTGACAACAGATAATATATTTATGTTTAAACATCTTACCAGCCACTGTGGGATTTTCCTGAGGATTCCAAATTGCCAATAGCCCATTTATTCTTTTGGGTGTCGGAAACTCCCAGTTGGGCATACCATTAACTATATCATGGATTGCAACGTATCCATGTTCATACATATATACAACTAAGATGTTATTGATATTGACAAGATATTTTTGTCCAAACATCTTGCCAACTCAAATATTTCTGGGCATTCCAATGTCCCTTTTACTCTTTTGGGTGTTGTTGGGCACACCGTTAACTACATGAATTCCAATATATTCATGTTCATACCTATATAACCAAGATTTTATTGGTAATCGCTAAGATATTTATGTCCAAACCTCTTACTAGCAACTACGATCTTTCTGGGCATTCCAAGGGCCCTTTTATTGTTTTGGGCGACTGGAAACTTTCAGTTGGGCAGACCATGTACTATGAAATATGAATAGACCTACCCGTTCCAGCTTAAATGTCTCGTAACAACACAGAACAATGGCATTCAAGAGATTATGATTTGGATCACTCCGTGAGCAGAAGCGCTCCTGATTACAAAAGGGAAAACCTTGTTTGTTGTGTGGATCTTTGCCATACTCTACCCAAATCTACAAGAATGGCATGAATGCCTTTGTACCAAAAAAGAGAAAAGAAAGGAAGGCACACCTGACCCACTGATAATAGAGCCAGCTATTCAACGGGAATGAATAAAGTGAATGTTACCTCGGGAAAACGTACCTCAATAATCCATGGGGGCATAAGAGCTTGCACCACGGTGCCTTCCTCTCACTCGTCTTAGCAAAGAACCAAGTAAAATCTGCAATTACTCGAAAGAGGATCATTCAGAGCTGTAACAAAGCAATAATAGATGGCTGCTTGAACAAAAATAATAATACTCAGCCATGTAGGGGTGTTTGTGGTTTGGTTTGGTTTGATTTTTGAAGATTTTTACGCACGAAACCAAACCATACCAAATTAATTAAGTATGGTTTGGTTCAAACCATATTTTATCGAAGTGTAGTATATAAGTAAATCAATACTTTTGTTTAATTTGTTTCAAACTATATTATACTAAAATTTAACGTACATGTTAATACATTTCATTAGACTTATCTTAAAAACTCTTGAAATATATTTATTTTTATAAAATATATATTGTTAATATGTCTGACTCAAAATAAATATTTAATCTAATTCGGGTTATACTGTTTACCTGTTTGGTTGGTTTGGAGGATCTTAGAAACCAAATCAAGTTGATTGATAGTTCAAACCAAATCAAACTGAACTAAACTACTGGTTTGATTTGGTTTTCTGGGTTGAACCGAATAGGGAACACCCCTACAGCCTTGTATGACGTTATTTCTAACAGTTTTATAATAATCAAAAGTTTTCAATATCTCTCTTCTTGTGGATGTCAACCAGACCCTGGACATGATCATTCCGACAACAGCTCGTAGTTATAGCTCATTTACATGCAAATATGGCATGTGGCTATGAACACATACACTCATGACGTTGTCAGGACAATAACAGATGAGGTAAAGTAACGAGCATAGTAGAAAATCAAATCGTTGTGAAACTAATGTTAAAATTAAAACAGGGGTGAGTTTGGTTGGGATTATGAAGGAGATTTTAATCATTAAAATGTCTAACAACACAATCCCATACAAATGCACTGTATTCCTTTCTGAAATTAGATTGTAACGATTGAGCTTGTATTTTTTTAAAGAGAAAGGCTCATTTCTTATCTTCTCTTAACTCCTAAAAGTTATCAAAAGATAGTTTACAGAAATTATCAAACATTATAAAATACACATTTTTTTAAAAGGTGGAGAGAGATATCGATTACTCCATAATTTCTTCTCCACATAATCCCAACCAGTGACACTATAAGAGATACAGGGGGTTTAAAAAAATCTAGATTAATTTTGCTACACTGACTTTTGAAAAAGAAACACTCAGTGATAAGGAAGGACAATAAGAAAATTATATGGCATTTTATGAGTGGCTAACATCCATCAGACACTTCACCCAGTACCAAAGATACAGGGCAGTTTGCTCGCACATCCAACGATGTTAAGAATTAGAAGAATCAATCCAATGCCAGCAGGGTTTGTAAAAGTCAAAGACAGAAGGGCCTCACGTCATTGAACACATTACAGGCAATTTTTTCAAAGTCATCGCACAGAAATTTTTTTGTTTTTTAATGTTGTAGAAACATGATGGGGCAGTGATTCCGTAAAAACTCATCCTCAACTAGAAAATTTGTTTTTTTTCTCATGACTCCTAATATTTGCAGACAAGTTTGTAAAGGTACCATACTGCCAATATCCATCATGAAATAGAAAAAATAAGAATCTTCCATTTTTTGTTTCTTGTAGCCTATGTAGTCAGAGGAGAGAGGCGGCCGAGGCGAGGGAGGACTCGCCTCGCCTCAGGCACCCGAGACGACATTTTTTTATTGAAGAATTTCTCAAAAACTATACATATAACATTGAAACTTTTGAAGAACAACATAAAAAAATACAAAAAATTCACTTCTTGGACCTATAATGCATCAAGATATCAGAGTCTCGAGGTAGAAGACTGGGCATTGGGGGTTTCAGGGTGGGGAAGGAGGATTTAAGTTACCAAATTTGACTTTCACAGGGTCCTCACCAGGGCGAGGCGAGATCTGCCGAGGTGATGCGTTTTTGCCTCGCCTCAGCGCCTTAGATAACATAGCTTGTAGCAGGTATTAAATGCAACTTGCATTAGAATTGAGGATGGATTATCTCTTCTCATGCCAGTGATCTTACAGGGGTATCAGCTATATCTCGATGTCTTCATATGCCGTGGATTTAAACAAAGGACAATGAATAACAAATTTTTAACAAGGGCATCCTGATATGCTTACCCGTAATCTGTGTGGTATGCTTGCCCATAATTCCAGATTGGGGATGACCTGAAATGTAAATGCATGAAGTGTCACAACTAAGTTGAACTAGCAGAAAACGTTAAGATGTAATGACTAATGACCCTTTCTAAAGAATAGAAAACTTGTCATATTAAAGAATGAGCAGACGTCATCAGCAAATGGGTTCATGCCCCATCCTTTCCTGTTACAAGCTAAAAACAGTGGAACAATTACCAGTAGACACCAGGCAACAAGGATGAGGTGAAACCGACAATGTTAGGAATGAAACTATCTTCTATGATACCAATCCAAAAGTAAATTTCAATTAAATGAGCATTATGATGTTCCATGGTCCATAAGGTACTGCATACTGCTATCAATTGTGACAAAAAAATGAAATTGCTGGTTCCAATGCCAAGAAACTACATAATTAGTTTTCATTGCCGAAGGGTGGTGACCATTTACATGAGGTGAAGAAGTAGGCTCAGAGCCTCAGACAGACTGAAAAGTGAACCTTATAATTGTATCTTTGTATTATATTACATGTTGTGAACTCTTCAGAAGAAATTGACTGGGATGTTCACTTAACAAAAACAGAGTGATCTATGTTGTGTGCAAGTTAAGAAAACAATGCATCTACAACCAGTACAATGTATGCTTCCGCTGAGCAGAAAAAGCTGTCACAGGGGATATTTGTAATATATGTAGAAAAAGAGATAATCATAACAATAAGAATTGGAGGATAAACTCAAACCTTCCCAAAGATTGCGAGTTAGCCTAATCTTGACAGGATTAGAATTAAATAGAGCTAAATTACCCTCTCTCTCCCCCTTCTGCAGTCAGGTCACCCCCCCCCCCCCCAACTCGTGCACTTCTTCTCCTTCTCTAGTTGCCACCCCCTCCAAGACCCCGACTGCATCACAGTCACCAAGAAGCCCTCTACTTCGTGTGCTGCTGCTCAATGGCCACCCTGCTCGTGCCCTCCATTGCTTGCCTAGTGTCATCCCCCCTCCCCAAATGAAGATGCCTAGTGCCGCCATCAACATTCGTGCACTGCTGCCAGAGATCTCCCTTGTGCCATCATTTTCCTCCGCAGCATCATGCCCCTCACCCAGACAACCCTACTTGCATCATCAGCATCATCTCCACCTGTGTACAGGACCCTCCTCTATTGCCTTGTCACCAGATCTGCCACTGTGTTCCCCTCATGCGCCACCGCGAGTCCCTCCCTTGGTTGCTCACCCAGCTCCACCACAGCCACCATGCGTGCTGTCATCACTCCTATGTGCTGCCGGAGCTCACTAACTTCGGCTTTTATCCTCCTCCATTCTTCCTTGCACTGCCAGCTCCACCCCTGCGCCTCCTCCCTTTCCACCCCAGCCTCCCAGTGCTGATGCCCCTTAAAGCCCCACCCAGACATTTTTCCCTGCACCTCACCATCATCACACTACCCGGTGGTGCTGCCACCATTAGCACTGCTGACTCCTCTTCCGGCTACCACTACACTGTCTCCTTGTTAACTCCACCACTGCAAGTCATACCCCAACACCTTGTGCCACCTCCACAAGTCCCCAACACAATCCCCTTTGGCGTGGTCACCATCACAGCCCCTATGCCTGCAGCTACACCAGCTGCTGCATCTGCCTCCCCCGATGCCACCTGCACGCTTCAGCCTACTTCACCCGCCATCCTTGCCACCAATGCCTCCAGCCACCCAGATGTCCTCCTTGCCTCTGCCTCTTCTCCTTGGCGCTGCCCAGCCCTTACTTCACTGCCAATGTCACCAGCGCCTCCCGCACCCCCCCCCCCCGTGTCCACCCTGCGCGCTGCCGTCAACTGCCCGGTTGTCCACCCCATGCACTGCCATTGTCAGTTGCCCAGCCATCCACCTCATGTACCACCACTGTCAGCCACCCGATTGCCCTGCCCCCTCCTCACTGCCACCATCTGCCCAGGTCCTGTCATCATCCTATGAGTGCCTCCTGCACAGTTCCCATCCTTGCAGCCTTGCGCTGCTTCCATCCATGCACCTGTCTGCACAGCCCTCACACATGCACCTGTGCATCCGCAGCTGCCCATGCTGCCAGCAGCCCGTCCTACACCCAATCAATGCCACCATCCTGTGACCCAACTCCCATGTGTTGTGCTCTCAAACTGTCCATCTCTAAACAACACTCAGCCAACCAGACTCTTGCCTATCACTCGTCCCTCACGGAGCGCCAGTCCGCCTGCAGCTCAGTGTCATCCTGCAGCTCGATACTAGACCAGCAGCCGATCGGCAGTCCCGATGTCATCTCTGACAGTCTGTCATCCAGTCATATAGTTGACCATGAATTTAGAAATCAAATCATCAAATCCTGTTGGCTCTTCCTACTTATTTTTATTTATGTTGCCTTACAAATTATTTTGATGTGTGTATATATACGTCAGATGTTCTAATTCAAAATTATTTTGTATTGCATATGTCTTAAACATGTTTTATTAGATGACTTAATGATAAATTGAAAAAAAAAAACACCCTAGTTTGGTTGTGATGCACTCAAGTTAACATATGAAATGAACATAATCAGAGGATGTCAGATATAGTTAGATTATCCATTTAGATCTAAAATTAGAGTCATTCGTCTAGATATTTTGGTTGTCAAGATCAGTGATGACTGAATGTATGATATGGATCTCATTCATATCTTTCATGATGTCTATGATTAGATCATGACATGCATGACACTACATATGAAATGAGTCAGAAAGTTTGGTAAACATCAAATATGTTATGAATATGAGCTACGACTTCATCAAAATGCAGTGAGCTACATGTTATGTATACATGAACTTGATATGCTATCTAGCCAAACACGTGGACAACAGGGACTAAAACAATCTGGAACTTCCTTCGACTCCGGATACTCCGAGTTATCTTAAGTGTATCACGCATGGATAACAGGGACTAAAACAATCTAGAACTTCCTTCGACTCCGGATACTCCAAGTTATCTTAAATGCATCACTACTTGATGCAGAGCTTAGTTATATGTTATTTTTATATATATTAGACCTAATGTAAGTAATTGTTCATGTAATGTGTGAAAAACAAAACTTCAAATATCTTGTGAACATGATGAAATGCTCCACTAACTTGCGAAGAAAGAGGCTTAAACATGGCACATCCATAAGCATGGATAGAATTTCTAGGAAACAGTGACATGTGACAATCTATAAAGCAGTTGAGCGTGGATTGTTTGGAAGGATAGCATCACTAGTGTATATTACATTTAGTATTTGATCAGTATGGCTTGTCTCGATGATACAGTTGCATACAAGAAAGGAAAACTCGGGGGTCGGCCTTGGGTCGGTCGGCCCCAAAACCAACCCGGGTCGGTTGGGGTTGTGACCCGGGTCGGGAAAAAAATAATAAAAAATTTATTTTAAAATAATAACCGGGTCGGGGGGTCGGAGCCGGGTCGGGGTCGGTCGGCCCAAAAAGCGACCGGGTTGGGCGACCCGGCCGACCGGGTCGCCGACCCGGTATTCCATGGTTGCATAAATAGAAAGAAAGTCAAACAATTGAAGTTACGTATAGTTAGGTCTTTCACCTAATCAAGAGAAAAAAGACACGGAATGTGTGTTTTATCTAGAAAAAAAATGTTCTTGAATCTGCTTGAGTTATGTTTATCTTTTCATGCTATTATGCATGCTTGTGGATAAATACTCTTATTATGAATGTGTGTGAACCTCTTTTTTCTGCGTCTGTTCTTTAGAAAGAAAAACATCTCCAGACTTTTCTAGAAAAATAGGTGATATCATAAAAATATTAGGTAGTCCGGTGATAGTTTTAAAAATATTAGAACCGAGGTTCGGGTTCTTTGAAAATTTCATTTTTGACCCTTCTCCGCCGGATGGTGCGAGTATCCGGCGTTAGCTTACATCGAGCAACGGCTCGAACGCCCTTGATTAACCGTCGCGACAACCTGTTTTTTTTGGAGACGTGCACATCCACAAAATAAAGTAAAGAACTCAAAAGGGCAGCGGCCTTTTGGGTCCGATCAGATGCAAACCGATTTGTTTGGGTTTGTTTTATTTGTTTGTTGGTTGATTTTTGGGTCGACTTGAAAGTCGGTTTTGAGTTTTGGAGTTTGAATCAATTTGTTTGATTGATTTGTTGTTTGGTTTTTTATTTGTTTTCTTTTATTTGATTTGGTTTGACCAATTTGGGTTGTTTTGAACCTGTTTTGATTTTGATTTTGATGTGCTTAAAGTGTTTTAAGCAATTTTGGTATTTGTTGTTTGATTGATTTATTGAATTTTCAGATTCTGGATTTTTTGGTTTTGAGTTGGTTTTGATCCATTTTGGGTGTTTGGAATGTTGTTTATTTGATTTCTTTTGGGAGAAGTTTAGTGGGTTTTAAGTGAATTTTCAGATTGCCAAAAATCAGATTTTTGAAGTCGGTTAGAATCTGTTTTGGTGGATTGCTGAAATCTGATTTTTGTTGGTTGCAGATTTAATTGGAATCTGGTTTTTGTGGTTGACAGATTTAATTTGAATCTGAATTTTATCTGTTTTGGATTCGGTCAAAATCTGATTTTTTAGGTTTAATGAGTTTCAAAACCGGTTCACTTCTTGTTGAAGATCGGTTATTTGTTGAACCGGAATAAGTTGAATTTCAGATTTTGTTTAGTTCTCATTTTTTATTGTTTTGATTTTCAGATTTGATTTAATTCTGTTTTGATTTTCTGTTTGAATTTCCAGATTTATTTTGAAATGGTTTTATTTTTTTGTTTGGCGGTTTGCATCGCCTCCGACCCATCGGGCTACCATCGGGTGCCCGGTTTCATGCATTCCAAATCGACATCAAAGGTCACTTTCATTGAAAGATGGGGTGAAGTACATCGGTGTATAATGTGATTGATCCTTCCCCCAATATAGGTTTATCTTCACTACTTTGAAAAATTTTTGGCATTACGACGGCATGCCGGCTATTTTTTCAACTTAGTGAAAATTTACCCATCCAAAATGGCCAGCCTTAGCTTAGCTATATTGGGGGAAGGATCGCTGGCTACGGGAGCATGCCCGCGCCACCGTCCGGATCGACATTCCGGGGCGGACCCGGGGGGAGTCGTCCAAGGTTGGAGTCCCCGCGAAGGGTGGATCTCCTTAATTTAATATTGCTTTCGTATTCTGAATTTTATTATTTGTTCATTTTCTTGGAACAAGGCCATGGAGGCTGGTTCAATTTCATCGGCGTTCCGAGCCGGCCTTCAATCTTTATAGGCCCGCTGGGCCTGTCTTGGACTGTTTTGGGCCGGAAGGGCCCGTTGGGAAGCCGCTGCACTGCTGGAGCTGCCTGGCTGGACCGACTTAGAAGGCTACCCGGCTGTGCCCTTGGCCCGTCGGACGGTTTCCAAGGGGTGCCGGGCCGTCACCTTCAAGCCGGCCTGCCTTCAGACTGCTGTCCCCCTGTTTGGAACTCCCTGGACTGCTGTCCTCTCAGTAGGCCACAAAGGGGCTGCCGGAGGGGACTTCAAATATTTCTTTTGGAGTAAACAGGACTGTCTGAGGCCTGTTCGGTTGGGCCACAACGGGGCTCGTTTGGTTTGGTTTTAGGTGGGCCGAAATGGGCCTGCACAAAGGGCATTTCAGGGTCTGATTTGGGACCTGATTGGTGGGCTAAAACAGGCCTGCACAAAGGGCAATGTGGCCAAACCTGGGTCTGACTTTTGGAGACCGATCAGGGGGCTGTGTGGGGTCTGTTTAATGGGCCACAAGGAGGGCCAGGACAGCAGGCTAAGAGGAGGCCGATTGGGGACCTGTTTTGGGCCTGGATTGGGGGCCGGATTTGGACTAGCAATGGACCTGGATTGGGGGCCGGATTTGGACTAGCAATGGACCTGGATTGGGGTCAGTTTGTGGCTGGGAATGGACCTGTTTGGGGACCGGAACCGGGTCACAAGGGGACCTGTTTTGGGCCTGGATTGGAAGCCGGAACATGGGCCTGGGGATGGGCCGAACATGGGCTGTATATGGACCTGGATTGGGGTCAGTTTGAGGGCCTGCAGGTGGGCCGAAACATGGGCCTGGGGATTCGGTTGGACCGAAATAGGCCTGCACAGGGGGCTTTTAGGGGCCTGGTTTGGGTCCGAACATAGGCTGTACAAGAGGACTTTTCTGAAGACAGACCAGGGGTTGGAGATGGGCCCTGGAACAGGTAGAAAAGAAGGCCCTTTAAAGGGCTACATGGACGCACCAACTATCCCTGCTTACCTTGTCTTCTTCTCCTCTTCTTCTCCTTCCTTCTCCTGGCGGCAGGTGGCAGACGCAGCAGCAAATGGCAGCAGGTCAGCAGCAGGTGAGGTAGCAGACCGGCAGCCTGTCGGCGCTTCAAACTCCCCCCCCCTTTCCCTTGGGCGGTCCTCTCCTTTTATAGGAGCTGAGGGGGAGATGAAGGGCCAGGTGGTGGTGTACGTAAGATGGCCTTGGGTGGTGGTCAATAGGCTTTAATTCCTTGAATTTCTCCTAGGCCATTCAATATTTGACTTGACCTTTGAGTTCTCCCATGGCATTAAGTGTTGAGCTGTCCCTTGGCTTTCCCCATGCAATTAATGGGTCAAGGATGAGGTGGCAGGTTTGGTGCGCACAGGGGTGCTGATGTGGCTGAATTGGGCCTGTTTTCAATGGCCGCGGCCCACTTCTTCCCTTTCTTATGGGCCTGTACGTAGGTAAGCTATAGGAGCTGGAAAATAATTATATTAAATAAAATAAAGGGCTGGACAGCTGGAAATAGTGCCCCTGGGTCAAATTGAGGCCTGCTTTGGCCCGATTATGGTCTGGGCCAGCTGGAGCCTGGTCCGATCATGCCATTCCCCCCCTTTTTTGCTGTTTTTTTTTTTTTGAAAAATCTGATGCCAACAGAATGTTTGATGTTTGACATGGTCGATGAAGAGCTGTTGCAAGGAACCTACTAACCCAGCATGTGACACATCCCAACTATTCTAAACTTTTTCAGGTAATTAGATTAATGCAGCAAAATCATCATGAATGTTGACTTTGAAGAGTAGGTCGATATGTAGATTTGAGATTATCTTAGATTGTGATCATTGGTCAGTTTTATTATTTATATTGTAAAAATTTGAGATCATTATAGTCTTTTGAATAGATTTTGAAATTATCATGCGAGATTTTGAATTTTTGATGTTATCTTCTTTGTTCCCAAGCTGTTATTTTTTTGAGTGGTTATTTTCCCTGATTGTGTTCTCAGGCATGTATGCTATGTATCTTCCATCCTAGGCAAGACAAATACTAGTGTGCTCGCTTATTAGTATATCTCTCTCCCCTAACCTTATATTAGTACCGATAAAAAGGTGCGACCACAAATCATACATCAGGGAATATGAAAACATAGAATGAAAACTAAACAAGACAAAGAAATAAATAATCTATTTCATAAGGGTTAAAGCATACATCTACACCACGGATACCGAGGAAGAAGAACCTAAAAGCAATACCAGCAGATATGTACACCCCAAGCAGACAAAATAATCTGAAAAAGAAAAAACTAACACATTCAAATTTAGTCAAAGAAGAAAGACCATAAAAAGAAAATTACTGATGAAAAGGCATACAAGATCAAGAGAGTGCCAAACCAGCTGAGACCATTTCCCCCAACAGATATGACCTTTGGACAGCCAGATGGATGCCTCATAACTGTAGCCTATCAAGAAAAGCAAAAGCAAGATGTAAAAAGATGCAACAGGTGCAGCAAGAAACATCAAATATATTTCTGTAAATGCTCGCGAATGCTTATATATGTTTTAGTGGAAAGACTTTTTTATTCCTTTGATTCTTTCTCTGTTTTGTTAAGTAAATAAAGTTTTTTGTTTTTTTGGTTGCTATGTCCCTTTTGTTAATTAAATTGTTTCTTCAATGCATAGAGGGACTAAGTGCATTGGACAATGATAATGAACGTACTGCTGGCAGACCAGTTTGGTACGATTAACCTAGCTTATAGATATGCTCTACTATTGTACACATGTAATGGTAACTACCTGAACATATCAGGTAAATAGTTTCTACAACAATATACCAAATTTAGGTCTCTTCCCTGCCTCAGTGAAAGAGAAAAAAACTATAAATCAAAAAATGATCGAATTCACTAAAAATGCAGCAAAGTTCGGAAACCTAGAACCATTCAACATACTTACGTAGTCACAGCTACCCAGTGCTTCCATTGAACCAGGTCCCTGAAACAGAAGTATCTTGAAAATTGCTTAGGCTGAAAGAAGGAAATCTTAAGGAAGACTTCCTAGATGAGAGACACAGAAAGAGGGAGAGAGAACTTACCTGTGCCCCATTCATATCGCAGACTACTGAAACAGAAAGTGAGCAATTGCTCCTGGGGCTATTAGTTGACATTTTAAGAGTAACACCTTGTCTTGGATTTTTGCTGTCTGTCAGTGGAAAACACACAATCGTTCAACAAACAGAAACATGTGCTAGTTGGCTGGTGAGCTGGTCACATATACTAATAAATTCTTCAAGAAAAGCTCTTAAAAGCCGAACTGATTAATGAAAGGAAACCCTCATAGAGAGAAGCAGCTAACGAGTATAAACGCATAACATAACATGTAAAGTTGAGCTAACATTAGAAGCTTAAAAATAAGCTAAAGGTATATACTAAAAATAGAAAATTGTACAAAAAAACACGTTTTAAAAACTGAACTGGAAAGTTTGCAACTTTTGACCATCCTCTGGGAGATTTTTGGAATGATCAGTTATACTTTTTTGTCCTTTTCCCCATTATGAAAAATAAGCGAGAGAGAGCGAGAGAGAGAGAGAGAGAGAGCGCGCGCCTCTCATCAAATCCGACCTTCTCCAGGTGCCAAGATACCCTAAAAAGTTTGCATGATGGCATCACCATCCTCATTATATCTGTAGCAGTCTAGACATCCCCTCAGCATGTACGTGGATTAGGAAATAAATATCCATCAAGTATGATGTTTCCATTTGAACGTTTATGCTATTTACATGGCATAAATTACAATAAACAGCTTTCAAATCATCTTTTCACATGTTTTCTTTGGAAGGGCACTACCACATGTGACTATTTTGATCACGCATCCATTTACCGGCGACATCAGCGCCCTGAGACATCTTTGTGGATAGATGGATAATGGGCCTATTGTTTTATTTTGATTAGCACATGCCACATTTTGGTGTTATTTTGAGATTTATTTTGTGGATATATTGGATATATACGCACACACCTATTTGGTTCATATGTTTTACACATTTAGAGTAGGCAATAGGCATAGAAAGATATATGGAGACTTTTGGATTTTTCTTGCTATTTGTCTTTGGCTTATATAAGACCCTCATTATGTGCATATGATGTTATGATAGAATGAAATAAAATTGGTTGGTCACATACCCCCACTTGGCTCCCTTCTCTCTATCTCTCTGCTAAGTCATCTCTCTAGAGCAAAGTTGACTCGGTGGCGGACTCCAGGTTCTAGTGGCGACAATGGCAACCTTGGCTTCCAATGATTGGAGCCCCCCCCCCCTCAAGGTGGTTCCTCTTCACCTCCGGTAAAGACCAACTTGCTCTCCACCCCCTCCGTTGGGGAGAGCGGATCACCTCAATCCCCAAATGGAGGGGATTCCTACTGTTTGCAACCAGGGAGCGTCGCATTACTCCTCCCTTACTTAGTAACATAGTAACGCCACCATCACTACGTTAATAAGAGGTACATATAATTACTAAATGGTATATACAATTACTAATCTTCTATTTTTGGTTACTAACCCTTGTAATATATAACTAATTCATTAACAATATTTATTAAGTGTCTAGTAACATATTACGTAGGTTATTAAGTAAAAAATAAAAGTTTAGTAATCATATGCACTATTTAGTAATATAGTGCATCTCTTAGTAACATAGTAATGGTGACGTTCCAATATTTTTAAGTGAGAGAGAGGATGGTGGCAGCCCCTAGCTATAGACGGTGGCATTCCCCTTCATCAGGGGACTGAGGTGATCTCCACATTCCATTGGGAGGTCCTTCTCTTCACCCCTGACTATGGTCGGTCTCTAGTTCTCAACTCCACCTCCGGTGCTAGCCGGTTCTGATATCCCACTCCGCTCCCTTGATGGCCTTTGTGCCTTTCACAGTTCCCACTCCCTTTCCCATTTGTTGACTCCAACATCAGTCATTTTCCCCTTGGCATTGACACCCAACAATCCCACTCATCTACAAAATTGGATTTAGATCCCCACTTCACCATTCCCACCATCCACTCATGTTCGCCCATCGTCCCCACTGGAGTCCCCCGATCATTAGCCTCTGCAAACCGGTCTGCCACGACACCCTGGGAATCTAGTACCCCGTTCATGTAGTCCCCTCCACTGTCAAGTTGGCCTATTGATGCGGGACCGACCGGGCACCAAGCTAATAGCTAGCTATGAAGGCCTAGCAGCACGTTGACTATGCAATTGACTAGCTAAGAAGACACCTCTGTAGACAATTATATCAAGTTTATCCAGCCCGAGAAGCGGTCCCAACTAGGGAGAGGATCGGATACCATGTGGGGTACCGAGATAGGACATTGCCGACTACCAATGTAACCGATCTAAGTATTTCGGGACGGGAACTCCACTCACATTGGACAGTGATCGAATGAAAGTAGCTAGGAGACCTAATGACTCACGACACGGCAATCAAAGTATAATAAACGAGCAAGTAACTTCGGTTAGGAAATCATACCTCCACGCCTAAGCGTGGGGTGTCGACCACCGTCGGGATCTTCAACGTAACTGGTCGCGTCGCACGCTCACATGCCATCCATCTTGCCACCACCTCGTAACTCTTTACGAACTATTTGCCGAGTCGCCCGAGTCTCCGGACTGTCCGCGCGCGACGAGGAAACCTGTCGAAACAAGGGGCTGTGGCTGGGGAAGTGCTGGCGGGGGGAAGGAGGGCTGCAGGAAGGGGAAATGGGACTGGCGACTGGTCGGTCAGGGGAAGGGGAGGAAGACGGGAGTAACGCTGCTGTAAACAGGGGCGTACAGGCCAGGAAAGGGGGGCTGGACGGGGGCTGGGTACCCACTGGGACTGAGGAGGGCTGAGGGGGACAGAGCAGGTCCGGACGGACCTATTTGGAAGGTCTGAGGTGAAGGGAGGAGCTGGCGGAGGAGGAGGAACCGCCGAGGTGGTTTCTGGTTCTGGTTCGCCGGAGTGGGGGGGGACACCGGGTAAGGGGGAAGAGGGGAGGGGGTGTCGCAGGGGCTGTGGGGTCTGCTGGGGGGAAGGGAAGGTCCAGACGGACCTGGTTGGAAGATTAGGAGCAGGAGACGGGGTGTCCGGATGCAGGTGGAGCCGCCAGGAACCCTCGCGGTTCTGACCGCCCGGAAGAGGAGGAGAAAGGGGGCGGTACCAGCCCTTACCGGAGGTGAAGGAGGTGAAGGAGAGGCCGAATCCACCCAAGGGAGAGGAGGAGAGCACCGGAGGAGGGCCTTGCTGCCGGCTGGAGGGGCGGCGGAAGCAGGCTTCCGCGCCCTAGCTGGTTCCTGCTCGCCGCGTCCGAGAGAGGGGGGGGGGAGGACAGAATCGGGAGGAGGGAGAAGGGAAATCACAAGTTTGCCATTGCCTCTTTCATTCCATTCCATCATAACCAAAAACATACAAGTGTGGGTATAAATAGACTAAGCCCATTACAAGTATACCCCAAAAGACACCTATTTTCCAAATGCCCCCAACTCTAAGTGTAAGGTGTGTGTGTACACTCAAAATATGTAGAGATCCCCAAAATACATACAAAATGTGCCCCAAGAAAACCCAAAATGAAGTGTGTGCTACACAAAATAAACAAAAAAATAGCACCTAATCATCAATCCAAAGTGACACAACCGGTCGTCGACGCCGTCGATAAACTAGGGCGGGGTCGAACCGGTCTCGACCGCGGGTGTCCTCACCACCTATCCCCATGGGAGCTTCACGACCATCCTCTTCGTCATCCTTTGTTCGAATCATATGATTCATATCCCATAAGTCTCCACTCCCTGACGACCCTTCTTCCCCAACACCCCAAACAAGGACCCTGTAGCCCTCGACAACTCCTCTCCACCCCCCCTCCCGATACCCAGTTCTCTATCACTTGGCCTTATTTCCCCACCAAGAGTCCCCATGCTAGCATCACCTCCACCTCCCCGATTTCCATGGTGCTACACTACCGTGTAAAGAAGCTTTTCAAAGGCTCCTTATGGAGCTACAGTGCTCCTCTAAGTGAAGAATGGTGTAGGCATATAAATACTGATTAACATCTTGATCCATTAAACTAAAAATTTTCATTCTAATGTTAATAAGAAAATTTAGTGGCCTTACCTAAATTGGACCATATATTGCCACTCAACGACCAAAGGCTTTCAATATGATTTGGATTGGGTGATTTAACAATCTCTGTAAAAAGAACTCAAAATCGATCCAAGTGGAGAAAGAAAATATCTATTGCCAATCCCAAATATTTTGGGATTAAGGCTAGAGTTGAGTTAAGTTGCATTGACACAAAAGGCACCTTAAATTTGCAATATCAGAGACTAACATTCTAAATGGGTCCTACATGTTCATGTACATACGAAGGTCAATCATAAATCACAAAGAAAGAGACCAGGAAATGAAATCTTTAACTTCTTTATTGAAGATGATTATACAGGGTGCTACATTTTATGAATCAGAGGAGTCTCCAACTCTCTATTCATTGGGAATCAAAAGAACACCAAAAGGAAGAATCCTAGAAACCAGATAACAGATAGGAGCATAAGATAACAGCAAGCAAGCCTTATTGAATTTCCAAGGTCAAAATCACTAATGCAAATGAAAAATAAGAGATCAAGGATTCACGTCACATTCAAATATATAGAAGCAACCAGAACACTAAAGGGTGAACTATGAATACTCAATATGACTTCCACAATGTCCTTCACTTTGACAGATGGCTGGGAGCTACAATGTATCAATTAGGATAAGTATTTCCATGATCATTTAAAATGATTATGCTCATCGTTATGGACAAAGTTTCATTTAAACCATGAAATGAACATATAGCAACAGTTCAATGTTACACTGGCAGCAGTAAAAATAACTTATAAACTACAAAGAAATCTGATCATACCGATTAAACCAATGTCCAAGCTTGAGGCTTGTCCTATGGCGGTGCATACATGGTAGCCTACGCATACAACACGACTCGGTGAGCATGCCAGAGCACTAATGGCCGTTAACTAAAATTGCTCAAACCCTGGCAATGGGATCTAAGTAAAAACGCTAACTAATACTCAAAAATATGTTTACCGCCTATATTTTTTGATATAAGTGCACTACACTTCATGCCACAATGTGATGGACCTCCACAATCCTGCAACAACAATTAACATATTCAACAATTAATAGCATACGATGTTAAATTGTAATAACAAAACTAGCTAAAGAATTAATTGTACTGGGGCACAGAAATCAATCGAGAAAGGAAGCCTGAGCCTAATTTCTGATACAATTAATAGAGATAGTTATTTCAGATTGTGTCAAAAAACTATTCTGCTTGTGGCTCGTGATAATCCCAGAAAATATTCATCAGGTGCACTTACAGAATACATCTTCTCTTACAAAAGAAAGCAACAAGAATGGTGAGGACACCATAAATAAAGACCGATTTGAAAAGACTTATCAGCGTAGACGATGCCAACTGGAGTCTATTTGGCTGGGAGAATATTTTTCCTGAGGCTATATGATGTTTAGAATAAATTTCAGATGCATTTTGTAAATTTTATGGAATTTTGAGAAGCTTTAGTATTTCTTTAAGCCATTTACTGAGTCCTGGTATTTTTTTCTTTTATATTCTGAGCCATTTCCTGTATTTTGGCATTTTCTGCTGTATTTTAACTTTTTCCTGGTAATTCCAGCATTTACAAGAGCCTTCCCCTATAAATATGTGGGTTCTATCTCATGTAAGAGTATGAAATCTTAATTAAATGAAATGATTTGTGCCCGTTTACTGTTATGCCCCTGAGCTTTCTTCTGTCTCTTCACCCGAGTGTTCACTTTCCAGTTTTGCCCTTGTGATCCAGTCGATTTAACCGCATCGATGTCATCTCTCTCCTCATTCAGCTCCGGTTTGATGATGGTTCCGTCTCCTTCCTTCGCAATGGCGAAACCTTAGCTATCATTTCCCTAGCTCCGATCTCCCTCTCCGGTGCTCATCTCCAGAGGCCCCTTTAAAGAAAAATGTTTCCCGTCTCTTGATCTACCTTTCACCCTTGTTTTTGAGTTCTGTCGAGAAGTTTTTGATATATCTAGGGCAACCGAGGTTGCTGATGAAGAGAACTACATCAACATCTCTGCTATCTTCTTCTTCTTACAACTTCTGGAGGTCAGTTCCATGGCGGAAATCTATGTTCCTGTGATTTTCCACACCGTAGAAGTCCATTCGGTGAAGGATATGAGAGAGGAGCTCATTTAAGCTGCGATTGGTCCCGGATCTACTCATATCCAGTTTGATCCAGCTCCACAAGCAGCTTATTCCGCTATTTCGTACATTTAGGACGGCTAAAATGGTAAACCCAAACTTTTCAAAGCCATTTCCGAGCTCCATACTCGTAGATCTGGTGATGAGAAAGTTGATTTGAGAGTTCAAGTAACAGTTTGACTGTTTATCCTTGAAAGTCTGCTATCTATTGAGAATCGGTCTCGCTTCTTAAGAGAGTTGCCCGGATTTCCAATTCTGAAGGTAGCCTCTACGTTTCAAATCTATTTTGAACTATTCGCCTGCTGATTGAGAAGCTTACATTGATTCCGTCTTCTGTTGCAATTCTGAGGAACGAAAACATTTGAAGACTGGTCCCTTTCCAGTCTCTGATTCGGTTAATGGATTGCAGTTGAATAGTGGTCTTGAGATCTTCTTTGCATTAATGACTGGTCCTGTCTCCAGTCAACTGGTCAAGTTCGGTTTACACAGAGCTCAGCTCTGTTGAGATCTGTTTTGAAGTTTTATCTGAATGAGGCATGCACCCGTCCCTGTCCCATATTGAATTGTTGATTGTCTTCAGTTGTCCCTTGCTGGAAATTCTGTTAGTCGCTGGATATGCCATTTTCTGAGCGGTTATGGCTGCACTTGTTGAGATAGCCCTTACCTTGCTATTGATGATAAAGAATTTAACAGATCTGCTTGAGCTAAGGTGGAAATGGATATTTGAAAGAAGATGATGAATGAACTCCTGTGGTATCCCTGGTGACTTGTTTTTCTAATATTCAAGATGCCGGTGCCTATCTATCGGTTCTCTCATGTCATTCTTACATATGACTTAAATTGATGAGAACTTGTGAAATTCACTGATTCAAAGGCTATGATGAATAGCTGAGCCTACTTGTATTAACAAGAATCTACTCACCCTGGTTCTTGTTTACAATTTTCCTGGTTGTTGTGTTTCCAGTTCTTACTTTTCTGCTAGATGGTAGCAGAGCATTGAATCCATTGATCTTTAAAAATACATTGGAGGTAGAATATTCTTTCTATTCCAAAGGTGGCAAGGTAATTACTGAACTCTTCCTTACTTGCTTTAATTGGTCTGTTTTTCTATTATACCAAGTCAACATTGTCTTGGCCATGAGTGATAGGATTCTAGCTATTTCGAATCCATGTTGTCGGTGCACTGTGTAGTTGAGTAGCCATCTTGATACCAAGAAACCTGTCTTGTTAATTGCTTGACTAATTCCGGTTGGTGTGTTACTTCTCTTGAGTATTAGTATGCTGCTAAATCCTTGAGATCCTTTCTTAACTGTGAAAGTTTCTTGGTACAATTTCTAGTTGTAACCGTCTTACTTCATCCTGCTTGCTAATTCCTTCATTTTTCTGGATTGTAGACAGTTAAATTCTAACAGTGCATTGTGCTAGATAAATTCCTTAAGTCTAGGTCCCTTGTTCCCATCAAAGAACATGCAGATCTTGACATCTTGTTGACTATCTTTTATAAGTTGGTTTCATTCTTATCCTCAAGTTTACTGTTGCTTTATGTGACACCTGTTTGCAACCTATATGAGAAAATGATGCATTTAATAAAATAAAAAAATTATTATAGAAAAAATAAGACAAGACAGATTAGACAGTTGCACCTCAAAATAACATGGTTTACAGGGCCATCCTATATGACGGACTCTTCGCCAATCTGGATCAAGATCAGCACTCCCTGATCCCAGCCTATCCTGACCAATTTCGGGGTCCATCTAAACCTATAACCCTTGCAACAAAATTGAATCTTATTTCTTATTTATACAGAGAAATAAAAATAAAGTAAATAAAATGAATTGATGTTTTACTTTTCAAACTTCTGCAGTAATCATTTCTAGTTGCAGGATTGTTGGATGCACAACAATGAGTTTCCACAATACCAAGTAAAGGAATACAAAATATCTTAATCTGCGATAACTTACAATGTACTCTAGTAAAATGTTCAGTCAAGAAGATGTTGTAAGTACCTCACAGCCAAAACATCTCGGGAGGTCATGGTTGAATATCATTTGATCACATAACTGTTCAGACAAACATTGAAGACATGAGATAAAAACTCTTACAACTCGGAAACCATAATTTAAGATTTCCAAATGCCTAAACATGCTCCTAATTTTTAGATAATATAGGTAAATTGAGAAGCATGAAAAGCCATAAAAAAGGTCTACTTATCTCAGAAGCTTATCTATACATGCATTGGCAAAGCTATTTTATGGCAGAATGAGAAAGAGAGTACAACCAACCTGAAACCAAAGTAAAGTGTCATTTACATCTACCCTGTAGAACCTGCATATGAAACATAATCAGATGACTGTACCAAATACAAAGTTTTCCTATAATCTCTAAAAAGGGCAAATATGAAAACAGTACTAGACAAATGACAAATTATTTTGAGCACAAAATATCCACAATTTCATTTGGAGATAGAGGAACCATAAGAAGTTAAACTTTTAGAACAATCCCAGGGCACTTAGGCATGGCAAGGCAAGGCATCCCCTCCTCACCTTGCCTATTTGAGACATGCCACAAGAACCAATATGGCCATTATCTCTTCAAAAAAAAATAAAAGTAATTAAATGTATTACTAGTTTTGTTACGTATACTTAATTTAATTCTAAATGATTTTAAACAAGCATTATGATTAGATTAGTATACATATAAAACTCCATCACTCAGTCACCTAAGACAGAGGAAAAACGCAGCTGAGTTCAATTGACCACACCCTTGCCTCAATCATCTCTCAGACTCTCACCCATGACTACCCAGAACAGTAGTTCCTGTGGTAGAGATCATCCCATTAAGAGCAACCCTTATCACACTCAAAATCATTCTTTAAGGCAATCCACAAAGGATGAGAGCATGAAATGCACCATGGACATGATAGGAGCAATGACCTAAAGAAATACATCCAAAGATAATGTTTCAGTCACTTTAACTGAAAACCATTTTCCTGTAGAAAGGCCCACAAAAGGGCACCAGACCAAGACACCATATGTTCTCTCCTGTGTGTTCCACAAATTATGCATGTTTTTGCATAACATTCAAGAACAAATCTTCTTAATATTTCTCATTTAGATGATGCGGGTGTCCATTAACGTCAATCATAGACTAAAATATCAAAGGAGGCCAAGGCATGGACTTCTCACTTGACTCAGATGTAAGCGCCCACCTCAGGTGAGATGCCTGCCTCAGCCCTACATTTCACCCGGACCCAAACCTGGACCAGACCATCCATCATACTGGATTTAGAAGACTTAATCTCCCCATGGCCTGCCCTGCCCTGATCCCCATTGTCCTTTGCAAGCCCCAATGACAGGCAACAACATGCTGTGATGTGCCCTAGAAGCATCCCCGGCCTCCCCAGCTCTGCCATGCAGCTCTACCACCTGTGGAGGTAAGACCTTTGTCCGAAATCCTTCCTTCACTCTCAGCCTCATCCCGAAACCTCCTTACCTCCACTCCCAGTACCGATCTCCTCCCTCCCCTCAACTCTCAGTCCTGACCCCCTTCCCTCCTCGACTCTTTGTTTCAAACCTCCCCTCCTCCATTCTCACTCCCAAAGGCTCCTTCTCCCCTCCACTAATCCACTCTCAGTCTCAGTCCCGATCCGAGTCCCCCTCCCACCCTCCACTCTCAGTCCTGAAGGCTCCCCTCCCTCCATTCAGTCCCCCCTCCTCCCCAATCCATTCTCAATCCTGATCCTCCCCACCTCCACTCAGTCCCAACCCCCTCCACTTATTGAAAGTATTAAGTCGCTCAAATTTTCTCTTATAAATTGACGATATTAAGTTGCTGCAATTTTCTGCTTTATAATTGATGTTATTGCTCACTTTTGTTTTAAATAGATGTTGTTTAATTACTACAGTTTTTCAGTCTTTTGTAACAAAAGATTGCTGTATTTTATATTTCTGTCATTCTGTATTTCAATTTTTTATTTATGATGATCTTAGTACCCCATGTGTGTATATATATGTGTGAAACAGTATACATCTATATTAAAAAAAATTACTTCGCCTCAACCACCTGAGGCAAAGCAAAGCGAGGCCCTCATCATTTCAGGTGCCTCACACAATGGATAACATAGATCATAAAATACACATTGATGTAGATGTGAAGAGACAAGTACAGCTACATGAACTGAGAACATCAGGGATGAATATCAGTGCAAGGACAGACTGGTAGAGTTGAAGAAACAAAACCTATATTTTACCCAGACTTCACAGTTCATCTAAAGGCATTTTTTCTTGTAGTGAACAGTACTCAGGAATCAAGCTGATAAGAAAGGGAACTTACAAGTACTTTTTTCTGAGTAACTAGATGAGGTGGATCTATTAATCTGGACTCATTTTTCAAGAGATTAGATGCAAATGACACTACTAGAAGTGATGTTTGGAAGTGATGTAGTAGTCTTCTACTAGAGCGTATTCTGGCTAGAATAAAGTGTCTTACTTTCTTCTATTAAATGATAAGTGCTAGTATATAACAGTACTTTTTATATTGATTATTAGACCTAGGTGCCTCCCTATTTTCTTCTTGTAAACCTTCGAAGCCACTAGCATGCAGCTCTTTCCCACGGAACAGCATCATGAGATGGCTACCTATCTTTCCACCAACTCCACCTCCTTTACGCTTTGGGAAATGCTGCCTCGCATGTCAATATGGCAGAAAAAGTAGACTGAGTAAACAGCCAAAATGGACCAAGGCCACATTGGAACCAAAAGGAAACTTACAAGTAGCAAACAAATTATGTCAAATGTACTAGAAAGATAAAAATGAAAACATTAGTTTGCATTTGAAAGTGGAACATGGCAAGAGAGTTTGAGAAGGAAGAGAGAGAGGATGTTATACACATAAGGATCGTGACAAGAGATAAACTCAATTCTGCCTTTATGGTCATACTGTGCTCCTTTATATCCCATGTGACAGTTGACACTGTTTTCTGAAAAACAAGACTAAATTATCTCTAGCATGGCTTTTTTATCCACATGCTGAAAAGCTTTCAAGAAGTATAAAGATGTTATATGTTCAGAACATGTTATGTGTTTAGTAGTTACGACAGAGATCAAATTTCACAGTGGACTCGAATGTTTCAATGGGCAGTGGCAATACCTTTCAGTTTTCACAAACTAATTTTCCCTTCTGTCAACACGGCATACTGTGCACATAACAACAGAAATCATGAATAGAGCATTCTTTTGTGACTTATGTACACAATTTATCATGCACAACAGAAGCATAACGGATCTTTCCTGATAACGAACCATGTTTATATGTCTCGTAGATGCACACTCTGACAACAGATTTGACTTATTTTTTTCACACCCGATCTAGGCTGATCAGGACCTAATGCTCATCCGACAATTCAGAGCTACAAGCTTATTTCTCACCGGACAGATAACATTTGCGATCTCGTGTGTCCAAAATAATGTTAGATAACAGGGTTTCCACCACCAGAAGTCAACAACTAGCGGTATCATTCCAAGAAACATCTGCCCCGGAAGCCACTTCACTTCGTGAACCAAAGATTTGAAGCTCCGTAATGCACAAATGAAGAGATGAAAAAGAATGCAGTTAAAGCTCAGCATGACGACACTTGATAGTAACTAAACCTGTAATGCATCGCAATAAGCTAAACATGCCCAACATAACGCAAAAATGTAAAATAAAAGCCGCATCTCCCGAAGAGTTGACACTCCGGCCCGGACTCGATAAGCGGTAGAGGTGGTACCCGTCCTCGCTTAGGGCGCCATGTGGACTCGCCGGGGTGGAAGATGCCAAGCTGTAGTTGTAAAGAGTGCGGCCTCGGAGGACGCTCAGGTCGCACGAGCAGGAGGCGATGAGCAGGCGCTGGAGGCACAGGAGCGGCAGGAGGACAGCCAACCCGGCGCGTCCCGGCCGAATCGGCAGCTCCGCCATAGCGGGCCTCGGTGCTCCCGAAGGCGAAGGAAGCTCCGACGATGAGGAAGCTCCGGCAGGGAGGGATTCCAAGACGCCTGCGCGGGTGTGCGGCGATGCGCTCTTCTGAAATGACCGTTCGAATCAGGTGGGAATAAAACGTGTTTATCGTGATTGATTTTGATCGGACGGCCTACGTTGATGGGCCTCTTTCTTAATATAATATAATTTAAATTATATTATTAAGACTTCGTAAAAATATTATTATATTTTCAAAATTTTAAAAAAAAGTGGCCCTTTTATTCAAATGGACCCTTTCTATTCTGGGCTCGACCCATAATATTTTCTATGCTTGGAAATAATATAATACCTCCGCCCATTTGAATTTACCATTTAAATTTGATTTTAAAACATCAAGCTATGCTCAAATCATCACCTGTCATAAAATTTTAATTTACCATTAAATAGTGGTATTCACTTCGGCGTGGCAATCCTTATTTAAGATATTCATAAGTCAATTTCAAAAAAAAATGCACAATATTTATCACCGTTTAATAGTGGTCTTTGTAAGTAACATATCTAGAAAAATAAATTTGAACTGCACAATATTTATTAAAATCCCGCAGTATTTACCAAGGACTACAAAATAAATCGTGTTGCACTATTCAACCCAAAAAATGCAAATGGAAAATAAAGTTAGCATATAATTCTAGGTATCAAAATAGGTATATTGCATAG
Organism: Cryptocoryne crispatula var. balansae; assembly: GCA_036172225.1. Lineage (NCBI taxonomy): Eukaryota > Viridiplantae > Streptophyta > Magnoliopsida > Alismatales > Araceae > Cryptocoryne > Cryptocoryne crispatula. The sequence goes on from CM069922.1 coordinate 43,770,297, forward strand.
AAGAGCAGGTGTAAATTCAATAAATAACTAGATATTTGACTCGACGAAAAATATGTTTAACTTGATCCGTTTATGAGATTATATAAGTAAGTTTGAAAGCAATTATTTAACTATTTATTTAATTCAAATATTTTGTGTAAATATTATGCGAAAGTACCCCCGTAAAAAAGTATATATGTACAAGGGCGTATGCATATATTTGAAAATATAGGGAAACCTACCTCCCTTCGCATCCTCCGACGCAGCCCTCATTCCCGCCCGGCAGCCCGCAGCGGCGCACCTCCGTCAGCTCTCACCGTCGCCGGCGGTCCTTCTCCGGGAACCCTCGGCGGCGCTCTTCCTCCACCTCCTTCTTCTCCTCCGATCCAGGGCGGGAGCTAACCATCCGACGCTGCTCCTCCTGCTCTATCGGCGGCGCTCCTCCACCGATCCTCCTCCTCTTGCGGCTCGCAGATCGGGCGGCGTCTTCGCCCACGCTCTCGGCTTCTTCTTCTTCTTCTCCGAAGGTCCGGCATAAGTCCTTTGGCTCCTCCTCCTCCTCCGCAACTATCCTCCTCCTCCTCCGGCGACGCATCGCTCCTCCTCTTCGTCGCAACTATCCTCCTCCTCCGGCGACGCATCGCTCCTCCTCTTCATCGCAACTATCCTCCTCCTCCTCTGGCGACGCATAGCTCCTCCTCTTCATTGCAACTATCCTCCTCCTCTGCGTGCGTCCGTGGCTCCCCGACGAACGCGTAACACGATATCATCTGTATCCTTGTATTTCTTATTTTTTGCATCGTAAGAGCATAATGTTCTTTCGCAGATTTTGATGGTGCAGTTGATAATTTTCCGAGACCAAATAATAGAACCGGGTACCAAGCCGCGCCCTTTCCCTCCGCAGGCTACAGCCGCCGCCATCCCTGCTTCTGCTCCCGTGGCTGAGACGTTGCTACGGCCCATCTGTTGCTCCTTCTAGGTGGCAGGTGGCGCTGCCGCAGACGGCGTCTACCTCCACTGCCGAGGGCGGCATCGGCAAGGAGGTTGTCAGTTACCAGGTCTCGTCCCCCTTGTCCGTATCTTCCACTTTCATATATGTTCAACCTTCTATTTCGGTTGTTCCGGGGCCACCTTGGGGACTGCTACAAGTTCTCCCCGAGGTCTTAAAAGGCGTTGTATTGCGCATCAGAGAATAGGGACGATTCTTGTGCCCTTGTTTAGAACGAAATCATGGTTTCAATGTTCTACTGGTTCCTATTACGGTTAAGGTATTTGAATTCAGGGTTGTGGAATTAGCGGTATTTTTGGTGCTGAGGTCTGTGTTGTTGTTTGAGTTTACTAGCTCCTTAATTATGCCAATTTTTTGAAGGGAAAGTCTCTTGCAACAGGGAGTTCAGAAAAGTAGCATTTGTCAGAGGTTCCCGCTTTGCTGGGATCCTGACAGATGGCTGCTCCCGCGGAAGGGGAGACGGCTGCTCCAGCGGAAGGGGAGACGGCTGCGGTGCCCAAGGAGGACAACAAGCCGACGGTAGAGCCCCTAAAGCTTCCGACCGTGGAGGAGATCCGGGGCCAGGACATATGGAACAACTGCGCTGTTAGAAGTGCAGTCAGTGGGATAATGGGTACTCTCTCTCTACCTTTCTGACATGCCCTAAATCTCTATCTTTTTACCGGCTGTATAAAATGATGTTTTGGAGCTGTTTTTATCGCCAGTTAATTTTTTCCTCACCAAAATGCCATGGCTTCAAATTCTCGTGTTTCTATCTTGCGCCTTTCCTATATTTCTGAGCATCAAATTGGCAATCTATATCTTCTCTGCAAGTTGAATTTTTTCGCTATAGATTGATTGATAATCATTTTCTCCTCAAATTTCTTCAGCAAGATTGTATGTTCAAATTTATGTTTCATAATGTCAAATATCTGGGTAATCTGCTAAACGTTTTCCTTATGCTATGTGATTAAAGAGTTTATTTGATATGCCGTGAAAATCAAATTTATTTTTTAATTTCCTGTCTCCCCCCGTTCCTAGGATGTCTCAACAGTCTCAAAGGTCTCCTATCATCATTTATTGTCGTGACTATCTAATAATTAGTTCTAGACTTTTTTTTGTCTGCAAACGGTTGGTATGACATGTACCGAAAAGGAAAAAAATAAAGTTAAGAGTGTACATGTATCCAAGAACATCAAAAGAAGAAACAGAATCAGCCAACACATTAAAAACTAAAGGAGATAGACAACCCAAGCCGTGTAAATGTGTCTCATTAGGCTGTGCAAATTTGCATTCTCAAGCACCTATAACATGTTTGTTTTCTCATCATGTCAAATTGTGAAAATGGTTCTTATACTTGATTTTCAATAAAAATCGGGCTCGTTTGTGTGCTTATAGATGATCTAGTAGTGGTTTGTGACACATGAAGAGAAATTTTAGCTGTACAGTTAGGACATGCAATGATGCAAGGTCTGGTTTCTTCCAAAAACTTACTTGGATATGGCTGCAGGGTATTATGTTTTCTTCCTCATTTTATTTCTTAATCTTGTCCCAAGAATCCACAATGCAGAAGTTGATAGGAAAGGGGGTCAAAGTTCACCAGGCCATGTACTTTATATCTTTGCATATATATATATATATAGAGAGAGAGAGAGAGAGTAAAACTATGGGATAATGAAGGTAGTATCTTTGCAATCAAGTGATTGTTACAATGACATATGTGTGAGAAATTGCTACTCGAACCCCTATTTGGTAATTGTATCGAGTGCCTCTATAACTATCAATTTTGAAATTGATGGTGATAGAAATCATCAATAGGTGTTTGGCTATCAATATCCACATTTAAACTCTTAGTGCAAACAAGGCATGATATGTAATACAAGTGTTCACTTGTATCAACTTTGATTTTGATACTCCATCATCTACAAATATCAATATCAAAATTGAACAGTACCTTTTTTAATACTCACCCTAATGAAGGCCATGAACTAGTGAGGTACCAAAGAGATCTAGAAAGATCTCAGGTGACTAAAGAAATTCAGAAGGACCTCAGGTTTTATTCTCTTATCCTTGGAGGCTGGTTATGTGGGGAAGAGGGAGGGTCTCAGAAGACCTGTTTCTTTTTGTCTTAGGTTCCTGCTATTTAATTTGATTTCTCACAAAAAATGGATAAATAATGGTGAACCTTACATTCCACTTTCTTTTTTTATATGTTTCTTTTGAAAACATGTTCAATTGGTAATGTATATGCAAATTCGTTTTGGCTATCCTTGCACTTGGAAATTTCCATTATGTATACTTTTTGTACAACATTTCTACCCCTTCTTACCAATATTGATACATGTTTTTTTCCTGAATTTTGCTTTCTCAATACTCCTTTGATGATTGCCTTAATTTTACTAATAATTTCTTCTTGGAACTTTAAACATTTTTCAGGAGGAGGATTTGGCCTTTTCATGGGTTTACTTATTGGGGCAGTGGACAATCCTATAATGCAAGATGAGATGACCGCAAAACAGCAGTTCATACACACGGCAAAGCAGATGGGAAGAAGAAGTTGGAGTTCTTGTAAGACATTTGCCGTTATGGGATTTATTTTCTCAGCTGCTGAATGTGTAGTGGAAAAGGTAAAGAAATGCAATTGTTGAGCCCACATTAACTTAATGTTTACTTTCCTCTCTTTTTTCTCAGTGTTAATTTTTTTTTTCAGTATCGGGCAAAACATGATATTACCAACACAGTTGTTGCTGGTTGCATTACAGGAGGAACCATATCAGCTAAAGGCAAGTCTATTTTTTCTTTTTGCAATTCATGGCTTAATGTACGGATGAAGGTAATTCATGCCGTGCCGGGGACAATGCCCATAAAATAGGTGCCGGCAGCATGTTGTTTGCATTTTGAGGACTCGACTTTTCATTGGTGTGCATAATTATTGGTTCTTAATCACAACTATGAAGAGTTTCACCCCTGACTTCTCTATCAGTTGACGAGCCACAACTTTTCTCATCCCCAGTTACCATCATTTTCATTAAGGATATCTGGGAGTATTATGCTCCTCAGTGATTGATTTTGTATCTTTGTACGCCCACTAGAATACTCTTGGTCATATTGTACTTTTTTCATGACAGAAGGTAAATTTTACAAGCATAGGTAACGAGGCCCTTCAGATCTCCATCCAAATGCTCCAAGAATGTTGGGAATTGGGAATTAAACTAAGCCCCAGTATCTAAAGGGGGCTCGAATAAGTTTGCAGCGTGCCGCCCATTTTTCGCATTTATTCGACCCTCGAGTCCGCCACTCTTTTTATGACTACCGGTTTTCTGACATTGACATTTCGGTAGGTGGTCCGAAGGCAGCATGCGTTGGATGTGCTGGGTTCGCGGCATTCTCTGTTGCAATCGAGAAGTTCTTAGATCGGCATAATTGAGAAGTGTAGAGGTGATCAGTGATTCAGTTCCAGACAAGATCACGACTTTATTTCACTGGTGGAAGACATTCTTCAAATTACTGTATGTATTCAGCCAGGATCTTTATGGTTTCTCGGCTTCTGGTAGAGGATAAATCAAATTGAGCAGCTATTTCCACGTTTGTCGGATGCACCGGGGATCTGTTGCATTCTGAAAACAATAAGCAAAATTTGTTTTCTCGTCCTGAATTTATGTATTCAAGCAGAAGCTCAGATTATATTCATGAAAAGTTGTAGGATGTAGGATGCATTTTTTTGCACGGTGATTGCCCGGACAAGTATTTGTTTTTTTTCCCCCGAGTTAATGGTACTTACTGAAATCGAAAGTGAGATGTTATTATAAATTTATAATACATAGGAATCTGTTCTTGGCAACTTTTGCCGAATTATGCTCCGGTGAAACTGCTGTATGGATGGCAAGAGCCAGCAAATTTTTACCTACGCAAGGATTTTGGCATCGGCCGAGAGATAGCGTACGTCATTTTCCGGTCAGATACTTTTAAGTATTTTTTTATCGTAGTCATAATAAAAATTACATATGTAAATATGGAATCAAAATTTTTAAATAAAAATTAATTTGTAGAATATAAATAGAATATGCCTAAGTTGAGAAAAAATAATTATAATAAAATGTTAATCTTGGTAATAGAAAGCATATTTTATTAAATAAATTGTTATTTAAAGTAATTTATATAAGTTAAGGTGCTCATTTTATAATATTATCTAATGTTATTTACTTATTGATACAGTTAAGAACAATGTCATATTAGATTACAAATCATAAATTAAAAAAAAGTTTTCTTGGAAAAGCATTTTTTCTAAAAACTAATTAGCCATTTAAATTAAAATCTAATCACCAAGGAAGTGTGTATACATGTAGCTAAATAACAATCATGATTTTGAATTCTGTCAAAAAGTCACTCCATGAAAAACATATTCAAAAGTTTTACTTTTACGTAGAATCTTTTTTTTTTTTTTTGTAATAGAGTTTTACGTAGAATCAAACAGCCCCTTCTTGGATCCGACGTATTGGACGGGAGATCGACACATGCCAAGGAGTGGAAGGAAACGACGGAATGGGGTGGGCACTTACACAGTTCCACTGGTATCTGAATTTGAGGATGCCCGTGGATAGGAGAGCACATCACTCGGAGGAGAGGATTCTCTCTGTTTTCAATCAGCAGTGTTCGCTTGATCACCCCCGATCAACAGAGCGTCTGAGGTGATCGGTTCTCTTGTGGACGGGGGTGTTAATATAATAGAAAAAGTAAATTATAATATATAACAACACCCGTAACGTAGGCAAAAATTATCCTGAACAACGATCGAAAAGAAGAGTAAGATCTATTTAAATGTGGGAAATATATCTAACATGATAAACAGATAATCAAAAATGGGGGGGGGAGAGGTTGACGACTCCTGCTAACCCTAGTTTCGAGGAGCGCCGCCGGCACCAACCTGCATGGGCAGGATGCGCCTGCTCCAGCTGAATCTGGAGCGCAGGCTGGAGGTGCTGCATATGAAGGGGCCGGCGCCGGCGCCGTCGCTCCCGACCCTGGTCTGCTGCTGGACGACCAGCGTGGAGACGTTGCCGCCGAAGCCCGTGGACGCGAGCACGTCGCCGACGACCCCCAGCTCGGGGTGCTCGCTCCACATGGAGAGGCCGTCCGTCATCGGCGAGGCGTCGCCGCCCTTCCGCCGGCCGACGACGAGGAGGCTGAAGAAGTGGCTCATGGAGCGGATGACCCCGACGGTCCCTTCGCTGTCCCTCACCACCTCCTCCCGGAAGACCACCCTCTTGTCGTCCACCATCCGCACCAGGAAGTCGCCGACCATCTCGTCGTCCAGGGCGTCTTCCGGCGTGGGCACCCTCCACTCCCTCGGCAGGCAGAACCGGACGACGGTCAGCCCGGCGGCGGGGTTCTCCGCCATGCGCACGGCGCAGGCCAGCGCCTCCCTGTCGTCGGGGCCGCCGAAGAAGTAGACCAGGACCCGGTGGCGGAGGTTGGCCGTCGGCGCGGCGGCGCTCCCCAGGGTGCCGTGGTCGACGAGGAGGCCGACGGAGCAGGGGGCGTAGTGGAAGACGTTGGCGTTCATGCTCTTGATCACGCCCGTGGCCTCCATGGTGCCGTCGACGGCGCGGTGCTTGTGGAAGGGGACGATGACGATGGAGGTCTTCTTGTCCATGGACAGGGTGCAGACGTCGTCGTGCATGGTCGCCGGCGGGGAGATGGCGACGAAGGGCTGCAGCACGACGGTGCCCCTGCTCTCCTGCTCGAAGAACCGGAAGGCGTTCATGATGTAGTCGGTCTCCGTGAAGTGGGTCGCCGTCGACCGCCCCGTCTGCTTCCGGTAGGGCAGGAGCACGGCGGCCGCCTGGCCGGCGAGCTGCACCAGGTGGAGGACGTAGAGGCAGAAGGGGTCCTGAGCGGTGGGGTGGATGATCTTGAGAAGGTCGACCACGGCGGCGACGTTCTGCTGGTTGTGGACGCAGGCGAGGATGCGCAGCTCGGCGTCGCGCTTGGCGTGCTGGACGGTCCTCCTCTTGTAAGCTACGTACGCAGCAGAGGGCTTGTACATGGTTGCTATCACGGGGGTGGAGATGCAAGTCAACACTAGAACACAGAGGATGATGGCGGAGTAAACGTCTTCTTCCACGACCTGCAAATTTTAAGTAAAAAAAAATATTAAAACAATTGGAAAACAAATCTCCATTGACCCAAGACACGGGGACTGGAAGATTAAATTAAAATTTACATATACGGTCGACTCTAAATTGATTTAATAAAATTAAGGCTTTTGAGTTGGTTCAATCATGAAAATCGGCATGACTGATGGATTTTTTTTTTTTGATTCTTTAGTCCTTTTCTGTCATGTTCTGTCAAGTCTTGGTTAGTATTTTTCTTCTTAATTTATTCCCATTTCACCCATAAGTCATTCCTCTCATTTTCTATTTCATTGAAATCTAGCACATTGTCTCAGACCAGCTTTTGTGATTCTAGAACAAAAATTAGATACGGGTAGACGCAAAAAAAAAATGGTAGATAGGAGAAATCAAAAGAGTTTTGATTTGATGAAAAAAACATATGATCCAAACCTCGTTAACGTGTCTTATACATTGTTCAAATGAACAAAATAAGTTGGTTCTATTTTTATCAAACATGTTAATATATATCTAAAATAATATTAAAACAAAATAATAAATGTGATGTATAAAGTGATAACAAGTCAGATATATATATATGAAAATTAGAAATAACAATAATAATAATAATAAATAATCATGTCAAATGTCGATAGATAGCTCCGAGTGGCGTAGTTCAGGTTGAAGCTATTTGACGTATAAATGTGTATTATAAGAATGTGAAATTTTGATTATTTCTTTTGGCAAATATGGACATGCATGAGAGTTATTTTCCTCCATCTTCGTTCATAAATGCAGCAGAAATGGGGAAAAAATTTGAAGATGTCGATTTTCCGGTTAAAGAAATTACGTCCATTTTTTATCCGTTGAAATAATATATATATTTACATTTATAATTATATACAGGGTCGCTCAACTTACCGCGGCATCCAGCCAGCCGTTGAAAATCCAGACCTCGAAGACGCCCTTGGTGATCAACATCATGCAGAGGATCGCTATGTCGTGGACGGGCATCTTGCAGTACAGGCAAGGCAGGACGACGGCGAGGACCTTGCCGAAGGCGCCGAGGAGGAGGAGCAGGAGCAGCATCCCGACCTGTTTGAACTGCGCCAAGGCCCAGAAGTTGGACCTGAACCCGGCGCTGGCGAGGAATGCCGGCATGAGGACGCCGGAGACGAAGCCCTCGATCTTGTTCTCCAGCGTCGAACCCAGCGGCGGGCCGCCGGGCAGGGCCAGCGCCAGGAGGAACACCCCCATGGTGGCATGGTGACCGATGAACTCGCCGATGAGCCCGCACAGATAGGCTATCGATATCACGAGCAGGAAGTGAGTTTCTTCCATGGGTCCCTCCTCCGGCGTCCTCCTGATGATCCACAGCGTCAGCGGCCGAGCGATGAAGAAGATGAAGGCCAGGAAGGCCAGGAAGGAGAGGAAAGAGCCGACGCCCAGCAGCCGGTTTCTGGCGGTCAGCAGCAGCATGATGGCCGTGTGTACGGAGATGATAACGGTGCTGGCCAGGTCCGAGATCAGCGTCGCCGACATGGCGAGCCGGCCGAGCTTCGAATTCAGCAGGTTGAGCTCGGCCAGCAGGCAGGAGAGCACCACATACGACGTTCGCCCCCAATTCGCGGCCAGATTGACGAGGACCTCGTTCGCCGCGATGCTCGCCGGCAACGCTCTTCTGGCCAGGTAACCCACCGACAGCATCAGCGCGAAGGGGAAAACCACGCTACCGAGGCCGATCGCCACCGCCTTCCTGCCGGACTTCCGTATCATCCCCAAATCCGTCTTCACCCCGATTATGAACAAGAACAACAAGAGCCCCATGTGATCGAGCATATCCAGTTGCATCCAGCTCCTCGTCGGGAACAACATTTCTGTGAAGGAGCCGCTCCTCCCGCTGGCCGATTTCCCCAAAATCAAGCCAGCCTGAAAAGGATGCACAGCGCATACTTCTAATTAGGCGGATCGGAGGTGCGTATCAATATCAACATGATGATCTGCGCGCGATCGCATCAAGGGAAACTAGCTAAGCCGGCAACTCACCAGAATGTAGGAGATGGCCTTCGGCTGCCGGAGATACTTGAGGAAGAAGTGGCACGCATGGCAGGTCACGAAGATGATCGAGATCTGGGCCAGGAGAAGGGGCAGGGCGAAGGTGAGGGGCTTGTCGCCGAACCATACGCCGGCGGAGGTGATCAGGAAGTCCTGATGGCAGACGACCGGGCGTAGCTTGCCGTCGCTTCCGGTGAACGGCTGATCCATGGAGCCGACGTCCGACGGCCGGAGGGAGGGAAGAAGGAGCGCGAGCAGCTTCAGAGCGTTGCAGAGTGAAGACAAGGAATCGGGCGGGAAAAGGAGGGATCACGGTGGGCCGCTTGAGTCGGAGCGACGGACTCGCGCGAGCGCTCACACCTCGTACCGCTTCAGGTTTCCCACCGGACGCGCCTGTCCCCTCTCTCTCTCTCTCTGCTCGGGGACGCACGTATCTTCCTCTCTCTATTAATTTTTGTTCATATAATTTATAATCATCATATATTATTAAATGTAAATATATCTAGATAACTCATTTCCTTAGTCCAAAATATTTTTGAATGTTATATATAATTTATTAATATTCAAATTTTGTCTAAAATACAAAAACACTTAAATTTTAGACACATTATTTCAAGAAATACTAATAAAGTAAGATTAATTTACCATTTTTAATAAATATTATAGATTTAAAATTATTATAAGATTACTCTAATTGCGATAATAAAATTTAAATTGAAATGAAAACATGATAACAATTTTTTATTAATGTTTAAAGTTAGTCTACAAATTTCAGTAGTGATATATGTTTAATTAATTTTTTAATAATATTTAAATTTAATCACTTGATTCGGATTTTTAATTTGACAATGGTGTAATATTTAAATAAATTTTTATTAATATCTTCAACGTGATTTTCAGTGAGGAATATTCAAATAATTTTTAATAATATTTTATTCCAACATGATGATATAATTTTTATCAACATTTAAATTCAGGCTACATAATTTTAAATTTTAATTATGTAATAGAAGATAAGAGAGTGACTTAAATGACAAGAGAGAGAGAGAGAGCGCGCGTGTCGCGAGAGAGGACGTTCCCGTTCCGTGCGTCGCGAGCAAGGAGAACATCCCGATTTCACGCTCCGTACTAAACTGGGACCTAAAAAGTAGACAAAGTGTGCTAGATGGCTAAATAAGTTTTGGAATTGTGCTATTTTAAAAAAAAACCTCGTCCGCCCTCTGCCTCCCGATGCTTCCACCGTCTCCTCCACACTCCTGCGCTCAGCCTCCCGATGGTTCCGCCAGATCCCGATGTTTCCGCCCTCTACCCGCGCTCGTCCAGCTCTCGCGCCAATCGATCTGCCCTCCGTCCTCAGCCTCCCGATGCTTCCGCCGTATCCTCTGCCCTCCGCCTTAGCCCTCAGCCCTTGGCCTCCCGATGATTTTGCTGGCTACCGATGCTTAAGCTCTGCCCTTGCTCGTACAGCTCTCGCTGTTGTTAGGGAAGTCTTCCCCTTACCTGATCAGCCGACAGCATCGACAAGGGTTCAAGACTGACCTCCAGATAATCCAATACCGTCCAGCTTTCGTGCTTGCCAAGGAAGTTCTCCCTCTTACTTGATCGTCCAGATAGTCCAACACCGTCGCTGATGCATTTGCGATCCCCCTTGAGAGAGAGAGAGAGAGAGACTACCTACTTCGTTGGCAGAGGCGAGATCCTCTCCTGGATCAACTCTACCCTCCATCTCAGCCTCTCCAATGTTGAAGAGGTAAGCATGACCCTATTCTACGCATCTTATCAGGCTCAATCCAGGGCAATCGTGGATCAATTTGTCTTATCGTGGATCAGTTGGGTGATCTGGTCCCTCTTTGGACCTGGATGGTACCTACTCTACCCTGATCTTGACCAAGAATGCCTTACATAGCATCAATGAAAAAAAAATCTTCTTAAAACTAAAATGAACTGGTCCAATTAAACTCTAAAATTATAAATGACTTGTTCAGTTTGGTTCAAACCGGTGATTTTTTATTAGATATAAAATTTAAAAATTAAATTGTTAAAAAATAATGTATATTAAAATAAATTAAATTTTTAGTGATGAGTCATTAAAAAACAACCCGAATATCTATTTAACTCAATTGTGAATGTTACTTACCTATTAGTATAGTTTTATAGACAAAATGCTTAGAGCTATTTCGATAGGGCCGATGACGAACTCAAAGTCCTCAACACTGTCATCCCCTCCAAATGTGTCGTAGCCCATATTTTTGCATGTTTTTTTTGCAATTCTTTCTCGTGTTGATGCCACAATAAATGCCTATGCAACTTTTTGCATCACGTACAAATGACATGTTCATCTTCAATGTTATATTCTTATTCATGCATGAACCTAAGATAACTCTCCTGGAAAAACAATTTGGTATCTCAAGTTTTAGATTGAGCATTTGTAATTTAAAAGGAGATTTGGAATTGAGAATTTCCTATATACACTGTATCGGGAACCCATCCAGCTCTCTACCAACAGTGTAGTTACTTTTGGCAAAGATGAATTCTCAAAATAAATTATATTTTATTTTGATATATTTGAAATAAATTTCTAACAATATTTTGATATTCAATTTTACATAAACATATCTAATTTGAGATTTTTTTTCTCAAATAAAAAAAACAAACCAAATTAATATATATAAAAATATCATATAACTAAACTAAGTGTAGGGTACATCCAGAAAGTGACGTACTTAAAAACAATTATATCATAACTTAGTATGCATGTGAAAAAATATTTGAAAAATTGTTTAAAGGTTAAGAAAACTCATATTAATATGTTGAGATATGTGAAAATTGTTATATTCTCATGCCATGCACCATATGTAATTAAATATGTATATGAGAGTAATATCTGGTCTTGATTGATGTTTTTCCTTTAATTTCATATATTGTATTGGAGAGTGATGGTCATTGTCGTCCAGGCATTAGTGTTGACACATGATAAATATAGTGATAAATTACTTTTGATGTAAATGGTAAATAAGGGTTATTTCTCATTGGATGATAAATAGTGAGGATAATCATTGCGATCATAGTTTTTTCAATAAATAGTTATATTTATTCTACTTGTCAGAGACCATCGTCACGAAATTGTTTGATTTCACACAAACATATTGATCTAAAATATACGGTAAAATAATAATTTTTATTGGCTATTCAACCATGTTTCCTATACAAATATTCATGTAAAAGAATACATAATACCGGGCAAATATTCAGTATATTAAAAATTCAATGCTGGTACATATTCTTGCTAGTCCGATTTTGGCCCCAAAACAACCTGATTGGATCGGAATCAGATCTAGACCCTTAAAATATATTATTTATGATTTTAAGGACCGATTTAGATCGGTTTTTGTTCCGGTGGATCAGTCAGATCAGACCAATCCATTCTGGATCGGATCGATACAGATCCCAACTTCGATTCCAATCCCACGATCCTTGCCCCCAACCCGACCAAGACGACTTATGTTCACCCTTAAGCGGGGTAGAAGAACCCGAAAAGGGTCAAATGTATAAAGTGCTCCTTTCACAGAATCACAGTAGCATCATCTAAAATGCTAGAGTCAAACCTTCCAATTCGGGGGAATAAAGAGTAAAGTATGAACCATTTAAAACTGCACATTCCTTGAAAAAGATTGAAATAAATAGATTACAATTGACAAACTTCCCAATTATTTTAACTCGGGCTTCCACATGGTTTATCAAGCAAATCAGCACTTGTGCCTGCACCAGCAGGTTGAAGAAACCCAAAACCAAAAGGATCGAATGGATATAAGAAGTCTCCTCTCACACTAACATCGTCAAATGCAACAGTCATACCTTTCGATTCGGGGGAACAAACAAGGTACAGTATGAATTACACACTCCTTAAGAAAGATTGTTGAAACAAATAGATAACAATTGAAAAACCTCTGAAAAACAAACGATGACAAATGAATGCTCAACAAAGTGTACGTGTCAATACTCACAAGAATTGTTTCTGTTCACCCATTCACCACCATTGATGAACAAGAACCCCACTCTTCCTGAGCGAAGAGAAGAGCTCCAAGCACTGTCCATATGTATTCTGATACTTGGGCGTCCTCTCCCCCGGGCAACACCTCTGCCACCGGTTGTAGTGGCACTCCAGGAAGAGCTCGTCGATCAAGCAAATAGCACCTGTGTCAAACAATCTCGGTATCAGTTCAAACTCTGTCCCCTCTACGTCCATCTTCATCACCACGAAATCCGTTGCGGTCACTGTGCTCTTCAGCCACTCGGCGAAATCAAATCCCTGTATCTTATCCACATCGCTTGTCAAAGATGAAGTTGTGGCCCCTCCGGCAGGCTGTATCCTGCCCATTCCCCTGCCTTTCACTTGAGTTTTCTGATCAGGATCTTCATTTATCTCAAACGACAGTGTCTCGTTGCGCACCCATGCGGCAAAAGGGAGCAAAAACACTCCTTTCTTCGTAGCATACTCCGCGTGGAATGTCCGGTCAGCTTCGATCGCATACACGTCAAAAGTCTTGTTTTGCTTTGGATACTGTTTCTTGAACCAGCTGCCTATGCTAGATCCGTAGCTCCGGGCACCCACATCGACATACACGTATCTGCTCTTGAAGCTTATGTCTGCCATGGATGGAAGATATTTGACATTCTTCACATTTTTCTTCAATGTTATCCATGGCTTCAGGGGTTCTGCAGCTATCAGAGGCTCGGCAGATTGCAGCAATTTCAGTTTGTGGTCTGGGATAGAGCACCTGGTAAAAGGACTGCGGCCATTGGAACTGACCTTCTCAGCCAGCTTCTTCTCGGCGACAAGAACAAAACCATCTTGCACTTTCTGCAACACGACTTCCCTCGTAGCCAAGGAACGAAGCCCGTCGATCTCGCGATTCCTTACCAATCTGAAGCCGGGGAAGAGAGCCAGAAGCGAATAAAGACTGTAGGAATCTCCAGCAGACGACGTGTGAACGACCAGAAATCCTTCGGGCTTCAGTATCCGTGAAATTTCAGAAGCGACATCAACCGGCCGCTTCGACAGCTCGACCGTCCCGTCGGCAGAGAAAACGAAATCGAAGGTGTTGTTTCCAAAAGGTTGGTCGAAGAGCTCTCCCTTAACGACTAGAGGTGGGGATTTCTTCTTTGAGATCCCAATAGAGTCAATCACGCCAATCTCCCTCAGCGCCAGCACTTGCTGCCCCATCCGCGCGTCCACGCACACGGATTTAGAGTTCGGAGAAAGGAACCCCTCCACAATCAAGTCCTGGAAGACGGCGGTGTAGAAATCCACAGCTTTACGCCACTCTCTGCTGGACCAAGCTGGATTCCCCGACCCCTCGCCGCCGCGGACGAACGCCTTGCCACCGGCAGCGGCCCCAGCGCCGGACAACGTGAGTCCTTCAGGCGAGGAGAAGAAGCAGAAGTCGCCAGCATCGCAGTGCTCGCCATGGACGACGACGACGTAGGCGAAGCGTAAGACGAGGAGGAGAACGCCGAATACCAGCAGCCTCACAACTAAATTCCTCACCGAACCCGATCTGGCCGGTGCTTCCATGGCCGACCGCGGAAAGAATCAAAGAATACAAAGCAAAATACGGAATCGAACATAAAAGGAGAATAAATTCCAAAAACCCCGGACCAAAACCGGCGAACTGAGGAAGAACCAAGAACCCTAAAAACCAGAACCTGGGAGCCCTAGCGGGAGCAGAATCGGGCGGAAGTATGGTTGGCGCCTATGAGGGCTCTGCGAGAGGGCGCGGAGTTGAAATAGAGAGGTAGAAGAGGAGGAGGACGACGAAGATCCATCGCGGATGGAGCAGCTCCTGCGGACGCTTCTCGTCCTCTACCTTGTCGCCATGAAAGAGAGCTTCTGCCTTCCGCTTCTTTCCTTGTTTTTTCTAATAGCGGAAGAGAACGGGCAGAAGGGGGGCAAGTGAGTAATTACGTATAAGGAGAAGGGTACATCGGTAAGAACGGAAAATTTCACGCCCCCACCCCCCTCCCGCCACCCCGACACTGCACAGGTGGCGTGAAGAGGAGAGAATATTTCATATCGACCCTTGTATTAATGCAAATTTTACAAACAGGATGGACAAGGATTAATTGGACCCATGCCCATTATTTTCTAAGACCACCATAACAATTCAAAAGCTGCAATTTGTATGACAAAATCATGATTAAGTTTTTACGCAAATAAAATAAAATAAAATAATATTATAAATCAAACTAAATCAATTTTTTGATCTAGTTCAGATCATATTTCATTAAAATACGTTGTATACGTCGTTATACAATTTAGTTTAATTTGATTAAATTTTTCGGGTTGGGAAGCCCATCCATATCAGGCTTATCAGCATTGAGCAGAAGGCAACAAGAGTGCCAGCAGGAGATAGCTGGATGCACGTGGCGAATTTTGGTTGGAGCCCACCCTAATCAATAGTTTGGTAGGAAAGAGGCATTTTATCAAATTTGATATCAATATTTTTAAAAAATATATATATAGATGGACACCTGTATTTTGGATTACAAATTTTAAATTTGATATTAATAATTAAACACTTTTTCATGATTCCTACCAATTTCAAGATTAACAGTGGTATTGGTAGAGGTGTCTAATATTATTACCAACGAGGTTGCAAGAGTTTTTTTTTTTTTTGCACTATAGGCAGTTAGAAATAAAAAATTCATATCATTTGATGATATATCTTAATTTAATCCATAATATATCTGCTACATTACGATAAATAACTTAAATTAATCACAAATTTCATCTTATTATTTTGAAAGTTTTAATTTCCACTCCATTCAAGAAAATTACTTTAACTCGCAGTCTGTTAACATAATTTTGTTAACTCTCCGTCCATCTATTAATTTCTTATGGGGTGTTTGGTTGTATGATAATTTTTTGTACACTTTCATGATAAAAAATTGTATTAAAATAAAAAGTGAACCAACTCATGACATAAAAATATCATGTTTGGAGGGATGTGATTGCAAAAAAGAATAACTACCACACATGTCCAAACAAAGTGGGGGACCACAAGAAAAAAGAAAGAGGTGAGGGACCACAAGAAAAAAGAAAGAGGTGAGACCCTCTTTTTTTGTTTAAGAAGGAAATCACTTTTAAAACATAAAATTGTCATGGCTACCAAACACCTCTTTTAACAAGTTTTCTTACAATTTTTAAAAATTAAAACAAAAATCTTTATTATCATGCAACCAAACACCCCATTAACTGTTTGATCCTTTTCCTCACCCATCAGCTTCTAACTTTTACACTCTTCCAACTTTACTCTTCGTTACTTGTTCGTCTGGGTAGAGACAAAATCATTTTAGCTTCTTAC
Source organism: Cryptocoryne crispatula var. balansae (assembly GCA_036172225.1). NCBI lineage: Eukaryota > Viridiplantae > Streptophyta > Magnoliopsida > Alismatales > Araceae > Cryptocoryne > Cryptocoryne crispatula. The sequence continues at coordinate 43,786,793 of CM069922.1, forward strand.
TTTGACTTGAGAAATGTGAAAAATATAAATTGAGTGATATATGTTACCAAAGAAACGATTGCAAAAAAAATGATATAAATTACCAAAGAGTTGAAGGGCCGTTTATGAAGTCCATTAAACAGTATTAAATGCAGTAAAATATTCGAGTAGGATACAGGACAAGTCCCAGCATTAAATGGGTCTCATTTCAGAAGATACTACAATCTTGGTTCATTTTAATGCCTAGACAGCAAGTTTGAACCAATTCAAGACAATTTAACCAAATATGATTAACCTTAACTGAACATGATATGCAATTGTCAGCATGTCATATTTCATTTTTTTTTTCATCATAGAGAAAACAGAAAAGTTGGCATATTTAGATCCCTCTAGCATGTATCACAAGTGATTTTGGTATTTGGTGGTGTAAGTTTTAACATTGATGTGTCTAAAACCAATATCGAAACTAATATTTTATTAATTTCAACATTCCAACCAAACAGGCCCTAAGGTTGCCAGCAAGGGGCATCATGCACATTAGCACCTCTTTTCTGGAGCCAAATCAGAAGCCATTGTGCTGTAATCACTTATATTTTCTTATTTTTAATCATGATTGTAAGATTTCCTACCATATGGACATATTTATGCTAGGCACTCTGCACCTCTGCAGCCTGTGTAGTGTAGTGCATCCACCTTTCATCGTTTGCAATTCGGTAATCTGCTCACAAGTCACAGCCCCAGGTTTAGTTTTTTGGTCCCTTTGTTTGATCAGTTCTCTATACTTCTATTTTTGTTGACAACTTAACATTCTTAAACTTGTTTTTGCATATTCTACTGGTGTACCAATCTTGTATCCTTTTCTTGTCAGCTTCTTTTTCCTTTATGTCTGATGAATAATCATTTTTCATATTGTTCTACACATACAAATTCAGTTTAGACGTCATCTACATCTTGCAAGGTTTCCAAGAGATCTCTATGTTATCTCTGCTTTCCCCAGACCAACTGACTTCCTGCCTGTTACCAGGTGATGGAGTTCACAGCAAAGCCAGTGTCAGTTTTAATTCAGCAACTGCAGAATTTTCCGTTGGAAGATGCCCATATTTTGCTTACACATATTTTCTTCCTCTAATATGTATGTAGCATAATAGCTTTCAGAAACGTCAATTTCAAGGACCTTGGGTAGAGTTAGAACCAAAGGAGTTATCTAGACAAAAAGGATTCCTAGAAGTTCCTAATAAAAAAATTAGAAGTTATCAAAATCTTGAAGAGTAGGGATAGTATGCCAGATCTTGCAGTATATGGCATGTATTCACTAGCCAGAATATACACATATTTTTGCATAATATTTGCATTCGTGAATTAAAGCACTCAATGCAGCAATTAAAGATGCAAAAGATCTTGGAGACATGATCACTTAGGGGATGCTTGGTGGGTTGAAAGAATACTTAAATCTTCAAAGACAAACCATTTCAACTAGACCAGATACATCTTAATCATGTAAACTTAAGTAAAATAACAACTACGCATAAAACAACAGATTCGAGATGCACATTTTCTTTGAAAACAATGCTTACGTACTGATGATTGATGCAATCATTTGTGATTCTCGATGAAGCTCTAACAATAGTTTTTTGAGATTGATATGCTTCTCTAGACCATGCTTCGCAGAATGCCCCGTATCAGCATGGATTTGCATAGATTCTGGTTTAGACGCTTCATCCGGGGAGTAAAAGTAAAACACAAGGAAGTAACAACTCTCTGTCGCAACCTGTTGCCTTCGGCGTAGAAGACCCTGACAATGTCACTTCTCTTCCGATTCCGAATCACTGGCATTGTAACCTGTAAACATACAAAACAGCGTGCAATTCTTGTAGCTGCATAACGAAAACGACAGCACGACTCAACACGGAAACTAAAATGAATGACAAGACTATTCTCGTACCTGGATGCTTATCACCAACGCTCAATGCCGATGACCGACTTTTCGAAGCTTTCAATATCCATTCCTTCCCCTGTAATCGACGCGGCAGAGGATACAAAATCATATGAGATACGCCCGACGGTGATAATGTCTGATCAGCCATCAACGCAGATAATTTACTTAAATACGCGGAAATGACCAGAAATGCAGCCAAAAAAGATAGCAGTCTAGGGCTCTGCTCTAGGCAACAACAGTGTCCGATCGCGAGTTCTTCCAAGAATTTACCACATCGACGGTCAACCATTACCTTCTGCTCGTCCCGGGCGACACCATACCCCTTGCCGTACATCTGCCCCACGAGCACCTGCACGGCCGCATCCCCGGCCTTGGCCCCCTTCAGCGCGTCCTGAAACCACCTACCAACGCAGTCCGCCACCACCTGAGACAGAGGCACCCGCTCGGTGCCCTTGTCCATCGCCTTCGGCGCGACCGCTGTCCAATCGGCGATCCCTTCTGCCGCCCGGGCGGATGAAGACAGCGGTATCGGGGAGGGCGTGGCCGCGAAGATCCACCGCAGCCGCCGCCGGCGCAGAGGCAAGGCACACTCCCATAAACAAGGGCAGGCGATGGCGATGGCGCCGGCGCCAGAGCAAAAGCCTCGTCGGATGGGGGGTTTTTGCTTCGGGAAGAAGCATAACGATGAAGTGAGGCCCCACGCCCGCCAGTTACCGGCAAGCGAGGCTGCATCTGCAGGTGCACGGGAGCTGTGCGTTGCTGGTTGGTGCTGATTTTAGAATATAAGAAATTTTATTTTCCTAATTTTGTAATTTTCTTCCACCTGTATTTTTTTTCCTCTGTTGAGTATCTTTAGTTTGTGGTGATGAGTTTATTTGTGACATTTAAATATGTGAATTTAAAGATTTCTCACATCATTTTAAGATTTTGATTACACTTATATTGATTCCCGTTTTGTCGGGAGAAAAAAAAGTATACAAAATTATGTTGGCTTCTGCTTTGTCTTAATTTTTAAAAAAAATATAAATTCTTTATTTCACATCTGACATTTTATTTCAAGATAAAAAAAATTAATTTGATTGAGACATTTATTTTGTTAGTGGTACGGCTTCGTTTCAAGTATGTGATCCATACCAACCTTGTATTTCTTAATTATCCATGATAAAATTCGAACCCAAATTTTTAATTTAGTTACATGAATTTATCTTTTTCATATTACATGATACTCGGACCGTCTTCTCACGTTAACTTGAGTCTAGGGATGTCAATGTGCCCGACCCGCAGTAAGCTCGGTCAGGGCCCATTCCAATATATAATGGGTCGACTCGGCTCAATCCACTTTGTGTCATTGGTTCGACTCGGTCCAATCCCTCTCGGTTTCTTTTATACCGATGACGCCAGAATCTCAACTTATCTGAGACATCTTGTCTAAGCCTTAATTATCTATGATAATAGTTAAAAATTAAATAAACTTTCTTTCTAACCGACAAAGTAACAAAGTGTCACGATGAGATTTTTTTTAATAAAATTATTCCTGTTCCTGGACCTGTCATCGTAAAAAATAAAAAATTAAGTAAATCACTAAAATTTGGGGAAGGGAGCAACTCTTAGCCACGGTTTTTTTGTGTTAATAAAAAAATTTAAAATTAATTTTCTCCGTACCATCTCATTGAAATTTTGTCAATTATCGCTATCGACTCGGTCGTTTGATTTAATTAGTAGTTAGTTATGGTTCTGTAATCATATGTATCCTAATAAAAGATCAGTCCATTCTTATACCATTTTTTTTGTTTTTTTATGATTGCTTCGTTTGACTTGTTGTAAAATATTATGCTTAGAAACGATAGCTCTTATTTTTAAATTTTATAATAAAGGATTTGAAAACAGCAACAGCATATTATATCATAAAGATTCCCCACTTTCCTTCGTGTCTTCTACCAGGTCAATCGAAGTAGAAATCTTTCTACATCAAAGAAAAATCTTATTTTTTTTTTGATACGTGATTTTGAAACAAAAAAATACAATAAAACAAGTAAGTCTTATTTATTGCGTCTTCTAATTTCAGCAAAGTACTTCTCGATATAATATAATATGGGGGGGACGAAAAAATAATTGCCACGTTTTGCAGCCCGGTCTTCAGAACCTGCAGTCAAATATCGACAGCGGGTCAAACGGCGTGTCGACGCGATGTTCGATTTTATTGACCGCCCTGCCGGTGGATCTCCACGTAGATACGCCGGCCAATTGTCTCGTGCCACGTTTTCAGCTTTTTCATGAACGGACTTTTCTCGCGAGATCGTAGGAGTCGGGGTGCGGACCCTGGCGTCAGCGTCCTACAACCACCAATCAGGTCTCGTCTTTTTCCCGTTTTCTGGTACCACCATGATCGTGACGTTGGAATACATATGATGCGCATGCGCTTACGTCTGGCCCATGTCGCTTGACAAATAAGCAGCAGCCACATGTAATCAGTGAGTCCTGGTCAGGGTCAACAACGCACTACGAGTTGTTTCATCCAACTTCCGGGAGGGTAGGTGCCGATGCCTCAAGAAGACTAGAATGTTCATTCGCTCATTTATTTAAAAAAAATAAAAATAAAATTCGCTTAATGTCTCTTTAGCAACATCAAGCCTAAATAGCACTGAGACTCAAATTTAGCTTACATTATAGCTCAATTTTGATAAGAACTTGCTTTATAAGAACTTGAACTTGGTCCAACACTCATTTATGAAAATTCAATTAAAAATGTTTATCAATTTATTTTATATATTTAAATGACACGATGATGATTAATATTTACAATTCAAAATTCATTGAAAAAATGAACGATAGAGTGTTGAGTTAAGAATTAAGGAGTTGAAAATTACTTTGCTGGAAACAGAGTATATACACTTCAGATTTAACGAAATCACATAAATCGAATAGATTGAAATATTCTTCTTATTGAGTGCTTAAGTTAAATAATTGAGTTCAATCTTATATGTGGATGAGGAGTGTGACAAAAATGTTAGTCATAGGATTAAAATGAGATAACTAAAATGGAGATAAACGATGGAGATTCTATATGATCATGAACCCTTCCAAAAGTTAAAAAAAATTCATATCTCATAACTATTAGACTTGCTCAACAGTAATTAGTGTTAGACAAATAAGAAGAAACATACTGTCAACTTGAGTAACCTTTTGAAGTGTTTGTAAGACATGCTGAGATCTTAATGTTGCTAGCACAAATGAAGTAGAGAAGTAGGACCAAATTAACTTGGTATATGCGAATTCAATACAACTTGGAGGTGACACATGAGAGAAGTTAGCTAAAAATTATATAGAATAGAAAAGATAAATTTATATACCGACCCGATCATTTAATATTAAAGCTTTGATTTTGAGTTCGATAAATTTTTTAAAAATAAATATTTAATTGTGTAGTTGAATGAGTTACTTAAGCATTTATTAATGTTGATCAACAGTCTGCTCAAACACAACTCATCAAAGAATTTAGCTTTTTTTTTCAATTGTATTGGTTTAACCAGTTAAGTTTTCATTGAGTTGAGTTCCGATCTAATTGTGAAACGTATTAGTGGGCAACGTAGATTTAATTCAGTTTTCATTATAGCTCAAAATTGATAAGAAGTTATTTATAAACTTGAACTTGACCTAAAACTCATTCATGTACCTTCACTTTTAATTCATTTACGAAGCTCAATGTAAATTAATTAAGCTCAAATCAAGATGCATATCAATTGATTTTGCACATTTGAAACACAATATAATAATTAATTATCATAATTTATTTTTAAAACCAAATATTCAGTCTGAGTAATTAAGCAAAGCTACTCAATGCATTGGTCAGACAAGTTAATCAGAGAGTCTATTCAAACTCAAGTTATCGACAAATCTGAGATTGTTTTTTTTATTTCAAATTTATTCATTTAAGTTGATAAACAAATTAAGTCGAGTTTTTATCCAGTCGAGTTTCAAGTCAGCGTATCAACCGGCAACGTGCACTTGTATTCCGTGAAAATGAATATTTAAACTATTTACCTAAAATGAATATGTTATGTAAGTTGGGATCATCTTATCATAATATATAGGAGTAGTGTATTGTATTGCATTTGGTTGAAATAAGTATCAAAAATTGCATGGAATTCGCAGCCTTATGTACAAATTGTTACCCAGAGACAGGAACCACAATCTCGATAAAAAATAATCTATAATAATAACATCAGAAGGTTTTTGCTAGCTCTCGGCCGTCGGCGTGCTGTTCCCTTCTACCATCACCTCCATCAATGGAGGAACGGGGGGAGTCGTCGCCGTCGCCGTCGCCGGCGTCGCGATGTTCTCTCCCGGTGACTTTGGTGAGCCTTCCGTAGACCGCCCCTGATGGCCGCCGGCCAGGACGACGGCGGGTGCCTCCAGGTCCGGCCTGATCACCGGCCCGGCCCGGGCTTCTCGGGGCAGGAGTTGCGGCGCCGGCGCGCCGCCCCCCTCCTCTTCCGCCGGCGGCGACGACGACGACTGCTTGCTGTAGAAGCTCTCGTCCTCCACGTCGTAGAAGTTGGCGGTGCGCACCTCCTGGGCGAGCGCGCAGGACCAGCAGAAGAGCCATTTCAGGCCGTCGGCGACGTTGGGATGGCCGCAAAAGGCCCGGCTCGACGGCAGCCGGAACTTCTTCCGCATCTGGATGCGCCAGAAGCCGCCGTAGAGCAGGCCGAGGAAGCACAGCAGGATGCCGAGGATCCCGACGAACTCCCGGACGTCGTCGTCGTTGATGTTGAGCCCCGCCGCGTTGAAGACCAGGAACGGCGCCACCACGAACAGCACGAAGGTGAAGATGTGGACGTACATGTTGCCGAAGCCGAGCCTCTCCATGTTCCAGCCGAAGACGCAGAAGGTGCAGAAGAAGGAGAGGTAGGCCACCGGCATGTCGTCCCAGCAGTCGAAGATCCCGCCGACCCACTGCGGCCGGGTCACCACCACCCGCCGCGGGAATCCCTTCGCCGCCGCCGCCGCCGCCAGCTCGGCCTCCTCCTGCGAGGAGGCGCCGCCGCGGGATTCCTCGTCGTCGGGGCCCCGGACCTTCCTCCCCAGCGGCCCGAAGAGCGTGTACAGCGCGGCGACCACCGGCGCGGCGATGCCGACCCCGATGCAGAGGTTCTCGCCGAGCTCCGGCCGCTCGCTCCGCTTGTACGCCCAGTAGAGCCCGCAGAGGGCGTACTGCGCGAAGCAGGTGATGTTCAGCAGCGCCACCACGGCCGCCATGTGCGCTCGCTCGTGCGGCCGCGGCACGGCCTTCTTGGCGTAGGCCCGCCGCATCTCGGCGGCGTCCTTGGGCGTCCACCGCAGGAGCGCGGCGGCGTGGTGGAGGAGCTTGGGGTGCTGGTACAGGCACATGACGGCGAACAGGGCGTTGAGGATCTGGTTCGTGATCTCCACCCACTTCTTCCGCTGCGAGCTCTCCGGGATGGCGTCGTTGAGCGCGCCGCCGACCACCAGGAGCATGATGAAGAGGACGGCGGCGACGGCGGCGAGCCAGATCAGGAAGGCCATGTTGGCCGGGTTCCGGATCCAGTCCTTCCCGGACCTCACCAGGGCACCCCAGCTCACCTTCCGCGCGAAGGACACCCTGAAGCGCCGCCGCCAGGTGGAGGTGATCTCCAGGGGCGGCGGCCGGGAGGAGGACCCGTCCCGCTGGCTGCCGCCGCGGCGGAGGAAGGAGAAGGGGGCGAAGCGGCCGGCGAGGCCGAACTTGAGGAACCAGTCGCGGGAGGGGTGGGCCTTGAGGAAGTCCAGGAACCGCCGCGGCCGGGGGGCGGCCTCCTCCAGGAGGCCGTCCTCCAGGATGGGGATGAATATCGGGATGTGGTCGCCGAGCTTCCGGCTGCCGCCGCGCCCCATCTGGGCCTCCTCCGGGGCGTCGCCCCTCCTCCCGCCGACCTCGTCGGCGGCAACCATCCTGTGCTCTCGGCTCGTGCGGTGCGGCGGAGGGGAGGGGAGGAGGAGGAGCGCAGGTAAAGCCGGCGATTCTGGGTCTCGCGGGCTCTCCCTCGCTCCGTCTCCTCGATCTCCGGCAGCCGTCAGGAGATGGTGGTGGAGAAGTGCCTCGCCGGCGCTCCTTTTATAGGTGCCGCCGGCGGCCATGTTCTAGTCCTCCGTCCCCGGTCAGACGCTGCTTACACCGACCTTCGTCACAGCCTCCAAAAAGGGCGTTCCAAAGACCGGGCGTGGTCCGTGGCGCATGGGCGGTCTGATTCGGTCAAGTTAGTTACGTTTGACAGCGGTTCACCTCAAAAAGACTTTCTAAGAAGTCTCCTCCGTCCCTCTCACAAAATTTATTAAATATCTTTCATCAAATTATATATTTTAATGATCATTAAATCATATATTTAATAAATTTTGTGTGAATGACCGAGAGAACTCTCTCAAGAGCCTTCTTCCTGAGATAAACCACCTTCTTTATATTTTTATCGGAGGAAAATATTTGGAAACTAATTTTGTGGATCACAGATTATTATAAACCGAATAATAGGGGTTTGGTTGACTCACTTTTTTGAAATAGGGTTTGTAAATAGTTTCGATTTTAGGGTGATTTATCGAAACGTATGATAAGGTTAAATTGGAGCTGAACCCGATAGTCCAAGATTCTCGTTCCAGTGTTAATGGAATTGGATATTCATAATCAAAATCGAAAATAGCCAATTTTGTATCTGTTTATTAAAATTTGACAACAAAATAATTTATATTGATATCATAGCTAATAAAAAATGATAAACTATTCAAGTTATGACGTACAAATGTTAAAAAAAAAATTTTTGACAAATCATATACAAAAATAACAGTAAAATAATATTTATTCATTGATTTTTAATAATATATTTTATAAATTCTCAAATCACTCGGACTAATAAAAATATTAGATAATCAGAATTACCTCATTCTTTTCGAAATCGAATAATATTATTATCGAATTCGACTATTCTACAACTCTATTCTAAGACTTTAATACATCTATTTATATATATAATAGAATCAAATAAATTAATTAAATCATAGTCAGTCACAAGTTTACGATGTTATTTATAAGATAAAACTATTTTTAATGTAACCTTATAATAGTATATAAAAATTCCCATTTTAAATCGATCCAATGCAAAATTAAAATAAAATAAAAAGTACGGTAATTCGATTCAGAGTTTGAGTGGGAGATATCAAACGGATACAACTTTATCTTTTTAATTCCATTTTTTATTGAGAAAAAAGGCCAACACCCGAGCCCTCGAATCAAGTTGTTACTGGTTAGTTATTTCGGTTAGATTTATGTATTTAAGTACGACCTTAAACGGAGCAAATACGAAACGGATATGACATTTTCGTATCCATTCTGTTTAGTTATTCGGATAATTCGTATCCGATCCGAATCGGATACGAACACGAATCGAATATTATAAGTTAGGTAATTTTTGGATTTGGAGCGAATACAAATAATATCTGCTTTAAAATGTTAATTAAATATTATTTAATTAATATATTAAATAATGTATAAATACATAGAAATAAAAGTAAAAAATATAAATTTATCATATATTTATTAACATTAATTTAGTATATTAATATATAATAAAAAATACATAATAATATTTGTAAATATAATAATTTTAAATATATAATTATATATATTATGTATTTATTATAGAAGATGGATTCAGAGCGGATCTTAAACAAAGTGGAGTGGACATTTTCATGTCCGCTCCGATGAATGTTCGGATAATATCTGTGTCCAGATATTCGCTCTGACCGATATCTAAAATCGGATATTATCCACTTAAATAGATATAAATTCGAATTTTATCCGTATTCATTTGCAACTCTGGTACATCACCCCTGTTTTAAAATAAATTTAATTCGGAGATTTGAACCGGTAACCACTCGGTCCGACGGTCAGCCCTCGTTGTTTGACCCAAGCGGCACTGTTTCCCCACATCATCGTTACGCCACGGCGCGAGTTATCGTGGTCCGCGAGCACGGTTAAACGGAGGTCCGACGGCAGCAGCACGGCCGGGCGCGGTCGTGGGTGGAAACGGTCAGGCCCGGCCGGCGGGGCACCGCACGAACGTGGAAGACCGGGCAGCCCGCCGGGCAGCCCGAGTGGACCACATATTTGTCTGAAACGCCCTTGTCGGGCCGCGGCTGCCCGGACTGGCGAACTTTGACTTGACGCCTTTTTACTGAAACGCCCTTGTCGGTCCGCAGCTGCCTGGACAACGTGGATATATATATATATATATATATATATATATATTTATACACACACACGAGTAATTGGGTTCTGTTCGGACGTTCTGAGATGATACGAGGGGTACGATGTAAAATACTCTTGTTTAAGAATCAAGGTAACTATAAACATGACATGGTATGTATGTGTGAATATACATATTTATATAAAGATGTAAATTTGAGGAAAGATACTAATGTAAGATCAAGTAGAGCCAGGGGTGTAAGTAGAGTCTGGTATGAAATTTTGATTCGATTCCGATAAAAATTAACCAGTTTAGAAATTATTTTTGTATTATATAAAACATCAGAATCAAAATCGAATATTTTGATAACTTATTGGAATTGGACTCTGGCGTTTCCATTTCTGTGTTATTCGATTTTGATAAAAAATAAATAAATAAAAATAAAAATAATTAATATAAACCTAAATAAATCATAAAGTATAGTATACAAATTAAAAAATTAATAAAAATAAAGTTTTACAAATATTATATTAAAATTTGTTAATTATACGTGAATTATTAATTTATTTTTGAATAAAAATTAACATTTGATATCGAAATTTGAAATTATCAGATTCGATTTCGACGATGAAATAGAAATTAGATCGAAATCAGAATAAAGTGATTGTAAAATTATTAGAAACACCTTAACTTTTATTAGACTCGGAATCGGATTACGCTATGGAATCTGACCCCGTTTACAACACCGAGCAGAGGTGTAAAAATCAAATCACAAGAAGAAAATTAAGATATCACATCCGTTGAACGTTCAAGGGTGCGAATGATTTGGACGAGTCAACACGTTATATATATTTTTTCATTGGCCCTTGTTTAACTTTTTATTTCTCTTGTGAAGCACTGCAGTGGTCGCACAGTTTAGGGCCACATGGACATCAAGGGGGTGGAAACGGGCTGCGTGGGGCTGGCCCACCTTGTGGGTCGGGTCTACCGTGACTCATGAGCTCTAGGGCCGTGAACGGAGCGGATAAGGAGCGAATATAACATTTTCGTATCCCATCCGTGTAGTTAGCCGGAGATTTTGCTCAAAGTTTCTCGCTGCGGGCCTTAAATGAGCCGTTAATCAAATCGAGTGAGTTAGAACAGGTCAAGTGGGTCTCAACTCTAAACAATTAGTTCTGCTCGTTAAAATATATTTAAGTTAAGTTCGTATCGATTTTATAACGCTATTTTTAATGATCAAATCGTTAAGATCAATAATAAAATATATTCACGAGATAAAAAAAGAAGCGAGTTGAGCTGACTCAGATTCATTGTGACACTGGAGTGGAGCATTGTTTTTAATTTAACCAGATGGGAACAGAAGAACATGACTTGTGCAGCCTACTTTGCATGGATCTAACTGGAGTTTTACTCCTCCACCTACTCCATTCAACACTTGGCTGACCAAAGGCAACGACGTTTGAATGACTCCTCTTCCCAATTCTCCTCCAGCGGAGTGCTTCGGTTGCGCAATACCTTTACGATAAAAATATTATGTTAAAATAAGATGTAAGATGGCTAAAGATAAGATCGATCCCCGTTCGGTTCAACCCGAAAAATCAGATCGAACGAGTAGTTTGGTTTGATTTAATTTGGTTTAAAATATCGATCGGATTGATTTGGTTCCTGTGATCTTCGAAACTAAATCGAACCAGCGAACCGAATAACTCGAATTACATTAAATATTTTATTTTAAGTATATTTAATACGATGCATACGTATCTTTTCTTACGAAGATAAATTTGTTTCGAGAGTTTGTGAGATAAGATTACTAAACTGTATAAATATATACACTAAATTTTAATAGAATATGATTTAAAATAAATAAAATGAAATTATATATCGACGTACCCGGTATGCCTCCGTAAAATACGGTTTCAAGTCTCAACCAAATCGAATTAAATTGGTTCGATTCGAGAGATTGTTTGATTTGGTTTGATTCGAGAAAGAAATATTAAAGAATCAGACCAAATCAAATCGTGAACATCCCCGACTAAAGAGAAAAAAAATTATCACTCTTGAGTGAGGTATGGGAAAAGAAAAAGTGGAAACGGCATCTGAAGCTGAGGGACTACGAGAAAGAGAAGAAGGAGAAGATCCCCTCCTTTTTGTCTAAAATGGGTGGATTTTCTTTTTTCTTTTTTTAACTGTTATTCCCCCATCTCCGTTGCCTTTCATTTAACGACGGATTAGTTTCTTCTGGTCACACGTTTTTTAGTATTGGCTACTAATCTAATAATAAATTTTGATACAGCACCTTTTTTTTGTTGGGGTCGGATTCAGTAGTGAATTCAGATATATCTTATTTCGATTTCGATAAGAGTTAGTTTTGACGCCGATCTCGATAAGTTTGAAATCACTATATCTTGATTGTAATTAAGCTTAGTTATGAAAATTTGAACCGAATTTTATAATTTTTAATATATATAATATATATTAATTTTTATTCAAAAATAAGTTAACCGGTCACATATAATTACTAGAATTTTATGATATTTTCAAAATTTTATTATTTTTATTACTTTATATATCGTATTTTCTATTATTAATTATATCTAATTATTTTATTAAAATTGGATAAGAAGAAATAAAATCAACTAATTTCAGTTCTGATTCCGATAAGTTATTGGAATGTTTATTTGTGAGGCCGCTGACTTAATCATAAGATACACTTACAGATTTAAAATATGTTAATTTTTGTGAAAATCTCATAGAAATTTCAGGATATCTGATTTCCTTTACACCCCCACTGCGCTGCAAAAGAAGCTATTTATGAATATCGTGTTACAAAATTTAAGATTAATAATCAGAACCAAACACCATTGTGCATCTAGCATCAGTATCAATATTAAATGTATCAGGAATGCATGCCCATTGCTCATGATGTCATTGCTCAAAGGAGGATAGATGTGCTAGACTGCTAGTTATTATTGGTGCTTCAATTCATGTAAAATTGTTTAAAATCATGTATTAGGTCTGATAGCTAGACTCTTTGACAGGACCTATCTCAATGTTTAAATTCCATTTATGCTCACAATGTTGGACTTGAAACTATATGTCATGTGTATCATCATGTGATTACTAAGTAGCCACAGTGTTGCCACCCCCCATGAGAGGGGTTCTTGGGTCTGGGTATAATGCAGTGTGCATTACCTTACTCCATGATGAGAATGATAGTATGAGATACCATTCACTTCTCCAGCTTGGATACTCAAGCTGGCATATATTTGAACAGGGGTGCAAACAAACCGATACACTCCGAGTGATTCGAAACTCGACTAGATGAAAATCTCGCTCGACAATTTATCATGCTCGATAAGAGTATTGGGCAAAAATAAAGTTCCGTTTGTTAGACTCGATTAAATATTCGATCGAATATTTATTTTAAAAGTAAAATACAAGTAGTAACAATCATACAGTGTCACATGAATATATGAAGTAAGTTGAACCTAAACATAATTTGAGTTTAAACTATATTTGAAGCAAAATAGAGAGAAGTCATGATGGGAAGTTTTGGTTCCCCTCTGCAGTGCCCTGTCTTGATTTGCTGACAATGCCTTTGCCCAGCTCTCCTTTCAAGGCTAGGAGCTGAAGACAATACATCTCTCTTTGACACTCATCCATGCATGTCACTTATTTGAGGCTCTGTTTATGTTCAACATCCAGAGAATTAATTGATAGAGAAAAAAAAATGTTGCTGACAATGCCTTTGCCCAGCCCTCTTTTCAAGGCAGGGAGCCGAAGACAATACATCTCTCTTTGACACTCGGCGAAGGCCTGCTCGCGGCACTCGGCGACGCCTCCGGCGAACGCCCCCCGGCGAAGCCAATCGGCGAAGGCCTGCTCGCGGCGCTCGGCGACGCCCCCGGCGAACGCCTCCCGGCGAAGCCAATCGGCGAAGCCCCCTGTTCGCGGCACTCGGCGACGCCTCCGGCGAACGCCCCCCGGCGAAGCCAATCGGCGAAGGCCTGCTCGCGGCACTCAGCGACGCCCCTGGCGAACGCCTCCCGGCGAAGCCAATCGGCGAAGCCCCCTGTTCGCGGAGCTCGGCGACGCTTCCGGCGTAGCCTCCCGGCGAAAGCCAATCGGCGTAGCCCCTGCTCGCGGCGCTCGGCGACGTCTCCGGCGAAGCTTCCCGGCAAAGCCAATCGGCGAAGTCCTGCTCGCGGAGTCTAGGCGACGCATCCGGCGAAGCCCTCTTCTTGCTCCCGGTTCCCTCGCCTTCGGCGAAACCCTCGTTGCCGGCGGAAGCCACGCTTCCGGCCATTGGTGGATTCCTTGTCTGCAGCAGAGGCCCGCTTCAGGAGGCTTCGCTAGGAGCCTTGCTTCCGGTTCTCTCGTCATCGGCGGTACCCTAGCCAGCGGCGGAGCCTCGTCCCGGTTATCGACAGAGTTCCAGTTTGGCTCCCGGACCTCATTCCCGGTCATCGCGGAGATCTTGTGTCGGGGTTTGAGGCGTAGTCATCGGCGGAGCCTTTGCTCCCAGTTCTCTCACCTTAGGCGGAACTCTCGACAGTTTGCTATCTCTCGGCCTCGGTAAATTCTAACCTCCATCAACCAACCTGATTTCGCCCTTTCGCTTTATCTCTTTGACACCGGATTTTGAGCATTCTGTTCCACTTTCTATTTTGTGATAGGTTACGGTGGGGGAGGGAGGAGGATTCAATCTTCCTCCCTCCCAAGTGTTTCGTTTTGTTCCTTTAGGTCTTTCCCCATTCCAGTTTTTGTCCATCTCTGTCCTTCAGGAGTATTGTCTATTATGCTACTGGAACCGTGGTGTTTGGTTTTTATCTCTCGGTGTTGTCTGTATTGTTCGGGTTTGTTGTTTGTATTGTGGTCTTTAGGTGTCATGTTGTCTTCTTATGTCTTCGACATAGCCGTCATCAATCCTACGAGACCGTTAGTTTGGGCGTTATTCACACCTCTTTGGTGTGTTCATCCGGTCTCGTGGCAGTCTTCAAACTCCTTTGATGGAGTATTTACATCTGCCGAGCGATTCTATATGCACTTTACTGTGCAGATCGCTACTGGGCTATGTTTTAGCCTTGAAGATGACTTTATGTGGTGTCTCAGCTGTTATGGTCTTCTCGTAGTCCTCTCTATCTATGTCTATGTAAGTATGGTCTTTGTACTTCATGTTTTAATATGAATGACAGTAAGGTGTTTGTTCAAAAAAAAAAAAAAAAAAAGACACTCATTCATGCATGTCACTTATTTCAGGCTCTGTTTATGTTCAACATCCAGAGAATCAATTGATAGAGAGAAAAAAAAATGTGCCAACTTTCTCAGCTATACGAAGGAAAAGAGATCCTCCCAAAATTAAAATAGGTTTGAAAAAAAAAATTAAAATTTATGGTCGCAGACCCGTCCAAAAAAATAGCCTAAAAGTTAATCTTACCACTTTCAAAATCAGTAATTTTACTTCCCGTGATTTTGGAGACGAAAAATCAAGATTTTATGAAAATAAATGATCTCAAGTACGTTATGATTTTAAAGTATATCTTTTTTTTGGTCAGATAGCGCAACGGCCAAGAACGCACAACATAGTGCAGAAGGCGAGGGATCGATCCCCACTGGATCCACCCCCCTCCCCAGGGGTGACTCGGCAGAGGCAATATCTGCCGGGATTCGAACCCGTGCCCGACGTGCCAACCGAGCTAGGCTTGGTCGACAATTTTAAAGTATATCTACTTCCAGCACTACCAGCCCGAGGAGAAAAAAAAAATCAAAATACTATCCGTACATTACTTCACTGCAGCGCACCACCTAAGAACTATGATATTTTTACTAAATTTTATCGACAAATGGTACATACTTCTTCGCGTATCATTTGCTAAAATTAAGCTATTTTTCTGAAAATACACGTTCTTGATTTTTTTTACTCAGGAAATAATAAATAATATAAAAAAAAGTAGCCCGGGTGGGTCGTCGCCGGCTGCGCAAGCGTGGCGTCGGAAAGTCCAAACCAACTCCACGTATTAAAAATAAATAAATAACAATTATTTAATTGCCGTCCTTTTCTTTATTATTATTTTTACCACCACCTCCATGTTCGTCCTTTTCCGACGAGTCCAACTGCCTCCAAGATCTCTTCTGAGCCGTGGCGCAGTAGTTATATACATGGGTTTTTTTTTTCTAGACATCTTTTTTTAACTTATTAATACTTTTAAAAATATTGAAAAATAAGAAGGTTTTGTCGAAATATAAAAATCATTGTCTTGTATCACATCTTTCCATCTTTTCCGACGCCCAAAAAAAATGTAAGTATTTAACTAAAAATTACTGAAATAATCGAATGGTGTCATCTGACGGAACAATAATAACCCACCGGAGAGTGTGTATTTTGTCAAAAATCACTGAAATATTATATCTAAAAAAATATTGAACCCAAGTAAAATTTTGCCGTGGCCCCAAATTATTTGAGAACGATTGTATATATTTTCTTTCTTCACTCGACACTCACGTCACCTTTAAGTTATTCAGATATTTAAAATTATTAAAATTAAAATCATTAAGTTCTAATTTCAAATAAATAATTATAAAAGACCGCCCATCTTGGCGCACTACGCCCGGGCACACGAAGCTTCTGTCTGAGACAAGAAGGTCAAGAGGATAGAGGAGGCTACGTTTTCTCTGTCCGAACATCTCTCTCTCTCTCTCTCTCTCTCTCGCGGTACACCCGAACCTTGCGACGGCGTATTCTGCTTCCCACCGCCGGCGAGGAATCGAAGGGGCCGGCGCCGACGGGGGGGATTTCCCGCTGAGGGAGAGAGGAGGGGGGGGCGGCGGTGAGGATGTGTCCCCTCAGGGTGATCCTGATCTTCCTGTCGGCGGCGCTCGCCGGGTTCTTCGTGCTGCGGAGCATGAAGACGGAGCCCGAAGACGCGGAGGCGGAAGAGTCCGGCGACGCCAGGCGGACGCAGCCGGAGAAGGAGCCTCTCCGTTCTAAGGTACGCAATCCGGCGGCTTTTCCCGGCGATTCCTCGCTTTCTGGTGGCGGATTTATAGTTTCCCCCCTTCTTCGGGCGACAGATACGGTCGGCCGTGAGCTGCGGCTTCTGGACCTGCGTGGACATGGCGAGCGGGCGCTACCTCTGGAGGAACCTGGTGTCTCCGCAGCCTGCTGCCGCCGCCGCCGCCGCCGCCGCCGCCAAGAAGAGCTGCTGATCCGAAGGGGGTGGAGGGGGAGGAAGAAAAAAAAATGCAGTCTTTCTCGGTTCTTCTCTCGAGAACTCCGGAGATGACGAGAAAAAAAAGAAAGTTCTCGTTTTTCTTCCTTCTCCAAAAAGATGTGATTTTTCGTCTGTTGTTGGCGGATTTTGGCAGAATTTTCTGACATGTGGTGGGAGATTGATGTTAATAAATTTGGGGAAACGTATGATTTCCTGTTTGGATCAGTGTATAGCGAGATGTGTTATAAAGAGGGCTCTGCGTCTTCTTCCTTTTTCTTCCTTCTCCCAGCAAGATGCGATTTTCCCCCTGTTCTTGGCCGATTTCCCAACGTTTGGAGGAGATTAATGCCAATAAATTTGGGGAACGTATGATCTTCCTGTTTGGATCAATGTATAGCAGTTGCATTGGACTTTACTTCTCTAATTAATTCATCACTGATCTTCCTTTTTCTTCCTTCTTCTCCCAGAAAGATGTGATTTTTCGTCTGTTCTTGCCTTCTTGGCAGATTTTCCAAACGTTTCGAGGAGGCTAATGTCAATAAATTTGGGGAAACGTATGATCTTTTTGTTCGGATCAGTGTATAGCAGTTGCATTGGGCTATGCTTCTCTTCTTAATTACTGATCTTTCTTTTTCTTTCTTCTTCACCCAGAAAGATGTGATTTTTCGTCTGTTCTTGGCACATTTTCCAACGTTTGGAGGAGGCTAATGTCAATAAATTTGGGGAAACGAATGATCTTTCTGTTTGGATCAGTGCATAGCAGTTGCATTGGTCTGTGCTTCTATTCTTCATCACTCGTCTTCATCTTTCTTCCTTCTTCTCCCAGAAAAATGTGAATTTTCTTCTGTTCTTGGCGGATTTTCCCACGTTTGGAGGAGATTAATGTCAATAACCGTGGGGCAACGTATGATCTTCCTGTTCGGATCAGCAGTTGCAGAGGGCTGTGCTTCTATTCTTCATCGCTCATCTTCCTTTTCCTTCCTTCTCCCGAAAAGATGTGATTTTTCGTCTGTTCTGGGCAGATTTTCCAACGTTCGGAAGAGATTAATGTCAATAAATGTGGGGAAACGTATGATCTTGGGTTGACATAATTTTACTACCTTTTGTTATTGTGGGTTAAGTATATATATAAAACCCTTCAGTGGCATATATCAACCTTATCCTATTTTCAATTTATTTTGCATATGCTTGTGTTGGCGTAGTTTCTCTATCCTGGAGTAAAGATGCTCTTTGTGTCTGCTTTATCTGAATATCTAGGCTCATTAATTCCATCTTTAATCGTTTCAACAGGAAAATACAGAATTAAAACACTTTTATACACGACTTAGGGTAGATACAAAATCACAATATTTGAGAAGTATTATAGGTATGTGTAACGGTATATATATGTTTTCGAAAGTATATTTGAGAAGTTCTTTTTTTCAGATATTTATTCATAGAATTCATAAAACAGTATGAAAATATCAACACTGAGGTGCTATTATATTTGTGGTCAATACTCTGCCCAAGCATGCCCTTGTGCAAGAATAACTCTGTTTTACTGATAACCAATATCACATTATTTGATGATAGAGATGCAAACTAAATTTGATGTTCTAAAATTTAGGTTCAGAAGTTTGATATTCTAAAAGAGGTGAAGAACCACAAGATAAAAAAAAGACGATCTCATCTTTTCTTTTCTTTTTCAAGAATATTTTTTTTAAATATAAATTTGTAGTGATCCTCAAACACACCTCTTTTTACAGGGTCTGTTACAAAGACATAGAATCAAGGCAAAAAACACAACTTATCATCCAACCAACACCCCAAATTGTTTAGTATCATAGCAAATAGCACCCTGAAAAGTTGCTTGATAACAAGAGAATATAAATTGAGTTTTTTTGATGGGGCTAAATTTTGTTAAGGTATTCACCTGATCTTCATACCATTAACTTATAGAAGGAAGTAACATTAGATGTGAAAGTTGGTGCAACAAGATGACATGAGAAGGCTCAGATGAACCATTTTGAATTTGATATTGCCCCTAGCCATGCCCAAGAGTGGTTGGGTAGGTAGAAGAAGAACTACCCAACTTAGATCATGCCAAGGTAAAATGAGATAGATTAATGGATGCCCATGCCTTGGTTTGATCTGATCTTTATTTTTATTTTTTTTCCCCAAGCAAAGCAAATGAATGCAATTGATACCTCTGCCATAACATGAATGTTTAAACTATGCCTCTCTAAATCAAACCAAGACATTTAAATGGGCTCAGTTGGGCATCCTAGGATAGAACTAACAATGAAGAAAAAAATCTATAAATATATCTTTATATACTTTTTCAGCCGATAAATTTTTTTTGACAAATAACATTCGTACGGTTAGCATTGTAAATAAGAGAGTAAGACGAAAACTCTCAACAATAACCCACGATGAAAACAAGTATATCATCAACTATGTCGATAAATAATATTTTTACATTCTGATTCTCTGAATAGATTTTCTCTTCCAAGGTATATTTTGATCGTAATATCAAATATTTTCGGTAAACATTATGTTACATATTCAAGCTATGGTCTTTCTCACAATGCGAGGTTGCGAGCAGATACCCCCATAATCTTCGATAAAATATTTGACACCGACATCTCGTCTTCACAATTATAAGTTGTTGATGGTTTTTCTGCAACGTTCATGGAAGAGGTCTTTCTTTCAATTAAAAAACACTCCGGGGCCTGCCCGCAAAATGAACACTTACAACGGCTAGCACTGTCATTTCAAAATTTGACGGCGGTTTAGAGAGTCAAGGAGAACTGCAGGTGGGCAAACTCGTCCACGGAGGGGAAAGAGTGGTAGGGCGACAGAGCGACGAGGTGGAGGAGGAAGAAGGAGACAGGACCTCTTTATCCAGCAATCTTGCTTCATCGTTCTCTCCCTCCGTTAGATTCTTCCGCTCATCTCAGGCGCGGCAGAGGGCGTCCGGCCGTTTCAGATCTCGGTATGCCCCTGAGTTCTCAACTCCTCTCCTATTTACGTGCGTAGGAACCTCGACAATCGAGGATTTCTTCTCCATGCCGTTGAGATGAACGATCGTTTCCGTGCGCCTTATGTTTGTTGCAGTCTGTTTTTATGGTTTCTGGATCGGTTTGTGATTTTCTTGTGCTCAATTCGTTTTCTCGTTGCTCTCAGAAAGTTAGGTCTTCGGATCTCGTGTGGTGTATTTCTTTCCCGTCTCCGTTCATCATCTCTGTCTTACTTTACCTCCTAGAAACTGCTAGATGATGTTTTACCCTGATCTCCGGTCTCCATCTGTTTCCTCTATATTCGTTATAAAACTTGGCCGTTGGTAGTTTCAAACCAAGCAGAGCAGCTATCATTCCGCTGGCCGACCGGTGCTGTAATTTGCCAAGTACCCTGCCAGATGTACCCCTGTTTCTTCTTTGGTGAGTTGGTAGGTGAAGGCCGGTGGGCCTGCAGCAGAGGAGGCAGGGTGAGAAGGATGGGGGCACTTGAGTAGAGGCCACCAGCAGCTGGAGGCATCCGGATGAGGGTTTTGGGGTGATCGAATGCTTGGAAGCAGACGAGGTCGCCTGATCCAGATGGCCAGATCACAGAACAGGATCAGATTGGCATCTTGAACCCCATCGGGTTGATCCCATAGGGGGGGTCTATCCATCAAGATTTCCTTGCTCTGAATACCTTGCCCTTAATCCTTAGAATATAAATAGAATGCCCACCAGCTCCCAAAAGGTGTTTAACCCAATATTGCTGAGAATGTGGATTGCCTTAAAGCTTGGCTGGATAGGCTGATTTCAGATCATTTACACTCATTCCAGATTGCCTTAAAGCTTGGCTGGATGGGCTGATTTCAGATCATTTACACTCATTCCAGATTATTTAGTACTTTTTTTCACTTCTACGAACGTTATCTGTCCATGGTGGCATGGGCATCAACAAATCCCATTGATCCCCAGAGCAATCAGTCGACACTTTTTTTTTCCCTTTCAGAGCAGGCAAAACAAGGGGATGAGGAAAGCATCAGAGGCTCCAAATCCAGAACTAGTGGGAGAAGAAGCAGAAGGAGAGAGCATGGATGAGACAAAAGGGTTTTTTGCATGCTATCTACTATGTTCTTTGTGCCCTCGGTACAAGGGCCACACTTACATTGGGTATGTTACCTAGACCCAAAATAATTTGTTTTCAGTTTTCTTTTCTCTGGAGGTATCTTGTGATTTATTATTATCCCTTCAGTTATTTTATTTATTCATTTGTTAGAAATCTCTATTTCTTGATATTATTGAGGAGTGCTTAATTTTGCACCAGAAATTCCTGTTTCTTTTAGAAGAATCAATCCATAGAACAAGCTTAACAAATTCAGGGTTTTGTTGGTTTTATTTAAAGGATATTTTCTCTAGGAATCCGCTAATCCTGGCCGATGCCAGCTGGAATCATTTCTGGACTGGCCCATTAGGGCTGAATTGAGATGAATGTTGATCCCCCGATCTGGATTGGCCAATTCCGATCCAGATCTACCTATCTGGTAAACCATGGAGGTGAATGCTTTTTACCATATCTGTAGGGGGCAGTTTTGTTGTCCATGGTAGTGAAAGTCATTAATGAGGATGGATTGATCAGAGCATTAAATGCAATATTATCTTCTTGCATTGGAGATAGGCTTGCGACATGCCGTCGGCAACCCCTCCGGAGGAGGACCGTTGCCATTCGGTTGCACTCACATTGGATTGAGCAAAAATCATTGGGCCAACCCATCCCTTTGAGGCCCAATGTCATTTAGAAAACATGGGTTAACATCTTACCACAGGAATTACTCATCCTTCCATCATAACCGGCAAATGCCAGGGTGTCATCCCTTGGGAGATGGGAAACAAATGAGATGGAGGTCTATGTCCCAGTTACCAAAGTCAGATATCAATTTTGTCGCCTACAAGAGACAATTTTCTTGTGTTCTTCATGAACCTTGATCATCTTCTTGGTGATTCCCAAGTTGTATATGAACTGTTGTTTGAGTGTTTTGTGTTTTTTTTAAATGGCATGGTTTAAAATTTCTTTTATCAAAATAATACTGTTGGAAAAGTATTTCGCAATCTAGCACCATTCCAGGAACCATGAAATGGGTTTCACAGTTTCACTTTTTGAAACCATGAACTCGGATCTAGTTTTCTTCCTTTTTAAATTGAAGGCTTTCCATTTTTTTATTTTTTAAGATTGAAACCACATCATGTTTTCTCTCTCTTTTTTTCCAAAGGAGATCCTTCGTTGGATACAAAATAATAATAAAAATTTAAAAATAAAAAAAAATTATTGAAAGAAAGTAAAAAGGAAACTGGGATCACTGCTTTGCTAATAAAAAGGAATGATCATGGTTTTGTTAGGTAAAAACTAAAAAATAAATCATGATATTTTGTTAAAAAATAAAAAGAACATTCCTAAACCCAACAAAACCATTCTTGTTTCTTTTTTATCTTTGTTTCTACAAATGATCACGGTTTCTTTTTTATTTTTTGCCCAATGAAAACATGATCGTTCTTTATTTGGTGAAACTGTGAACTCGGTTTTCTTTTTTATCTTTTAAATGAGTTTTTAATTTTTTAACAAATTCTTTTAAATTTTTATCCGATGAAGGATTTCCTTCAACAATCATGCTTCCTTGGGAGAGAGAGAGAGAGAGAGAGAGAGAGAGAGAGAGAGAGAGAGAATTAGAAACCGTGATGGGTTTCAATCTTACAAAAATAGAAAAATGGAAAATCATGATGGGGGATCACGGTTTCAATCTCGAATTTAAAAAGTTAAACCGTGATCCCATTTCTCCATTTTTGGAATGGTGCTAGATTACGAAATATTTTTCCAATGGTGCTATTTTGTGATAAAATTTTTTAAACCGTGCTATTTCGAAGAAAACATTTTTTGCCTTTGAAACATTTTTGTTAATATTGTATGAAAGAATTTTTTTTGGCTAACCCCGAAACTTCAACTCTGACAATTTCTTGAGCCCATCGGCATTCATGCATCCTTTTATTGCTAGGCCCAGCCTGTCTCCAGAATTAAAGTACTTATGTGACTTGTTAAAACTGGGGTTAACAACTCTATTGTTTATTTTTACAGCATTTCTGTAAAGTCATGATATAGGTGACCATTTAGGAACTTGAAATGGAAGTTGTGACCTGTATTAATATATGCTTCAATCACGGGGTAGATACTTGTTGTTGTTTATGTCAGATCAAAGGATGTATACTATCTTATATGTTTCTGATGGCAGCTTTACAGTTAATCCTTGCCGCAGAATTAGGCAACACAATGGTGAAATAAGGTGTGGAGCATGGAGGACAAAATCTAAACGTCCATGGGAAATGATCCTTTGCATACATGGCTTTCCTTCCAAAGTATCTGCACTTCAGGTGACCATCCTTGCTTCCTTGACTTCACTTCTAGTTCCAATTTACATTAGTCTATTAATAAGAATCCCATCAACCTCCACAAATGATGTCCCTTGTAAAACCTCCACATAGTTTCCTTCAGATTGAGCTGACATCCGTTGTGGTATGTGAATTTTTGTGTATATCTGAGGAGCATCTGCAACTTGTGTGATGCATTTCTCTCATAGATGCCATATTCATAAGATTTTTTCCCTCTTGGCTTCACTTCTTGTGTTTTCTCCCAAAATATGGTAGAGACAGTGGATCACCTGTTTATTAATTGTGGGATTATCAATTCCTAATGGAGAGCCACCTTCCGAAACTAGAAGATCCCTTTGAGGGATCTGGCTAATAGTAAGACTGGGCTTCTTTGATATCCTTGGCCCTTTGATCTTACCTGCTATTCTGTGGTCTATATGGCACCCCAGGAATAGAAGAATGTTTGAAAGACTAGTTTGACAACCCAAAAGGGATCCTTCATTTAATGTCATGCTATGCCAGAGATTGGACGATTGCTCATACCAGCCATCACATGGGACTCTTTTGAAGGGAAATTCTCAAATCTTGGGTCCTTATTGTAATCTTTTGGACCTATCTATCCCCTTGATAGACGAGTCTCTCTCTCTTTAGTTATCTCTTGTTTTCTCTAGTATTTTGCATCCTCTTTCCTTTTGTTATACCCTCTTTTGCATTAATGAAATTTTGGTTCTCAGCCACTTTTTAAAAAACGCTGTCAATTAGTTCTCCTTTGTCGGAGAGTACAGTTTATTCTAGGATCTCCCTTCTTTGGTACAAGTCAGTAAGTGTAGGGGTGTTCATGGTTTCGTTTGATCTTTGAAACGATGTTTGGTTTGGTTTGATATGGTTTGGTTCAAACCATTATGGTATAATATATATGTTTATACTTGATTTTATTTAGTTTGATTTAAATCGTGTTTTAGCAAAATGCAGCATCTATGTTTACACACACTATTAGTTTTACCTTACGAACTTTTAAAATATTTATTTTTTCACGAAAAAGACACATAAATATTATTAACAAACCAAAATTTGGCATAAATATTCAACTTAATTCAGGTTATTCAGTTCACTGATTTGGTTTGGTTTGAAGGATTTTTGAAAGCAAACCGAATCAAACCGAACATCGTTTCAAACCAAACCAAATCGCTCTATCCAAGTTTGGTTTTGGTTTGATTTCTTGGGTTGAACTGGTAGTGAAAACCCTAAGTAAGCATAAACAAAAACACCTTATTCGGCCTATTCAAGTTTCCTGCAGCTTTTGCCTATCCAACTCATTAAGTGTAAACAAAAACACCTTATTCAGCCTTTTTTTACTTGTTTTCCACATAGACCTGAACTCCATAGATGTGGAACTCCAGGTCATAAAGCTAGTTCCTAGGGGTAAGGGAACCCATCCTACTGTTTTTAGAAATGTCAAGTGAACCTTTTTTCTTGTTGAAGACTCTCCTAGGATCAGTTAGGAACCTAGTCAGTTCACTTAAAGAGAAGTTACAGCAGCAACAGAAGGGATATGCAATTGGGTCTGTCCAAGGGTCTGCAAATAAACCAGCCAGTTCTTCTAGCATCATCCATTATGAACCTAGTCTCATGACTCGTAGAGTAGACATCAGATGTGAACCAGCCAAATGACTTGTAGAGGCATCAGAAAAGTAGAGCCATGACGAAAGGTATATGCATTTAATGCTGTCAATGTTGACCAATCAGGCTTATTACTGAACAAATCAGCCTGTCAATATGCTAGGCTGACATGTCACCTGTTAATTATGTGTAGACCCTAATCCAACTAAAAAAATGGTCTAGCACAACACTTAAAACTTCCAATCAAAATTGTATTATCTGCTACAATTAAAAAAAAACTCACATAATTGAGCTCTCAAAAGTTCTAGTCCCCTCGGTCTGTTGAGGGACTTATTTATGTAGTTACGTTGGGCTACCCTTTGTTTCTTAGTCTTTTATATTTTTCTCTTTGTCAGTAGCTGTCAGCTTTGCAGCCATTCCCTTAATGTTCCTCTGAACTTTGTTGTTTTATTTGTCATTGACGAATTTGGAGTGACCATAATCCTTCACCGATAGCCTCCAGGGTATTTGGGGTTGGATGGACGGTTTCTCATGCTCATCTATTTCTTGGTCATGAGATTCATATTTCTGTTCTGCAGTTTGAATGGGCATGGCAGCACCCAAAGGTGTCTCTAGCTGTGAGGAAAGCTGCAGCAAGTTTCCGATCCTTTTCAGGGATTAGAAATAAGATAAAACTTGCTTACACTATGCTGACACTTCCACAGTGGGAAGGGTAAGTTTGTCCTTGTCTTTTCGTCAATGTCAATGTAGTCAAAGGCACTAGGCACTCGCCCCCCTCCCCTAGGCCTCGTTGCCTCTGACAACGAAAGCGATTCCTCTGCGGGCTCCGTGGAGGCACAGTGTTCTTCCCCACCCTATCGAGTGGGGAAGAGGGTGGGGAAGAAGTCCCTACCAGGTCCATTGGGACTTCATTGCCACGTTCCGCCTGCACAAAGGTCTCCTAGGCGACATAGGCCTCGCCTCATTGCCTAGGTGATTGAGGCGGTTGCCTCCAATAACATAGATGTATACATGTCATCTAACACTTTTTTTTTTCAACTTCGAACACCAGATTAAGTCTCACAGTAAACTTTTTCTCCACCAAATATATAAAACATTCTGCTGATTGTCCAAAGCTTCCAAAGCACATGAGAGTTAGCATCCATGCGATGGATGAACTTCACTGCATCGACAAGAATGTTTCTGACGATTATGATTATGATGAAGAAGAAGTTGATGAAAGGAATAAGGGTGTAGCTTCTAGCTGCATGGCTGATAGTAATTGGGATCATTGCAATAAAAATGGCAGATATAAGAACACATCTCCTCACTACATTGGCAATTTTAGCATGTCAAACTATGATGATGACATGGACATCTCCAAATTGGCAGTTGCCTCGGTGAGTCATCTTCCAGAAAGCAGGTGCCCAAGTGAAACAATATTGTGTAGGTCTGGGAAACATGATCATACACTGACAGAGAACAGCTTGTTAGATCATGATATAGAAATTTCAGCCCCCGCGGATCAAGCTAACAGTACCACCTGCACCAAAAGCAGATCCCTAGATACTGTAAATTCTCGTGATTATGATCTATTTGAGCAAGATACTGAGGACATGAAGTGGCTTGCCAGTTCCCCAAAAATGAAAATATTTTCACCAGTGCAAAACAATATTAAGTTGAGATCAACTACCTCGGACTCGGAGCATTCTCAGTTCACTTGCAGTGAAGAACACTTCGAATGCACAGATACTGATTTCCACTTGATGCCATCGTCAACTCCAAAATCTGTCAGTCATAAAGTCTCATCTGACAACATTCTTTTATCTCCCAGTTGCAATATAATAGATCTCTCAACACCACCAAGCTTCATATCTGGCAAGAGGCCAAAACAGTCTATAGAGATCATTGATTTGATTGATTCTCCTACCTAGTCACCAATGTAATAATAAACCGGAGTCAGCCAGTTATTTCAACTCAAGCTGCAGTTTCCGGCCTGTCATTGTGAAATAAATTCCAAAATCTATGTATTGGCCCAGTTTTATAAAATGTGGGCATATTTGAGTGCCCAGGTAGAAACTGAAGATTTCCTGCAGCCAATTGAAGGAATAAGATGAGTAGATTTGTTGACGTTGCCCATCAGAGGTGCAAGAGGGCTTTGTAGACTGCTTAAATTTACTTATACTTGCTCGAGTGATCGATCTCAGTTTTCTTCTAACTTTGGTAGTTTGACTTGCGTAGCTACACTGGTCTACCTGTAGAAACCATGTAAGAACAGTCAAGAGAATCTAATATGGCGGCAGTGTCTGCCGATGTGGGTAGCTCCTAACGGGTTCAGCCTTAGTGATTGAAAATCTCGAACGAGCATACCATGGAGAGAGAGAGAGAGAGAGAGAGAGAGAGTCATCCATGACAACGACAAGGAATACCCCACTTGCATGAACAGATCAGATTTGGTGGCGTTTCTGATGTCAAAGTAAAGACATCTCGATTCTAATTCTAATTAATTTGGCATAAGGTCGCTGATTTGGATTTGTTAAAATACGTTTATGAGTTTGTTTGAACTCCATTAATTTTTTATCAAATCAAAACTTTACTGGATGTGCCCAGCTTTCATTTTTATTTTCGACGAGAACAGATGACAACGGCTGAGAAGACGGGTTCCAAACGGCACAAGCATGTTTATACGTCACCAAACGGAGAAGAGGCCTCTCTGTTCACAAAGTATGCGTTCACGAGCCAGAATTAGAAAGAAGTTCCAGCTTACTCTCGTTAAGGAGTCGCTTGATATGTTGTAAATGATAATCAACTTTAGAATCATAAAAAGATCTTAGTTTCCGGATATACAAAGGTAAAAACAAAACAAAACTGGATAAATGACCTACCAGAAATTTTATTACAGCATCCCAAACTCGAATAAAAATATTAAAATCCATCCCGTCACATTTATTTTCGGCTGTTCGCATTCTACCAAACAACCTATACGTTCATAATTTAGGATAACAGGACATTTCTGACAGAAAAATAATGCATCAGTTTCCACCGAGATGCCATTTCTCATCTATCTCTCTCTCTCTCTCTCTCTCTCTCTCTCTCTCTCTCTACATATATACAGATATATATAAATATATATAAATGCTTACACTCCTTACTCCAAGTTCTGAAATGCTAAGAAGTGTCCCCCCCCTCTCTCTCATCAGTCTAAACAGCTGTCTTCTCACCTAAGCGAAAATTATTAGTTCAGATCAAGGAAGACGGAGTCGAGGGTCGGGAGTGGGTTGGCTGGACCCAAACCAACCCGAGTCAGCCAAAGTTGGGACCCGAGTCGAGACTTGAGTCGGCCGGGATCAGAATAAAAATTAATAAAATAATAATTTAAAAACATCTATGGAGTCAAAATCCTGTGATTGGAATCGAGTCGGTTGACCCAAAAATCAACCGAGTCGGACCCAGGTCAGACCCAGATCTCTATCCTGCATTCCATAGTTCAGATATCTAACCGCCTTTGACAACTCAAGATTCTTAACAGTGAGAGAGTTATATCCCTTCTACATCGTTGATGGCGGAGTCATCACCAATGCAATATATCAGCGTAAAAAAAAAGAACAGGCAAGTGCAGAATCTAGAAGGCTTGCTTGCCCGAGAGCGCGCGCGCGGCGGCAGCAGCAGCAGCAGCAGATGTGGTTTTCCAGAGTACTCAATCAAACAAAAATATAAAAGAAACAAGCACATAAGCAGTCTCTTTCCAGAAGAAGAACATAATTGAAAATATGACGTGTGGGCCGTAGAATTAAGCAACCCCACACAAAAACACAACGGGCACCCACCAAATAATGGAAAATAATGATAACAAGAACCAGCAATCAGCAGGGAATTCAGAATTTAGAGCAAGAAATTAGAAGTTTCAACTTAAAGAGATAATCCTGCTGACTGCTCTATCCTCTCACCTTGCCAAGCCCAAACTATGTCCGTGAGTGCTGGCCGTATGTCCTGCTCCCACATCTTATGATACTCCAGGGTATCTCCCCTTGCATTCATCTCCACCAGGTGGAAAGATGGAGTAATCTCAAAGATCTCAGCATTAATTGCTAATGCTCCTTTATTTCCTTGACCTGAGCCCTCTAGTTTCATCAGACCACCACTCTTCTTCTTTACTTTCAAGTTCAGCCGCTTGGCAATGTCCTCCAACTTTGAAATTATGGTCTGTGCAGGTTGCCTAGAAGTGAATCTTGCCTCTTTCCTATGGTTAGACTCCTCAAACAGGCCTGAAAGGTCAAATCCAGCAGATAAAGAGATGATGTCAAAAGCATTCAAATTTGTGGGTTTGGCCAACTCCTGCTTTCCCTCAGGAATGTTAGTCTCTGCGGTGTTAGCTACTGCATTTACATCCAGAGGAATTACCTCTTTTGCCTCTGCGTCATCCACTCTCTGCCAATTTTTATAGCCCTTTTTAAACCAGGGATTTTCCATAATCTTTGCAGTGGAAATTCTACTTGCAGGATTTGGGTCCAAGATTTTCGATAGCAACCTGCGAACTTCAGGGGGGAACCAGCTAGGGCATTTAAATTCGGCCCTTGCAATCTTCCTGTACATCTCCATCAAATTAGAGTCATGAAAAGGAAGATGCCCTGCCAAGAGAACAAATAAGATCACCCCACATGACCAAATATCAGCTATGGCACCATCATATCCTTTTCTGCTTATTACTTCAGGAGCCACGTAAGCAGGAGTCCCACAAGTAGTATGGAGTAAGCCATCCTGTCTTTTACATTCAGAAAGTGCACTCAAACCAAAGTCAGAAACTTTCAGCTTCCCGTTCTCATCCAGCAACAAATTCTCAGGTTTGAGATCACGATGATAAACACCTCTGCTATGGCAAAAATCCACTGCATTGAGTAGCTGCTGAAAGTATCTCCGTGCGGCATCCTCTTTAAGTCTGCCCTTCGAAACCTTGTTAAATAGCTCGCCACCCTTTACATATTCCATGACAAAGTAAATCTTGCTCTTTGTGGCCATGACTTCATACAGTTGCACAATATTTGGATGTCTAACCAATTTCATTATTGATATTTCTCGTTTGATCTGATCCATTAGTCCAGCCTTCAACACCCTGTCTTTGTCAATCACCTTTATGGCAACATTTTGTGCAGTTTGGAGATTCCTTGCATGATATACCTTTGCAAATGTTCCCTGTCCTAGTAATCTCCCTAATTCATACCTTTGAAGCAAAAGTTTCCCTTTATTCTCCATTAAAGATGTAACAACTATAAGACAGTACCAGTCTATCCTCCTCCCGCAGATATAATAAGAAACCTTGTAGGCGGGATGTTAAGTTTATAAGTATTCAACCATCTTCACAGATGTCATGATTTAACATCAGACCCTTGCCCAGATTTGCAACTCCACTGTGCCATTGTGTGTGTGCCATTGACTGGCAAACACCTTTGTGAACATCATGAAGTATTAGTGGTGTCAGCTCGTGTGGAGCTATTGCCTCACCTACTACAGCGAAAGAAATCTTAACGTGCAAACACATCTTTCAGCATTCCCTGGTACTTGATTCTGTATCAAAAGTATAATTAAAAATCCTGCAAGCAGGCAACAAAATTATCCAAGATCTTAATGGAGCAAATCACTGTGCAACCTGAAAACAAGAAAAGAGTTTACATCAGAACCATGTAAGACGAAAATAGAAGTACAAGCAGAACATAAGGTACACTCAGCAAGACCATTTGAGTGAAAATAAAGTGAAAATGTGTTCATACAGCCTGGTCCTCTCCTTAGTGTCATGGTTTTGAGGTTTGTAAGAAAGGGGAACATAAGAATTTAACAAATTCAATTCAGAAGAACCCAGTTTTCTGGTAATTCTATAGCTGATGCAGCTTGCAAGGAAAGTGCAACCCCCCGGAAACATCTCAAACTCTAGAAATCCGTCTGGTCCTATTCACACCTAAGGTGGTATCTGACAAATTGGAAAATGTACAACCATGGTTACCGATATAGTTACATAGAAAATGAAAGTGGAAAGCAAAGTGAGAAGAGAATGCAAGAAAGAGATTCAAACCTAGAAAACTTAAAGACTTAACCTAAGGAAAAGTCAGACAAGAAACAAACGCAAGAAGCAACCTGGACTTCAACAACTTACAAGCTTAATGTCGGGAGAACGAGAAGCATAAGAAATGAATGGGGTAGAAAGTTTGTTTCTTGTTGAGGTCCAACTACACTTTCATACTCAGCAACCTTTGGAAAAGCGGTGTAGAGCTTCCCTAAAGCTAATAAACTTTGACCCTCGTAATAACAGAAAAAAAATAATACAACTGCTTTTTCAGGAACAGACGACTTTTTTTTTCGAAGCTTAAAAAAACAACTTGAGATCAGGTTCACAGTTGAATTCATTTTTTGTCTAAATTGAGAAAATTATGCAGGAAGATTACTTTATAAGATGCTAAAAAGAATCTTTCCCAGGTTGGACGGTTAATAACTAAAAGAACGGTGAGTATGAATCTCTGAGCACCAAAATAAATGCGTTGACGAAATGCCAGAATGTGTCGACTGTCAAATCGCCTACAGCGCTCGAGATCTCAACATGTTGAAAAAAAATCTAAGAGAAGAAGAACAAGCATCATCAATTATAAGAAAACAAAACGCAGCATCATCAATTCTAAGAAAAAAGAACACGTCGCAATAGAAAAGGATTGACGAGCACAATCACGAAATTGGCATATTACCCCCGCCAAAGGCCCTCCATAGAACAGAAAAGACGAAGAATAATAAAACACCTCGAATCTCAAACAATTCAACCGTCACCATGAACCAAGGAACCAAAAGGATCGATCGGTCACAGATCCAAACCAAACACCTAATATATCCTCGTAACTCAAGCATGACGAAGCATACCTCGACGTGCTCCAAATCACCATCACCCCAGATGAAAGACAAATAAAAAACAAGACGAATCCAGATCGGCAAGATGCGCGTGAAAACAATTTACCTATGCGACAGACGCAAAGAGAAGAAGCTACGGCGGTGATGCCTCCCGATTCGATGCGGAAGCCCTCGATGAGACCGAAGGAACCCTGCTTCCGAAGCCGGCCTCTCCCTCTCTCCCTTCTACGGTGTCCGCTCCTCTCTTCTCCTCCTCTTCTTCCGGCTCCGATCTACGGGCCTCCTGCAGGGCACGCCTATTCATATCTGGCCGGGCCACGAGTCATATTACCTCAATACCCTTGCAGTTAGGCCGAATTACCGTCCTCCCCGGGCAGCCCGCGTTGAACCCGGTTCAAGGGTTCTGGTATATTCGCATCTCTGTCCCCACCTTAACGGTAGTCGGTAGGTTAAAGGATAATTAAAAGGATATGATAAATACACTTGTTTCGTTCACTTTTATCATGTATTTGGAAGCGTTTTAGACAAAAATAAAATAAAATCCGAAGTCTCAACGACCGCAGTATATTTTTCTGTGTAAAATATATTTCAAAAGACATCGCCCCCCCCAAAAAAAAAATTAGTCTCATCAAAATTTTTATTGAGTCTAATTCCGACCTGCTTTGCACCCATATGGATTTTTAAGTTAATTAATTAATAACTATTCGATACCGGTAGCCTTGATCTGCATGTCCTTTTTCTGGTTATTAATATCAGCCGGCATGTTGGAAATTAAATATGGCATCCAGTTTCTTTCTTTTTCTTTTTTTAGCATCTTTTTGGTTGCCCAATGCGCGAGGGACACGTGGATGCGCACGTGGGCAGCCAACCTTGACTTGCCCCGGGCGCTTATCAAACACCACACAAATGGAGCCGCCCGTTCAATGTTTCGGCTGGGAAGCTGAGAAAAAAAAAATAATTACGTGATTTCTACGATAAATAATATTTACTTTTTAAACATGAATATATATATATATTTATATTTATATTTAAAATTTTCGAATATTTAGTAATTTTTAGGGCTCAGACCAGATCGAGCTGAACCAAATGGAATGAATTTCTTCGATTCCATTCGACTGGATTCTTCCATTTTGAGTAATAATATAAAATCAGGTAATTTTATTAAATTAAAATATGATAAAATAGATAATTCTTGTAACAGTAATATTCGTTACAACTATTTCTGTTTTAAATATGGGTATATATAGCCAAAAAGTTAATTATTTTAGAATTTTAGTAATTTTTCGGTCTAGTTCATCTTGGGACCCGCATTTGATATTATCACATTTTAAAAAGAAAAATAAAAACCAACAAACGGTGCACATCCCTACCCACCAATCCCCTCCAATTAAGTTTGATGAAAAATTAAAAAAATTAAGAAAACATAAAAATCTAAAAATAGATAATTTTTCTCCCAAAAATTATTCATATGTATATATATATATATATTCAAATCTTACAATTTGCACTTCGTTGTACATAGCTTGTGTACCCTCCTCTACAAGACATTTGAGAAGAATATGTCAAAACTTAAAAAGTATTTACATGTTAGTTGTATTTTAAGCACCTTCAATTATCATAAGTTCTCCTCTTCAAGTTTCATATCCCTAACTTATACACTCTTCCCAAGTCATCACCTTGAGTCGCAACTGGGTCGGGCAACCCGGCACAACTTGGCCAAGGGACTCAACCAGGTCGGGCTTCTGGGTCCGGGACCAGTCCCACCGGTTAGGGTGAGTCGGTCAACCAGACCCTGACCCCGCTTTCCATGGTTCAAAGTGACGCGACAGTGCATAGAAAAGGACAAGAATTATTGCGAGATGAATCTTGAAATGTAATCAGAATGTGATAATCTATGAATGAAGACGAGAATTATTGATAGATCATAGATGTTTTTATTCAATTAAGAAGGATGATGTGAAGTATCATTTGTTCCCACATGGAGGAGGAGGTTCTCTTCATTAAAAAATGAGGGTATTTAATTAGAAGGGTTTATAGACATTTCCATGCTGGTCCTGTGATCAAATAAGACTTCACAGCCCACAAAAAAAAGATATCACTGTCAGTAGTTAGGTAGGTCAACATCATGATGTCCCACTAGTGCACAAATTCTACAGGAACACACCACACTGCATGTATCATGGTACAACATGAATTTCAAATGAAAAGACTTAAAAATAAATGAAAGACTTGAGAACATTGATAGGCTTTTTTACTGACTGCCGCCACTCCGGGACAAGATTAACCAATAAAGAATTTCTGATCAGAAAAATAGAATTATTCTTGGAGTTATCAAACAAATGAGGTTTTAGATAAAAATGAAATACAACATCAATTCTAACTTGAACTTTAATCACAATCTGGATACTTTAAAAATCTCTTTCTTTTTTTCATGAATTACAAACAAACGCCACCTTGGTATGTCCCTGTAATTGCTTGCTTGGCTGGTGCTTCTTCCTTATTATACCAAGAGATCCTGTTGGGTAAACCTATACAAAAGTTTTCTTCAAGGTAAATTGAAGATTGTTATAGTATATCTTCACCCTAATATGTACCTCCTAGGCTCCTAGCATATATATATATACATATATACATACTCCCCAAACCTTCAGACTATGTGAACATGGGAGGTGATAATATGAGATGACTAACCTTCAGGTCTCTTTCTCAATAAAGGTGCACAATGGTGTAAGCAGGGAGCTGCATAGATGATTCCCCTTCTCCTACTTAGGCATTCACCTCATGATGCCTGTGAAGATTCAGAATATAGAGTATACATACACTGTTTTCTCTTCCTCTAGCGGGCAGCTCAGATGTTGGTTCTCAGTAAATCAGTCATTCAAAGAAAATTAATCTCTGCATATTTGAGTTTTAACTGCCTTTTTAGCATCCCAACATAGCATGAAGTATATTCTTATGCAAGTACAATGTGTATCACTCACATTCTGGAATAGAACATGGCACGTGGGGTATATTCTTGAGCATGTTCAACTCTGTCGGACATTATTCAGGGAACAAGAAGAAAATGAACCAACGAGCAAATGTGGCTATGTGGCATGTATGCTGCACGCATTGGTCTGATGATTGTTAGCCGGGTTGGACCGGGGCTGAACCGGGTCGGCCGACCAAGTTAGTTTTCCGGCTGACCGGTCTGGCCACGACCTTGTTGGACTGACCCAGTCCAGCCCCAGCATCGGGTCGCACAACCCGGCTACCCAATAGATCCGCGTTTCCTAAATACCTCATGTATTGATTGCATAACAACATTTCACCGTCACTTATAATGTTACGTATGATTAAGACTTGTGATTATAAATATATGATGTATATTTAAAGCTTATAAAATTATTTCTCAACCGTCTTTATGCTCTCACTTAAGATTAACTATTTCTCAACATATATTAATACAACGAAATCACAAAAAATTCATACTTACTCGTATACACAAATAAACACTCATATTCAATTATAACATAAAAATCTATTATCTATTAGAAGTGAGAGTCTTTGTTTCATCAACAAGCATATAGTCTCCCTTGTTGTCTAGATACATTCTCTCTCCTCACCGTTTTGGTTTTATGTTATTCAATTGATTGGTGGTGTATACCATTTTATTATACTTCAGAAAAATATTCTTTTATTGTCCATATTTACCATGGACTCGTCGTGATCTTTTTCTTTGAACGTAAATAGCATCTTAGGTTTGTGATAAATAACTATATAAATAGTTACAATTTTGTTATATAAAGGATACAAAATAAAAGTAAATATCAATGATAGTAAATTAGATGTAATAGTAATACATTCACGGTGAACTCGTGGTCAGTTAATAGTATCTTAAGTTTGTGATAAATAAATATATAAATAGTTACAATTTTGTATCTTAAGTTTGTGATAAATAAATATATAAATAGTTACAATTTTGTTATATAAAGAATACAAAATAAAAGTAAATACTAAAGATGCTAGATTAGATGCAATAGTAATATGACATTTATTAATTTATTTCGTATAGATTAATGTAAATTATATTTTCATAAATCAAATTATTTTTTTATAAAAAATCAAAATTAGAACAAAGTTTAAATTTATTCAAAATAACTTAACCCTTTTCATGATAATAGAAATATCTATTATCAAATCCACTACCCTTGTCACATTTTAAAATGATATTTTATTATATTGATAACTAATAGAGTGTACCTGAACTCTAAACTTAACATCTGACGTCATTATTTTTCTTTATACGGTCTCATTTTGTGTGTGTGTAAAAAATATAATGTTAATCATCCTTTTTACAAACTTTGTTTTATAATAATTGTCAACATTGCATCTTTAATAGTTGATATTATCTATTTTTTAAAATAAAACTAACATTGCATTCTATTATTTCATCTGTTGGTATTATAAATGTATTTTGTGTAAATATAAATGCTATATCATTATCAAAGTATGACATAAATTTAAAATATCTAAATATGTATTTACTAGAAAATTAAATAAAGGTAAAAAATGAAAGCATCTAAAAATGATAATCTTATCAATAAATCTATTTATTGTTTGGTACTTCAAATAAGATTCAACAATCTAATATGGCATCAGGATATTTTTTATAAATGTGAAATCAACAATGGTCGAATAGTTCTAGGACATAGGGATGATAAATTACAAAATATTTTACTAATAAATTCTCGGGTAACATAAAATTTTGACAGCATCTTAATTATATGCATTCATAAAGTGTTTGGACTTGATTTTTTATTTGTGTAGTTTTATTTTTAAAATTTATAATCTACATTACGCTATTATAAAATTTAAAAATTTGTTTGGCACGTATTCATTCACGTCGTAGCTTTGCTCTTACATCACGTATGGTGTTTGGTTGAACAATAATTTTTTGTACATTTTCATGATAAAAAGATTGTATCAAAATAAATTCTAAGCTAATCAATAAAATATATTTATCAGGTTTAGGAAGATATGATAATAATAAAAAATAGTGGATACCATATATGACTGAACAAGGTGGGAGATGACAAGATAAAAAAAAGTATCACTTGCTTTTTTTGTTCATAAAGTAAAACTCTTTAAAACCATAAAATTGTAATGATTGTCAAACACCTCTTGTAAGAAGTTTTGTTACAAAAATATAAAATTGTAATAAAATCCCAATTTGTCATGCATACAAACATCCCATTATGAAAATTGTTTGTGGTATTTTTCTATATAAAATACAATAAATTCAATAATAAAAATGTTGGTTGGGTTAGAATAAAATTCTTTATTTCACAATTTTTAGATCGTCAAGATTTAATGTGTCTTTAGGATCTTACTTTTTACGGTTTAAGAATTTGAAACCTCTAGGATTTTTGAACTTTTCAAGTGTTTAATTAGTTTTCATATTTCTAATCTTTTCAAATTTCATTTTTCCAATCTTTCGCATTTCCAAGTTTTCGAAGTTTCCATATTTTGAATCCCTACCCTTTCTAATTTTTTAGATTTCATAACTTTTGATGTTTCTATAATATATATGTTTTATATTTTTACATTAATTAAAATTTTCTACTTTTCAAATTTCTCTATTTTCTATCTATTAATTAATCATGTTTATTCACTAAAGTAGGAGTTAGCTACTTCATACTGAGCTACACAACATTATCTTTGATCTCCAATATAATGACCAAAATACCATTTCACTTCATGTAAATATACATGTTTAGTTTGCAATACAAAATGTTATCATTTGAGCAATGATCTCTCTCTCTCTCATATTTTGTTGAAGATGTTGGGAGTTGAAAGAGTCAAATAAATAAGAAAACTTTATATTGCAAACCAAGTAATCAAAGTAGTTACTTTAAATTTCATAATATTTTAATGAAACATATTGTGAACTAAGTCATCAAAGTTGTTACTTTTGGACCTTTCACTAAATTTTCAAGGTCTCTCATATTCAATTAAAAACCTTTAAGTGCTTTCTAATTCAAACCTAGCTAATACATTTAAATAAATGATCATGAAATCCACAAACTATCTAAAATATTGCCTTCAAAATAAAATACACCATGTTATTTAAACTACGTGAACATGGGTGGTCCCCTCGTCCAATCATCCGATTTTCACCTGTGTTACAAGTGCCTACTGGCATCTCCACCTCTCGATGCCATCTCCATCCCCATCTCCTCGCCGTTACCGCCTCTCCCTCCTTGTCATTTCTCTCTCTCCTTCTTGCTCTATCTCTCTACCTCTCTCCCTTCCTGGTTGGTTTGCTCGGGCGAACGCTGTTTGTTCATCCTGTCTCCCCCAATCGTCCGATCAACATTGAGCCGCTCGATTCGTCCTCCAATTCTTCTGCCAACTTTCCTCCGTCAGCCATCCGTTCTTACAAAACACATCGCATCCCACATAACACCATAGGCCCTGCATTATGGGCTTGGTGTATGCATCGAAGAATGACACCTCGTCCATGTAGAAAACACCGTTCTCCTCTTTGTGCAAGGCTATAGTGTTATCGTTCTAAAGAAGATTTGCTAGAGTGAAGTAAAGAGGATATTTGCAGCCTATGAGACCCCTCCCTTACCTTTCGCCAGTTCATGTCAGTTTTTCACCTTCTCTGGACTCTGATTGGCTTCATGATTCTCCTCTTTCCGGACAACAACGTCTTAACTTGACACGGTAAGAGTTCTCGCTAGACCCCTCAATGGTGACAATGACTGGCCTTAGAGTGCAGTCCATGGAGTAGCTTTACCCCTTCCCCTGGGCTCCTATGCTTTTCCTTTTATATATGTGATTATATTTTTTTATCTACACTTCATCATTCCTTTTTTCATGGAGCAACTTTACTCTCTTTTCTTATTATTCTTAATAGGTTGGTTATCAACTTTTGTACTCTACATGAAAAAGAGTCTTGACACACCCAAATGCTACTTTTTAAGTATATAAGGAGACTTAATGGTAATGTTAAAAATGTTTTCTCATTCTGTATATTTTGTTTTTTTTTCTATATGCGGTTATCTTTTTTATGTTCTATTTGTTTTTCAATACCTTTTCTCTTTATGTGTACACTTGGCAATTGAGATGTCTTTAGTCATATATTACATTTCTCGTGTTTTTCTCTTTACATACGTTGTTAAATTTTTTATCTTTACTTCTTCGTTCCTCTTCCACCATAGATTACTCTCTTTTCATATTCATATCCTGTATTTCTCATTATATATGAGAAAGAAGTCAAAGAGTGATGGGTGGGGAATCCCATTTTATTATTCTCCTACCTAGCAAGAAGTGTAATAGAATTAGAGATTCTAAAACTGGAAATAAATGTCTAACAAATGTGACTTTATTTTTTATAAATGTCAATCCAAATGCCCTGATTATATACTATGATTTAAGCTCAGTTTTGTACCATAAATGACCTAGATATTTTATTGAAAGTTTCACTCAAAAGAATGTAGCAATTTCTTATAATTAGTATTTTTTAAATAAATGAATATTTTTAATTTTTTTTGGTGAATGTAAGATAAAGCAATTGTATTAATAAAATTTATAAAGTTTAAGGAAGGACTTGAGTCGATTTGAAATTGGTTCAAAATATAATTAAATCAAACTCATCTAATCTAACTTGCCACTTCTTGATTATGACCAAGGTAATCATATCTGAAAATTGAAAAATGCCAGTTCACATTATAAATCTAAAATGTCAAAAGTAAAAATGAAATAAAGTAAGATGTAAACTCTTAACTAAAAAGGAAATTCTCAAATTTAAAATTTCTATCTCCGAAATTTAACTGCAAATTTGAATTAGGCTTTGTAAACTCAATTAGGATTTGGCGCAATTTCTGTGAGTCTCAATAGCGGACCAATTCGGAGAATTAGGCTTTGTAAACCCAATTAAGATTTGGATTAATTGTTATTCCTAATCCAATTGGGATCGGGTGATGTCGTCGTAAGGTGAGTTTAGTTTAAGTGAAAATTAGACTAGATCTGAATGTTCGTTCCCATTCAAGTTTTTTCGTGTGCCAAAAACATTTGTACATTGTTATTGTTGACACAAGAGGATCCCACTTTCTTTCTTTTAGAATTTTTTTGTGTGAAGTAGAAAGTTTGTTGGTCAGGTGGGACACATTAACGTTGTCAATTCGGAATCTGACTTGCTATGAACAAAGTAAAATTTGAAAACATATTCCTCACTTACCTCTTTATATAGCTTATTTGAGATGTATTCATGAATGTATGGTAACTTATCGTGAGTCAGATTTTTGATGACTAAGTAAAAGTTTTGTATCAAAAGCATGAGTGACCTTTTTGTTACTCCGTATCTAATTGACATAATATTTTCGTCCTACCTATTTTAGATTGATCTATGATAATTTATGTTGTAATATTTACTTCTTGCTAGGTTGCGGTGGATGTCTTCATTCTTCGCATCTTATTTTGCTTTCAAAATTATGTTCATTTTCAATTGGAATGTATAAGTCTAGAAATATAAAAATATATCATAATTAACTAGAATCAATCAATGTTTACATTGGTTGCAAATAAGAAATATGATAATAATAAAAAAATAATAATACAAAAGGAGTGTTGTTTATAATATTATAAACAATCTTTATAAATGAAAGTTGTTAAATTCATATAAATGCCGCTCAAATCAATGTCAGTTTGATTACCGATTTATGTGTATATTTGAGAAGTAAACTATAACATTTATAATTTAATTAATTTTTTATAATGTACTTATCTATCATAAGAATTTATCTCAATTATCCTTTAAATTTATATATAATCGGTATATAATATATCATTCGAACACGTGCGAAGCACGTGATTTGACTAGTATAATTATATGTATGTATATATTTTTATGTATACATAAATATATAGTATACAAATATATATTTTCTTATTTTTATATAACTTTTTCATAATTTTAACAATTTTTTAAAAAATAAAAAAGTCCGACTCCGTCTGACCCAGTCCGACCAGGTCAGATTTAGAGCCGACCCCGACCCAAGCTTCCTTGGTTCTAATTGATGGATGAACCACCTCCTACAGGTATCTGTGGTTATGAAAAAAAAAATTCACAGTGGAGTTCATCAGTTGCGGACACAAGAAAATGACAGCATATTGATGTTCTCATGAACTCGGAATACCCTTCCTATCAAGTATCAAGGACTACCTTGATCTTGTCCTGGAATTGCAGATATCAGTTTGATAATAAAGTGATCATATTTATATTATTCTGGAGAATGTTACACTGTTTTAATCCACTTTGATACCAACAAGATAACACCGGCAGCAACGACTATACATCGTGAACAAAAAAGAAAGAAAGAAGCAACGACTATACATACCATATATAATAAATAACTATATATTTCCTTAGTCTGGCAATCTTTCATACATAAACCAAGAGTGATTTA
Source organism: Cryptocoryne crispatula var. balansae (assembly GCA_036172225.1). Lineage (NCBI taxonomy): Eukaryota > Viridiplantae > Streptophyta > Magnoliopsida > Alismatales > Araceae > Cryptocoryne > Cryptocoryne crispatula. The sequence continues at coordinate 43,828,481 of CM069922.1, forward strand.
CAAATAAAAATAGATCTATCATTCTGATACACTAATTCTTGCCAAACATTTAGAAACCATTCGTAAGTAGTTAGTGCCTTTGCTAGAGTTGTGTATATTTGACTTGACGGCTAGATTCCAAGTTTTGCATAGGTATTATATGTACATAAATGTCAAATTAAGATAGAGGTGCCCAAGGTTTCGTAAAAATCAAACCAAGCATACCTCTGGAACCAAATCAACTTACCTTCTTAAGCGTAACCTTAAAGAGACTCTAATAAAAAATAAAAAATAAGAAAGATATGTAAGTTAACTTGCAAGAAAATAATTTAATATATTTTAAATATCTTTAAAAAATAACTCAAAATCAACATGAGTGAAAAAAAAGAATATCAACCCTAAATAATTTAGAAATTAAGATTTGAATAGAGTCTAGTAAATAATTTGACATAAATATTCAATCTCTCTCTCTCTCTCTCTCTCTCTCTCTCTCTCTCTCTCAACCTTATTCATATGCAAGTTTGTATGGATTAAAAAAGCCATATCCCTGTTATTTTCGTTAGAACTTCCTATAAATTAGACAATTAATGATTTGTTTAACACGCTGAGGTTAAGGTACCTAAGAGAAGGTAACATCTCTGAGGTTTAATTAGATATTCATCAGAGTTCTTCCGGATGAAGCATTCCGGAAGGGAGCATTTATTTCACCCCAAAAATTGGTGAAAATAAATACGTCGTAATAGCTTCTCATCAAGTAACACACAGCAGCCGTCCAAATCTTGGCGGAAATTCTAAAAGTTGTTTAACCCGCCGAACAGTAAATAGATTTTATGCGCATTCAACACTCAGAAAGTGTAGTAGATGTATCATTCTTTTCAATCCCGAACTTGGGATGATTCTTGCACTCAAAAAATTGCCTGAACAGCTGGAAGTTCAAAACGCAAAACACAGAGCAAAAAGAACTAGCTAGCTAACTGTACAAGTAGAATTTAATGACCTTCAATACAGAAGGTTCTAGGAATTTTACAGGGGTTATCTATATAGCACGAATCCAAGCATGTATAGAAAAAAAAACAACCTGATGAAAGCGTTTTACACAGGCACTCGTTTCCCACGGTAGCGATCCAAGAACTGCAGAAGAGCGAGAGAGGAAGTCCAACGAATGCTGTTAAGTGTTTTATTTTTGGAAAGCAGATAACAAATTCTGGAAGGTGGAGTCAATCTTGTCAGAGAGCGCGAGATTTATTTCAACTTACAGATGTGACAAAAGGCTGTTGAAACAGCCATCCAAGAACAGGAATCCGCTGCAGGAATACAGCCAACGTAGGCCAGAAGCCACTGCCACCAAGTGCAAAGCCGCCAGTCAGGGAGGTGCATTGAGGTGCATTTAACATAAAAGACAGCAGAACGGTAAATGAACTGTGTTAATTGCCATCAAATAAAAAAAGATAGAGAAGGAATATCATAACTCTATAGAGGTCACAGCACAATCGGACTAGCAAATAGTAAAAATTTCACCAATATGTCTAAACCAAACGCCAACCTTTAACTAAAAGGAAAGCTCCGCACCTGAATAGAATGATGAAGCCGTATGATTCCAAAATCATCCCGAAGACGGGCCATCCAAAGAGGACCAGAAAAAAGCCAATTCCAAATGAGATTGTACCCTATAAAATTTGAAATATAAGAAATCAGTTAAAAGGCGAAATAAGTATAAAGAGGATTTTTGTATTCTCTTGTAATCAGTTCGGCAGACCTTGTAGTTCTTGCGTTTGGTGAAGAACTGTATGGTTGATTTCAGTCCGATAGTCAACATTACACCTGAAACAAAAAGGATCTGACAAATACCAAAGTAAGCAGTATAGGCAGAAAGTGTTCATTATGAAAGAGAAGTACGAGGAAGACAATCAAGACTGGACATCTATGATGGCATATCTACCAACACGTAGTTCAGTACTTACGTTTCCCATGGCAAGAAGACCTTTATCAAAGAAGAAAATGATCCCAAGAAACGAGAAAAATATTCCAAAACCAGTCAGTCCTAACCCAATCTCTGCATTGACAAAAAACAAAGTCAGAAAATTGCAAAAACTGGACCGTGATTCCTAAGCATGGCCCAAAAGCAACCACTTAGCTGAACATGGAAAATAAGGAGGCATTTGTTTTGGCTTATCTGCAAACTCAAGCTCTTAATTTCATGTCTAACCTTTTAATTTGTGGTAAAATAAGTACTTAATTTGATTAAGATCTTTACATGTTACTCAATCTAGTGTATTTAAATATATATTGTGTTACTTTTTTCTCTATGAGGGATTACATCTGAAAAAAAAAGTTAAACCATACAGCTTATTTTTAAAAGATTTAATAAGATATAAGATGTAGGTTTAAAGATTTATTAAGATAAAAAAATAAAACACTAAATACCAACCTCTGACCGAATAAAGATGTTGGTTAAGCCAAAGCAAACTGAACCTAAGACTCAACAAGAAGAAATGCCTGCTACTTCAAACATAACTCTTGATGGTGCTCAAGGCATTCTCACGATAAAATCAGATCCAAAACATGCAGAAGAACAAAAAAAAAATTACTTGGAATAGAACCGTTGACACTTCAATGGAAAAGAAGCTCTCCTTTGCAAAAAGATACTGATGGCTGTGCAATTCATGTTACAAGGGATCCAAATATCCATTTTCCAAGCAGTAAATCACAAGCGCAATGTATAACTGAACCTGGCTAGACAAATGGCCAGCATACTCAACAAGTAAGTGGCCGGGGAAAGAAATCTTTCAAAAAATTCATTGGGAAGGTTAAAAAGGCTGGCTCCACTGTCTTTATTAAGCTCCCAAGTGTGAGGATGCCTCCATTGGACCTACTGCAACCACATATCCACTCTTGGCAAGGGCATCCCTGTACATGTTATCTTGGCCAAACTCTTTGACTGGGCCTCAGGTGGTGTTGTGCTTTTGTTAAAGATGGTAAAAACCACAATTCAAAATTAAAAGAGTTGAAAAATATAAAAATACAAGTAGTGAAGGTTCACTTCTTACATCTGAATATGTTGTATTGATATCTGAAAACTTAATGATTAAGAATGTTTGACAAATTGACAACTAATATCTAAATCTAAAATCTGAATATATTAAGTGTTTGAAAACAACATTTAAATTTGAAAAGTAAATACATGAAATATTTTGACAACCAAAAGTTAAAATAATAAAATAACAATTTTTTTATAAATTTTACATTACCAGCTAATAATAGTTTATTTTGTTGTTTAAATTGTTTTGGTTATAATTTAATTACTTGATATGATTATCTTATTTTAAATAATAAAATTTTAAACTTAAAAATTTTGTTTTGTTTTGAACATAATATTGTTAAGAATGTGTATACGTAACTTTCTATAAAATAAATTATAAATAAAAAATTATTTTCAAAATATTTATTTCATAAAATAGGTCACGACAAACACAATAAACATAAATTTTATGTACATGGAATGGCATATGATATGAGTTGAGAACATGAGAGCCTACGCTGATCCGCAGTAGGGAGAGAGGGGAGAATGACAGAGATGATGAGAAAAGAGAAGACTGCATTCAGTGTTTAGGGGACCACAGGTCCAGACCTCACTTACCAATTCAGAGATCAACTGCCACGGTTGGGTTTCTTCAGATCTGATGTGTTTAACTTTATCAAATCGTCTGAAAATTTGAAAGCCTGACCGATTCAAACTTTAGAGGCTATTAAGCCCAATCAAACAAGGACTAATAGGGTGTTTGGTTACGTTTTTTTCCACGTTTTTGATCTAAATTTTAAAAATAAAAGAGATAAGGTGTTTGGTTGTAACTTTTAACGACTGTCTCATTTTTAAAAGTGGGATACTCTATGTGCACAATCTCTTCTAAAATAAAAACAAGGTAGGACTTGTTTTATTTTTGAGATAGACGCGGAGGAAGGCAAGTGGTGGGAGGCGAGACGTGCGGAGGGGGGGAGGGCTGCCAGCGGGGGGCGCCGTTGCGGGGGGCGGGGGGTGCCGTTGTGGGGCGGCTTCGCTGGCAGGGGGCGCCGCTGCAGGGGGAGGGCCGCCGGCGGTCGCGGCGAGGGGGGGATGTGCCGCTTTGGGGTGGCTTCACTGGTAGGGGGTGCCGCCGCGGGGGGAGGGCCGGTGGCGGTCGCGGCGGGCGGCGGGGGGGGGGGTGCCGCTGTGGGGCGGCTTCGCTAGCTGGGGGCGCCGCCGGGGGGGGGGGGAGGGCTGCCGGCGGGGGGCGTCGCTGCAGGGGGAGGGCCGGCGGCGGTCGCGGCGAGCGGCGGGGGGGTGCCGGCGTGGCGCGGCCGGCGGGGGCGCTGCCGGGGGGGGAGGGCTGCCGGCGGGGGGCGTCGCTGCAGGGGGGAGGGCTGCCAGCGGGGGCGCCGCCGCGGGGGAGGTCCGCCGGCGGTCGCGGCGGGCGGCGGGGGGTGCCGTTGTGGGCGGGCGGCTTTGTGGCGGGGGCGCCGCCGGGCGGGGGGGGGGGGGGGAGGGCTGCCGGCGGGGGCGTCGCTGCAGGGGGGAGGGCTGCCAGCGGGGGGAGGTCCGCCGGCGGTCGCAGCGGGCGGCGGGGGGTGCCGTTGTGGGCGGGCGGCTTTGGGCGGTGGGGCGCCGCCGGGGGGGGGGGGGGCTGCCGGCGGGGGCGCCGCCGCGGGGGGAGGGCCGCCGGCGGTCGCGGCGGGGGGGGGGGGGGGGGGCGGGGGCGCCGCCGCGGGGGGAGGGCCGCCGGCGGTCGCGGCGGGGGGGGGAGAGGGAGGCGACGTCGACGCCCCGTCGGGGGCGGGGCCGACAATGCGCGAGCTTCGCTAGCTGAGCAGACGATGCCACTGGGGGGGGTTCGCTGGCCGACGACGACACGGCCTTTTGCTGTCCGCCGCCGCCGCCGGGGGGGGGGGGGAGGGAGGCGGACGACACTGTGGGGCAGCCTTCGCGGAGCTGCAGGTTCTCTCTGTGAAGGAAATTCGAAAGAGTTTCGCAGAGTCACTGGTCATAACCAAACACTATTGTCTAATTTCTAAAAATTATGATAATTTTACCAAACACCAAATAATTAAACTGTTTTGATTTTAAAAATAAAATTGAGAAGTCAAATAATTTTGATTTTAAAAACGAGGTTATCTTAAAATTAAAAGCGCTACCAAACACCCTATAAGCTTGTATACGATCAATCTTTCTTTAAACGGCTGTTGTTGTGCACCTGAAGAGTGAGGAATCTCTGTGAGAGTATTCTCTGTTAAGATCACATTCAGTAGATGTTATTCAACATCAACTGTTATTAAGTCATAAAGTCAAGGAGGGATGATGGACCTTCATAATTGTGGAGATAGAGATAGAGATAGAGAGGGCCAAGGCAAAGGTGAAGACATGCGGTAAACATGATGATTGAGTTACTGACAAAGATGGGGAAGAGCGGGGGCACTCTGTGATTTGGTATTGCATCTTAGACTTCCTTGGAGATTTAGAAGGCCACCAAAAATTCACATGCCCTGGTCACTTCCTCTGTCAAATTGGATCTTCACAAAATCTGAACAACACAAAATCAGGTATCTCATTTAAGATATTAGATTATCTGATAGGAAATAAGTTCCTGTGATTACTGGATCTAAATTCCTAGTGATTACTGAACTTTCGTATGACAGTCAGAATCATTGGGTAAAATAAATTTCAACTAAAATTGTATCTTCAGCATTCAGTGGGAGGGAAAGGGTTGCCGTGCATAGGGGATATTTTTGCAGCCATATAAGCTGTATACTGAGTGCTTTCTTTTACTGTCCTAAGTCAAGATACGAACCTTTCTCCAGAAATATGCTTTATGCAGTGCAGAAGCCATCTTTGGGCTCAAGATTAATCTATTTTGACCTTTGAGATTTCAAGAAAAGGTCTCTAAAATAATTGTGTCCTAACCTAATTTTGAACAATTCAAAATACTCAAAAACTGGGAGTAGCCAATTTCTCAAAAAACTATGCACAATGTTCTAAATCCTTCTAAGTGATCTAGGATAAATTTAATAGGCCTACTTATTGCATAGACAGACTGTCCAGTGTCTAGTCAGTCAGGTGACTCAATCTTGACTTGTATGCTAAGTTAAAAAGCAGAAATCGACATTTTTTTACCAATTTAAGAAAACAATAAACTTAATTTTACATCTACAAATTAAAATGTAGATTTTTTAGTTAGAAATCAAGTTTGAACTACTAAATGCACATTAAAACTTAGACCAGTCCCTAAGAGCACATTTGGCACAAGTTGAATAACTTCAAGGATAAATCAGGTTTATCCCTCAATTAATCTTGTACCACACAGGCCCTAAGAAGTTGGAATTAGACATTACTCAATGGCAAAAGCTTGAGGAGGTGAAATTGAGCAAATGAGAGGATGAAAAGGGTTGAAAATAAATAAGGCATGCGTTACTTAAAATGTAATAATAGAAAGAGCACAAAAGTCAATCAAACTTGTGAACATCAAAAGTTTTATTCCATTGATGAGTCAAGTATCAACGAGGCAGCAGAAGGGACTGCATGGCTGCACCTTCTAAGTGGCCTGATTAAACATCTATGGATGATCCTTAAAACATTGACTATGCAATACTCTTTAGGTGTTAAAAGGCAGAAATGGAGGATTCACCTTCTGCTTTCTGAACTTTACTTTTTCTTGTTTTACAAGTCCAACGTGTTCATTGGTGGAGGACTGAGATAACTTGATGTCAAGTCCCTTCTTCAGTCTCCAAGATAGTGCTACTTAATGGTGTCTTAACTGAGGACTTGAAGAACTCGGGTCAAATTTTGGAGTCGCAACCAAAATTTATTAGGATCTTACCAATAACTCTTGCTACACTAAGAAAGGGATAGAACAAAGCACTAGGTATTAAATGATGCAGACATCCAAAGGTGACTCTTTTCCCTTAATTATTTTTTGTGTTTAGAGGATGTTGGGAATTGGGAGTGGAAAAGAGGCAGTCAAAGGATAGATAGCTTTGGCTCAAAAAGAAATACATCTTATTAGGAAAGTAAGTAGCCCATCACCAAACCAGACAAACAAAGAAAAACAAAATTGTTCTTAAAGTTAGTGGATGACCCTCAACAAAAATAACAAAAGTTCTTCCAGGTTACAATGCACTTTTTTCAGTTTTTACAATGTTTAAAATAAGCAAGTATAGTAGTATACGATCCTCCACCAATTGCCATCCTTGAACAAATGGCACAAAAACTGAAATGCAGACAGTCACTTCAAAGGAACTGAGTTGCAGAGGGTAAGTTCTAGATTCTCTTATGTTCATTCCAAGCATTCCATGTAGCAGTAATAGATTCACATAATACCAGCTATCCTATTGTTGATTGTCTCTGTAAAGAAACTAGTCAAGCTCCAAATACATGAAAGAATGGAAGTGGACTACAGAGTTATGGCTCTCAATAGCCCAGTCTTGAATCATGCAAATATTGGCTGTCAACAAAGCCCAAGAGTACTACACAATTCTTGGTCAGGGCTGAGCTACATACAGAACAGAGGATTGGCTGATTTAAGATGCAAAACATGCACTATCTAAGTAAATTGGGGATAATCTTCCCTAGTTGCACAAGTCCATTATTTATTTTTTCTACGCTGTAACAAGAATTTTCATCCAGGAATTTTGTATCTAAAAGCAAAATTACCTATATCAATGTGAGAAAATCAAAATTGGAAGCATTGTCATCATTGATTCCAAAGATATAGAGCAAAACACTTACTTTTACGGTCATTCATCTCAAAGGAAGCCATTGTGCCTGCTTAATCTGCAAACCACCTCAGCAAATAACTAAGATCAACACAAGGACAACTGTGAGGAAGGATACACTTGACAGCGCTACTAAGAACTTAAGGTGCAAGAAAAACTAAGACAGAATGCTGGAAAAACGGGGGAAAAGGAACACTTCAGAAGTTGAATGCCCTATCGAAAATACGTCAAATTAATGATCGATCAGATAAAAATATGATCGCAAGATAGTTCGAGGGACAAAACGCCGCCGTTGAACAGCATTTAACTAATCTTGCGATCCAACAAAGAGTAGTTTTGCACGACAAGAGAAGAGGGAAATGAAGAAAACAAACAGAGAAAAAAAAGTCACTCGTCAACAGCTATGAGAAATTTAGCAAATAAGATCAACGCTCGCTAAAATTATGCAGATCAAACAGACGACAACGCTTAGGGTTTCATGACGCGTTCAATTCCGCAGCAAATGGCTCCCTTATACACCACTTGAGCAAGCACGGGATGTCAGAGATCCAAACACCACAACCCGCCACGATTGGCAAGACAACAACGTCCAAGCACGAGTAGAAAATCCAGATGAGCAGAAACAGCCGACAGACGAGAAATCGAACTCCGTATTTCGCTGAAACGTAGCAAACCTACGGGGATGGCGCGATTAGGACCTCACCAATTCAACAACCCGCGGAAGAGGGACCGCAGCGAGGCAGATGAGCGAAAGAGGAAACTACTGCTCCAGCGAAATGGCGGGGCCGGCAGGTGAGGAGGGAAAGTGCGGAGGGAGTTCCAGAAACGCTTCGAGCCTTCGACGCGTAGCACCGAACTCGACGGAGCTGCCGCTTCGCGGCGGAGTAATGGAAAGCGCGGCGGAGATGGATCGGCGGTCGCCGGCTGAGCGTGGTGGTCCGCAAGCGAGGAAGACGGGGGAGGAAGGCGCTGCCACGCTGTCGTGCGCCTCTCACTAGCGTGCGCCGCGACAGCCGTGTCCCGAAAAACACGCCACGTAGGAAATTCTGTAATCGGACATTTTCCGTTAAACATGAAAAATACCAAATTCTGGCACGTGTTGTACATTTAAAAATTAAAACCTTAACAGGAAAAAAAATATTAGATCACATTAAATGAAGTTCTAAAAAAATAAGAATTTACATCTTGAAAGCGTAAACAATAGTCTCTCTTTATTTCCACTTATGTATATTATTGGGTTTTTATAATCCATAATTAAATAACACATGCCTCTTTCGTATTATTAAAACAAAGAAGTACATACACGATACAGAATGGTATTCCAAACAAAGAAGCACTAATTGAACTTTATAGTTTCTACAATATAAATTTTTTTTATTTTAAAATATATTAATAAACCATGTATAATTACTAAAATTCGATATAATCATTTAAAAAATATGTTTTTATATTTGCATCACTTTATATGTCATATTTTTAATGTATTTATTTTTATTAATTTTGATGATACATATTAGAATTTTATGAAATCAAAAAGAACAAAAAAGAAATTAGTCCGGCTACTATAAACTACAAGGATATCCTATTCTGATTCTTATAACTTGTAGAATACAGAGATAAACTCTGAGTCTGTTAATTTTTATCCAATCAGAATTTTAGATTATTGAATTATGTTTACATTTCTAATATTCAGGACAAATCCTGGCTCATTTAGGCCAATCAAGAGTCTATTTAGATCAAGACATACACCTGCCAATGCAGATGTTAGGTCTGGTGCTGCAACAACCCTTCCATCTTTATGGTATTTGCAACACTTTCTGCCCTCATAATAATCAACCAAAAAAATATGATGTGTCCGTATAAATAAAAATCATAGTAGACCAATTCATCTATTTGTTCATTTGAAATCATCAACTTGTTTATTTTCCCAAGCTTAAATCAAACAGTGATGTTGTCAGCCCCCCATATTATGGCTGGCAGTGTACACCAGAAGCTGACAGTCTCAAGCAGGCAGCAGCAACAAGGGCCTAGATTTACAACAACAAATAAAGGACTACAAAAGAGTAGTTCCTGGAAAGGTTTGACATGATTAAAGAATTTCTTAAAACTAAGAGAAGAAAAATAATTAATGGAACAAAAATTGAGGGCCCAAGCCTTCAGTATCTGACACCCTTTGAAACTTCAAAGAAGTGTGCAACATTCTCCTCGGGTGTGCCTACCACAATTCCATGGCCAAGATTCAGAATGTGCTTGTGTGCTCCTGCCTTCTCCACTGTGTCATGGATTCTCTGGGTGATGAACTCTTTTGACCCAAAGAGCACACCGGGATCCACGTTGCCCTGGACCGCGACATCCGGGCCCAGTCGTCGTCTGCCTTCTGCCATGTCAACCGTCCAATCCAAGCTGACAACATCGACCCCAGTTAGATGGAATCTTTCAAGAAGCCCACCGGAACCACTGGCATAGAGTATCAAAGGCAAGTCTGGATGGGTCTCCCTGACAGAATCCACAATTTGCTTCAAGTAGGGGAGACTGAACTCCTCAAAATCCACAGGACTGAGTTCGGTTGCCCAAGAGTCAAAAATTTGTACAGCTTGAGCCCCATTGTCCGCTTGGTACTTGATGTACTTTGCCATTGAGAAGGCAAACTTCTTTAACAATGCATGCAGTGTCTTTGCAAGACAAAAAAAACAAGGTTTAAGTCAAAACTTGTAATGCCCTACTGTTCATGAAGGCCTCTCTGATAGGGTAATAACTTGTGGTTAGACATCTTTCAACAGCAGGGATGAAGATGCTAGTTTAGTTGAATCTTCAACGAAATGCATGCTGGTAAATGCAACTTTAAATACATCATAACCATGTTGTGAGTAAAGTTACAAAAAAAAGAAGATACCTTTGGTTGAGAAAAGGCCAGGTTTTTTATTTTTGAGAAGTGTTTTGAGGAACCACCTTCAACAACGTAAGATGCCAAGGTGAATGGGGCTCCAACAAATCCCAGAACTGCAGCCTCATTTCTTACCTGCCAGAATAAAATTTGTTGAATGATTAATGTGACAAATCATGAATTTTCAGTCAACACATCATTCTGCGAAGACTAATATCAACACTCAGTAATCAAGCTACTAATGCAGGTAAGTATCTGTTGCCACCAACAAAAGAATAAAGTAAACAAACAATCACTAATTCCTCTAGATGTAGAACAGATGAAAAGGGAAAAGAAGAGGACCTCATCATGCAAAACTGTCAATGCCTCCCCGACATATGGAACTGACTCCTGAGGAACAAATTCTCTCACTTTATCAACATCAGAAAATGTTCTCAGGGGACTGTGTATGATTGGACCCTTTCCCTTCACAATGTCAAATGGTATATTCATCCCAGTGAGAGGAGTTAGGATATCAGAGAATAAAATAACCTGCCATGGGAGGAAAAAACTATGATGGTAAACACAATAATAAATGCATAAGATGCAGCTTAGGATAGATGGTTATCATACTAGCTAATGTATTACTTATAACCATGGTTTGCAGAATTGGCCAATCCAGTTTAGTATCTCAAACAGTGCACTTTTAACATTTTACCAGATCAAGAAACAGATATGAGCATGATAAGAGAATAGCTGTCCATTCCATGATATCCAGAGAGAAAAATCTCACCCCATCAGGTTTGAAATCATTCCAAGGTTGTAGAGAGATTTCAACGATGAGATCAACATTTTCTGATCTTTCTCGAAAAGAAGGGTATTTTTCACACAGTGTCCTATAACTCTGTAGTTAACAAGGGCAGCAAGTTTGTGTTAGTACACAGATAAACAATATAAAGTATGTCAAAATTTATCAGCATCTAACTAGTTAAAAACTTCATTAATGTGCATGTACATACATGTCCATTGTCTTGGTATGAAATGACCCTCATAAAACTATGTGAAAGCTAGCCAATTAAACCACCACAAGGAATGTATGTGCCATAGAAAAATTCTTAGCGTAGCAGTGTCAGAAAAAAGAATGAAATATCCAATAAAAGACATTGAACAAAATGCAAAACAGAAGACAATTTAAAAAAAGGAATCACAAATATACACTTGGAAAAAAAATGTGATGTTACATATGAGCTTGAATTGAAGCTATTCAAACTTAATAACCCTGGAAGCAAAATATATGACTCAGGAATGTACGCTAAGCAGATTAAAATACACCCACAAAACAGATGGAGAAGAAACATGCTACAATTTATAGACATAAACATATACAAAGAAGTACGCTAGAAACAGGGCATACATATAGTTGCTTAAGCACATTACTTTTGAAGTGGAAGAGAGATGCTAATATGGTAATAACCATGAAATCTCAGGTTTAAATAGGTCATAGAGTACCATGCTTATTACCCATTTTGAAACATAGTAACCTGAGTTTACGAGGTTGCATCGAGGCCTAAGTTTTAATTAAGAGTCCACATTACAGCCAAAAAGAAGAATATTTTTCCTTGAACACTGAGGGATGGAAGAAAATTGTCAAAACTACCATAAAACTCATCTTACAAAATAAAAGTATACCACTTGCCTCCAAGCACACCTAGAGACCGTGTACAAGTGAGGAAACTGACAACGTCAACCATATAATGTAATATGAATATATCTGTCTTCACCAGTTGAATTTAATTAAAAAAAAAATTTCACTAATAAAGGAACAAAAACATCATCAAAATGAAATCGTGTTGAAACTAACTGTATCAACAGTTCATAGACCTGCCTTCATGTACCTCCCTGCTTGTCTCATCAGCCAGACTGGAGGTCTCTCAACCTTTTCTCCACGCACTGCCTGCAGGAGGAGGGGATTGGTAACTGCAGCAATTTCTGGCTCCATAATAATTTCTGCAACGAAGGCAAAGTTTAAGTTTGCAGCATTTAACCAATGTCAAGAACATTATTGATAAATGAGTGAGTGATTAAGAATATGAAAGTAAAAATATTCAAGGAGTAAATGTGTAAAATTTGTAAAGAAAAGCCATTTAAGGCAGGCTTTGTATCCTTCACGCAAAAAAACTAAATCTGTAAATTATCAGCCATACAAATTTTACAAATGGTTTACTATATTCCTATCGAACATGTGAATAATCTACCACCATCCTATATAATTATTATTGCATATGCCTATACATCAAAGTTTCTTCAGGGCCCTGGTAGAAAAGGTGAGTTCACACAAACCAGTAAAATTGGTAAACCGGACCTTACCATATCAAATTGACAAGTTCAGTTTGGTTCAGAACTTTAATTGTTTCGTTTATTGACTTGACCTGAACTGTTAAATCATGATTGGTTTGGTTCGGTTTAACCTCCTTTTAACTCGAACGAAACCGATAAATTGGTTGGCCTAGTTTAATTTTATATTATAGTAATTTTAAATTTATATTATTATAACTCTATATAGAACAATATCAAAGAGAGATAGTTCTCCCCTACAAATAAAATACTAAACTTAGGGGTGACCCTAGTTAGTTGTTTATTTTGATTTTACATTATATTATTTAATTTCTATTTTACAAATAAATAATATATGCTAGCCAAACTGAACTGTTCACCATCGGTTTGAGGTTTACCCGAACAGGTTTGGTTCAGCTCAGTTTAGTTTCAATTTCAGAAAAATCGGCCGGAAACTGAACCATAATGTTTTATTAAATATTATTCGTTAACTCCAAAAGTTTGCAGCTTATATAGTTCATGATGGTCGTGGTAAAAGCAGAAGTACGGAGACCTTCAGACGCCTTTAACGAATGGCTGCCGTCCCGAGCCTCACAAAAGTAAAGTTAGAGGAGAAAAAAAAGGGTTGCATCCCTGTCCTAGTTGCATTTGCACTCCACATTGAAGTTTCTCTTCAGAAGACTCAAGCTGCATTAACCGAACCTCTGCGACCCATGCATTCATTTGCATCCCCGCATATTCGAAGAAATTCAGGTGCTGCGGCCACCACTCATCGAAATTGCAGATCTCCGCCCTTTACCCTTTGCGTCGCTTCCCGGTCTTACCATAATTCCATCACGGGGATGATCGCGTTTCGGAACGAAGACAGCGAACAGCAAAACCATACGCAGAAGAAGAAGGCGAATTAGAAAAGGAGCGACATTACCCCCGACGGTGCACCGGACACGAACGGGCTTTGACCTGGACGGAGGCACCGGCGCCGACCTCGGCAAAATCCGAGGGGAACCGAGGCCGAGGTGGCCGTGGACGCATGACATCTTCCAAGACGCTTCCCCGCGCTCGCGGGATGAACCGTCGGCTGGGGAGCGGAATCTCCGGCGCGAGAGGCCTCTCCCCGCTCTCCGGCTCGGAGCTTCAACGGCGCCGCTGCCGAATCTGGAGCCCCCGCCGCCCCCTCCCTCCTCCACGGTGGCTTGCCTCCGAGCAAGGAAATCTTATCCTCGTAGGGTTATCCTGCTCGGCGGCCGGGGATTGGGTTTCCGGGAGCCATGAATCTGGGTAGCCCGATCTCGATTTTGACCGGGCGCGTTGACTGACCGTTCAAAAATATTATTTAAAAGATATAGTGTAAAAAAATTAGCGGCGCAATTGATAGAATACGCCGTTTTAATTATATTTTGGTATTTTTAATCAAACCAAAATTTTATAAATTCATATATTTCGTTAAATTTATAATTTTTTAGATATTTTTATATTAATTAATTAATTAATTAATATTAATAAATTATTGTAAATGGTTAAATTAATTAATTTACGTATTTTTTACGTTAAATATTAAAAATACTTTTATTTGATATCTTATACTTATTAATTGATTAATTAATATTACAGAACTATTGTAAATTGTTAAATTAATTAATTTACGTATTTTTCAAAGGGTAGATGTTGGTTCCTGCATTGGAAAGCATATTTTTGTACAATTTTAGTGAATTTTTATTTTTTTTCAGTTGAAGCTGATCAGGTGTGTGTATATATATATTTACGTAATATGTTTGGACACTAATAATTAACCCCTGACTTGTTAGGGGGTGCTAAAATAATATATTTTAATTATGATATTATTAATCGTCGACACGTCAGCGTTGGAATCAAGTACAATCAAATATCAAATATAGGAAACAAATATGACCAAGTATAGCGACCATAAAACAATATATATTACATATTTATGCACTTTATTTCTAATATTCAGCCCAAATATGATGAAGTATCAACGATTAAGCGGGCATATATCGGTATTAATTTCGATATTTTAGCATTGATTTTATCAGCGACCTGTCTGATGTAAAAAGTAAAATTAAATATTATGTTGATTTTAATATCTGTGGTTGGGGGTGTTTGGTTGAACGATAAATTATAAGTTTTGGTTAAAATTTTGTATTTTTGCAAGAAAACATCATTAGATAAAAATCCTAAAAATAACATCCAACTGCTATGTGGTGTTCAGAACAGCATCCACAAAATAGATAGCATGCCAATATAATAACTGCAATATTTAGTCATTATGACTTACTTATATTACTCCAAGAAAAAAAAAGACTTCATAATATCATACTACTTTATATATATATATATCTAATTTTATGAGGTAAAATCATGGGAGAGGACGGTGGGTGGTCCGCCGGCAGCTCCCCCCTCGCCGGCGGCCGGCGGGCGGCGGGCGGCGGGCGGCGGGAAGGGGATCCGCGTCCTCCCGGCCTGTTAACCAACCCAAAACCGCGGTGCGGGTTAGAGGCAGCGCATAAGCGTGATTCTCCCCTACCTGCCGGCACTATTCTAACTCGCCCCTCACGCGTCTGGCTCTTGGCACGACACGTGTACACCGTTTACGGGGTGACGGTTGACGGAGGGGGTCACGGCCGCGGCTTTCCGATACCATGTTAACCAACCCAAAACCGCTTGATCGAAGCAGAGGCATAAGCGTAGATGTGCATTCTCCCCTACCTAGCCAATATGGCACTATTCTAACTCGGCCGTCGCGGTCGCAGGTAGATAGCCAAGAATCGCATGCTTGCCGTCGTCAACAGTCCGCTCCGGCGCCCGCTGCTGGGCTACCAGCCGGGTCTCCGGCGGAGAGCCGCCGTCACCGCCGGCGGCCGATGCGCGGCTTGTAGCTCGAAACGTTGTCCATGGAGCCGTCCGTCGAATTCCTGCAGCCGTCTCTGATCGTGAGAGGGAGAGAGAGAGAGAGATGAAGGAAGAGAATTCCCGCCGGCGTCTCCTTCGGCGGGGAGCGGCTGGCGAGGGCGGAAGAGGGGAGGCGAGAAGAGAACACCGCAGAGAGGACGCCGGAGATGAGGGAGGTGGGGAGACCCAGCTTCCGCTTCTCGCCTTCTTGTTTCTCCCTCTCCACACGGCCGTCCATTCGGCTCGAGGAAGAAGATGACGAGCGCTGGAGCGGAGCTTCCCCAGCTCGCCCCTCCTTCCCTCTCCCCCGTCTTCTACAGTACTGTTCTATCCATGTCTTCTCCTCCGCGAAACCGGTGGTCGGGTCGTCCCCTCCTTACCGGCGGTCGGTCGTGACATTGCACGGGCAATTCGGTGCTCCGCCGCCGCCGCCCGGCAACCGCCGCTCGACCTATCTCTTCCTCCCCCGACCGTCGCCGGCGAAACCGGTGGGCGTCCCTTCCTTTCCGGCGGTCGGACGTTACGTTGCGCGGGCAATTCGGTGCTCCGCCGCCGTCAGCCGGCTGCCGCGCGCCGCTCGGCCTATCTCATCCTGTCCCGACCATCGCCGGTGAAACCGGTGGCCATCCCCTCCTTTCCGGCGGTCGGACGTTACATTGCGCGGGCAATTCGGTGCTCCGCCGCCGTCACCCGGCTGCCGCCGCTGGGCCTATCTTATCCTGTCCCGACCATCGCCGGTGAAACCGGCGGGCACCCCCTCTTTCCGGCGGTCGGACGTTACATTGCGCGGGCAATTCGGTGCTCCGCCGCCGTCAGCCGGCTGCCGCCGCTGGGCCTATCTCAGCCTGTCCCGACCATCGCCGGTGAAACCGGTGGGCACCCCCTCCTTTCCGGCGGTCGGACGTTGCATTGCACGGGCAATTCGTTGCTCCGCCGCCGTCGGCCGGCTACCGCCGCTCGACCTATCTCTTCTTCCCCCGACCGTCGCCGGCGAAACCGGTGGTCGTCCCCTCCTTTCCGGCGGTCGGACGTTACATTGCGCGGGCAATCCGGTGCTCCGCCGCCTACGAGGGATGGCCGCCGGTAAACACGGCGTAGTACGGAGCCGGCGCCATCGGGGGTGACCACCCGAGGATGATGCGCTCTTTTCACGAAAATATATTGAATATATTATTAAATAGATGATTTAATATATTATTAAATCATATATTTAATAATATTTTGTGGGCACGAAAACTTTCATCCTCTTTGTGAAAGAGTTGAGAGTGCAATTTCAGTGGAGTGGTCGAATGAGCGAAAAGTCTCAATTGTTTACGGGGTGTTTGGTTGTGTGACAATTTTTTGTACATTTTCATGATAAAAAATTATATTAAAATAAAAAGTGAACCAACTCGTGACATAAAATTATCATGTTTGGAAGGATGTGATAACAAAAAAGAGTAACTATCATCCATGACCAAACAAAGTGAGGGACCACGAGAAAAAAGAAAGAGGTGAGACCCTCTTTTTTGTTTAAGAAGAAAATTACTTTCAAAACATAAAATTGTCATGGTTGTCAAACATCTCTTTTAACAAGTTTTCTTACAATTTTTAAAAATTAAAATAAAAACATCTATTATCATGCAAACAAACACCCCATTAGGAACAATTGTCACGAATTTATTTATAAACTAACAAAAATAAGTGTGTATTTCGAGACTTTTCGTTCATTGATCATAGATAATTACGTCTTTTTTCTTAGATGATCACTTGATGTAAGTCACACCCAAGTTTGCGAAGATGAGTTTCACGTGTTAAATCCACATTTAAATCAAAATAAATCTTATTCATTTGTGTCTTGAACGAAAGATGCTCTCCTCACAAACCTCCTTTAGTGACCTCCTGACTCGAACTCTTTTACCCTCTTTTTTTTCCTGAAAGGTGTCAAAGCTTTTAAAATAATATTAGTTAATCTTTATTAATTTGTTAGGATCAAATCATCTCTTTTTGGTACTAGTTAAAATAACGTGCTTCGCACGTGTACCGTTAGATTAAAATAGAATTATCTATCTAGACAGAATAAAAATTCAAAAGTTAAAAAAAAATTCTATTGTAGCTTTTTTTAAAAAAAACCGGTTCTTTTATTAATCTTATCGATCGTTCGAACACCTTAATACCAAGAATTTATTAAACATTTATGAAACAATATACAAGAGCAAGAAACTAAGGGCCTTTTTGGTGCCAAAATATTTTGAGAATAAACCTGATTTATCCCTTAAATTTTGGGGATAAAATGGGTTCATCCTCAACTACCCGGATACCAAATAGCCCATAAATGTATAGAATGGGTTTCCCAAAATTGGAACTGGGCCACATTTCAAACCTGGAGAACAATTTATAATAAGAACAATTTTTTACACAAGAAATGTTTCTAAGTCTTGAATGTTGAATGCAGTCTCTCATGGAAGAGGAGTTGAGTGGCAACAAAAAAAGGCCGTCTTCATCAATTCTGCAACAATAATATGTTGTAAAATATTTATAAGACAATGACAAACTTAAGAGAGAGAAAACTTAAAGATCTCAATCTCGGAAATGACCTCCAAATGAAATGACTTTCCCATAATTTTCCTTTTCAGAAAATAAAGACTTAGTTCAAGCTCGAAAATGACCATGAAACAGAGAACATGAGAAATATCTTGTTATTTTCAATATCTATGACAAATTTGAATTTTCCCTCCAAGTTTGAAATGAACTCTCAAGTCCGATGCCGAAACAACATGCAATAAGAGCACCACAACCTACACCGATCCAAACAAGAAATCTCATATAGGAGGTTGCGTAGCAGCTCATTGAAAAAGATCATAGACATTTGGAATTTAAGTGGAATCGTGCAATTATGGCCCAACAAGATTTAGTCACTATGAATGTCAACGCAGCAACATTTGATTTTAATGCAGATCAAATGAGTATCAGTATGACCAGGAAAGCGAGAAAAAACAAAATGCCCACACCGTTGTAGATACGTGAATTCGGCCAGATTACGGAGAGTACAATCTCATTCCTATAGATAACACGTGTATTTTCTCAATCAGGGAAGTCGGTTTGACATAAAAATGACCAAATTTTAGAAAATCTGGAGGCATCCCGACATCGCGACGCCAGGCGTCGCGACGTCAGAACGCCTGGCATTTCCCGCCTTTTCACCCCTTTATCCGGCCGGACGACGTCGTACTCAAGGACGTACGATGGTACAAGCGCTCCTCTGCCAGAGTGCCTGCATTTCCGCCCGTGATAGCCGGCTTTTCAGGACGGTCAGCGGTGCGTTGTCAAAATCATACCGAGGGTGCAGGCGCTCCGCCGTCGGAGCACATGGATCCCCGCCTGCCAACTGACACCGCAGGCTCCGCGTGCGCCGAATTTGCAGGTGTCAGCCGTAGGTCATAGGTGCTCCCCGTCGAGCGCCGGGATCTCCGCCGGACAACCGCCGCCCGACACGCAGGGGGTGGTAGGTGGCAGTATGGTCGTACGTCGCGTCCGCCGACTTGTCGGCGGATTCAGCAGCGCTCCAATACCGCGACGCAGCGTCCTCGTGTCGAGCGATAGGGTCACTTTTGTGCATCTATAAAAGGAGACCCTTCTCCCACATTTAAGAGGTTCCAAAAAAGATTCCCAGAGCCATAACTCCACAGAGAGAGTCTTCTTGAGCATCCCAACACCCTCCCATCATCTTCCAAGCCACACTAGAGCCCGCAATCACATCTCCAAGTCATTCAACCTCTCATTACATCTCTTCCACTCCGTCCATTCCACATTACCAAAAGACCATCCCAAACCCCCTCATACCATTAAAAGCCATTGAAAGCCATTCCAAAGAGCCTCAAGAAATCTCCAAAACGGGCCAGGAGTCCGATTCCCTTGGTTGGAACCGGGAGAAGATCGTGTCAAAGGCTGCATCCGAAGGACCTAAGCGCTCCTCCGACGGGACACCAGGCGACCTGGAGTCGGAGCACCTGCAACCTCCAGAAGCCAGCCGGCCCCGGGCTCGCCAACGATCTTCTTCCTTATCTTATCCTCCTTTCATTTTCCGTTTGGGTTTCATCATGCTTATTGCACTAGCATAACTTAATGCATCTTTAGCCTTAGGTTATTTAGATCCTCCCTTAAGAGGGGTTAGGAGTTAGTCCTAATCCAGTTCATTCAACTCCTTTTGTCATTGCTCTTCTTTCTTACGAATAGTTACTATTTTCTATTTAGTTCTAATCGTTGTTTCGTTGTGCTTTCATTCATAACTTCTTTTCATGCAAGCGAGTTTCTCCAAGGCTCTTCTTCCCCGGCCGGCCGAGGAAGGAGAAGATAGAACCCACACAAGCCTCCCCATTCAACGAGGTAAATCCTGGTCATTCCCCACTTATCGCTCATCTCTTTTCTTCTAATCATCGGAGCCTCTTTTGGCTCCCCGGCGACCCCCCAATCTTTTCCTCTTTTCGGTTCATAGGTTAAGTTAGTGTTGATAACGCCACCTACTGTCTGATCTTCTTTCCCTTCAATTCTCCTCACGACCCGGGTCGGTCCTTCGATGCCCAAGTGACATCAAGGGTCGAATAGTCCGGGGACCAAGGTGAGTGTGGAGAAAGAAAGAAGGAGAAGAGGTGGGTAATAGACCGGTTTGTTGGAATCATTCACAACCGTGTCTATGGCGTGATTAACACAAACCGACCCTATCAAAACCGTAAGGAAGAAGAAACACACACACCCCACACCGAAACGCTCGCACTGCTGGAGGACGTTGGCACACCGCTCACGGTGCAACACATCCCCTCGGCGTCCACAACCGTAATAACTTCTCGACCCACACGCACATGTTTCAAAGAATATAGGAGCTTTCTTGAAGAATTCTTAAATCGTCACATTGACTATGACGAGCTTCTTTTCCTTCCGCCAGCCCCTGCATTGTACTATTAGCCCCCTCACCTTGTGTCTTATGCTCTCGTCAGATCAGGATTCCTGGCTGAAAGCTTCTCAGGTACAATCAACTATTGAACAGATTTAAAATCTCTAGTTCCTAGTTCCAACTCTAAACAGATTCCTATGAAGCTCATTCCCACCCAAACATACTAATCTAAATTAACCTTAAATCTGAAGAATCTCAAGCCAAATTTAAACCACGTTCAAACTATTTTTTTTCAGCATCCTAAACCTTGAACAAACAACAGGCATAATCAAATTTACAAACAAGATCTGGATTGATTTTAACTAAAAAAAATTAATAATCCAATCTTAAAAGAGACTTTCAAACCTCAATAAAAAGAGGACTTTAACAAACATTAACAAACATCAACCAATCTAAAAATAGTCTTAAACCCCAAATTGTAGCAAATCTTCATAAGACATAAAACAAAACCCAAAAAAATTTAAATTAGTCTCAATCAAATCTTGATCAAACTGAAACTGACCCAAACAATATATTTCAAGCAAATTCTAAATCAAATTTAAATCAGTCTTAAAATCAATCCTAACCAAATAAATTTAACTCACATCAAATTGAATTTAAAACCAAAAAGTACTCAAATCAAAATACAAACAAATCTTAAATCTGAAAGATCTGTTTAGGCTATTTAGAGAGCTAGAAATAAAAGATTGTTCAAGGAACTTTTTCTCCCTCCGGCTGATATCCTTTTTTTCCTAACCTTTTCAAACCCAATTGTTGCTAGATTTGATGGCTATCCAAAGTTCACGTATGTAGCCGGTCCATTGGACACGATACAGCCATCCCTGCCTCATAAGAAGATGCTTCGGTGGTACTGCTGTCACCTTGGCACCAGATCTGATTCCAGAACTATCATTCCTTAGACTTTGTGTCATTTGAATTGAGCTATATTATCTTTTGAGAATTCAGATTTTGATGTGCTGCTTTATGATTTCTACACTTCCAGGTTTGGAATTTGAAGTTCCAGAATTAAGTTTTGAATATGGATAGATTGCATAATTGAGCCTTGATGGAATCTCATGCTTTCAACTATGCTTTAGGCTGAGCTAGAAATAAAAGATTGTTCAAGAACATTTTCTCCCTCCGGTTGATATCCTTTTTTACCTAACCTTTTCAAACCCAATTGTTGCTAAATCTGATGGTTATCCAAAGTTCACGTATATAGCCGGTCCATTGGACATGATACAACCTGCCTTCCTTGCCTCATAAGAAGATATTAAAAGTGGAAACTAATTAGATCATGGGAGGGAAATGAGGATAGGGTAGACAAAGATTAACTTAAATAAGAATAATTGAATATGATCCACATAGGATTCAAACCACTACGAAGATATTAATCAAAATCGCTCTAAAGGGAGAAAGAACATCAGTATAGTGGGCTCCAAATAATCAAGGATTATGGATATATTGAGTGAGAAAACAAAAAATTATTCAGAGATAAATAATCCTATTGAAAGATAACCTCGTAATATTAATTACTGATTAAAAACTTTTGGAAGAACATGTGTAGTTTTGAACAGTTGTGCATCATCAATTCTAAAACTAACATGCCTCCGGTTTATACCTTCGGTTTAAGCTAAAAAGTCTGGAAAGCATGTATCACAAGAAAATGTTGAAATCCCTATACCAATTATTGGACTACATGCTTTTTCTTTGCACCAAACTTTTGCAATGCTGGAATAGAATCTTCTCAAAACTCTTGAACTGACAGATAGAGGACCAGAGTAGAATTTCATCAGTTCTATAGGAACGATTCCACTTATTGTTGGAGTATTTGTCCGCACCTTAGCAAGGGATAGAAGGGCAATACTGCAAAGTCACAAGTTGTGAGAGTAAAATTGAGATCCAAACTCAACATTCAAACATCCAAAAACCCAAAATTGAGTAAAAAATTGAATGAATCGAAAAGTCAAGCAAGGACAGACTTAAATTTCAAAAATCACTACCAGAGGTTAAAGTTGAAATCTCAAATGCCGAAACTCTCATATTTGAGATTCTGTCTCGCATTTGAAGTAATGAAAAATTCTCAAACCTGACCATGAAGTCTACTTAGAACAAAATAGTGCTTAGGTGGACAGCTTTCCATGCCATATATACAAATATATTCGTCACATATCTATGTCAATGGCTAAATTTTAAATTTTTGGTTCATAAATCAGTTGGTTGAAACCTAGGAGTTAACATTTGAACTGATGGATGCATAACTCCTAGCAAAAGCATCGAACATGTATATCTGTTTATTACTGGTGAAATTAAAAGTGACCCACTCTTTCTTTTCTATATTCTCGCTATATACAAAATTCTCGTAGACAAATGTAGTTTTTTCTAAGAAAATGATAGGTGTCAATATACTAAGACTTCTGCAAACTACACATACTGGAAAAAGTAAGTAAGAAAATGATACAGATCTGCACTCTACTGAAACCTCATTTCTTCACAGAAATTGGTTGATAATGATACCAAATACTTTCGAGAAAAATGATAAAAGGAGATTTACAAATATCATAACAAAGTGCATGCATGCCCACAGAAAAGAAATATAAAATTAGTATATAATTTATTCATTTTTTTGAACCCTGGACATTCATTTTTTTTCTTGGGTTTTATTATTATTTAAAATCAGCTTGTCCCAAGTCATAGACTTAAGACCTAGTGCATATTGGATTTGGGTTTTTGGAAAGAAGAGTTTGGTTTTTTAGTTATTGAAGATTATAATGTAAATTTACTTATTTCAAATGATTTACATTTGGTTCATCTTGCATAATCTCTTCATCAGTTTGAATTAAGTTTCCAATTTATGGCAACGGAAGGACGAAAGAAGGATAGGGTTGGCAGCGGAAGGAGAGGGTGCTGGGCTCGGCACTAATGAAATGTTAAGAGGGCATTTGCCGATGGCGTGTGATGGGTCGACTATGACGAAACCATTGGGTGACGGGGTGGAAGAGGGTGAAACCGTCAGTGAAAGGGGCAGAGGGTAAAAGTTCCAACTAAAATCTCAAGCTTAAGGCCATCTCCTTGGTAGAAACACAATCGATCTCAAGCAATATGTACCCAAGGTACCACCAGCCGAAGAAGTGTGTATGGTAAAAATTCCATTGAAGCTTATAGAATCTCTAGAGAACATATTATGAAATTTGACCATACAAAAATTATCAAGTTGTATATTCTATAGAACATAGTGATGAAAAGGTTCTGAAATTATAAACACGGTTATTTTAGTTCTCGACTACACCGTTATGCCTAGTCTGTAACATGAACATAAACATTAAAGATAAAGGAAGAGGCAAAGTTCATAGAAACATAATTGTTCAGACCAGATTTGTGTGCAAATGCGTATGGTATGACAATGGATCAGTCTATGATTGAATTTTTATTATGTCTAAATAGATATTCTTATTTTAATCGAACCAGTGATACTCATTGTGAATGTGTATAGAAATATATTGTAAATGCTTGTTATGTTATGCCAGAGTTGATAGCATATATAGGTGGATTTGCGATGTATATAAAACATGAAAAATCTGCAGTTTGTGTCCATTTGCATAAAGTGCAACGAACACTCTGACTGAATTTTGCTTACTTGCCTTGTGAATATGAGGACTTAGCTAGAGCATGGATGTAGAAGCTATTTGGTGTGAACCTTACCAGTGCCATGGGTTAAATCCTTTCTCAACTCAGAGCCAAAGACCAAGACATCCACCAAGAAAACTGCACAAACAGGCCTGTGGTCTGAGAACTTGGACTCACCCCGAGTGTAGAATAGTTGATCAATTCCATCTCCATGCCATAGTATGCAATCACACCTGAAATTTTCCAAGAGATGTATTGATAGAGAACAAGAAATTGGTTCTAGTGCTCAAGTTGATTAAATAAAATAAATCCAAATTATCAATATGACAAATATGGAGAGACTAATAAATATTCATGGTGTTTCTAGTCTCATCGTAGGGATTTAAGCTATGTCTAACCATCTATTCTAGAGGCATTTTGGATTGTAGAAAGTACCAATAAGTAATTATATAAATTGCTGAAGAGAATTTTTAAAATTTTTAAGTCCAACTATTCTGCTTCCATTTTATATGTTTGCCTTATGTGTTCATCATGTCTTGTTTACAACTCCCATTTCTCACCTACTTAACGATGAAATCCTGATTTCATGTTCCACTCCATATTATTCAAGTCTACTTTTATATTTTGTATCATTCTCCAGTAGATATAAGAATGAAGACATGGGGCGGATGTAGGGTATAGATATAACCATAACTGAACATTTTTAGGTGGACACAAGGAACATCTGTTGAAGATAATATCTTGCTAAAGGAGCAGCTATAACGACGAATATACTTATGAGTAATAAGTTAAGGACCCAGAGAAAATGTTATTAATTTTTCATTTGGCTCACATCACATGTATATTCAGCCACCCATTCCTATTGCTCTCTCCTTTCAATAAAGAATTCCATATACAAGCAATAAATGCAACATAAGGTTCACAAACAAAGCAGAAGTTCTTTTTTTTCTTGGATGTGTTATCCTCACCAGCATAAACATTAGAGTTGTTTGAGTACTTGTACGTTGAGGCAAAGTAAATCCTACCTTCATTCCATCCTTCAAATGCTCTCCCTGCTTCTCTTTCAATCTTAATTTGTTGTCAAAAAACTGTCATGAAGCTCCTGACTCAACATACCTTTTAGTGTGCTCAAGCATGACCAAGAGGTATAAGATAATTATGGTCATTGACAGAAAAGTTAATGAAGTGGATATACATGTCCCTTTCTGTATTCTAATAAAAAAATTATTTTGTTAAAATAGACTGAGAAAATAGATTGCAAAAATGGTGGACTGCAATACTGTCTAAAGCAGAAAAAAGACAGGTGTTAAATATCCTACCTGACAACCAATAAGATGAAGAAGAGTTGTTGTAAAGTAGGCAACTATTCAAGGAGGTCATCACAAGATAATTCTCTTGTTCTACTATGCCCTTGAAGATTAAATAAGTTGGAAAAACTAAGACAGAACAAATGTTGCTTCATATTCGATATAAGAAGTGAATTTTGACAGGGATTTATAAGTAGAGTACCATTGAAGTTGCCTACTTTATAGTTGCATGGTTAGTGCCTTCATAGAATTAGTCATACAAAAAATTTAATGTACCAAATACCATCATGAGCAAGAGAGAGTTGATCACATAAATCTTTAAAAAATGAAACCTTCTCCCTATCAAATTTTTTTTGAAAGTGACAAGCCACAAGTCATTTATTGATAAAAGGAAAGAGTATAAATATTATAGTAAAAGAATAGAAGCATGAGAAGGTGAAAAAAAAGTTTTCGGATTCCACCTGAAAAAAGTAATTACAACACTAAACATTTCCAAGTTTATGCATCACAAATCCCATATCTTGAAAAAGAAAATGATAACATTGCCCGGACGGTCTTAATAGTCTCAGATAACAAGGGAATAACAGTTTAATGCAAACAATAATTGCCATAATGCAATGGAAGGGGAGTTGAAACCAAAAAATGAAATTAAAAAATGACAACAAAAGGGAAAACCAAAATGGAGAAATTGACTGTCAGATTTCAACGCATGTGACTCGTATGCACATTCACTGTTCCAACGGAGGTAGCACTACCCCTACTGATTTCTATCTGCTTGAATGAATATGTTTGGTTTCCTAAGTTGCACAGATCTAACCTAAGCATGACTTGGTGCTCTTGATGGAAATGCAATATACAACGAAGAAGACGAGGGTGATGAATACGATCGCGTGCGTCACGGGCAGGAAAGAAAAAGAGAAAGAAAGACAATGACGGAGAATCTGTCGGGTGAGCACGCCAGTGCCAGGTGGATGGGCGTCCTCTACAGTGCCGTGTTGAGGAACCTCAGCCCCGCAGAAAGCCGCCCCTGAGTTTCCCCCTTTGCGTTGCTATCCTGCTATTCCCTTGTTTTGGCGAACATCTTGCTGGGGCTGCTATCAATGTCCGCAACGGTGGCGCTAAGGTTTTGGTGTCATGCTCTTGTGCTACACATTGCTTCCAAAACAACCTAATTCCCACGATCAGATGTTACCGATGAGAAAAATTAATTAACTACGTAGTAGATTACACATATATACCTTGACGAGTGTGGCCAGGGGGCTCCCCCATCGGAAGCTTGTTCCTGTAGGTGCCAGAGCCGATGAGGAAGATGGGGATGGAGATCAGTAGGATGGCCAAGGTGGAGATCCCGAAGCCCCACTGCCAGCCCTTGTCATCCTCCACCCAGACGACGAAGGTGATATATAGTGACGAGGGCACTGCCGGAGTGGCAGAAGACGAAGTATTTGAAGAAGGTGGACCGGGCCTTGTGACCTCGAGGGGTTTCGTCATCGAACTACTTGGCACCGTGGGCCGACAGGGATCCCTTGATTCCCTCGACACCGAGAGCCACCAGGTAGAGGCTGCCGAAGAGGGATGCCGAAGAGTATCGCAACCTTCTCCGACGAAAGAGACGGCGATGCGAGACAACGGAATGAACAGAACAGAGAAGAGACGGGCGGAGGGAGGGCTTCAAATAAAAAGTGTACCTCACGACTGGGGGGCAATCATCGGACGGTTGATGATAGAAGGAAATGTTACGGGGATAAGGGAGGGGCGGTGCAGGTCGGTGACGACAGTTGCTGGCGGAAGGTGCGGGAAATGGCGCTTCCTCCATTTCCCCGTAAACAGTGGAAGAGAAATTTTGACGTCTGAAACGTCTGAAACATTTAAAAATGTATGAAACGTCTGAAACTCACGGGGAGGGCAGGTCGGGACCTCGGCGGAGGGGGCAGAGCGGATCACCTCAGTCCCCGGGTGGAGAGAGCTCCCGCAGTCCTCAATGACGTGAGGACACCTGGTGTCGTGAAAAACGAAGGGTCAGTGCGCTTTAAATGGGGCATAAAGTAGATATGACGTCGCTCGGTAGTGAGTAAATAGAGAGTCGGTAGTGGGTCTTTGAAGCCTCGGTAGCTCGGTAGCGAAATGATGAGCGATCGGTAGTGGATTCTCAAGGCTCGGTAGTGGATTAACAGAGAGTCGGTAGTAGGTCTTTTCGAGTCCCTGCAGCTCGGTAGCGAGTTGATAAGTCCGTCGGTAGTGGATTCTCAAAGCTCGGTAGTGGGTTAATAGATGGTCGTAGTGGGTCTTTGAAGCCTCGGTAGCTCGCAGTGGGTCTGGAGCCTCGGTAACTCGGTAGCGAGTTGATAGGCGGTCGATAGTGGATCCTCAAAGCTCCTGTAGTAACCGTAACAGGGTCTCGGTAACAAGTCTTTAAAGGCTCCGGTAGCAAGTTAAACTAGGGCTCGGTAGCAACCGTAACAAGTCTCGTAGCAAGTCCTTAAAGGCCTGTGAGCAAGTAAAACTAGGCTCGGTAGTGGAGTCCTTAAAGGCTCGGTAGCAAGTAAAACTAAGCTCGGTAGTGGATTAATAGAGGGTCGGTAGTGGGTCTTTGGAGCCTCGGTAGTTTAAAAATACACTATCGAGCTACCGAGACTCCAAAAACCCACTACCGACTCTCTATTTACTCACTACCGAGCGACGTCATATCTACTTTATGCCCCATTTAAAGTGCAATGACCCTTCGTTTTCCGCGACACCAGGTGTCCTCACGCCATTGAGGACTGCGGGAGCTCCCTCCACCCGGGGACTGAGGTGATCTGCTCTCGCGGATGAAACATATGAAACGTCTGAAGATGAAAATTGGAGAAGTGAACAGTGGAAGAGATGGTCTGATAGTAGATCGGACGGTCTGAAATCGGAGGACGAAAAAAACGCACTCGCGCTATTTGGTACAGATTCGTAATGTATATAGACTAAAAAATGAATGAGATACAAAGGACGAAAAAATGGCATTCCCACTTCTATATACTAAGATAAGATAAGATAGATAGATTAGATTAACCTTTTCTCTCTCTCTCTCTCTCTCTCTCTCTCTCTCTCTCTCTCTCTCTCTCTCTCTCTCTCTCTCTCTCGCGTTGTCACTCTAAAAAGTGAGGATACTATATCAAGGTTTTAAAAGGAACCTAACTCACTAAGAACAGTTTTTAGTTGTTTTAAAGATTAAAAGATTTCAAAGATTTCGTGTTTTAAAATTTTGTGTGAATATATTTAAGAATATAAATAATCATTAAATTTGATATATAACAATAGATATTTATAATTGTACTTATTTAAAACGACTTCTGTGACATTGCCTCATGCAGATTTGATTGAGTACATAATTGATAATGACTTATATTTTATACAAAAAAAATCCTTGCCTTGGAATGAATCATTGACAAATCAAAAGCTCCACCCTTTCTTAGCAAACATAATTTTGACTAGACTCGTTTATCATGTTAATGCACAAGTTTTGAACAACAAAGAAATTAGTTAGAAATATTAATAAGCCAAGTTTGAGTTGACCCTAAATCACTTAATAAATTTTACTAATTGCCCAATTTAATATTCAATTAATGACTCTTAAATTATATTTTTACTTAATTAATTAAGATTTCTGAATTTTACTCAACCATCTTAATCAATGTGGTCTCCTACTCTGTTTCTCTTCGTGGCCTTTACAATCTTGACAAAAAAAACAAATATTTTTAAAATCTAAAATGATCAAGTATTTTTATATAAGTGATTTTAATCAAGAGGATCACAATTAACGCCCTGTTTTGTTAGAGTTTCATTTTTGGTACTATATAAATATTGATATTAATATTTTCAAATGTTGGAGTATCAATATCAAAAGTAATACAAGTTGACACTTGTATTACATAATATGCCTTGTTTGCACTACAAATTTTAAAATTGATACAATTAACTAAACACCACTTAATGGTTCCTATCAATATCAATTTTAAAATTGATAGTGATAGAGGTACCTAATAGTGTTATCAAACATAGTGTAAACAAACAAGGCCTAAGTGTGCCTACACGACTTGTTAGGCACCCATTTTAATCTCTCTGTGCTGTAAACATTGGTTACTATTTGTTAGATAATGTTATCTAGGATTTATCCTTATGATATTAAACAGATATATCATTATTGATTTAAAATTGATATTGATATTGATATATGTATACACAAATAATCACATGTTATAAGATGGATGTGTAATCACACTAACTTATATAATATATTAAATGAATATATTAGAAAAAAAAGAAAACAATGACAATTGCATACAAGTCACAGAGAGAGAAAGAGGGGAAATTGAGAATATATAAATATATAATCTTTGTCTAGAAAAATTGGGTTTTATTACATTCTTTTTTTAGAAGATATTCTAGAAAGAAGTCTAAACTTCAAAAGGAAAATTCTACTTGATGGGATCCTACCATGTTGCCCATGTTTAAGTTAGATCTCACCATAAAATGATATATTAAATCCAAGTTAGATCTCACCATAAAATGATATATTAAATCCAAGTATACATCACAATGCTTTCCTTTTCCCTATATTCAATTAAACCATGCCTCTAAATATAAGGATTCTAATGAAACATGGCGCAGAGTATATTTAAATACTCAAAGAGGCTGAAAAAATGCCAGCATTAAGATATTTATATGTGCCAACCGAGCTTGGCTCGGTTGGTGCGACGCCCTACTCCTGGAGGAGCAGGGCACGAGATCGATTCCCGGCTGATGATCAGCCGAGCCACCCCCGAGGGGGAGTGGTATACTGTGGGGATTGAGCGGCAGCACTCAATCTCTCGCCTGTGCGCAGTGCAGCGCGCCCCCGGCCAATGCGCGATGTGTTCAAAAAAACAAATTTTTTTTTACATGTGATCAAACCCAATTACCCAACTCAAGGTATTAGACCATTTCAGCAGTATCACCATTCATTTTGAGATTTACGTTGACATAATCAATTATCAAGAAGTATTTGGTTATCAATATCGATTTTGTATTTTCGAGTACAAATAAAATATGATATGTGATAGAAATCTTCATTTATATCGATTTTAGTGCTGGTACATTATCATATCAAATATGATATAGTACCCTTTTTTCACAGTCAAGGCATTGATAAAATGTGTTTACATTATGTGCTTTATTATGCATGTCAATAAAAAGGGTAACGATCTGTTTGTTTCAAAATATTAAAATTAATATAATATAACTTTTATATGGCTAATAATTTATACCCAAGTAGGGCCTAAGATACGAGTAAAAAGACCTTTTATTATAAACGTATTTTCTATTGTAGTTCAATTATCAATGTATACTTAGTTCACGTTCAGAAGTAATTAAGTAAATCAATATGAACATTTATTTATATGATCAGTATTATTGTAGTTACGATGCTTTAAAAAAGTCGATTTTTATACTTGCCAGAAGTATATAAATATAATATTATAAGTTGAAGGGTAACCCTGTTAATGGCTGGAACTGTGGGTATGAACACGAAAATGGATGTTTTTAGGGGTCTAGGTAAGAATTTCTCTTTTGTTCCTTCCTACCCCCATCGACCCGGCGGGCGGGGACTGCGGCCAGCTGCGGCAACTGGAGGTGCCTGCCATGGCCGAGAGCCGCTATGTCCTCCGTGGAGCCTTTCTCATCCTTTTCTGTTTCTCTGGTATCGCCTTAACCGCTGTCGCTTACCGTCCGGGCGACATCGTTCCGATGAGCAAAGCGGGGCAGTACCACGGGGTGAGTTATGTGATGATCACCGGAGAACCCTAGTTCCGACTCCCGACCCGGACATTCAGACGTATCCCTGATTTGAACTCTTGTATTGCAGTCAAGAACTGTCTGGCACGATGTGCTTGGTCGCCATTGTCCCATATTTGCGGTCAATCGCGAGGTACGGGGGTTGATTCGATTCACCGGTTGTCGCAGTTCAAATTTCTTATTGTCTGTCTTTTTTTTTTCTCCTTGAAATTTCAGGTCTTGATTCCAATTCCTAAACCCACTGGTTACACTGGCGCGGATCCTTACAAAATGTATGTTTTTACTTTGACTTGACCTTTGTAGACAACAGGTTAACGATTAAGTGCCACAAACTTGCAAAGACGCAAACCTGGTCTACTAGACGAAATGTCATGTTTTGTGGTAGAACTTCGATCTTTTGTTGTTAGTTTTGGTTGAGGAAAATGTTTTAGGATCCACAATGAGGCTGGAACAACCAAGTTTGTGGTAGAACTGTCCTCTTTTGTTCTTTTTTTTGTTTTGAAATGTTTTAGGATCCACACTGTGACGTGGACATGATGTCAAGAGAATATTGGCTATTTCTGGGATTTGAAGCTTTGAAACTTGTTTGAATTCTCACTTGAACAACTCTTCTGGTCACTTCTGGACATCTGGTCCTTGCCTGGCTAGTCTCTCTTATTTTAAAATACTGGGCAATTTTGCCATTGTTTACTACTCGATTGAAGTCCACAGGACATGATGTAGTATTCCCACGATTCCTGATGAACTAGTTTTAATCAAGATTTTGTTTGCAAATGTTTTATTTTAGATCCTTCCAAGTTGGCCACGAGAAGTTTCTTATTCCGTGGTTATATGTGATAAACCGCAAAAGTGTTGAAGTTCCAATGATCGATGTTCATCTGGTAAGATTTGCAATCAGCTAAGGCAGAAGATGTAACATAAGTTAAGGAACATTATTTCTCTGGTTAATACTTACTAGTTGTTTAATGTTGCTATTTTGATATGAAACAGAGATACACTGGCAGTGATTTACACGGTGTTACAGCAAAAATTGTGGATATGCCCCACCATTGTATGTAGCTCTTGTTCAATTGCTGCTTCCGTTCTTCCCGTTTTTTCACACTTTTACATGTTGTTAGCATAATCTGTATGAATAGCTTTCTTCTACTTTTTATTAATATTAATTTTTCATCATATTTTTTTAAATATGCTCTTTTTCAGTTTCAGCTTCTGCAGTCATGACCTTACTTTAAGATTATGTAGTTGAAGACAGACAGGCTGAGAGTGGACTGAAGATAGGGAGGATGGCTGATCGAGTAAAGGGAAGAAGGCTGGGGATGGCTGAGACTAAGATTGGACAGTGGACGGGAGGGAGGAGGGAGGGATTGGCTGACTAAGTGGGGGGGTTGGAGATGGGCTGAGAGTGGACTGTGGAGGCGAGCAAGGAGGTTGAGACTGCCTTGCTGAGTGGAGGGGAGAGGGTTGGGGATGGGCTGAGACTAAAGAAGAGTGGCCTATGGAGGGGAGAGGGTTGAAGATGGGCTGAGACTCTAAAGAGTGGACTATGGAGGGGAGGGAGGACGTCAGGACTGACCGACTGAATGGAGGAGAGGAGGGTTGAAGACAAGCTGAGAGTGGTCTGTGGAGGTGAGGGACAGGGTTGGAACCGAATGGAAGGAGGGTTGGAGTCTGGATAGGACTGAGTGGAGGTCGTTTGGGGGAAACTGGTTGAACGTCACCTTCACGAGCAAAATGGCGAAGGGTGACTGGCTCCTGGCGGCATGGATGGAGCTAGGGCATGGGGGGCAGGGAGGTTGCTGAGGCAGGTGCCTCACCTGGGATGATTGCCTAGGCAATTGCTACTGAGTTGAGGCAAGGAGTCGGCTTGCCTAGGGCATCACCTCTGATTACATAGGCTCTCTCATAACTGTTTGTACACACCGTTCAATCTCGAATTGTATCATTCTCCCAAGTTTCAGATTTAATGCCACATGACCATTACAAATATGGAGGTTTGGTTTTCTGCAACTTGGCAACGATGAGGCATAGCTCATATGCTCCATAAAAATTGCAGAATTTGTCCCAAGTGGTCTTATAAGGATGTTCTGGGCTTTAGAGCATAAATATGGAACCTCTGCCTGCAACTCTGTCAGCTACTCCCTCAAATGTTGTCGTCTCTTACGTCTTACCTGGGATTCTATTAGCTTGATAGATCTGTTGATCTAGTACTTTGTCTCCAACTCAAAATCCACAATGTAGTAGATATCAATTAGCGGCTTTATGTCAACGAATTCACTCAGCTCAGTGTCACATTTTCTCCCAAGCTCTGGTACCAAACTGATGTGGAATGGATCTGGGTGGGCCTTTGAGCTGGCTCCGTGATTCTTTCCCCACTTAACCAGCTTATGTTGCACTGCCTGCTAGTTGCTGACCAAACGTCTAATATTATTTTGAAATTTTTGGGTACCTTGCTGATGTTTAAGAGCTTGTGTCGAATATCTTGGATCTTTGTCGTACATGTGACAACTTCATGGAAGGTAGATAATGTGTCCATGTTCTCATATCCATCTTTGGGTCACAATCATAAGTCTATTGGGCTGTGCCTCTGTGGGGACTGATGTGGGCCAACCTGGACCGGGTTCAGAATGATCTAAACTAGTTCGTACCAGCTTACAACTGTTTATACACACTGTCTGATCTTGAACACTTCAGTAATGCACCTAAATATCCTAATCTCATTAATATTTTATGATGCGGGACGGGATTGGGGGTCACATTTTTCTAAGTTTTCAGGAATAACCCAGAGAATAACCAGCAGGTAGAAAGGCCAAACAGCAATTAAGCCATACCAAACCGCAAACAGAATACCACCAGAAATGCTATCAAATAGGCATCAGCAGTTTAATGTACACAATATTCAATATACTGACAACCAAGAGATTATGCAATTAAACAAACAAGACAACCGTAGTAGCAACAGGAAATTAATCTCAATAGAGAACAGCCCAAGTTGAAACTTGTAGAATGCCCTAAAGAATTAAATCATCAGAACGGTTTTCAATGATATCCCACAGAAAATAATAACCAAATCAATAAAAGAACAGCAGTAGGGGCAATCTTTGGGAGGAACAAGGGCTTAGAAATACATGGAAAGGATCATCGTAGCCCTATCTCGACCTCAGATATGAACTCATCCCTGATCGAGTTTATGGATATTCTGATCTGGGAGTTACGGATTTATTCCGTTGTCTCCAACCGGATCTGATCAGCATAGTGCATTTTCTCCAAAGAAATATATCTCGGATCTCAATTAGTTGGAGTAATCATCAACAAAGCTTAGAGATACTCATCAGTCATCACAGCTGGAGGGGAATCAAGAAACCAGGGAGTTCATCATCATCTTCCTATTTAGAAAATGTAGGCAGATCTGAAATCTGCAGTTGCTATAGGCTCCAGGAAATTCAAAACTCAATAACAATCAGAACATCATTTCAGCTCAGCGTTAACCAGCACAGAGAATCAGATCACGACTGGAAGAGGACCAATCTCCAAATTGAAATCCAGCAGGTAAAAACAGGAGCAAACAGACCAGAAGAACCTCAGAGCTTGACATGCGATAACCAGCCGGATCAACAGGACAGATAATCCCAAAATCCAAAGAACTGGAAGGAGGACCAGCCTTCACTCGGCTGATTGAACTCAGAGGGAGGAAATATACCATGAGACGTCTTCAAACGGAGGAAGTGTCACCAGATCGGAAGCTCCAAGGAGTCAACGATGGCATCACTAACTTTATGGAAGCACATCATTACCGTCAGTCAAAAAGAGCAAGGGGGAAATCTTGCAGATCCATCATCATTGGCTCCAGCCTCAAAAATATATATATATATATATTTGTCATCGTTGCAAGCGAATCCGATTGAGAAGCGCTCCAGACAGTAAAGAACCACAGCCAAGGACGAAGAACACCAGCCGGGAGGAACTGATGGAGGAACGGTGGAAGGAGATCTTCAACAGCAGCTGAAGTAGTCGATCCCGTCGGAAGAGTGCTCGGATGAAGACCAGAGTGAAGAGAAGGGAATAGATTCAGACGAGTGGAAGAAGACCTCCCATAGGAGCTCGCCAAGATCACCACCGGAAGAAGGAGATCGGGAGGAGAAAGAAGCTCCGCTAGGGTTTTGCCATCGCGAGAGGAGGAAGAGAGACCGCATGCGGCTGAATCGCCGTCGTGAGAGAGAGAGAGAGAGAGAGAGCCTAACCGAGGGTAAGTCGCTCAAGGAGGGGAGGAGGGCAAGACAGGAAAAAAATAAATGGTAAACGTTTCATTTCAATGCATCATCTTATCATCATCATCATCATCATAGGATTACAAGAGGGCTCGGGTCCTTATATAGGGTTGAGCGGTGCCAAGACAACCTAGAAGAGAAAAAAAATACATGGGAAAAGCCACGTAAAATAGGAAAATGCCAACTAATGACTAAAATGCTTATAAAGATAAAAAATGGCTAGACCTCTTAGAAAAATCCTAAAATTAAAAAAATTATTTAGATGGACCTAATATCAATCTAAAATTAAAATTTACATGAAATTTGAAATCTATTAATCGGTTCTTGCGTCCCGATTCGATACTCTTCATTCATTGGTTCTTACGTCCCGATTCGGTTCCCATCATTTTAACTCAAGATCATTCAAAACATCTGATGATAAAAGCTGCTAGTATACTAGATATTTTACTTTTTATGAAGGATAAATGGACCAAATGAGTTTATGACCACCTCAAGCTAAAGCTGGAGTTCCATCTTACGTCAATGATTAGGTGGTCCCTTCAACTCTCTTCAACCAATAATACTTATAACTTGTCTACTATTAATACTCACAACTTGTCTAGGAGCCTTTTATTTTGCATTTTTCCATGCAAAAATATTGATCATAATTAGGGTATAGTAGTATTAAAAGTTACCATTGTCAATATATTTTATAGAAACAAATCAGAAAAGGCATTCACATTGGGCTTGCTAGAACCTGCATAAAAAATTACAGAACTGATTTTAAAATAAACAGAAGAGATTCAACTGAAAGTGGTCTATTGCTACAGAATCACATCAAATATTTTGTTTTTTAATTGTCTACATGATAGTACAGTTTTTCGAAAATCCCATGCCCTAAATATGCCCAAGTTCTTGTTGGTTGGTTTGGTTCTTTGGAGTAGGAAGCCACAACTTCTGATCATGTTGTCAATGTGCCTGCTTTAGGTGCCAGGGCACCTTCCTGAGGACCCAGAAGGCACCCAAGGTGCCCAAGTCGATTTGTGAATCATGGGCACCCATATAATGATAGTGAAATCACATTAACATGTTTCATTATCACTTATACTCATATATATATTAAATATTTTTATTTATAAATATATACTTAAAATTTATAAAGTTTTCTTTCAACCCCACTTTTCTCTCTCTCACTTAGTATGTCAAGATCATCTATTTTCTAAAAATGCATATGCACATGCATAATTACATACATAAAATACATTTACATGCACACATGATACACAGTCTCTCATAATATACAAATGTGTTTATGATTATATGAACTTTCTCTTATACCTAAACCTTTTAAAGTCAACTCTATACTCCCTCGCCCTCTTCTCTCTCTATGTATATATAATGTATATATGTAGTATTAATATCTAATTTTGCCTAAGCGGCTGTCATGTTGCATAAGTGAAAATGACACCCTTGAATGAGTTATCACCTTAATAACTATGCTCTTGATACACCCCAAGGAAGGAAGGATCGTGGGTTGGGCGTGGGTGTGCCTGGCGGCTGGCCCAATCTGACTCCAACCCAGATCGCCCAGGGTTGGCAACCCAGGTCGACCCGTCTGATCTGGGTCCAATCGGACTTGGATCAAATCCAAATTCAGGTCCTATAATTAGGCGACCTGGATTTACCCTGGCCCACTCATAGTTGTCAAGGCAGACACCTAAGTGCTGCCTAGGCACCAAGGCGCTTTTGCTCGGGTGCCTTGTCAGGGCACTTTTTGGGGAGCCCAAAAAGTCGCTCAAGGCGCCTGCCTAGGCACCCAAGGTGCCCAGACAAGGTCCCTTGGGTATTTTTACATGATTAAAAAATAATTTTGGGGGGTTTTGCCCATTTGATACCTCCCACAAGGGACACCTATTTAATGATAGTTTGAACATATTGATATATTTTACTATCACTTTTACTATCATACATATTTAAGATTTATGATTATATACTTGAACTTTATAAGGTTCTCTTTTAGTTCTCTCTCTCTCTCTCTTTCACTTAATCCTTATCTAAAAATAAATACCCACACTTTCATAATTACATACATAAAATCACATTTATATATATGTACACATAATTATATACATTCATTTATAACATACAAATATAATTATATTTTTGTATATATGTTTGTATG
This sequence comes from Cryptocoryne crispatula var. balansae, assembly GCA_036172225.1. NCBI lineage: Eukaryota > Viridiplantae > Streptophyta > Magnoliopsida > Alismatales > Araceae > Cryptocoryne > Cryptocoryne crispatula. The sequence goes on from CM069922.1 coordinate 43,866,375, forward strand.
TTTGCATAAATATATCTAATATTAATATCTAATTATGTATATGATTGTATATATCCATATATATGTATATACATATATATACATCTAATGATACCACCTTGACCACCTAGGCAATTCCTAAGCGACTGCCTTGTCTCCTAAGCGGAATTGGTACCCTTCAATGTCTTGGGTATCTTGTCGCCTTGACAACTATGGGCCCACTCCGACCTGTTTGATCCGGCCGACGTAGTGGCTGGATCGGTCAATCGGATGCGGAATCAGATAGATCGAGGCCAAATCTGGCTGGTTTAGGTCAGATCGGGCCAACCTGACCCAATCCCGCATTCCATTATACATCCTTTATGGACACTTTTACCTTATTTAGATTTCAAAGACCAGAAAGGGGATAGGGATAGTGACATCTTCGCCCAGCTCCCAAAGAAAGGGGGGGGTACACACAAGGTTGATCCATTCGACCTAGTGGTTGGATCAATCAATCCAACATGCAGTCAGACAGATCGAGGCCAATTCTGATCAGCTGAGGTCGGATTGGGCTGACATGACCTGATCCAGCATTCCATGATACATCCTTTATGGACACTTTTACCTTATTTAGGTTTCAAAGTCCAGAAAGGGAATAGGGACGGCGACATCTTCTCTCAAGTCCCAGCTCCCAAAGAAAGAAGGGTACACAAGAAACATTGCTCTTTGCTTATTTAAGAACAATAAAGCAGCAAGAAAAATATGAGTGGAAGAGGTCAAAGATACTTGAGCCATGGGCAGCTGAAAGAAAGCAAGTGATGGGGGACAAGGACCTAGACCTAAGGGATTTACTATGAATCAATGCACAATTAAAGAACTTTAGCAGTTTCAATTCAGAAAAATAGAAATGACAGAAAACAGGATGCTATGCTCAGTTATAACTAGAAATTGGACCAGTAAACGATTACAATTTAAAGTGATTTCAGGAATTAGGCATTAAGCAGATGCTATCAAAATAAACCACACTAACAGGATGATTTCCAATCAATTAACAATCAGAATATGCAACAAACAAGAAGGCTACTATATAACATTGTTATATGCCAACAACATACGTATTAAGTGGCTAGAAATCCTACTACTCAGGAGCATGGCAAGGTTGATTTGGCATAATAGAAAAACAAATCAAGTATGCAGGGACAAGACAGATTCAAGAGGGTACCTTGCCACTTTAGGAATAGGTAACTTTCATAATAGGCTGCCAAATTTTAATATCCGAAATGTGCAAATTGTACCACCTGCCAGGATTGAAAAGAAACAGGTATACTGCAATCTAGGAAATCCAACACAAGAACCAGACCAGCAGTATAAGGCTCAATTAGGCACAAGGCCTGGAATCAGACATTCCCTGTTCTCTTCAAATAAAGTCAGTTGAATGATCAACAATAGAGAACTTTGACATAAACAGGTTCCGGCATCTTGTACATTAAATACAAGTCACCTGGGCAACCTGGAGGGAAATGGTCATCATCTTCTTTTAAAAAAAAACAGCAACCAACCGATTTCCAACACTTTCCAGACAGATTCAAATCTGTTATAATCACAGATAGAATTTAATCTATCTCATGTAGATCTGTTTTCAGTTTTCCTCAGGAGGTGGTAAAACCATCTCACACATTCATTTTCTTGTCCAATCAATCAGAAATTTGAGTTAAATCATAATCAGCAACATCCGCTGTATGTGCAAACCGATCAACGAGACCAATTGGCAGTATGCAAACAGAACAAACAGATCTCAATGAGCTGAGCTCATTTCCAAACCGAAATGACCAAAGAGACTGGAGACCGGACCAGTCCTGATATCAGATATATTCATCATCATGTATGTTGTCGGAACAGGAGGACAGAAACCACCGATTACTCAAATAATCGGACCAATGACTGGAATAGGACCAGTCTTCAGAGATGTACCATCATTCAGTAAGCAAATGAAGTCGATGCTATTTATAAGCTCCTTCAACAGTAAATCGAAATAGAGTAACCATGAAAAATAGGCTCAGAGGCTACCTTCGGAACCAAATCCGGGCAACTCTCTATAGGAGCTATTAAACATCAACCAGCAGTTGATATGAACTAGTAAATAGTAGCCGTATATCTTAGCTCAGCTCACAGATCCACCGATCTACTATGAGGAGACTGAACTTAGCATCGTAAGGATAGAGTTTACCGATTTGAAGTTGAGAAAATGTTCAAACCAGTTGAAGAAACCTTCACACGAACAGATCGGGACCTCTATTGAACAGAAACAGCACCGGGAACCTCAAGGAAGAAGTTCCTCTTCAGATCCGACGTAGAAAACTCTTTTTCGGGAGGTAGAACTGCAGGGATTTAGAGAACCAACACCGAACCACCTTCAATAGCTGTGGGAGGACGAAGGAAGCTCCAATCGTGGAGGAGATCTCCACCGTAGCAACTTCGGTTGCTCCGGAACCTTCCAAATACTAGCTCGAACAGAAGTTTGTGAGAGGGGAAATGTAGATCAGGATGAGAGGATCATTTTTCACTAAAGGAGCTAGCGGAGAAGACCCCTGGAGAGGGAGATCGGAAGAGGAGCATGGAACTAGGGTTTCACCATCGCCGGAGGGAGGAAAGGAACTCGGCTGCGAATCGGCGTCGACTGTCGGGAGAGACTGTCGGGAGAGAGAGTGAACCGCGGGCTTAGAGTGAACCGAGGGGCATAATCGGGAGAAGAGAAGCTTCGCGAAAACCATCTGAAGAGGCAGCAGGGGCAAAAGTGGAAATAGTATATAGATTCAAATTTTCATTGCATCATACCATCCGATTTACAGGTGTGCTCCTATTTATAGGAGTAAAACAACAAATGGGGTAAGAAATACCCATAAGATGGAAAAACATCAGAAAATGCCGTAAAATGTCAAAATATAGGACTTGCATCAGAAAATTAAAGGAAAATTACCAGGACATCAGTAATTACGAAAAAAAATTACTAAAGTCTCTAAAAATTCCAGAAAATTCCCAAGATGCTTCTGAAAATTATTTTGTTCATCATATAGTCTCAGAAAATTATTCTCCCAGCCAAATGAACTCCAGTCGGCGTCGCCTACGCCGATAAGTCTTTTCAAATCGGTATTTATTTCTGGTGTCCTCACCAGCAAGGTTAGAAGCTTACTGAAGGAGAATGCCATGGTTAGGCACTGAACTACAGCAGGGAAATGCATGTTCTAAAAGGAAGCAGGAGAAACTGACAGAAGATAGAAGATGCAGCTTAGAGAAACTAGAAAACAGGGCTAGGAAAAAAAACTTACTACGAGTAGATTCACAGTGCATCAAGTTTCAGTAGTTGTAGAGCATATCTCTGCTTGAAATTTTAGCTCTACTGTCATACTTCAGATTTCCTTTCTTCAGCAGCGTACATGTATGTTCTTGTTCACCTTACAAACTTTTCCTGAAGAGTTGTTATTTACTGTTTTGTTACTGATGGATTGCTTTATTCTCAGATCTTGAAATTCATCCAGAGGTACGCAGACAGTTTTGGGATCCAGAACACTGGCCAAAACATGTTCTTGTCAGATATACCTGGTTAGTATCTTCTAGTTCATAGTTTAAATTTTGAACTGTTGTCATCGATGCTGCCAATTGGTCTTCCACATTCCACACTTTCCCAATATTTGCTAGGCGTTCTTACTAGAGAAATAATGACACCCTTGTATATGTCATGTCATGAGGGATACTGAGTCAAGATTGTCCAGATGATCTTTTTAGTCAACCAGAGTACCTATTGATGGTACTTTAGAATCACCTGAACTTTATTGATAATTCGATATGGACTTCATGTGATACTTCTTGATTTACCTTATTTGAGCATTTATTTTTGTCTTTCAAAAGTGTTTCCTATTTCTCTATGTATCATATTATCCCTTAACATATGCTTCTCTTGCATTTCACCTTTAATTTCCCCCTTTTGTTTTCTTTGTTCTCTTTTCACTTGCCCCCTTCCCTGAAAAATTTGAAGCAAAAGCTGTTCAAGATGGTTTGCACTAGCTAAGAAAGGGTTACAGTTGTCCATATCAAGCACTTCTCTGGATTGGATTAGACTAAACTTAAGAATGGTATGACAAAGTCAAAGTATACCAAAAGCTGGAGGATTTGCGAACATCCGTCTTCAATTCCCTTCACTATGTACATATATGGATTTGGTGCTTTTATGTGGTCCTTCAGTTCATTTGGCTGACCTTTCAACTTTTTCTGGTGGCTTGGGTTTGATTGTTGCTTCCTTCTCATCAAGAAATTGGTGGTACCATCAGTAGATTAAATTAAAAAGTCATATAAATTAAAAAGTCATAATTTGACAGAAGGGGTAGGCAACAAAAAGTTCCTTCTGGGAAAGATGCAAATGAAGAGAAAATTTCTCTAATGAACAACTATAATAAGTTTCATTGATTGCAGAATCGGCGGAATTGGCCCGATTCCGATCGATTCCGGAATCGGATCGGTGGCCTGGCGGAAGGACCGATTCCGGGAATAATTCCGCGGAATCGCCTGGAATCGGTCGGAATCGATCCGATTCCGACCGATTCCTTGTGGAATCGGTCAATCCGACTGATTCCTTCGGAAGACCGGTTGAACCGGCCCGGTTCGATTCCCGGTTCGATTCTGGACCGGGAATCGAACCGATTCCGGCCCTTTTAGGGCCAGAATCGACCGCCGCGGTCGATTCCGTCGATCCCGCGGCGGTAGGGCTCGATTCCGGCGATTTTCATGCGGCGATTCCACATCGATCCGGCGATCCAGCGTCGATCCGAGCTGCCAAGCACCAATCCCCAAGGATTCCACGATTCGAGCACCGATTCCGCGATTTCCGCCGATTCCGCGGCGATTCCGGCGATTCCTTCAGCCGATTCCGCCGATCCAAGCTCCGATCGGCCTCAATCAACGTCTTCTTCGATCTTCGACCGGTTTCGTAAGATTTCTTCGCCGAAAACTTCGTACGTCCATTCTTACGCGTTTCCGACGAGTCCGAGCGTCGTTAAACGTTGCGATTTCCGACCGAACAAGTCCGTCCAAGTTTCAACTATCCGTTTAAGTTCATTTTGCACGGAAAAATTCCGGATATCCCGTACGTTAATTTACGACCATTTTCGGCAAATACGTAACCCTTTAAACATACCGAATGGTGTGTTACTTGCTGTCTCGCTTCCCGAACAACGTCTAAATCAATTTTTATGTTATCTAATCATTTTTAGTGCATTGTTTACAATTTTTGCAGATATAAGCAATGGCCGATCAAGGTGATAAGACCAAAGACGTGCTTTCGACGTGGTTGGGAAACACGGGCGTATGGTAGACCCACAGAAGAGGGTACAAGGCAAATGGTGTGGGAAGGAGATGAACGGGGGGTGTTCCTACGAAAACAACATATCGTCGACAGTGAGAATGTCAAGAAATGCGACAAGGTGCCCAGGGAGAAGAAGGAGGAGATGAGAGGCTACATGACAGGTAGAGCCTCTCAACGGGCCGTTAGATCGAGCAGAGGGAGGAGCTCGCACGACAAGCTACCCAGAGGACGAGGGATCGCGATTCGCCTACCCCGTCAAAAGGGAAAGGCAGTGGAAGGCACCACCGAGCCGGAGCCGTAGAGCGAGGACGAGTCCACAGACCCGAGCTTAGACGCGCTGCGCACGCTAGCAAGCGCGCATTTCATTGAGGAGGAGGACAGACCGGGGAGCGGTGAGGGTCCGGGTTCAGAGTTGACCCACGCTTTGGGCCGATCAAGATCGGCTCGCCCCTACCCGGATCGAGAGCCCGACCCCAGAGACAGGAGCCATACCGCCGATCTATTTCTACCAAGACTCGATTTACACCGAGTGACGAGTATTTATTTAGAAACAGAAAGTGTCAAGTGTATGGAGATTAAACATGCAATGAAAGGGGTGAAGACAACAGAACGGCCGCAAAGAGAGCCGTTCGCCATACATCGCGAAATGGTTTTTACGCAGGTATCACTTTTTAAATTAAAATTGACATTATGTGTTTTATTCGCTTAAACTTAATTTTAGCCGATTCCAAATTTTTTTAACTTCGATGTAGGCATCCCAAGATAAGCAGCCACCACCCCTACTTCCAGACGATGGTGGATGCCATGGGCGAGGGCCGGGACCGGGCTCGCAAGCCCCGGCAGCGACACATATAAAGATGCCGGGGCTCGGACGAGGAGGTCCAGGAGTTGAATGAGTGGATGGATGGATTTAAGTTGGTGTGGAAGGAGAGGGGTTGCATAATTATGTGCGATGGGTGGACATGTATCACCAAGAGGAGTATGATAAACTTCTTAGTGTACTGTTCTGAGGGGACTACATTCTTGAAGTCGGTAGATGCTTCTGGGAAGATAAAAAATGCCGACTTCATCTTTTCTCTGATGGATGGGGTGGCGGAGGAGATCGGGTAGGACAATGTGGTTCAGATTGTCACTGACAACGAACCATCATATAAGGCGGCTGGGAGGAAGTCGATGAGAAGAGGCAGCACATCTTCGGGTGCCCCGTGCAAGACATTCCATAGTATCTCATATTAGAGGATATATGCAAGAGTGAGGGTGTATCTACACTCGTCGACAAGCTGCAGACGATCACATCTTTTATTTATTCGCATCTCCGCCTCGCTACATATCATGAGAGATCACACACAGGAGGGCACGATCTTGTTAGGCCCGTCCCGACACGATTTGGCCACGAACTTCATACTGGAGAGTTTACACCAAGACGGCATGCATTGGTTAGGTTCACACAACCGAGGAGTATTACAACTATACGGTGGACAACCCGTACGACAAGAAAGATCGTTTGGAGATTCTTGTCAGTCTCGAGAAGCGCATCACCGACAAGAGTTTTGGGAGAGGATTACCTACTACTTGGCAATCATCGAGCCACCGGTCAGTTGTCTCGAGGCTGGTAGACTCGGGATTTACAGGTGACCAGATGGGCACGCCGTATGATGCTACGGACCGGGCAAAGCCGAAAATCAAAGAAAAAAATCCCGCAGGTTACAAAAAGTGGTGGAAGATCATAGATGACCGACGGGACAAGACCTTGCACCACGATGTCCATGCCGGCAGTAACTTGGTTAAAAAATTATTTTTCCCGTATAATTGTCTTATATGCACAAGGTTAACTAATAAAATCTTGCAGATATTATTCTAACCCCCGCATCCACATGGAGGACAGGTGGTGAACGACAACGAGGTGATGCGTGTACACTTGCCGTTATTCAATGTTCGCGCCGATCTCAAGAGAGATAGTAGGCCGAATAGATAGAAGTGTTGTAGTTCATTAAATATCTTGGAGTAGCCTTACCAGGCAACTAATATTTTTTTATATAAAATTTTCAGATGCAGAAGTATAAGATGAGAGTCGGCGTATACTCAGATGCTGACCTGAAATATTCAGTTGACAACGTGTCACTGCATAAGAATAGCTTCGATGAAGATTTTATTTTCTTTTCATATAAGTTATGGCAGATTTACGGGCTAATTCTTTACCTTTCTCTTCTTGTTTTTTCATAGCTCGAGTGGTGGTTCAGTGAACACCACGAGTGGATGGAATCTACTTCGTCGCCATCGCATCGGATACACAGAGCACCCGCTCCTCCCATCGCGAGAGGAACTCGGAGTACATTCAACACGATACATACGAAAAGCGAGGAACAAAGTTGATCTCGACCGGGCCGAGAAGCCGGTCTTCTCGTCATTACTACGAGGCCGCATAAAGAACATCAAGGATCGACGAAGATCGCCGAGGCACGATTTGCACGATTCGGCAGTGGCCCGTACGAGAGCAGAGGCATTCCTCCGCCACACCACCACCCAAGGAGGTGGACACGGGACCAGATATTCTAGGAGGAGTACATGCACTCGCCTCCCGGATGAGGAGAGGGAAGCCGTGATCACGCACTCGAGTTCGATCCCGATGACCGTGCGTGGCCGAAGGAGAGTTGGATGGTGTTGAAGCCGAGGAGTATCCTCCAGCTCCACCTCCATCTACTTCGTGCTCGTGTAGGGGCCTTCTTCTCGCCCTGCAGCCTATGGAGCAGCCCTACAGCACCAATTCGTAGCTTTAGCCCCAGCTCAGCCCCAAGCTACTTACCCATTCGCAAATCCGGGAAAACGAAAACAAAGGCGATCGCATCGAAAAATGGGAGGATTTGCAAAGTTGAAAAAAACTTTGGGTTCCTGATCTTCCGGTGCTTCGTAGATGGTCAAGAGGGTGAAGAGAAGGAAGCAGAGGTCGCGTCCCCGTCTAGATGACAGCACGCAGGCTCCTTCTCACTCCTCAGGTGATGATGACGAGAAGTGCATACCGGGCCGACGTTGGCCCATCGCCAGCTACCGAGTCTCCCCGATTCACTCGCATCCAAAGCCGTATTACACGCCGGACGAGCAGACACCCGATTCTTATATTACGGAGCCACAAGATTCAGCATTCGTCGTTGACCAAAGAAGGATTACACCACTAGCTCCACCATCCTCCGCTTACGCATGCCCGCCGTCCCGCCAGTCCGATCCATACGACCTTGATGGCATGGCATCGGCATTATTTTCATACGGGATATGGTCCCGACGTATACAAGACTCGAGCACGAGGGAGGAGCGTGAATCACAAGCAGGGAGAGGAGGAAGACCCATATTTATATCCTAGATTTCGGTAGTAGATTGATACGATGTAATTTTTTTTTCACGATGTATCATATCTTTGATTTTTGAATCAATGGAATTGGAATATGTACTTAACTTCAAGTCTTGAATTGGAGTTCATTAGTATTTATTCGATGTGGTCCTGTGGATGAATGCATTGGTTATTTTAAAAAAAAATTCTAACTCATTTCCTATTTTTTTAGAATTTTTTATGAATTTTATGAATTTTTTTGACGAAAAAAAAATCAAAAAAAAAACCGATTCCGGACCGATCCGGAATCGATTCTCTTCCCAGGAATCGGCCGATCCGATTCCGATTCCGATTCCGGAATCCTTGGTTTCATCCCTATTATGGCATGTAGCCAATTTCCTGTCTATAGTCAATCCAATCCTTATGTTCATCACATTCCAGAATCGACATAGCACTGTCATGTATGGTGAGTCTACTAGTCTTCATACGCCTTTGGCTAAGCCATTCATCTTCACCTAGTATATCAAATTATAAAAGCTATTGTGGATTGATTCTCTTCTCACATTACTGGGTACAGTTATGTCTTCCTTTGTCCACTAGCCTGTTATTTTTCCTTTCTTCAATTCCAGGCATGACGTTACATAGTTCTAATTTGTCAATTATTGTTTTATGGAGCTTATTCTTGGAAAAGATTGTCATTGTTCTGTTTGTGCAATCTTTCTGCTCGTCCATAAGTTTCATGGTTCAATGTTCACTACAGGCATCTTCCACTTGTGTGCATATATCTTGGGTTTTACAATTGACAAAATGTTGTTATTGACAGGGAAGAGAGGTCGGAGATAGATGTTTATGGTGGGTTCTACATGTTGTTTGGATCAGGTAATTCTTTTTGGTACACAGGTTTCTATAGTGGCACAAGTGAAGGCCTATTTACTAGTACCAATTTCTTTGCTGTTCAGTTGAGTATCATCCCGATACAATTGTTCAATCTACGCTTGCAGCTTCGCTTATACCCAGTACAATTATAAAAGTCCACTACTGTTTAGCCGTCTCTTCTTACTCTTATAAAGTGTACAGACAGATCGATTTGAAAGAAGTTTTAAGAACAGGATTCATGTTTATTCAATATGCGCCTGCATTCTGTTCCTAAGTTTAAAACGTAGATGATAGTATAATAATAAAGGCTGCCAGTTAAAACTTTATTCACAAGGATAAATAGGTAAGCCGTAAGTGTAAACTTCCAGGTTGTCCTTTTTGACTTTCTTGGTTGCTTCCATTCTGATGGCATTTTAGCTAATATACTGAAGTATCATTTTTCTTTCCGTGTCTATGAAATTTAGGGTGTGCCTTTTTCAAATATTTTAAGTGCCACCTTTCTGGATGACAGCAACTTTTATCTTTTACTGGCATTCTGTACGTTGAGCACCTCAATGCTGCAACTGATGATTCATTTCATCCTCGTTGTTTTCTGATTTTCTTTGTACATTTGGTCAACAGGGCTGCTTCTATCCTTCATACTTGCAATCTATGTTCTACAATCATCTCAAGAGAAACTTGCAAGGTACAATATTATCATCGTAGCTGATACAGCGGTATTCAGCTTCCGATCTGCAGATTTTATTTGCGCTCAATTTTTAGTGCATACACTTTTTTGTGTGCATGAACTATCATTTTTTTTGTATGCACACAACCTACAAATCTACCTCTATCGACCAAACCCGATTTGATGCATGTCACTGTCACTATTAACAATCCTTTTAGATGGATAAAAAGGCATCCTCTTGTGCAGGTTCGTGAGAGAGACCGTAGCAGAGAGCAGCATGCCTGGGGTGAGTGTGGCAAAGGTGGAGTGAGTGCATTGGCAGCTGTTCAAACTTCATACTCCAATGTAGTGGACCTGCATCGCAGAGCATTTCCAGATATGCGAGGAAGGTGTTCTCACTCTTAAGCTGGTATGAAATTATAAATTTTTGCAACGCAAGGGGGGGTTGCAAAGACCTGCTCCGTTGTTCTGGGCATTCGGGGTTCACCCCCCTGATTTTAACAGGTGTGTTAGTGTAGACCCCCATTAAGCTTTAAACTTTCAAAATACTGTTTCCTTTCTTGTCAATTTTCATCTCTTGAATATCTCTTCTGGCCTTGCAGAAATCATTCCCATCTTGGCTTGTTGATTACGTGTGTATACACAGAAGATTACTAACTTTTGGGTTCATGAAAATTAGACTAGTTCTGGCTGGAGCTGATGCCTGATGGTTTTAGAGCTGATGAACATAATGCTTTACAAACACCTGATGATGCTCATATGTTCTTGGTCCAAGATAAGGCATTCTAGACTAAACCTGAAAAATTACACATTTGGTAATAGATTCCTGCAACTTTACTTGACTTTGTCCACATCCTCGCGTAATGTTCGTTATACAAAGATGTTATGTTCAAACTATCATTTAAAGTTGTCAAGTGATTTCATAATATGATTTCTCTTTATACTTATTGTTATCACTTGATTTTATCCTGTCACTTAAAATGTTTTTTATCTTAATTCTTTTACTTATAATATACGAGTAAGGATGGTATTACTACGCGACGCGTTGACATCCCTATTTATATTCAACGAGTGAACGCTCGTGAATTGACATGAGCGAGTCACGCTATAATTAACAGATAGTTATCCGATAACCAGTTTCAATTTTAAATATTTCTAATTTTATATTCAACAAACCAGCAAAGCATCCATTATCAACATCTTTAAACAATAAAAACTATAGGATTATCATATAACAACCGTTCGTTAAAATGAGCAAGTTGGATGATACGAAAATATGTTACCGTGATATCCCTAACCTTAGATGCAAGCGTCGTCGGCGTACTTTTTAAGAGATAACAATAATAAAAAGAAGAAATACAATAACAAAGGATCTTTGCTACAGAAATATTTGCCGGAGATCAGCGAGTAGCTAATCTCTCACAAGTGTGTTCTTAACGAAACCCCTTCATGTCAGACGAGTTAATAATGCCAACAATTTTAACATGCCCGTAATGCCCACGAGAACCCAATATCATGCATCCCTCGGAGAGCATTCAGTCTCTTCAGCTATCCTGTACCATCAAAATATACCGAAGGATCTAACTTTACATCAACCTGTAGGACCACGGCTATATTCTTGAGTAGAGGATCTAACGACGTCGGGCAGAAATGGGTACATATCCATAATAGATAATCACAAAATGAAGCCATCTACGTTTATTCGCAGTAATAATCATTGTAAAATGGTTTTTTTTTCACTTGGAGATCATCGAACAACACAAGGACTGAAGGACAGAACCAACATAAACATACTTGCTTCCCACAAAAGTTTCATTCCTCTAGTTTTTTTTTGAATATATATAAATGCAAAACCTAGTAGCATCGGCGTTCGGAATGCTGGACCAAAACCTACGCCGGACTTCATGGCCTAACAGGATTGGCGCCTCCTGCTGGGCGTGGTCCTTGCCCGGGCCTGAAGTCATCCTGCAAAAGTCCAGAATGTTATAACAACAAAAACCAAGGAATACGATTCAATATGATGGAAAGGCAACCCCGAATTATACGTCTTCCAACAGTAGGAAACCATGGGTGACAATCACTCGTACTGATTCCTATCCATTTGGGTGTTTATGGGTAAAGACTAATGTACATATGGCAGATCCGGGTTTGGAGTGCCTACTGAAAATGTTTTCACCGAGACCTTGAAAAGGCAGAGAACGCTAGCCTGAGAGTGTGTTGATCGTCCAGAAAAAAAAGGAAACATTTGATGGGAAGAGGCAGATCAACATTCACATATAAGCATATGTAATGAAGATAGCAGATTCAAGACAAAGGCTATTTATTTATGAATTGCCATAATCAGAAACATATTGTGATATCTGAAGACGCCAAGGAAAGATCAATATCAACTGATAGTCAAGCACTGTGATATTAAAAATAATGGAAAAAAATATCATCTTCAACTGATAGCCAGTTATTTTGGATAAGTGCAGGCTGATTCCAAAACTATGATCTGTGAGTACACTTGGAGGTAAAAGTTTAAGTGCGTCTGCGTCTCTTTGTTATGAGATAGCAACCAAGTGACAAATTATATATGAAAAATATCTACTCGAGTTCATGGCAATCAACAGAAAAAATATATATATATATATATGAAAGTTGTACATCCAAAATGATTCACACTCTAAGGTGGAAGAAGTACGAATACAAATATATGGATAGAGAATTATTACACTCTACAACAACACTGGAAAACATTTGGGTATTGATTCAAATTACAGGACCTATTAAAACGAGAATACATAAACATGTTTGATAAAGACACATGATACAGGATCTTGAAGCTTTACAACAATACTGAAAAAAATGCATAGAAATGAAATACATGTATTCAACCGAAATGCACATAGCAATGAACATTTATATAAATGAACCAAAAAAAACCAAGATCAACACATTCTTGTTCAATGTCTATTAGATCGCATGTGTAATACTGAACACATTTGGTCCATTGACCACTACATACTGCAGTTGTCAAAAGAAGGAACCTCATGTGTCATGAAATATGTTGATATATGCTTCCTTTGACGCATCCATTGTCAAGATAATCACAAAGAATGCAACGCCTATGAAAGCATGTTCAAGAATTCCGCACTTTGAAGGTAGGCAGGCATGCAGCAGGAGCAATAAAATTCAGACTATGTGGTCAGAGGGGTGAGGTGTCTGAGGCAAGGAAAGGGTCACATCTGAAAGATAACTCAATAAATGAACACTATTGAGCATCCATTTAAGGAGGCCATGTTTTTTAAATGTACTTGAAACAAAAGCTGATAAGATAATTAGGACAACAAAAGACTATCCATTGTATGCAAAATAACATAGCAAGCGACCATGAAACCATATCAACATGTTGCAGAAACCTATATAATTAGATAATACCAAAAAGTGGGTCTTTGCGCATGCATATCCCTTGGTTAATCGACATATCATTAACAAAGCATGAATCTCTGAATTATGACATTTATATGTCGCCTTCGAAAAAAAACTAAGCATGGATCTCAAATTACAAGGGCCATAGTTCTTCAATAAACTTATATAAAAGGGCATAGTACCAAAAGAGCGAGAATATCAGAACCAAATTCGAAAGTGAAATGTGATAAACAGTACCCTGCGTCTGAACCGCTGCGGGGGCTCGCGGTTCCTCCTGTCGGTGCGAGAACGCACCCTCACGACATGAGAATGGATGGCACAGGATACGCAATACTGCATCTTCGCATATAGCTTCGGGAGGGTGTAACCTGAAGACCCAACAGTTACTCATAGAATGTTGAAAAACCCACATTACTTGGACGAAACAAAAACAAGACAAATGCTACCCTAAACAAGGGAAAAGATTGTTACTGAAAGGGAATTACTCTCGTAAACACAGGCCTCCTGGACATCCCTCACGGCAGCCTGCTCAACAATGTTCCTGACGAGAAACCTCTTAATGGCCTTATCCTTCAAATAGCAAATAAATGAGAGAATATTTAGTTTATCATAACGGAATTGCTAGCATAGGATGATAAACTCCAACGACCATCAAGTTCATTCATCAAACAGACAAATGAAAACAATAATCATGCCTGGAGCGTCCATCGAAGCTACCATCAGCACAGAGCATTAAAAGGAAGAAAGAACGGAGCAAGATGACACCTTCGGGCAACATTTGCCGCAGTTGGAGCATCGGATGAACTTGACATGGCCACGGCCATGCTTGTTGCGTCCCCCGTTCCTGCGCTTGAACGTCTGAAGCGGGCAGGAAAAAAAAACAAGCAACACAAGGGTGAAGCCATGATCGAGCCGTAGGCAGCGAGGAGAGGAGCGGAAGGGCGGATGTTGGCAAAAGATGTTCGACTTCTCACCATGGCACCGTCGGAGCGCGCCCTGCTGTAGCCCGCCCTTGTCTTCGGCTAGGGTTTCCAGGCGCTGCAGCGGCGGCGTGAGAACACTGCGGCTCAGCGAGCTTATTTATAGGAATCGTTGTTTTGCCGACCCGCGGCCAGACCGGACGACGTGTCCCTCAACCGGTCCGCTGGAGTGAACCCAACCCTCGGTCGAACCGGATGAGCCGACCCGCCGCTGCTGTATAAAATAATATAAGCTAACTTATTCCAACAACCCTATAAAATAACTCAATATACGAAGAATGTGAATAACACAGAAATAATAGGACAGTCGAATAATTAGATAAGTTAACAATTTTAATGTAGAACAACTTGCAATGTTAAATATAAATAATATCAATCAGCCCACCTGTCCGTTGATGCGTATTGGATAAATCGATGGTTCAAAATTTTAGAACATAAATAATAACACATCTTTTAAATATACAGTCATTTTGTTAATCCTGAGAACATGAACATAGCAACCCATCTTTGATCTTTCTACAAAAATAGAAGAAGAAAAAAGAAATCACTCTCGATATATAAAATTATAAATCAGCTTCAAAGATCATCGAGACCAACTCCTCACCTCTTTTTTTTCTTCCATTCATTTTAATACAGCGATCGCATACGAAATTTTCTTGATAACACCATCATATAAGATATATAATGAACTCCAAAATGAGTAGGCAGTAACTAATTAATTCAGCAGATATTAATACAGAAATTAGTAGTCCTGCAGGCGCCTCAACACCATGCATAGTACAGAACAGCCTCATTCTACCACAGAAAACTATACACGTTCATATTCCGAGATACAAGAACACAGTTCGATCAAGTCAAGCAGCAGTCTTCCCTCCCTCATGGTCGTAGATCTCCCCGGCGTGATCCCAGTTGACAACCGCCCATATCTTCTTCAGGTATTCTGCCTTGTCATTCTTGTACTGCATCAAAACAACATCAATCAACCAGGGGCCAAGAACAGCTCTAAATGTGTCTATATGTATATATATATGATGTTGAAGAAACTAAGAACTTATATGCACACATATAATGGTCCGAAAAAATTCACGGAAGAAACTGGCCATTATTGCCTGGTGCAAAATTTACTGATGTGCAGCTATCAGATGATAACTGTTAGAATTGTGGGGATAGTCCCATATTGACCATTTGAGACTTGATATAGTGCTTATATATCCTGGGCCCTTCTACCTCAACACCATGGTTTTGGGGTTTGTAAGATGGTATCAGAGCGGGCACTTATCGATCTTTAATACTTGATTATCTTGACTCTTATTCCCACTGCCCACTGTGGCAGTGAGGGGGAGTGTTAGAATTGTGGGGATAGTCCCATATTGACTATTTGAGACTTGATATAGTGCTTATATATCCTGGGCCCTTCTACCTCAACACCATGGTTTTGGGGTTTGTAAGAATGACTGACTGAGTGATGGGTTTACATAAAGTGCGTGCCTGTTACATGGGATACAAGAGTTGGCCTTCACCAGAGTTCAGCATTTATATTTTGCATCACAGTTAAAAATGTCCCAATATCAAATCAATCATCTGTAAGATGACATTGTGTCATTTTCTTAACTTGACTCAACTGTCTTGTTGCAGCCCTTATTTGCTTCACTTAAAGATGGAACTTAGGGTAGATGCTTGTATTACAGTTCATGCCTTGTCTGGGCTACACATTTGAAAATTCATATTAATAACCAAACTCTTTGTGATGATTTATATCCATATCAGAAATAATGGTTATAGATGCATTTAATACTATAACCAAATAGGCTGTTAGTTACCCACCTAAACTGAGGCACCAATGACGCGAGAATGATTCAAATGAACAGCCATAGAAGCATATACCATTAAGTTACCTGCAAATAGTAAGCATGTTCCCACACATCTAATCCCAGCAAGGGGACAAGATGCAGTCCCTTGGTCACCAGTGGATCCTGTGTAATGGAACAAAATTATGAAGGCCATGGATATACATGAAGAAGATCAGAAGGAAAAGAACACTGTCGAGACCCATGCAAGGTATCACTGAAGAAATTAACTAGAACAACTGCCTATGATGGTTTTCCATCTCATGAAGTTGACTAAATTGATGATAAAAAAGAAGAGTTTTTTCCTGGTTAGCTGTAGTTTCAATCCTGATCTTCTTCGTATCTTTGTCCAGTGCAAGCCACTGTTAGAAAAATAGAGAAAAACATCAATGGTGAAGCTTGAACAGATCAAGAAAGAAGAAAAAAAATAGCAAAATGTTGTGGAAATCAATGAAGGCTTCAGCCATGCATACACTCCTGTTTTCAGCTTACCACCCATCCAGAACCCTGTACAAGAGCACCTTTAGCATTCATCTCCCTGATCAGCTCTTGAAGAGAGCCAAACTCCTCATCAATCACCCAACCAAGAGAACCCTTTGGAGGTTCACCACCTCTTTCCTGGTAGACAATTCCAAGTGAGAGAAAAGGATAAGCAGAATTGGGGAAATAAAAGGAAAAAAAACAGTACAATTAATTTTAAGAAGAGAAAACAGACATTGGTAGGAGAGAGGTTCTTCCAAAAGATGGAATGATTGATATGACCTGAAAAAAAGTTGAAAATCATGATCAAGTGAGAATATAATATATTCAGAAACAGGACAGGATTAAAGTCGATCTTCTTCGTCAAGGCATGCATCCATCCGATCTAGAACAACATGCAACATCTAAATCATTTAAAAGTTTGTATACATCTCTCTACAATTCATGAGACCGAACAGATGAAGATCTTTCATGTATGAATATGAGTGAAATAGGGAGGCCTCGAAGAGGGGCCTCACCGCCGCCGTTGAACTTGATGTCGCGCTGCAGGCCGACGACCTTAGAGGAGTCCCCGCTCGCCATGGCCGCCTCGAGCTGCTCCAGGGACTTGTTATAGTTGGTGACGTAGGTCTGATGGTGCCTCTGGTGGTGGATCATCATGATCTCGCCGCTGATGGCGGGCTCCAGGGCGGAGTAGTCGTAGGGGAGGTCGGGGAGCGCGACGGTCTGTATTCCCCTGGCAGACTCCGGCAGACCTGTGGCGGCGCTGCGAGGGAGCACGGCGGAGAGGGTTTGCCTGAAGAGGAGGCTCCGCCGGAAAGCCATGGGTCACCGCCGAGCGAACGAGATCTCCGCCGTCGGAACAGGAACGAGGCAGAGGAAGGCAAGGTGAAGGTTTCGGCGTGCGTCTTGTTGTAGCTCGACGTGTTCACGTGGTGCTCCAAAAGATGCCACGTGGCACCGGCCGGTTACGTGTCAACGTCCCCCGACGTGGAAAGCAAGCGCACTGAGCACGGTACGAACAGACAGCCACGTGTACATCAAGTTATCTGTATTACCTTTGATATTTTATAGTCAATTTTGCCGGCCATCCTGAGTTGTCACGAGACCGGACGATCACATAGAAAAAGTATGAATATCGTCCAGACTAACAATCTCGAAATATTGACGGTGACTGCGAAGATAACATGGGAAGACATTACGATAAAACTTGACTCTAAGACATTAGATAATAATAAGGAACAAGTTAACAAGACCTGACGTAGATATACCGAGCTTCATAACTCCAGCACGACAAAAAGAGACAATTTTTAAAAACAAATTTAGGTAGAAGGGTGGAGAGAGAACGTGAGAGGGAGGAAATCTCCCCGACTAAAATCTACCTCAAAATAGCAACAACGATCTTCTGTAATGACGATGATTCGGAGAAAAAAGTGTCCGGGAGGCACAGTGCCGAAGAGTTGGGGAAGTAGACCCCAAGGAAGGGGAGAGTTTGTAAATAGGGATGGGGGGGACCAGATGGGAGGTGGGCTAACCAGAAGGGAGTGCTAGACTGAGAGACAGTGCCGAAGAGTTGGGGAAGTAGACCCCAAGGAAGGGGAGAGTTTGTAAATAGGGATGGGGGGGACCAGATGGGAGGTGGGCTAACCAGAAGGGAGTGCTAGACTGAGAGAAAGGGACTAGACTAGTTAGAAGGGAGTTGAGCTAGTTTATATTACGATGCTATTGTTTCCATTTTTTTTACTATTATTTTTTTCATAGAAATTAAAAACCAAGTATTTAAAATCTTTGTTGGTAAAAAGTCGTTTGAAAATTCTTAGAATAAAATTAGTTTAGGGTATTTTTATGTTAAAATTATCTCTCTTTAACATATCACTCTTCTACACTCTTCTTGCACGTCTATAAAAAAATCATTTTTGCCGATCAAAAATATATATGTAAACCCAAAACCCAGAAACTTATTTCTAATTCTACATATTCAAAGATGAAAACTTTTAACAAATTTCTCAGCCTTCTGGCTCCGACTACCAAGCAACCTTCACATACATCTCAACTCTTTGCGCGGTTCAGTGGCAGTAAATTGCATACAATTTAAATGAATTACATACATTCCACATCCAAAAGGATTTAAATGAATACATACAGAAAAAATGTTTCAAATGACATTTAGAATTACATACATCCCAAAGTAAAACCGACATGAAACAACTCTCACTAGTGCTTTATCCCCATTAAAACAACAATAACAACAACAGAAAAATAAAGAACAACATTAATCAATCAAACAATGAACAGAACTAAACCAGCCCAGACAGGAGACGAAGACGACACCAGCCGAGACAGAAGATGAAGATGACACCCTTGTATCATCATCTTGAAAGAACAAATGGAATGGAAAACAAACGAAGCAACCGAGGACAAGCATGAACCTTGGAGTCAGTCTATGGACAAAAGAAATGAAATGAATTTGTCACCCTAGAGTAGCATACAGTTAGAATGTGCTGCTGCTCTCACTTGCAGAGATGGAAGAACCCTCGGATTTCACCACAAAGGGACCCCTATCGACATTCAACCCCTGCAGCTTCCCATGGGGCTCTTGCTGCACCGTTATATCCGGGTGGCCATTCGAGCGCCCGATAAACTGGCTGTTCGACAGACTGTGCGGCGGCGGATGATGATGAAGAGACTGTTGCAGTTGAGATACAGCTGATTGTTGCTGAGGGAATGCAAAGAAAGATGAATTGTATGGTACATGCTGCAGCCCAAAGCTGTAGATCTCCGTAGGGATAAGCGCTTCTCCTGTTGCAAACTTGAGTCGTTCCACTTCCTGCTTTAAAGCCTCGTTCAATGCTGCCAGTACAATTCCAAAGGCTGGTAAACGAGACCACGTGAAGACGGGAAATACAAAAGAGGTGTAGTTAGGAACTTACGATGACAACATGAAATGAAGTTTCCTGTTTCACAAAAAGGTGACAAGTAGTTTTGTGGGTACTATAATATTATCAGGATAACTAAGATGCCATTATTTTTAGAGCACCAAACATTAGTTGGGTTACAATCACGTCTGGGAAGTTGCCTGGAACGTAAGTGGCATTCCTTCCGCTTCACAAGGCAAACTGCGGATTCTGTCCAGTACAGCTCGATTCAACCGACTAAACATGGAGTCATTTTGGTCTAAAATCAGACAATACCGCCGGTATATATAGATCAAAGAAATTCAGCCTACTAGCCTGGAGTTTTCTGTACATAGGGTTTCAATGTGAACCTAAAAAAAATCTCTTTAATGCTTCATCCACCCCAGCCACAACTATGTGCGGTCCGAGTTGGTAAAGTGCCAAGAGAAACTCATGGTTGTACCCCCCAAAAAAACAGGGACAATGAGACCATAACAAGGAACAAGAAACAGACCACTGACCTTCAGCTCAGCCCTAGTCACCTTTTACCAACTCAATCCCCATCCCCAGGAACAATTTGACTTTAAGTATAAGTCCTCAAACAGAATAACTTTTTCTTTCCTTTTCTGCTCGACAAGGGGGATTCATACTAAATATGCTTATTATTTTCTAGGGCTACTTCCGAACCGTGCATGAATACAAAAAAATGAAGCATATGAATCCTTCTGAAATTGAATATTGCAGAGTTACCAACCTACTTGCCCAAACTTTCATCCATCTAAAAGAAACTGTTAGTCGAGCAGTCCATTAAAAAAATCTTAGGACCCTCAAATGAATAAACATACACATCAAAATTGAGTGTCAAACCAGGAAGAAATAACAAAAATGTCACCAACCCATGAATGGGATCGACATTTGCTACGACTAAAAATTGACTGCGCAACTTTGAGTTGTTCATTAATGCAGAATTATTAAGGGTGTTGTCAAGACAATTTATCAAGGCATTTGATCATATGGCTAATCACTGATGTAATTAACTCTCATTACAATTATCAAGATTTTTTTGAGTATGACCCGAAGGTCGAAGTTTCATATAATATAGCGAATAAAAACAAATACAATAGCAGAGAAAAATCATTACAGTTATCAAGATAAATTGTCCATCAATGTAGTACTGAAAAACATTTTAACCAACAAATTTCCATTGACCATCTTAAAAGGTTCTCACTCAATGATGATAGTTCGTTAGTCCTACAGGACATGAACAGAGAAATTTTTTTCACCTGCCACATGTAAAAGGTGCTCTTACTGAAAGGTGTTAATTGAATTACTCTTTGCAATCAATTCACATAAAGTCTAAAAAATTAGATTCATTTCCTAATTTATTCTCTTAAAAGGTTCATGCAACGAATAGATTGAAAACATATAAAAGTAATCAGTCTACAGTCACCAGTTATTCAGCAGATCATGCAACCAGCATAATGCAGGTTTAATGTTTGGATATAACAGTTGGCCATGTGGCATTTATGTGCTTTAATGGAAATATTGAATGTGCATTACTGTCTATCTGCATGCACACAACATTCAAAATAGTGCATTTTTTTGATGACCATATTATCATGCAAATATTTCCATATGCAACCTGTTGAACTTACAATCACGCAGTTGAGCTTGTTGTTCCATCGCTTGTAATTGCAGCTTAAGTTCAGCATTTTCTGTGGTCAAACCAGATGTATCCCTCTGAAAATAGAAAAATAAAAAAGAATAACCAATTAGTTCACTAACCCTCTCATAATGTGAATTGGAGAATAAAAGACTGATACATGAGAAAATGCATAATCAACAGAAGGTAAAAGATAAACAATAGAGGTGAATCTAGATCTCAGACACAAAAGACCAAACTATGCAAAACTAAAATGCAAACTTCCTCATGGTCCAGAATGACATAATACAGAAGGGTTCTTTGAAACAGTTTAAAGTGTTTGAAGCTGTAAATATGTGAACAGTAACAATACGTACCTGGTATAAAGTAAGCTGGGCAGAGAGAGTCGTAGCCTCAGTTTGAAGAGTTTGAACCTTTCGCTCAAGTTCAGATATATAGCGGGCCTTTCTTTCTTTTGAACGAGCTGCAGATTGACGGTTAGCCATAATCCTGCATGCAACAGAAAAAATGTTTTTGTCAAATCTTTATCAAAGACACGTGCCCAATGAACACAGGCTAAAACATCTTTTGTCCATTTCTCATTGATGTAACCTCAAAATCTCAAAAAGTTTAAATGTTTTGTTTTGGAAATTCATTTTCCTTTTGGATTTGAATTTGATTTGATTAGACCTTAGCATTGACTTCTTTAGGAAAATAGATGGTATTCCATAAAAGTACTAGCTAGGGTCAAAATTATATGTTGAGGTTGTTAGGTTCTTTGAAAAATTGTTTTTGACCTCTCCCCGTCGGATGGTGCGAAGATCCGACGTTAATTACATCGAGATTTCTCGAATACCCTTGATTAAGCGTCATAGCAATCCATGAAAGTAGAAGACATGCATCCACCAAATAAACGTTCACACATATAGGAGAAAACAGCCCCATGAATTTGATGGAAGGCAAGCACTTAAATTTGTTTTGAGTTTGGTTTGAATTGCATTTTTTGATTTAAGTTGAATTGAATTGATTTGAATTTTGGTTTAAATTTGAATTGGTTTGAATTTTGATTTGAGTTGAATTTAATTGGTTGTATTGCTTTTGGTTTGATTTATTTAAGTTTGATCCAGTCTGGATTTGTTTGTTGACTTAAATTTGGTTTGAATTTGAGACGGTTGTTTATCGATTTAAGTTTGGTTCAATTTGAATTTGTTTCATTAAATTTGTTAGAATTCAGTTGAATTTTGTTTGATTTGGGGATTTCAATTTGAGTTGGGTTGATTGATTTTAAACTTGATCTGATTTTGATTTAATTTGTTTATTGTTTGATTTTTTAGTTTGATTGGGATTAGCTCAAGTTTGAGAGAAGTTTGATTGAATGTTTCCAAATTTGGATTTTCGGTTTCAGATTTGCTTGAGTTTGGAATACTTAGAGAAATTTGATTTGATTGAATTGGAGTTGAACTGGATTTGAGTTCAATTTGATTGGTTTTAAATTTCAGTTAATTCTGCAGATTTTGTATTTCATGAATTTGACAGCTTCTGGATTTTCTTGTCTTAAATGTGAGGTTCAAATTTTAATCTTGATTCAAACAGGTTTATCTTGACTGAGTTTAATTTAAACATGTTGGGACTTTTATGTTCAGTGAATTATCTTCAGATTTCTGCAAAGTTGACAGATTCTGCATGTTGATGGATTTCCCGTTTTGTTTTCAAATTTTTAGATTCAAGTTGTGTTTCAGATTTTGGGTTCGGCAGGCTTCAGAGTTTCAACTTATGTAGACTTCTTTTAATTTCTGATCTTTTGGCTGCAGGAGCCTCAAATTTCCAGATTTTTATGGTGACGACAGATTTGGATTTCAGAATTTTCGTTCATTCCAGATTTTTGCTTTGAATGTGAAGTTCAGACTAGCAATTCTTTAATTTCCGATGAGTTCTGAACATAAATTCTGATTTTTGGTTTGGTGCATTCAGATTTTTAGATTTTACAGATGTTTCAATTGCAGATTTTATGCTCCAGCATTTCAGTTTCAGAACTCCAGCTCTTGGGTTTTGATTTTAAATGTGCAGGTTTCGGATATGCTTTAGGTCCATATTTCAAATTTTTTTAATGCTTCAGATTTATATTTCAGATTTTGTTCGTTCCAATTTTCAGAGTACCCCTTACAGACTTTAAAATTTTCAGATTTTTCAGTTTTGGATTCTCAGTTTTAGGATTTTTGAATTTCAGATGTGATTTCAGATTTGTCAGGTTCCTCTTGCAGATTTTACATTTTAATCGATTTCCAGATTGCAGGTTTTAAATGGGTTTCTGCACAAATTCAGATTTCAGATTTTTATTCAAATTTCAGAGATGTGAAACTCAGACTTCAGATTTTTGAAGCTTCAATCGGCAGATTACAGATTTTTTAGTTCGGAACCCCTGCAAATTCAGATTTATGTGATTTGACTTCGAATTTCAGGCTTAACAGGTTTTCGGATGTTTTCAGATTTTTACAGTTTTCAAATTTCTCTTGTCTTGCCTTCCAGGAGTTTCATGTGATTGCTCTCTCCTTGTAGCATCAACATGTGCACCGAATATGAATTTTCATTTGTTTCTTCTCAACATGAGACATGATTACAATTTTGACCAGCAATTCGGTCCTTTGAGTCCTTGATGGACATGAAACTTGCTTGATCAGTTTGAGATGGAAAAACACCCGGTCTTTGATAGACTTGTGGGCATTCCTCTCACTGATTTGAGATTGAGTATGTCCCGGCCTTTGATAGGCTTGTGGGGACTCATCTCCTTGTCTTGAGATTGAACATCCCGGTCTTTGATAGACTTGTGGGAAATTAGCTCATCTCCATCTTTATGGCTCCTTCATGAGTTGATGAACTTGTCAATTCATGGGCGGCATGTACCCGGTCTTGATAGACTTATGGGCATCCCCCACTGTTTTTGATGATTTCACTAGCATATGGCCGGCATGATAGCATATTGATTATGCTTGAGCCTTGCATAGCTTGGTGAACTTGGTAAGACATTGGGGTCTTTTATAGACCTTTGTATGTCTACCTTAAGGACGTAGGGGCGGATGGTTAGTCGACCCCCCAACTAGTCCGAATTTTGAATTCTTTTAAGTTAAGCCGAGACGTAGGGGCAGATGGTTAGTCGACCCCCCAACTAGTCCGGTTTGTTGAATTAAATGTATTTTTTTATTTAATTTTCACTGTTTTGTTTGTTTTAAACAAAATTTCTTTCTTTTTTTTTGAAGAAGACCCTGCGTACATAGCGCAGAGTTCTGTTCAGCTGCAGAGGGCTCGGCTTTGGCGGAGGGGCTGGCACTGTTTGAACCGGCCGGTCTGCTGTCCCGGACCGGCTGTCTTCAGCGAAGGGGGAGGAAGCCGGCCGGCCTCGCCCGGTCACCTCCTTTTCTTTTTTTTGTGTTTTTCTTCATCGGTGGGCCCCACGTCTTTTCCACGTAAGAGCATAGTTCCGAGACATTATTTCCCTGCTACAGTGTCCCGCTCGCCTCCTTCTACGCACCCGACGGCAGCGCGGCGGCTCCTGCGGCGGTTTCTGGCCTTGTTCGGCTGCGACGGCACCGGCAGAGGAGAAGGATGGCTCCGGCGGCCCTAGGGGAGGGAGAGGATGCCCTCTCCGGAGGGACCGGGAGGAGCTTTCGGCTCCTACGGCACCCGCGGTGACCTGCCGAGGGACTTGCGGCGTCCGGAGGAAGAAGAAGAAGGAGGAGAGCACTGCGCGGCTTCAATAGGACTCCGAAAGGACCGGTATACTCCTCCTTTCTCTTCCTTCTCTGCTGCTCTACCCTCCGTGGCCTCTCCTCTCACCGCCTTGCGACCCCCTCCGCCGGGATCTCCCCCTCTCTGCGCAGCCAGCTCCGAAGGTCTTTATATAGGCCTCGGGCGACCTCCGTCTCCCGCTGGGAAGGTCCGAGAGGGACTCGGAACTTCCTATCTTCTCCTCCCCCCCCAATTCCGGCAGGAGATATCGCTGCCTCAATTGTTTCCGAGTGGGACTCGGAACTGCCATAGAATTGGATATCGACCGGGACTTCATGGCAGGTCAATATCCAATTCCGGATTTCCTCCTGCTCCGATTTTCTTGCCTTGTTCGACAACATCCTCCTTCCTTGCTTTTTCTGTCGAACCCAGGTCTGAGCAGACCCGCGCGAAGCTCTCCTCAGCCCATTAGAAGACAATCCAGCCCATTTTGACCAGGCCCGTGGGCCTTCTACAGGGGGGGCTGAGAATGGACCTTTCAGTAGGCTGGATTGGGCCAATCGAAGCCTTGTTCTGGGCCTCGGAGATGGACCGAATTAGGCTGATCAGGGTCCGTTATGGGATCTGTCCAGCAGGCCATTTCTCTTGTCTTCTCTTTTTTTTTCTCTTTTCTTCTTTTTTTTTCTTTTTTTTTAAATCGGCCTTGTCTAACACATTTAATTTCTTTTCTCTCTTTTTTTTTTTGAAAATTTTTGGTTACAACACTCATCTAACTTTTTCCTTCTGCCACGGGGAACTTGAACATTTAACAAGGACAATTGTGAGACATTTTCCAACCTCAGAGCATCAAACTGACATGATCAATTCACATGATCAACTGTATAGCGTAAGCATATGTAGAAGTTAAAAGATAGATCCTGCTATCATATATATATTACTTTTGCGCTGAAGGAACATGATCCAGAGGTGGAGGTAGCAACAGGCCTCTAGAGTCTAGACTGAACATCTGCTAACAGAAGAATTAGGACATGCTAATAAAATAATGCATGTGGAGTGGCTTCATTCCAAGGTAACTGGTTTCTCAATTATCTTAAATTTCCACGAGCACCTCTACCACTAGGCTATCATATATATATTACTTTTGCGCTGAAGGAACATGATCCAGAGGTGGAGGTAGCAACAGGCCTCTAGAGTCTAGACTGAACATCTGCTAACAGAAGAATTAGGACATGCTAATAAAATAATGCATGTGGAGTGGCTTCATTCCAAGGTAACTGGTTTCTCAATTATCTTAAATTTCCACGAGCACCTCTACCACTAGGGTTAGACCATAGCTGTCAAGATGCATGCCTAGGCAGTGCCTTCCATAAGCAAGGAACAAGGTGCCTTTTTTGGAGGTGATAACACACATACACAAACCCTCTTCATCTCCTTATTGCTATGCTTAAGTAGTCAAAGATCCCTTGGCTGTAGGAGTGCAAACAGTGACCAATATCCCAATAGTCCAACCCGATTTCGGTTACCTTAACATTAAACAGAGGTTTGATAAAATTTTCGATATCTTATCGGAATTGGAATCACCTATAACCGATTCCTATAAGTCTATAAGATGTTGAATCTGGACCGTTGATTTTTTTGATAAATTGGTCATTACTCATTTCAATTATCTGGTCATAAGAAAACCCTAGGCGCTCTGTGATAACTTTATCAATCCCCATTCCCCTTTCATATCCTATCACAGGGTGGCTTTTCCCCTCCCTTCTCGTATCCCTCTTCTCGGCGGCCACTAGATGAGGCGCACGCCCCTGCTCAAGAGCCAGGGGAAGTGCAGCCGCCTGCCAGGGGAAGCCAGCAGACCTGCTTGAGAGCTGGGCATTCTTTTATTTTCATTAGTCCGTGTTTATATGCTCTTGTCATCTTTATTTACTCCTGCTCTGTTGTTGTTCCCAAAGAGCAGAGTCCGATCATCGAAAAGACCACACCCTCATTCAAACCCTCACAAATCTCCTCAATCATGGAGAGATTTTTTAGGACACTGGCGACGGCCGAGACAATGCAGTTTTAGCCTGCATATCTCGAGAAGGGAGCAGATGCTGCTGCGGCAGCCAAAGGCTCAGGCATTTTCCCTGGTAAGGGTAAGTGTCGGCAGGGCCAGGCAGGCGTTCTCCATTGGAAAGGGATTTTGGTGTTTGGTTTTCCTATGCATGCTTCCAGGAGGCTAGCTCGCTCTAAATCGGAGAATTTTCCTGTGCATGCTTCCAGGTGCATGTTTGGTTTTCCAGGATTTTGGTGTTAGGTTTTCCTGTGCGTGCTTCCTGTATTTGGTTTTGGTGTTTTTGTCAACTTGTCCTTGTTCTAGTTGGGTTTGAGAGAATGCTTGAACACCTTATTCTAAATCCAAGACGTTTGTATTGTATGCTAGGTAATATCAATTTTACATATTACTCCTTGATCTAGGGATAGTCCTTTTTTTGTTGGAGGATTGTGCTACGAGGGTATCATTTAGTTGCTTGTCTTAGCTAGGCATAAGAATTTCTATTGTATGTCTCTGCCGCTGTCACTAATCCGTGTCCCAATTTTAAGCTGAAATTAGGTATATTCTAGATGGACAATGAGGTAATCTCATCTTTGTCTTTCTTCGTAGGTCACAATATCATCCTAAATTCATGTTCATTTTGTTGTTATGTTAATAATGTTGTATGCCCCTTCTTATCGGAATCGGAAATCAATTGAAATCGGAATTAGTCATTTCGATGTTATTGGAATCGGAATCGAAAACACTAAATTCTTATTAGAATCGGAACCTACCAATTCCGATACCAAATCCGACCCGTTTGCAGCCCTACTGGTAGGGGTGCAAACAAGTTGAGCCAAGCCAAGTAGTACGGTGTTCAAGCTTAGCACGTTTATTTTACACGAGTTCGAGTTCGAACTCGAGTTTTAACGAGTATGTTGAACCCTTGTTCAAGCTTGGTTCATTTATTAATTGAGCTGAGTCGAGCTCGAGCGGTAATTGAACTAAAGTTCAATCCACATTTAAGCTTAAGCTATATACAAACTCATTTATAAAACCCATAATCAATGAAAAGTCATTTGTGAAACTCTAAATTTATCTTATTTATGAAACTTGATCTAAGTTTAAACCCAAATTTTAAATTATTTAATATATTTAAGTAACAATAATTTAATTTTTAAAAATAAATATTTAATAGAATATTTAATCGAGCTACTCGCGAGTTTATCGAACTGAGTAGGAGTCTATTCAAGCTCGACTTGTTTAATGAGTCAAGTTTTATTTTTTGTTCGAGCTTGTTTATTTAACATAATAAACGAGTCGAGTTGAATTTTTATTAAGTCGAGTTTCGAAATACTTGTCAAGTGTATTGATTCATTTGCACCCCTACCTATTGGGCTGTCTTGGTCATCATGATCAATTATGAGTTAGATGCCTGTTGGCACCTCAAAATCTCACGAAAAATTGAAAGGACATCTGTAGAAAAAACAGTGTCTTAATGCGCAGAGGAGCTAAAAAGAAGAAGAAGAGAAGAAGAAGAGAAGAAAAGAGAGGAGGGAGCTGGGTAGTCACGACCCAGATTCAGTCTGCCAGAGATGGCCCGACAAAACCAGTCGCCTATGGATTTAGCCAAAGTCGGCCCATTCACGCCCATCTCTCCTGGCTGGCCCATTCAAAAAAAAAAGAAAAGAAAAGAAAAATATACAGGGAGAGAAACTGTCGGGACAAGGGGAGGAAGCCAACTCCCAGCCGGACTCTCCCCGAGCCAATCCGGCAGGCGACGAGAAAGCTGCCGTGAGAAGCCGATAGAGGATAACAGAGAGGGCAAGTCGATCCCGTAGGCGACGGGATTGCTCCGAGTCCTTCTCAGAGCCGCAACTCCCATCTCGGGAAGTCTCCCAGCAGAGGCAGGACATCACCAAGTCTATAAGAAGACCTGGCCTCTCTCTCGGCAGGGAGGACGAGCAGAGGCTGCGCGAACACCCCCCCCCCCAGAGAGTTCGACAAACAGAGAGAGAGAGAGGCGAACACCCCAAGGAGAGTCAGAAATGTAAAGAGAATAGAGAGGAACCTTGCGGGAGCCGCCGGAAGCTCCTCCCGTAGGTGCTACGATCGCCGGAAGCCCCTCCCGATCGCCGGAAGCACCTCCTGCGATCGCCGGAAATCCTTGCGGAAGCCATCGTCGCCGCCGGAGTCCCCTCCGGAGGGAGTTAGTGCCGCCGGAACCACTGTCTGGAGCTTCCGTCGCCGCCGTGAGTTCCTCCTCTCCACCAGAAGTCTTGGAGAACCCTCCGCTGCCGCCGGAGAAACTTGGAGAACCCTCCGCTGCCGTTGGAGCCGCACGAAGCATCTCCTTCTTCTTCTTCTTCCTCCGGACGCCGCGAGCCTCTCAGCCGGACGCCGCGGGTGCCGTGGGGCGGAAGACCCTCCAAGCACCGCGGAGAGGCCTCCTCCCCCTTCCCCTATCGCCGTCGGGGCCTCCTCCCTCTCCTCCCGCGTGCCGTCGGCCCCGCCGAACGAAGGGCGGGAAGCCCCCGCGAGAGCCGTCGCGGTGCCGCGGGATGCCGGGAAGCGTCGGATCGACTCTCGTAGCGCTGGGGAAATATATCCCCCGGATCGTATGCCGGCGTGGAAAAGAGATGTGGGGCCCGCCTGGAGAGAGAAACGCAAAAAAAGAGGAGAGGAGGCACGGCACACGGGGCGAAGCCGGCCGGCCCCTCTCCTCTCGCCGAAGCTCTGTGCGGTTGAACCGCCGGCCCGATCCCGAACGGTGGACCGGCCCCCTGCGGCCAGAGACGGCCCCCTTTGGCCACAACAGCGCATAGGTCTTCTTCAACAAAGAAAAAAAGAGGGAAATGTTTTAAAACAAACAAAACAGTGAAAATAAATAAAAAAATACATTTAATCCAACAAACCGGACTAGTTGGGGGGTCGACTAACCATCCGCCCCTACGTCTCGGCTTAACTTAAAAGAATTCAAAATATGGACTAGTTGGGGGGTCGACTAACCATCCGCCCCTACGTCCTTAAGGTAGACATACAAAGGTTCATAAAAAGACCCGTGTCTTACCAAGTTCACCAAGCTATGCAAGGCTCAAGCATAATCAATATGCTATCATGCCGGTCGTATGCTAGTGAAATCATCAAAAACAGTGGGGGATGCCCATAAGTCTATCAAAGACCGGGTACATGCCGCCCATGAAATGACAAGTTCATCAACTCATGAAGGAGCCATGAATATCAAGATGAGCTAATCTCCCACAAGTCTATCAAAGACCGGGATGCTCAATCTCAAGACAAGGAGATGAGTCCCCACAAACCTATCAAAGGCCGGGATATGCTCAATCTCAAATCAGCGAGAGAAATGCCCACAAGTCTATCCAAGACCGGGTGTTTTTCCATCTCAAACTGATCAAGCAAGTTCCATGTTCATCAAGGACTCAAAGGGACCGGATTGCTATTCAAGTTGTAAATCATGTCTCATTTTTTGAACAAGTGAAATCCATGTTCGGTAAACAGATTGATGTCTCAAGGAGGAGAGACAATCACATGGAATTTCTGGAATGCAAGACAACAAAAAAATTAACAAAGGGTTCAAATAACCTTAAAAAAATTCTGAACCTGTAAAAGACTTTAAAATTTCAAACCTGTAAATCTGAAATCTAAATCTTTATACAACCAAATCCCCAAATCAAAACACTCTCAAAACAAATCACAAACTTAATTGAATTCGTAAGAAAATCTGAAATCTGGATGCTGCAGGATCTGGAAGCTGAGAATTTGGAAGAGAAACAAGAATCTGAATTCGGAGTAGTGCAGAATCTGAATTCTGGATCCGTACACAAAGTCACCATCTGAACAGGATCTGAATTTTCAAATCTTTGAGGCCAGACTTAGATTTGTGACCCAAATCTGCACCAAACCGAAAATCAGAAATTAGAGCCTAGGCGCCAGAAACCAGAACCCATTTCAGGAGTCTGAAATCTAGAAATCTGCAATTGAAACCCTGAAGATTAGAATCTGAAGTTTGAATTGGTACAGAATCTAAGGAAAACCCTGCAAATCTGAAATGCAGAAATCTGAAAATGTAGAAATCTGGAATCTGGGGTCTGATATTTGAAGAGGTCAAATCTGAACTTTGCATTTAAAAACAAGGAATTGGAGGCTGTAGATGTGCAGATCCGAAATCTGAAATGTGAAATCAGCAATCTGAGGTTTGTGAATGAAAATCTGAAAGTTTAAGGCCTACAGCCGAAAATCAGAAGATGAGCAATGTATAGAATTTGAGTCTGCAGGAGATTGGAAATAAAATTCTGCAATTTGAGGTTTCAAATATGAATTTCAAAAACTGAAACTAGTACAAATCAGAAGCTGGTCCGTAGATAGGTGGTCCCAAACCATTCAAACCCATAGAAAATTCAAATTCGAAGCCGTCCCAGATCATTTCATAAAATCTGAAAATTGCATAAGAGAGAACCCAGAAACTGTCAAAATCTGCAGATTTAACTGAAATCTAAACCAATCAAAATTGAATTCAAATCAAGCTCAACTCTAATTCAATCAAATCAAATTTCTCTAAGTAATCCAAATTCAAGCAAATCAGAAATCTGTAAGTTTCAAGAAAATTTAAATTCCCAAACCAGAAAGATCAACAAATCTTAACTCATTAAATCTTAATGCAGAACATTAAACCAAAACTAAGAACAAATATGTTAAAAGAAATTCCAAGTTCAAAACAATCTGTCAAATTCAAGTGAATTCTAATAAAATAAAATTCAACCCGAATTAAATCAAACAATCCACCGAACAAATTAAATCCACCAGGTTCAAAGCAAATCCAAACAAATTCAAACTCAATCAAATTAACTCAAACAAATTAAATCAAAATCAGACTCAATAAAATAAATCCAAATTAATCAAAACAAAAATTCAAATTCAACTCCAATCAAATTAAAGATTAATCAATAAACAAATTAAATCAAACTCAAGTCAAACTTAAATCAATCAACAAATTCAAAATAAACCAAACTTAAAACCAGTAAAATTCAACTCAACTCAATTTCAACCAAAAATCAAACTTAAATTAATAAGCAACTCAAAAAAATGAACAAATCAAATTCAACTCAAAACTAAATTCAATTCAATCAAATTCAAATCAACCAATTTAACTCAAAACCAATTAAATACAAATCAAACCAATTCAAATCAATTCAAACCAAAATTTAAATCAATTCAATTCAACTTAAATAAAAAATGCAATTCAAATCAAATTCAAAACACATTAAGTGCTTGCATTCCACTGATTGCATGGGGTTGTTTTCTCCTATGTGTGAATGTTTATTTTATGAATGCATGTCTTCTACTCAATGAGTTGCTATGACGATAATCAAGGGTATTCGAGAAATCTCGATGTAATTAAACGTCGGATCTTCGCACCATCCGACGGGGAGAGGTCAAAATCAATTTTCAAAGAACCTAACAACCTCAACATAAATTTCGACCCTAGCTAGTACTTTTATGAAATATCATCTATTTTCTTACAAAGTCAATGCTAAGGTCTAATTCAAATTCAAGAGGAAAATGAATTTCCAAAACAAAAGATATCAAATCTTTTTGAGATTTTGAGGTTACATCAATGCCCTGTAAATCATACATTGATCTCTGCTTCCTTTTAATCCCCTCCCTGCAACACCATTCTTTGTAATCCTCTCTGACTTTATCCCGTTCTTCAATCTGAGTAGTATCAATATGTCCACGGTCATTCAGCAGCTCATACTGATCCAGCTTTGAAATCCAGGACTCCCTAACTTTCCTAAAAATGAAAAAATTGTTTTTGGCCCATTGCTTAAGGTGCTTCTTGATCCACTTCAGCTTGCTGACAAATCTCCAAGTAGCTTAAGGGGAGATGACGTGTTCATTACACCAACCATTAACAAACTCTCTAAGATTGTGTTCCTTGCACCAAGCTAGCTTAAACCTAAATCTCCTAGGTTTAAGTAGATTCTGGCTGCCAACACCGATACCCACAACAAAATGGTCGGAGATTACTCTACGAATATGAAAGCATTCCGGCATACTGAAACACTCCACCCAAGAAGAAGAGAGGAAGAATCTATCAAGCTTGGATTTGGATCTAAAGTTTGACCAAGTATGAGTCAAGGTCGGCATAGGGACCTCAATCATACCACAGGTATTGGCCCAGTCATTATAAGCATGCATTTCTGGGATCCAAACATTATAGCCCCATCTGCCATCTGGCTTTAACACCACATTGAAATCCCCACAGACACACCACGCTGAACTGTTGTAACTGCTGACAGCCTGCTTCAAGTCAGAAATTTCAAAAACTTTCACGGGCCCATTCACATTACACAAGAACCAGATAAGACCGGACCCTGTATCACTGAATTTGAGAATTTGGAAATGCCTCTTTTTGAGAAAGTCTTCCACAAAAAATGTGTTCCCATCCACATTGCTGCCAGGCCTCCACTCCTCCCTAATGAAGAACAAAAGAAAAACCAGACAGATTAACACATTTGAATGCATTAATGTCTGGTAATTATCAAAGTCGGACTTGGTTTCCTGTAAGAGAAGAATGTCCACTTTCCGAGAAGCCACCACATTATGTAATTCTTTAACTTTCTCTTTTCCAGCTATTCCTTGACAGTTCCAAGTGACAATGCTCATCATGTGTAAATAACAATGCTTTTTCCTGACCTCTTTCCCCATCTACGTCCTCCATAATCTTATTGTTCAAGATGAAATTCATCTCTCTGGAAACAAATTTCTCCCCCCCCCCTGTAGCACCTTAAGGTATAAGAATTTCCATGTCAGATTGTCAAAGAAGCTTCTAATTACTTGTTGTTTGTCCATAAAGCTCAGTCCTATGAGCTCTCCAACAGCCTGGATATGTACGTCAGAGGTACCCCAAGCTTTCTCAACCTCCTCAGCCCAATCAAGATAGACCGCTCCATGCTCAGCTATCGGAAGTACTGCCAGTTCCTTATTGACACTCCAAACATCGGCAATGGCTGAGGGTGGGTAGCTATCATCCTCAGTAGCCCCTACCAGACTCGAGCTCGCCATCACCAGTAGTGTCATGAAGAGCTATACAGTTGTTAGAACAGACCACCACAACCATCTATTCTGCAGACACAATCGCAGAAACCACCAAGGATTGCAGGATTGGAATTGGGATCGGTGGGAACCGATTTGATTCCGACCGATCCATTGAAACAAAAACCAATCCAGAATCGGTAAATTAAAAAAAGATTCCGATTCCGATCCAGTCCAATCCCTACTGTTCCTGGCCGATCTGGCCGGAATTGCAAAAAATAAAAACAAACCCAACCCGATTCTAATCCTGACTGATCTGTCTGGAATTGCGAAAAAAAAAAAAGATCTGATTCCAATCTGACCCCGACCAATCTTGGCCGATTCCACCAAGATTTTTGTTTGGATCAGTTGCTGGATCGGTTCTCCAGCCGAGAATCGGATTGGCAATGGCCAGTCCGATCCAGGAATCGGCCAATCCCGATCCGGATCAGCCAATTCCGCAATCTATGGAAACCACCTGTTTGCCTTCGATGGGATGACGACGATGGCCAGATTACTGACAAGGGAGCTGGAACAGCTCAGTCGAAGTAAAGAAACACCCTGCACAGAGGCCCTATTCACCATCTGTCAGACCCACGAAACAAACCACCTGCCAGTTTAGAGAGAACTTCCGTCTTAGACCACCAGTCACGGCAGGGATGTGAAGGACTGGGGAGCACTAGAACCGAAGCCAGTTCACACAAAGGAACCACCAGAGCGGGCAATAGGTTAATTGGATCCTCTGGCAGTGCCCTCCGAGCTACTAACAGGTCCGCGAGACCCAAGAGAGAACCGAGGCGGTCATCCCCTCCACCTGATAAGTCCAACGCCATCACCAGTGGTATGACCCGCATCCAAAGAGGGAAGGTCCCAGCAGACTTGCCCAAACCTCTCGTAGCATCATGGAAATCCTTCCTCCCATCCGAAGACCTTATAAAACAGGAGCATCTGGGGTTCCAAAGAAAGTAGGACTCTCTGTGTGACGAAACAGAACCCCCTCACTAACCAATTCCTCTGGAATCAGGCACAAACTAACATTATACTGAACATCTTCTATCAACACTGGAAACAAAAAGCCAGAACTGAAATCAAGATGACTTTCTTGTGGCAGATTGTTTTCAAATATTGATAAATTGCTTCGGAGGAACTGTTCGACACAATTTCTTTCTTATTATGGTGGTGGCGGTGGCTGAACCCATGACATTCAGATCATGCTTCTTCTGTGTGGGATTTAGTTCTACCGGTTTTGCTTTGGCCAAAATTTCTTGACGGCAAGGACTGAAAACATGGAAAATGCCGAGTTTAGCATGTAACTTAGGATCTGTTTTTACTCTTTACAAAGAATTCACCTTTCCTTGGTGAATGAAACTGTAAATACAGAATTGAGTATATGCAAGGTCCGCAAAAAAGGAAGCGTTGCTACCTTCTGAAAACTTTGAATAGATTCCCATCCGTAATATAAACATTAAACTCTAAATCACCCTCTTCTGTCTATATGTGTATATAAAAATTTTAAAAATGGGACTACAAGAACAGGAACAGTACACGTAGGGCTCTTAAGTTAGGTAGTTGAATAAATGACAAAATCGGTAGGCGGAAAGAAAAAACTAGCCATAACTTCCAAAGTCACTACGACATCCTGATAGAAAAATAAAATAACAAATCCTCCTGGAGGCAAAGTAAATGGCACACAGATTCAAAGCAGTTGATGTTAGACGCTATAATGCGGTTAAAAATACAGGCTTCGTGAAAGAGCGGGGGAAGAGAGAGTGAGAGGAACCTTTTAGCCCGTTTGGGATCAACAGCTGCCAGCTCCGCAAGCTTGTCCGCCGACATCGCTTTCTTGGCTTCAGCCACCTCCTGGAACACCCCCTCCGTCCTCGTGGAGACCGACGACAGCATGACCGATCCGTCCACAGAGTTGCTGTACCGATGCTTCGCCCTAGGCACCTCGTCCCTCGCATACGCCTCGCCGCCGCCGCCGCCGCCTTCCTCGCCCTTGGACCCATCACCCGCACCCGTCGACGCCCCACCGTCCTGCACGTCAACGGCCCCGTTGCCCTCCGCCCTGCATTCTATCTTCTCGATGTCCATGTAGGTGCAGAAGATGTCGTCATCGGACCCGATCTCGTCGAACCCCGAAGGCACGGGTTCCGGCGCCCCCAAATTGAGCTCCTCGGAGACGCGAAAAGCCAGCTCGGAATGTGCGCGGCGGTGGTGGAGGAATCGAAGCGGGAAGGAGGGAGGATGAGGAGGCGGAGGATGGCCATGGTCGGGGTCGGAGCTAGGGTTTGCGGAACCCGGCGTCCTCGGTTGCATCTGGCGCCTGGTTCCTCTTATTCTTCTGACTTCTGAGCTCTCATGCGAGAGAGAGAAAGAGAGAAAGAGAGAGATCTGAGAATGGAAGCTTCTCGGAGACGGTCGGGTCGGGAGTGGGGAAGAGACGAGACCGACAGGAGTGGTGTCACGTGGCACGTGCCGCCGCTGCCGTCGGCGGCTGCCGGGATGTCGGCACGTGACCCTCACGTGCAGGTCTTTTTTTATATACAAAATACAATTTAGCCAAATCATTTTTATTTCAGTCGAACTAAATAGTTGAGGTGTATGCGCCCCCGTTTAATTCAAATTTAAAAAAATAAAAATATATTTGAAATTATGCCTATGACAAGTGAATTAAATCAGACTTATTAAATTAGATGTCAAATTGGGACGATAAAAAATTCTAAAAAGTTATTTAGGTTTAGTTGGATTGGGTTGTGTCTAAATCAGACTTATTTAATTAAATCAGACCGTCCTACTGAATCGAACTCAAAAAACTTAATTTAATTTGTTTTTTTTTAATAAAAATAATTATTTAGTTTACCGTCAATAATTGATATAAATATTTATAGCATACACACATATATAAAATATGACATTATTAGTGTAGTATTTATTTTATAACATTCTATACACAAATAATCAATTTAATAAGTTTGATCTAATTTGATTATACTAAATTTAATATACATACATATAAAATTTTAATGAGATTATCGGTTTGGTTCGATTCAAGTAATCGAGCAATCAAAAACCCAAAAAACTTATTTAAGTTTAGTTGGATTGGATTGGGCCCAAAGGTCTTTCTATTACCGTCCCAATAAATCGAAATTAAGTAAAGTAATTATTTTTTAAAATTATAATTAATTAATAATTTATAATTTATTTTTTATATATTTAGTTTACTATTGATAATTAGATATAAATATTCATAACATACACATATATCAAATAGTTTTATATATGGCAGGTTGTAGGTGGGGTTCAAATTATAGGCTTAATGGGCCATTAAATGTATGGGGGTGGAAGGGCCCAAAAGGGTCCTATATAAGGACTAATGTGAGTATGAATTCAGCAGAATTTAATATTCTAACATTTTTATCAGATTCTCATAAAAATCAACACAACCAAAATATATTAAAATATTTTATAAGTTGTCAAAATTAAGATAGGATGTTCTAGCTAGTATGTTATGAGAATCCGGAATCAGTTTATTTCATGTTTATTTTCCTGATCCTGATGAAATGATTTAAATTAAATAAATCATAAGACGAGATATATATAAGTGATAAAAAGTAAAATAAATGTTAAAGCGTTCATATCCGTTTCTTGTAATTGTGTGTGATTTGTCAAATCATTTTTAAATAAATAAATGATATATACATTTTAAAAATTGTTTAATTCAATTTCGATTATGACAAAAGAATCCATACAGGTGACTCCGAGCTCGAGTCAAAACAAAAATT
The DNA here is from genome assembly GCA_036172225.1 of Cryptocoryne crispatula var. balansae. Classification (NCBI taxonomy): domain Eukaryota; kingdom Viridiplantae; phylum Streptophyta; class Magnoliopsida; order Alismatales; family Araceae; genus Cryptocoryne; species Cryptocoryne crispatula. The sequence continues at coordinate 43,904,428 of CM069922.1, forward strand.
GATTTGAACTTAAAGATAGATCAAGTTTCATGAATAAGCTAAAGTCAGAGTTTTATGCAAGGTCTTTGATTGTTTTTTGAATTGTATAAACGGGTTCATGTCGAGTTTGAAAATTGAATGTGTACTAAACTTGGGTTGATAGATCGAGCTCGGCTCACAATCAAATAACGAGTCGAACTTGAACAAGAGTTTGGCACACTTCAAAGCGCTTGAGCTCGACTCGAACTCGTGTAAAATAAGTCAGTCAAGCTTGAATATTGCACATCTCGGCTCGGCTCGACCCAATTCGACTCGGACTCGTTCTCACCCCTAATTGCACGTGGGACGACCTCTTTGGTAATCAGGGGTTATCCCGACACTCATCTAAAGACAAGAGAAGTCAACGACGAAGGTCATCCGAGGGTCTTGTCAGTTCATATGATCATGTAGCGTCGAGCGTTAATTACTGATCTTTTTTTTTGGGGTCAATTTGATTGTCAAGTTTGTGCCTTGAAAGTTGGAGCATAAAAGGTCGTCAACTCCTCCCCTTAAGCAAGCCTTCGGCCCAGCTAGCATTCGAGGGCCCATTGGGCCAACCTCACAATCAGTCTCAGCCCAAGCACCACGGCTTAGCATGATATCTAGATGCCAACTTGGCTCCGCGGCTCGGTTTTGGACCATTTTTTTTTCTGAATCAAGCAAAACTTGCCTAAGAGTGATGAAACTAGATTACTAAACCAACCTGATTTTGGACCGCTATAGGAGTTAAAATGGTGCTTGGTTTGGTTTAGGAATTACGAGTGAGGGATTCTTGTTAAAAATATTCAAAATGAAATGCATTAATACGGTGTTTAGTTGCACGATAACTTGAGCTTTTGTTAAGTACTTAAACTTTTTTAACAAAACTTGTTAAAACAAAGTGTTTGATAACCATTATAAATTTATGTTTATTAAGAGTTTTCCTTCTCCTGTGAATCACTTTTCTTATCTTGTGGTCCTCCTCATCTTTTGTCATGCATATGGTTCTTACCCTCCTTTTTAACGCATCTTTGTACAATTTTGGGTGATTGGCTAGTTTAGATTTTATTCTAATACAACATTTTCTTGTCGAAAATATATAAAAACTTATCGTCCAACTAAATACATGGGATGTTAACATGATGGTGATGTTTCACCTTCCAATCCAAACTCTCTCTCTCTCTCTCTCTCTCTCTCTCTCTCTCTCTCTCTCTCTCTTGTTTTCACCTGTCAAAATAAGAGAAAATTTTTAAAATAACACGGTTACAAACTTTATTTCCGGATGTAGCATACCAAAAGTTTTATTTCCGAAACTAACATGGTTTGAGCAAAGTCGCTAGGTTAACTAGCGACTTTAACTCCAACGGAGCGAAGTCGCTGCATTACGCAGCGACATTCGCATTTCAAAAAAAAAAAAAAAAACAAAGTGGAAGTCGCTGGATAGTCCAGCGACTTCCACTTTTATTATTATATTATTATATATTAATTTATATTATCTAATTAATATGTATAATCTCTTTCAAATAAATTATTATATATTAATATGTAAAGTTAATATTTATAACATATAATATAATATAATTATTTAATTAAAATACAATATAATATATTTAATATTATCCATTATAAATATTTAATTTTTAATTAAATATTTGATATAAAAATAACATGTCCTAATATTATAATTTAAATAAAATAAATTTTCTAATATATACATTTATTTTGTTATTAAAATAATATATCATTACTATTTAATACTTAATATTTAATATTTAATATTTAAATGTATTTAATTCCAACATTAAATAAATTTGTATTTAATAAATAAAACAAAACTTAAAATAATTTAACTTAAATTAATTAATTAATTTTTAATGTTTTAACATATAACTAAGCTAGTTATATAATATTAATATTTATATTTTAATTAACTCAAAATAAAATAAGAATTAAAGTAATCAAACATAACACCTTACTCAAAACTGATATATTTATAAAATATTTTAAAATTTTAGATATAATCTAATTATTGTATTTTAATTAAATAATTATATTATATTATATGTTATAAATATTAACTTTACATATTAATATATAATAATTTATTTGAAAGAGATTATACATATTAATTAGATAATATAAATTAATATATAATAATATAATAATAAAAGTGGAAGTCGCTGGACTATCCAGCGACTTCCACTTTGCTTTTTTTTTTTTTTTTGAAATGTGAATGTCGCTGCCTAATGCAGCGACTTCGCTCCGCTGGAGTTAAAGTCGCTAGCTAACCTAGCGACTTTGCTCAAACCGTGTTAGTTTCGAAAATAAAACTTTTGGTATGCTACATCCGGAAATAAAGTTTGAAACTGTGTTATTTTAAAAATTTTCTCGTCAAAATAACTCGGCAGATGAAGTGAGAGTGACCTCACCTCCCCTTGTCTGCGAGAGACATATGTAAGAAGCCGCATGTGGTGGTCAGGCAGTTTAGTTAAGAACAATGAAGAGTGGGTAAAAGAGCAAGCTTTTTTTTTGAAATAAAAGATACCCATTCCATTCATAACCAAGAGGAGTGCAAACTAGATAAAAGAGTGGGTAAAAGAGCAAGCTGATCTTTGCCTCTCCTTCCCAAGTCTTTGTAGCAGCTCAAAAAGAGCAAGCTTTTTTTTTTGAAATAAAAGATGCCCATTCTATTTATAACCAAGAGGAGTGCAAACTAGATAAAAGAGTGGGTAAAGAAGCAAGCTGATCTTTGCCTCTCCTTCCCAAGTTTTTGTAGCAGCTCGTGCAACACTGTCACATCCCATCTCTTGTCTTCACATAGACCACAAGTTAGATCTTGCTAGTAAAAAGTTTTGCACCACACCCTCTACCAACTTTCCATGGCGGCTAGCTAGTGACAGCAGAGAGAGAGAGAGAGAGAGAGAGAGACCCACATGTGCCCAAGTGGGAGTCTGGATGAGGAAACACTTTGAATGGCCACAGCTATCCAAGGGCCATCCATGGAGAGGATGCAAGTGCAAGCACTGGAGGAGTTGGTTCCCCCACTGCTTTGATGGAGTGCCAAGACCAGCAGCAAAGGTAGCTAACAGTGTGCCCTCAAATCATCACATGATGACCAAGATTCTGCAATATTGTTATCCTGGATGGGTTATGTTGGGTTGTTTAATTATCTTCAGTATGATAAGAGTATCATCTAAGATTCTAAATCAATATGCTAGCACCTTAGTAAGCTATGGTAAGTATGCACATACAATTATATGTACGGCATTACAAGACACTGCATGCTCAAGATGCACCTGCATGATGCCTGCAATTAGCAAGGCAATGATCCGAATTCATTTTCAACAACCAAAGAGAGGCTTGTATATATATATATATTATATCCATCCCTGACAAAGATCAAACATGTGAGAACAAAAACAGACACTTTGTCAAACCATCTGGCTTGTCACCTGGGAATCTAAACCTTCTTGTGACTCCCGCCAAGTTCAGTTTTTTTGCCACTCCTTTGCTCATGAGGGTGGCATCTCCACCTGCGTATCAAACAAGAGCAAAATGCCAAGGCCCAACATTTTTGTCATTTCCATGATGATGAGGAGGGGAGGGCACTTGCTTCCATCCCCATCCATCCAAAAGGGAGAGAAAGATAATACAACAGCATTAGTTGGCCCCATGTGATTTTGTTCCATGAGGTGGTACCTTTTGAAGTTCTATTATTATTATTAATCTAGGAGGCCAATAAGACACTTAGCCAGAGAACACCCTTGAACCATTTGTTTGTGGCTTGTACCACAGGACAGTAGAGTTGTTTAGTCTCCTGGGGCATCAATATAATAAGGGCAAGTCCTTTTCTCCCCACCCTCTCCTCTGGAGATCTCTTATGTGGTACAGAACCCCTCATTGTTGTAGAATGCAACCGAATATTGGCAAACCCATTTTCTCAAAATGCAAGGAAAATCTGTTTGGGACTTCAGAAAGTGATGGTTTCGTGTTGGAGATCCATCCAATGGAACTAGAAGATGTCCTTTCAAAGCACAGGATTAATACTCTCTCTCTCTCTCTCTCTCTCTCTCTCTCTATATATATATATATATATCTTGCTGGGTCTTCATACCATACAAATGTTCTTCTAATTTGTTTACCCTTTAGAGTTTAGAAATGTTATCTTGTACAGAACATGACTCCTAAGCGATTTGCACACATTATTCTTGTATTATACTACCAAATATGGGCGAACCCATTTCCTCAAAATGCAAGAAATTTTTTTTTTGCAGCATCAGAAACAGCTGATTTCACGCTTGAGCTCTACCAAACAGGGATTTTAGAGCTGGAGGATGTCCTTCAAAGCACAGGAATCTTTTACTCCCTCTGGCAAAATGTCTGCAAGCCTCGCTGTCTCCCTCTTTTTTTTTTCCTCTACGTGAACATCTCTCTCTCTCTCTCTCTCTCTATGATACAACTGTTCTTCCAATTTGTTTACTTCTCCCGAGCGTTGAGAATCTGAGCTCTGGGGGTTCTCTGGCTGACTGGCTCTGGCATTTGAAGAAGAATGGTGGGTGCCATGCCAATACATGTAGAGCAGTCCTGCTAGTCAGGTCTGGGGGGAGAAGCTGCTGCTTAATATCCACTTTATTGAGAAGTCAGGAGGGCCTAGGGGACCAAGGTGTTCAAGTAAACCAGGCAAAGTGGTAAACTGAACCGAACTTATATATTCAAAGACTTGGGTGTTTGGTTCTTGAACTAATGGAACTGATATCATTTTATGGTTTGGTTCATTTCGTCATCTCCTCAAACTGAACCGGACCGAAAAATGAATTGACCCAGTTTAACTCACTTTATTATATACTATATTAATTTTAAATACATTTTATGATAAACCTAGATTAAGTAATGTAAGAAACACAATGATCTCTTGAAAATTAAATATTAATTTTAATGTTAACCTTAATTAGTCCAGACGAGCTTGTTCATTTCAATCGGTTCCATTCATATTTTTGTTGGATTTGGGGAAAAAAGAGCTCAAAACCGAACAGTTTACAGTCATAAGAGGGCCTGATCAGAAATATATACTGGCATCTTGGGACCAGCTCCAGTTACACTATTTTTTCTTCCTCTCTCTCTCTCTCAGTGAGATCTCTCTCTCTCTCTCTATCACAGTGAGATTTTTACTATGGTTATGGCTATTCTAAGTGTTTCTCATCTAAACTTCCACTTGGGTGCACACATGTGGGTCTCTCTCTCTTTCTCTCTCTCTCTCTCTCTCTCTCTCTCTCTCTCTCTCTCTCTCTCATAGTGAGATTTTTTACTATGACTATTCAAGTGTTTCTCACCTAAACTCTTCCACTTGGGTGCACACATCTCACTCACTCACTCACTCTCTCTCTCTCTCTCTCATATAGTGAGTTTTTTTTACTATGGCTATTCAAGTGTTTCTAAACTTCCACTTGGGTGCACACCTGCGGGTCTCTCTCTCTCTCTCTCTCTCTCTCTCTCTGTATATATATATATATATATCTTACGATGGCCAGATTGTGGTTCAGTAAATAGTCTAACGCAGTCTGTCATCACCCCTCTTATTAAAAATGGTGAGATCGTTGACGCTGATGCGCACTAGTCAGACCTATTCTAATAATCTCAGATTTATGTTATATAAATGGTCTACCAAATATATGTAAACTATCTATTTTACTCCTTTGGTTTAAGATTTTGAGTTAACAGGAAATAAAAACTCACGGTTTAATAGTATATACACTGATATTACTGTCTTTGGAGGAAAAGAAAAAAAAAGAATGTTTGAGCCGATTATAAATCATGTATTATGAAAAGAAGCATCGGGTCAGAGACCAGGAATCAGCAGTGTTTTTAGTCAAGAAAACTATCTTCATCTCAGTTATAAAAAAGGATACTTAATACATTGTGGACCTCACAATTTTTTTTTATTTAAAGAAGAGAGAGTTCTCTCCATCAATGGTTGTTAGAGATGATTGGGACTCTTCAATCAGAGTTTTGATGCACCCTCATCTAAATCCAATCTAACATGGTGTTTTTGTTTTGATTTAACGTAAAAAATTTAACTCTTAATTTTGCATGTAATTCCGTGACAAAGTATTTAAATTGATCCAGATGTTTACATATTACTAAACTTATTATTTATTTTATTTAATTTGAACTCTTGGTTTTTATTTCTTTAAGGAGTTTTGTTTTAAAAGTTAATTGACATCAAGGTGGCACTTGTTTTGGCCTAATCTAGAAATCTAAAGTCTTTATTTCATCTTTAATCTCTTATTTCGCGTAACACAAAATCTTAATTACCTACATTTGAAAATAAAAATGTTACACAGAACCACTTAAAATTAAGTTAATTTTTTACGAGTTTGTCGTCGTATTCATATTTAAATTCAAATATTTTTTCCAACGGTCTTACCCGACCGAATCAAAAAGATTAGACATTTTACCAAACGAACTAGATGTCTAACCTCTCGTAACCATCAATTAAGCCAAAATAAACAGGGCCTAAATCAAGCACTCTAAATTCACTAAGACCAAATCAAACACGGTAAAGACTAATCAAATGTCACCTAAGATTGCATGCATTGTTAAGACTGAGATCGGATCGGATCGGTAGAAATCGAAAAATACTTTTCTCATGCCACTCTAATTCCTAGTTTTAAAGGGGTGATTCCAGGATCAGCAAGCTTCAGCTGATCTCAGCAGAGAATCAGCCAATGCTACCCATGCAAGGATCAACTGGTCCTTTGTTGTGTCCCGCGCTCGTAGCGCAATGGGACGCCACCGCCCTCCGGGGCGGCAGCTCGCGGTCTAGAACCGCGCCCGCCCCGTCGAGGGCAGCTTTCTCGCGCGGGCAGACCACTGCGCCAATGTCCAAAAAAAAAACTGGTCCTTTGTTTATTATTTTTGTAATATTGGCCCAATATAGAATATTGGGCTGGGATCTCAGGTCACCAGGCTTCCGGTCAGCAGTAGCATATGATAGTCTAGAAGACAACCTTGCATTGCATAATCTTTGTCTGTCTGGGGAATAGGAGAACCCACATGAGATGAGATTGAGAGTAACCCATGCCCCCATCTACCCAAACAATGTTGGACCATCACATGCTCATTGCACAACCTCCAAGAATACCCCCCCCCCAAGTGCAAGATGTAGATGGGTACCCCATATGGTGGTGGTTGAAGCCCCTTTAAAAGGTCTACCAAGGAGCAAGTTGAGCAATTACTATAATTTTTCCGATAATAATTAACAAACTGGAAACAATGTTTTGTACCCTATAAAGTTATAAAAATGAGTATTTGGATGGTTTATCTGAATTAAAATAAACAAATAATCAATTTCATATATATTTTTTGATTAAAAAGATAATGTATAAGTAATTAAAAATCATGGTTATAATTGATAAAAATAAAAATTGAGAATATTAGATCAAGTTTAGCAACAATATAAGATTCTTCGACTCCTTTTCGATAAAAAATAATATATTATAAAAGTTTAGGAATTATCAAAATATCATGGTATGATTTCGATAATGGAATTGGAATCAAAATAAATTGAACTAATTCAAGAGAGGTCAAGATAGATTCAGATCTGGAATAACATAAAAAGAAGAAGATTAAGACCAGATTTGAAATCACTTGACCCTTCTGGAAATCTAAATAGATAGAAATATAAAAAAAGCTAATCCATTACCCGTTGTAACTCTGTTTGCAGCCCTAGCTACCAGGCACCACCTGTTAATGCAATCTAATGCATACTATATTGTTAATTTGATATTAATATTTCTAAGAGAAAGAGAGGCATACTAAAAGTGATACACATTTGTACATTATATACATATTCTGAATGTTTCAAGTGACAGAATTGTTTAATATTATTACCGAATAGGGTTTAAATATCTGATTGATTGACCAAACCCAAATCATAACTGATCATAAGGGAAGACCACCTCATCATATCTTACCTAAGAACTCGACAAAAATATCTCAATTTGGATCAGGATCGAGTGATTCTTGAATCGGATCGACAATCGATTGGATCGGTTATTGTCGATCCGATCTGATTCTATTCTCGGCTGAATGATTGATCCAAAAATAATTCAATAGAAACAGCAACAGCCAAGATCAGAATTGGATCAATCGGATCTATAAAAATTGAAAATAGATCGGAATAAAATCGGTACCGGATCTTTTTTTACTATTCTAATCAGATCGGTCAGGATCGATTCAGATTGTTTCGGAATCATTTTTTTACCTACCAATTATAGATCAATTCTGTTCCAATGGATTAATCAAGATCGGTCCGATTCCAATCGAATCGATCCCCTCGATCTTGATTTCAATTCCGATCCTGCGATTCTTATCGCCACTATGAACACACGCACGATGAAGTTAGAAGCAGTATTGAACTCCTAACTGCCTTGTAAAACCCAACAAAATAACATTGAGACCTGAACGCAAAAAAAAAAAATTTCTAAAATCTTCCCCGGTGAAGAGGAATCCCCCTTGCCAAACACAGATCCACAGCCTACAATCCAAACACCGGATTCCTCTTCTCCGGTGAACAGGAATTCCTCCTGAGAAGAGAGGGGAAAAAAAGAAGAAGAAGAAAAAGACAGGAAAAAAAAATGAAATTACAGGAAAAAGAACGAGTAGACCGCGTTGACCGGTCAATCTCGGGTCAGAGTCATCGCGGTCAACTCAACTCCTCGCCCTGGCTGCTCCCTTCCGGCGGGCACCCGATCATCTCCAGTATGCTGACCACCTCCCCCATCTCCGGCCGGCTGGCCGCCGCCTGCGACGTGCATATCAGCCCCAGCTTCACCACCGGCACCGCCTCCTCCGCCGGGAACGCCCCCATCAGCCTGCCGTCCACCACGCCCTCCGCCCTGCCGGCCCCCAGCGCCGCCCTCGCCTCGTCGGACAGCACCACCACGTCTTCCTCCCCGTACTCCACCGGCCGCCTGCCGGCGACCACCTCCAGCACCAGGACCCCGAACCCGTAGACGTCGCACTTCTCGGTCACCTTCGCCCCCCTGCAGGCGAACTCCGGCGCCATGTAACCCAGCGCGCTCTGCACCTTGCTGCTCAGCACGTACCGGTCCAGCATCGGCAGCAGCCGGGCCAGGCCGTAGTCGCCGACCTTCGCCGCTCCGGCGCCGTAGATCAGCACGTTGCTCGACTTGACGTTGTAGTGCGGGATTCCAAGCTTGTGCAGGTATTCCAGCCCCCTCGCCACCGACAGGAGTATGTCGAATCGTTCGCGCCATGAGAGCACGTCGCCGCCGCCGTGGAGGTGCTTGTACAGGCTGCCGTTGGGGACGAACTCGTAGATGAGCAGCTGCAGGGACGGCGTCCAGTAGTAGCCGTCCAGGGAAACGAGGTTGGGATGGCGGAGCTTGCCGAGTTCTGTGACCTCCCGCTTGAAGTCTTGCTTTGATTTGACGAGGCTGGAGACCGTCAGCTTCTTGATCGCCGCCGGCCGGCCGTCGGGAAGGACCGTCTTGTACACGGCGCCGAAACCACCCCGGCCGAGCTCGCAGTCCTTGTTCAGGACGGCGTGGGTGCCGGCGCTGAACTCGGGGTCGTCGCCGGAGAACATGACGAGCCTGCCGGAGTTGGCATCGGAATTGGGGGAAGAGCTCAGGTAGCCGTCTGAGAGAGCCAAGGCCACGGCGGAGTGGGAGCCGGCGGAGGAGCGTACCCTGAGGTTAAGAACAGTGATGGCGATGACACCGACGGCGATGAGGGCAGCCGCCCCGATGGCCACCAGCGCCGATATGCTCAGTATGATCTTCTTGTGTTGGAGGGTGGAAGAGGCAGCGGCGGGGCTGGTCGCCGATGGGTCACCGGAGGAGCTGGCCGGATCCAGGACGATGGGCTTGGGGAGGATGGCGGAGCACGAGCGGTTGACGGCGGCGCCACAGAGGTCGGGGTTGCCCGAGAGCGAGGAAGGGGAAATGTTGTCGAAGAAGTTCCCCGGCGGGAGGTCGCCGGAGAGGAGGTTGTGGGAGATGTTGAAGGCGCGGAGGTGGGGGAGATCCCCCAGCTGCTTCGGCAGGGTGCCGGAGAGGCGGTTGCCGGAGAGATCCACGGCTTGCAGGGTGGTGATGTTCGCCAGATTGGCCGGAATAGCCCCCGAGAGGTTGTTCTGGGAAAGGATCAAGAACGCCATGGAAGAACAGTTCTCGATCTGGGCGGGAATCCTCCCGGTGAGCTCGTTCTCCGCCAGACGCAGTTCTCTCAGTGCCGAAGCGCCGCCGATCTCCGGCGGAATGCTGCCGTTCAGCTTGTTCCGGCTAAAATCCACGACCTCCACGGCGACCAGACCCCCAATTTTCGCCGGAATGCTGCCGGACAGAAAATTGCCGGACAGATTCAGCAGCTGCAGACTGCGGATGCTCCCAATCTCCGCCGGAACGTCGCCGGACAAAGCGTTGCCCGACAAATCCAGAGATTGGAGCGTGTGCGACGCCGGCGCCGGAGAAGACATTCGAACGGGCCCTGTGAGCCTGTTTCCTGCCATGGAAACCCGCTGCAGACCCAGCCGGAACGTCCACGGCGGGAGCTCCCCCGTCAGGCGGTTCAGGCCGAAGTCGACGACCAGGAGAGCTCCACAGTCGGCGAGCGACGCTGGAATGCTGCCGTTCAACCGATTGCCGGAGAAGTCTAGGTCTCTCAGTCGCCCCAGCTTGCCCAGCGAAGCGGGGAGGGGGCCCGCGAAGCCGTTGCCGGAAAGATCCAAGCCTTCGAGGTTCCCCATCTCACCGATCCAGTCGGGGACGACGCCGGCGAGGGAGTTGCTCCCCAGCTTTAGAGAGGAGCAGGTCGACAGCCGCCGCAGAGACGCCGGAAGCGCACCGGACAGCGAGTTCTCCCCGAAGTCGAGATCTTTGAGAAGGAGGCTGTCGCCGACGCCGTCCGGCAAGCTGCCCGACAGGCGGTTGCCCCGCAGGCTTATCGAGCGGAGGTTGTACATCTTCTCGATTCCCGGCGGGATGCTTCCGGAGAGGAGATTGTAGGAGAGATCGAGAGACCTCAGGGCGTTCAGCGCCCAAATTCCGCCGGGGAGGGCGCCGGAAAGCTGGTTCATGGAGACATTCAGGGAGGCGAGAGTCGAGCAGGAGCCTACGCTCGACGGTAGCTCGCCGGACAGCCCGTTCTTGGCGAGGGAGAGGGACCGGAGGTTCCGGCATTGCGCGAAGAAGGCGTCGGGGATGGCCCCGGAGAAGCTGTTCTCGCCGAGATCGACCTCCCGGAGGGCGGGGAGGCGGGTGAGGCCGGGGTTGAGGCCGCCGGAGAAGTTGTTGCGGGCGAGCGAGAGCTTGCGGAGGGACTGGAGCTGGAGGAGGCCGCGGCCCAGGCGGCCGGAGAGAGAGAGGCCCTCGAGGACGAGCTCGGCGACGCGGCGGGTGCGCGGATCGCACCCGACGCCCTCCCAGCCGCAGGGGTCCTCGTCGTCCTCGATCCAGGAGGCGAGCTTGCCGCCGGGATCCCGCAGGTCGGCCCGGAAGACGATCAGGCCGAGGACGTCGTCGTTGAGGGAGGGGGCCTGCGGCGCCACCCCGGCCGGAAGGAAGACGAGACAGCACAGAAACGCCCCCAGCGGGAAAGCAGCCATACCTCCCGGCGAGAGCGCCAGAATTTGAAGGAGGAGGGCGAGCGGCGACGGCGACTTCCGCAGCTTCTAAGCGCTGCAGCTCCGAAGGCCGGCGGAAGAAGAAGAAGGGGAAGGGGATGCCATGAACACAGAAGCTAGCTAGAAAGGGTTGTAGTGGCGTGGGCTTCCTCCGGCGAGAGGAAGAAGAAGGAGAGGTCTGCTCGCCGGAGAGAGAAATGGGGGGAAGCCATTAAAATGGGCCGTACTGAGCAGACAGAGGTAAGGTTGCCGGAGTTAGTGGAGTCTGAGCTGGTCGGCTAGGCAGCCGGGACCAGAAGGCTGACATACCTTTTTCGGAATAAAATATTTGCCGCTCTGTTTCTATTCCAAGAAAATTTTTTTTTTTGTCGGCAAGACAATAAAATTTAAATAATTTCAAATTTTTAAAATTTATTTAGAATATTGGAGATCGGGTCGATAACGAGATATCCGTTCGGATATCCGGATAGGGGCCCATTATCTGATGATTGATAACTGGAACGATGGGGAAAAAAAAGGTGCTTCGTTGAGTAACAATTTTTTTTATAAATTTTTATGGTAAAAATTATATAAAAATAAAGAGAAAGGGCCCATTATCACTTTAATATATTTTTATTATTTATAGCATACTATTCTTATATATATTTTATGATAATTATATGTTAAAATAAAATTTAAAAATCTAAACATAACATTTTTGTCTTCTGTGACACTTGGTAACAAGAAGCGTAAAAAAATCATATACAACTAAAAAAATATACAAAGGGCCACGGATAAATAAAAAGGAGATGTCATCTTTTTTATCTAACAATAAATCATGTATGAAATCATGTTTTTTTATCTCAGAATCGTTAAATATTTTTTTGACAGATTTCGTTACAATACTGTTTTTTCCGACACAATTTTTTATGATTTTTAACCACAATCTGCCTGTTTTTAAATTATTCTGACACGTGTAGGTATTTGTTGGAACCTATAAAAAAAAGCATCTCAAAAGCTTCAAAAGGAGGGGGGTCATTAGTAATTAACACCGAATCAACGTTCCAAGCAAAGTTATTTGTTTTTTTTTTGATTTGGCATATTACATCTTGACTATCAAATAAAATAAATATAAAGATTTAAATTAATTTTTCTTTTTCTTATTCCATTCTCCAAAGAAGATGACCCTTATATTCCAATCAAATAAATCATAGTGTATCTTGACATCTATCAAAATGAGTTTGGTGAATTTTTTTTTCTAGGCAGGATTAATCTACAGTCTGATCCGAAAGAAGCTAAATTGAAGAAATTCTTTCCTAGAGCCAGGAAAACAAGAGTTTTTTTTTACGCCTGTCCTTCCCTAAAAATTATTTGATATACCAAACATGTCCCTTTTATTTTTTTAAAAATATTTGAAATTTTAAAATTTTATTTTTATTTTTATCACAGTATATATGACTTAAGTTACTTTTAAGTTTTAACTGATAAAATTGTTTAGCAATTTGTTAAGTTACAACTAATAAAATATATAAATATATACATTAAATTCTAATAAAATATATTTTAAAACAAACCGAATGAATTGTACATTTATAGTATACCTTAATAAAATATAGTTAGAACCTGATCAAACTAAACCATATTAAATTAGTTTGATTTGAGGAAAAATTCTTAAAAAACTAAAAAAAACAAATTTTCGTCATAAAATTTTTTCAACCGGAATTTTCATCGCCGGCGGTCTTCCTCCTCCTCCACGGCGCCGACGTATAATTACGCAAGATGAGTGGAGACTATGTATAATTACGCAAGATAAAAGACCTACGAGGAAGAAAGGTCTTATCTTTTTTTTCTCTAACAAATAATCCTTTACAAAGATATATTTTTGTAATGATGGTCAAAACACTGCTTAAAATTTTTTTTGCTAAAAATCTATAATTAATCTATAGAAGTAAATATCCCATTTTTTCGTCACTTCCTACTCTCACATACACCCCCCTCCTTCGCGTCTCTCCACTATGCATCATTTCCAAAGCCACCTCATCATCAACCGGCGTTCGGCCGAGCTTAACTCGGTTGGCGAGCAGAGGGGCTGGGTTCGAGTCCCGGCTCCGTCTGTGCAGCGCGGTCTCGTCCGTCGAAAAAACAAATCAACCGGCGTTTAATAACCGTACTTCACCCCCCAGTCTCGGCAGCAACACAATCTTTTTTTTTTTTGAACAAACAACACCACCACCATATTTCATTTACTACAATAAAGAGTACATACAAGCATATAGACCTGGAGATTAAAACCACAGAAAAGACACAAGATTAAACCACACATAACGACAGCTCCAAGAGGATACCTCTTTTCTAGGTGACTCAAACATAGCCACAAATCGACCAACACATATAAGTGTTTAAATGGTCGAACAGTAGATGAAGGGACTCCATCAGAGGAGTTTGATAATTGTCTTGAGACCGGAAGATCACACCAAGAAGGTGTGGATAACGCCCAGGCCATCGGTCTCGAGCTAAACCAGGTGACTATGTAGACAACTAGAAGAGACACCATCCAGAGACCAGACCACACGACGCCAAACAGAAACAAAGACCTAAAAAACACAAGCCTATATCAAACTCGCTCACAATCTGTTGCCGCTGCAGATGGGGTTTCTCTCCTTCCTCGCCAATTTCTCTCTCCCCCACTCTCTCTTTCTTTCACTCTCTAGATCTCACTATATATATTACTAGCCAGCCGCAGCCCCCTTGGCTCTCTTTCTCTCCTTCCCTGCCGTCTGCGTGGTGCCATGCGAGGAAGCCAACGCTACGCTATCATCCACCGACGTGCATGCGGTGCTTCCCCCTGAATGCCTTGAAGGCTATTAGTGCTACGAGTATTTGTCTTTTGGGCTTTTGTTCATTCCAATGCATCTCCTCTCTCTCTCTCTCTTTCTCTCTAGATCTCCCTTGCCGTCAGCGTGCTGGTGTTACCTCCTTCAGAGGAGGAAGTCAGCAGCCGAATTTCACCCTCCTCATCATGCCACTTCAACCCTCTCTATGTGTGTGAACTCTCCTGTTCTATCAGGACCCTAAGAAACTTTGATGTGCAGGCACAGACAATGATAATTATCTAGGATGGTGGTAGATTACTCACATGCTGGTAGGAGTATAGTAAACCATACGTAAATTTTGTATGGCTGATAAATTACAGGTTCGAGTCTTTTTTGTGCGAAGGATACAAAATCTACTTGACGAACTTTCTTTACAAACTTTATATATTTCACCCCTCAGAGATTTTTACTTTCATTTTCTTAACCACTTACTCATTTAACAATAATGTTCTTGACATTGGTTAAATGTTGCAAATTTAAACTTTGCTTTCGTTAAAGAAATTACAATGGAGCCAAATTTTGATGCAGTTACGTACTGATCCCCTCCCCCTAGCTATAGGTGGTGCGTGGAAAAAGGTTAGTTTTGACAATTATCTTCCATCCCTCACTATTAAAGAAAAAATAGTTTTCGTTGTAGTTGTAATGCTGACTCCTAATTAAAACTTAGGCCTAGATGCAACTTGGTTAACTCAAGTTACTATGTTTCAAAATGGGTGATAAGCATTGCACTCTAGGACCAATTTAAACCTAGATTTCATGGTTATTGCCATATTAGCATCTCTCTTCCACTTCAAAAGTGACATGCTTAAGCAACTATATGTATGCCCGGTTTATGGCATACTTATTCAGTTATTTGTACGTGTTTGTGTCTATAAATTATATATATTTAGATTTGATTTGGATTTCATATTTAAGATTTGAAAATTTTAACCTTGATGTCTCAGCCTAAGAATTTGAGATTCTTACTCCCCTTCCTTTTCTTTGTAATTTAAGGTTTGAGATTTCGTATTTAAGAATTTGAGATTTCAAGTGTTTGATTTGAATTTTGGAGTTTGGAGTATTGTAATCTTATGATGATTTTTTATTTTCAACTTGGCATGTGCTCCTAGCTTATTATGAATAGAAGTGGTACTGTTTTCTTCAAAAAAAAAAACTTGGCATGTGCTCCTCGTGACTCCTTACCGCTCTAGAAATATAAAGTCCGGAAAGAAAAAGATAGAGCAAGATTAACTTATCCATATTGATATTAAAAAAGAATAATGAATTAATGGTAAATAATTTCTAACCAAACAAGTCTCCACGAAGATATTTTTCAAGTGGCTTATCGAAATTGCTATAAAACTTAATTTGAAAAACCTTTGACCTCTCACAAATTACACCTTTCGGGATGTACTTTCTTCTACACTACTTTTCGACTGAGAAATTAATCTACGGTCAGTATACTGTTGTTATACTAATTTTGATGTTTTTTTGTGTTTATGTCCCTATTTAATCAAATATATCGATGTTAACCGCAAATGAACATAAAAAAGTAAAATTGCGTACGTACTTTCCGTAGTTTAACAAAAAAAATAAAATTTAATTCATTTATATTTATTTCTGTGTGATTAGAGAATAGACATTGGTTATCTAATTTGTGTTAAATAAAGGAATTTTAAATATTTAAATTTATCAAGTTGCTAAATATTGGACAATATCTCCAAAGTTGGGAAGCACTCTCAGTGCTTTTTTTGTTGATAAAAAATTGGACCGAGATACGAGAGATTAAACGTGTACATTTTTTGTAATTTTTTTGATTTTACTTGTATACAACTAAAATATTTTACTAAAAATTTATTTTTAAATATTCTCTTTACATGAATATTCTTAACATATTCCTCAATTTTTGAGGTCATATTGATATTTTTGGTACCTTTTTTGAATTAGAAAAGATAAAGATTACCTTATTGAAAATTTTGATAATGGAGTTGTGGTGGTAATTAATTGACTTGTATATTAAATACACTTGTTGAATTTTTGTTTATTTTATCAAATTTGTCCATGATCTTCTGAAATGTGTGAATGTTAATTTCAACATGTCAATAGTTACCTGCAGGTGACCAGTTAGTAAACAGTTATAAACTTTCGGTTGCTGTTTATTTTTTTCCCTTTAAATAACCCAGACACATCTAAATTAATGTTAATATTTACTAATTATTAAATATTTTAAATAATAGAAAAAATAGAAAATTTTGAAGTCGAAATTTGTGATGCGTGATGTTTACGTAGTATTAATAAGACTGTTGAACTCTAAAAAAATATTTATAACGACTTGACCCAAAATATTTATTATATTAATTTTTAATAAATACACTAAACATTTGAGAGAAATCATTTATATTTTAAATATATTTATACATCCAAGAAATTAATCATGATATTTTTATAAGATATTTTTAAATTTAAAATTTTTAAATATTACACGTACACGTGTGAAGCACGTTGTCTTTTGACTAGTATATTTATGTAAGAAAAACACTATTTATCATGCAACCAAATCCCACATTAGGTCAGTTTAATTGATACAACATTATTTATGGGATATACATGGTCTATCCCCTGGAATTTGGAAACAGAACAAGTTTATCCCCAAATTTATCTTGTTTTCAAACACCCTCTTGAGATGAGAAGCCAAGCATGGTCAAAGTGTTTGCATACAAGTGTTTCTCACAAGGAACTTAGTTTGTCATGATGTACAAGAGTCTTCCCTAACTTTCTCATCTGACTCTCCCGACTCATGGAGTGTTTGGTTGCACGACAGAGCGAGTTTTTGTTATAAGTTTATATTTTTGTAAAAAAACTTGTTAAAAAATGTTTGACAAACGATAATTTTCTTCTTAAACAAAAAGGAGGAGGGTCTTACCTTTTCTTTTTATCTTGTGGTCCCCCACTTTGGTTGGTTACATATGGCACTCACTCTCTTTTTGTTATCATGCGTCTCTCCAAACACGATGATTTTATGTCATTGACTAGTTCAAATCTTAATTTAATATAATTTTTTGTCGCGAAAGTATTTTAAAATTTATCGCGCGACCAAACACCCTGTTAAGAAGTGGGGGCATGCCACAACTTTATTGTACACGAATTATCTACCCATGAAATCTGTTTACTTTCCCTTGTTACTATGAGATCAGCTGGTTAAACCTATGGCAACTTCTTTCACCCAACTCAAGAAAGATGTTTTCAGGGTGTAAGCAGATGAATTTCAGTTTTACTTTTTAAGGATGTAGGTGGATTATCATGCCTGGTGAGAAGTGATAACAAGAAGGTAGTAATAACAACAATGTAAGTGGATAATACACCTTGTATAACAACAAATGAGGTGGACCACCAAAAAAAAAAAGAGGTATCACCTCTTCTTTTGTTCCATAAGAATATCTTTGTAAAACATAGTTTTATAATGATCGCCAACTACCCTTTTAACATTATTTTTTACAAAATTATAAAATTTGCAGTGATAACTCATTTTATCATGCAATCAAACACCATATAAGTATCAAGCGCGCACTTGGTTGAGTTCATTTCAGATTTTATATTATTGCAAACTATGTATACCCAAAACCACTAGAGGAGGGCCCATTAACGCTACGATCTAGCTCTACTCGAAGCCCATCAGGATATTCATCTAGTTTAATCAGATTTCTAATCTATTTCTAACATGTTAATTCTTCTAAGCTTTGTAGGCTTGTGTTGACTGATAAGATTGTTAAACATTTTTGTGATAAAAACTTAAATTAATATAAAATATAAGATGACTATAGACATAAAATTAGCATTTTTTATGTAAAATGATAACAAACAAAAAGTGTTGGCCACCATAATTCATAACTTGAGAAAAGGTGAGGGAAAGACTATAAGGACAAAAGATACCACACCTTTTTCTACCCAAGAAAATTTATCTAAAAAATGTCCTTAATTATAAGCGTTGGCAAATAACCTTTTTGACAAGTTTTGCTACTCTTGTCTCAATCACTCAATCGGTCAAGCAACCAAACACCCCATTATATTTTTAAATCATTTGTTATTTTCAAAAATAAGAAGAAGTGGATGAATTAAGATCTTAGGTATTCGATTTAATGCTACTGAAAATGGCAGTGGGGCTGTGCACAGGCTATTTATTTTGATTATGGGGTCATTTTTTTCCTAAAATAAAAATATAATTACTATCTTCTCATTTCTATAAATATATTAATATCATTTCGGCTTCATTTATTCAGCTCCGAGGAGCTAACTCATACGAAATCGGGGTCCCTTTTATCCGATGCGAGTGGACGCCGGCGGCGCCGCCGCCGGCCGGTGGGGTCTCCGCCGCGCCGTACATCTCCCTCCTCCCCAGAAACCCCGACCAGAGGAGGCACCGGAGCTCGTCTCCGACCTCCCGGCGGTCGACCGATCCAGCCCTGCATCTCCGTTCTCCGAGCCGACGCCGCGCTGTCGCAGCGCCCACCCCCTCCCCTCCCCTCCCCCCGCCGCCGGTGGCGCGGCGTGCGTCGTCCTCGTCGTCCCGCTTCCGGGCGGATTCCGGCCCTCCTGATCTCCGCCGCAGGTCCGCCGCCGGGGGCAGCACGTGATTCAGCTCAGCCGGCGGGCGGGCCTCCTTCTCCGGCGACGGCAGTGCCGTGCGAGGGGCTTTCTAGGCAGGGAAGGGAAGAAGAGAAGATGATCAGAACCTCTCTTTTTTTTAAAAAAAGAAGGAAAATCACATATATTAATTTGTTTTTAATTTTTAAAAAATCCATTAACAGCCAAATTGTTTTAAACCTAAATCGTCTAACACATATTATTTTGAATTATTAAACTTTTAGAGGTAAGCGGACTCCCTTCACGGATATCTACTTGTATGAATCTCAAACGTACCTGTTTCAGATACTGGACAACATAAAATAAAAAAAATAATACAGTTGGGGAATAAAAGTTCGATATATTTTGTACGAAATAAAAACTTCACATTATTCTATTCTTCTTCTCGAATAGATATATATTTATATATGTGTATATTTTGTTTTTTTTCTTCAGTCTATTCTTCTTCTTCTTCTCGGTAGACTACCATGTACAAGGGGGTGACGGAGTCGATATCAGAGATGAACGCCTGGGCCGCCGCCGGAGATGCAGAGCTGCGGTCTCATCGGACGAAGCTCAAGACTAAATCGTCGCCGTCGAGGTCGAACAGGTCGTCGACCTGGATGGAGTCGACGCCGAGGTCCATGTACAGGCTGCAGCTCGGGCTGACGCAGGAGGAGTCCGGGCCGGAGGTGGCGTCGCCGGCGACGTCCGAGGCGGCCGGCGGCGGCAGAGACGGCGTGCTGCCGAGCGCCGCCAGCTCGGGCAGCGTGAACGAGAAGTATTCCGAGGAGGAGCCGTGGTGGCTCAGGTTGCTCCCAGCGTCCTCGTCGGCGACGCACTCTTGCTCCGGCGGCGGCGGCGGCGGAGGGTGGTCGTCGGTGAGGTCGGCGGCGGGTGCGTGTTGGCTCCGCGCCCCCGGTGGCCGGACGACCGGTTGCTCCCGCGGGGCGCCGAAGCTGATCAGGAGCGGCCGGCCGGCGCCGGGATGGCCGGATCTCGACGAGCTCGCGCAGGTGTGGTGTCCGATGTAGGTGACGAGGAAGGTGGAGGGGTCCTCCGCCGACCTCTGCACCTGCCGGATGGCCTGGCAGCCCTCATCGAACTTGTGCTTGCATCTGAAGTAGCTCCTGCTGGATTAACCGCAGAATTTAGGGTTAGATCCGAGGAAGAAGACGAACCAGAGACGGAACAGAATCGGTGCTCATTTGATATATCTTACCAACTCCGGAATCATAGTGTTAAAGTAGAAAGACGCAAGATATATAAATACAACATCAAATTTCAAATAATCAATATAGGATTATTCTCACATTTTTAACACTCTCCTTCGAATATTAAAGATCCAGAAATCTGACATCATCTTACAAACTAAAAAATTATGATGTTGAATTTGAAGAACCCACGATATATAAGTATAATATCAAATCTCAATAGTCAATATAAAATTATTCTCACAATTTTAATAATATATGTCATGAATTTATTGAAAAAATTAAAACAGTGCAATATTGATCAGATAAAGAGATACTTACGTTTAAAATTTTGGATCATTCTAATTTCGAACTATAATTTTGGGTCGATTAATATGATATCAGTAGATTTTCTTCCGTCGACCGTCGTCAATAAACAGTGTACACGTGACAACGTGATTTTAGATCGATTAACATGATATTAAAGTCAAAGATCGTGAATTCTTCTCCGTCGATTACTCGTAAATACGACGAAGTAAAAAAAAAATTTGTACGTGAATAAACTAGTTAGAATAATGTTATATTGATAAGAAAGAAAAGATATCAATACTTAAAAATTTAGATTTATCGTTGTAACTCACGATTTTAAGTCGGTTAACGGGAATATATTTTAATTATAAAAAATAAAATTGGTCACTCACCTCTGGAATCTGGCGCTCAGGATGGCCTTCTGCCCGTACTTCCTCCAGCCATGGCCGTCGTCGAGCGTCTTCGCCGGCACCGTCCAGGAGCCCGACGCCGATCTGAAACCAGAGAACAAGAGCACCGGTGGCTTTGCGAAAATCCCCCAAAAAGCTTTTAATCTTGTGCCAGACGAGCGGCGTTCGTTCACCTCCTTCGCCGCCCCCCGTCCCGGCCCCCGGCGGTCCGGGCCTTCCTCTTCCCGGCGGACGTCGCGGCCCCCCTTTCGGCGGAGCAGAGGGACGAGCCTCCGTCGGCCGCCGCAGCGGGACTCCGGAGGAGCGCCGCCGACTCGCCGGCGTGCTCCAGCGCCAGGAGGGCCCTCAGAACGGACGCCAGCACCTCCTCCGCCAGCTCTCCGGCCGCCGCCAGGAAGCTCCCCCGCAGGAGTGCCCCCAGCCTGACCGCCGCCTCGCGGCCGTGCGCCAGCTCCCGGATCGCCGTCTTCACGCCGGCAGCCGCTGAACCACTCTGGTCCTCCGGCGGCGGCGGCGGCGGCGGCGACATCACTCCGTCAGTCTCTCTGCCTCTCCAGCTTCCGCAGGATCTTCTCTCCTCCTCTTATTGAAGAAGGGAGGGACTATTTTGTCATTTTGCACGGTGGAGGGTGGGCACGGAAGAAATGACGCGGAAAGTCAGGACTTTTATTTTTTTATTCAAAGGCAAGTAGAGGGTCGACCCGATGACGTCATCATTCTGACGTGGTTCGAGGGACGTGCAAGCGTGAACCAAAAATAAATAAATAAATAAATAAATATATATACAATATAGCTCGTTGAATAAGTTGCGTTGCTCGACAAGTTTGCATAGTTACTCGATTGAATATTTTTAAAAAAAATAATTTATGAATAATTTAAATTTAAAGTTCTATCAAAATTCATAAATAAGTTAAAATTTTCGTTTACTGATAAATTCTTTTTTGACTCTGAAATTTATGAATGAGTCGGTACCAATTCTGAGTCTTGATTCGAAGTGAATTAGATTCGAACTGTCATTCTAATTCGACTCAATTAAGCACCGAATCAAATTTGAACAAGAATTCGATATGTTCGAAAATGTTGAACTCAAATTGAAAATCGTGTGAGATAAATAAGTCGATTTTGGGTAAATCCTAAATTCTAAATCCTAAACCCTAAACCCTAAACCCTATTGATCTTCGTTTTAGAATCTTAACTATGGATTTAGTTGCAAAATAATTCTCATATATCTATGTGACAAAGTTATATATTGCGATAAAACACTATTTTTTTTAAACTCGATGTAGTGGTCAGACTACGCACTTTAGAGGGCTCGACGACCGTTACTAGGATCGAACTCGGGAAGAGCCTCCCGACTCGGAGAGGTAGACGTCCACTCCGCGACAAAAAAAAATTAAATAGATACACACACGTAATTGTCTTGTTTGGTGAGATTTGCCGACAAAAATGGTTTGGATCATGTATAACTAAAAATGCGAGGGGTCATCCGAAAAATTCCATCTCTCTCTCTCTTGTTATCTAGAAAGAAATCATCTACGAAATTATATTTTTGTCATGACACAGTCGGGAGATCCAGCACCACCAGAAGCATCTAAATCCAAAGTTTTGGGCTCACTTATAAGCTGTATTCTTATTTTATTTTATTTTAAATTAAAGATTCCATTAATGACAAAGTAAATTGCGACCACAGAGGGAGAAGATTCGGCAGGTGTGAATGGCGCGGTCACGTGTGAACGCAGCCCGTCACGTGCAGGAAGTCAACGGCAAGGTCTTGGATATGTTCAAATCTAACCTTGGGGGCACTTCAACATACCATGCTCAATTTTATATTAATTGGTTGTAGAAATTAAGAGCTAACCTTAACCGGGGTCAGGTGGCTTGCCCCCTAAATATCTCCAATATTTCATTTTTATCATCTTTTTTGTGCACAGCCTAGAGAGAGAGAGAGAGAGGAAAGAGGATGTGGGTTTTCTAAAATGGATTTTGCATTCATCTCACCCAAGTAAATATATACTGAAATCTGATTTCATTTAATTTACTCTAAACTATATTATATAAAGATTTAGTGTATATGTTTACATATAGGATTAGTTTTATCTTAAGAACTCTAAAAATAGTTACCTTGATATAAAAATACATGAAAATGTCGTTAACATACAAGAGATAAGTAAAAATTTTAATCTACTTAGGATTTTTTTTTTTTACCAATTTAGTTTGTTTGGATAGATAAAGGGGGGGATTGAATTTTGGGTGTCAACTGCCAAAAACCCTTCTTGGATGCTATAAATGTAGGCTAGGCTAGGTGTTTCCTTCCATGGACATAAAGGCCTTCAATTTCTAATGGTGTGTTTGGTTGCATGATAATAAAAATTTTTATTTTAATTTTTAAAGATTATAAGAAAACTTGTTAAAAGAGATATTTGGCAACTATGACAATTTTAAGTTTTTAAAGTAATTTTCTTCTTAAATCAAAAGAGAGGATCTCATCTCTTTTTTTTTTCTTTTTGTCCCCCACTTTGTTTGGTCATGTATGGTAATTACTTTTTTTTGTTATCACATCCCTCCAAACATGATAAATTTACGTCGTGAGTTAGTTCACTTTTTATTTTAATATATTTTTTTATCATGAAAGTGTACAAAAAATTATCATGCAATCAAACACCCCATGAACATGTAGATTACTAGAAATAGCTAAACACATGTTTTTCCTTTTGAAGCTGATTTGATGTGTACTTGGGTGGTATTGTCCTTGTCCTCTACTTCCCTCTTAATATGCCACTTACTAGATTAAATTGCAAAGTTTTTTTTTTCCAAATCAATGCTACCTACCAAGGGATAAGTATGATGGCTAATATCTTAGTTTGCGTTTGATTCTAATTCTAAGGGAGAGATTTTTGAGAATTAAATGTAACATATTCACATCAACTTCTATGGTTAAGATTAGGAAGAAGATTCCGAGAACTAGGAAAATATGGACAAAGGATCCGTGTCGCAAAAATCTCTCAAATCTCGTGGATGTCGATTTTCGGAGATCTTGAAAGATATCTTTGGCACAAAATTCCGACCAAACGGACTCTCATAAGATCAAGCTTAAGTAGGGTCATGCTTGACTGACTTCTCTTCATTGTTTCTAGAGAGATATTTTCTTGTATATTATTTTTCATGCCTCATATTTGAAGACAACCCCCTGTTGTTGCTTTCTTGACCAAGGCAACTGGCTCCACCAAGAGATCAAGTAGGGGTTCCCACCACTGAGGGTGAGCTTGAGAGCCTAACAAGAACCCTGCTCATTGACAGGGATGGATGGCTTGGTGAGTGCCAACAGGCTGTTGGAACACCAGAATATTTGTGCTTGTTCTTCAGCCCACTTTTTTTTTCTCTATTTCAGAAATGCCTCCTTAATATGTGATTTGTCACTAAGTTGGAATTTTTATGGGGGTTTGCTAGGGAAAGAGGTTCATGTTCTCATCCGTTCAGGGTATTATTTTTACAATTTTAATGATTTCATACATCTTCCTTGGAAAATGCAAGGCTGTCCTATAACTACCTTGTAAACAATATATATATATATATATATATGAATCAATGGATGGCATTATATATAAATGCTGAATTTTTTAGCTATTTTTTAGCCTAATCAAAATTTGAGGAAGTCCTTTTTTATTACATAACATTAATTGTTGGTGTTCTATTCTTTATTAATGGGGTGTTTGGTTACATGCTAATAGAGGTTTTATTTTAATTTTTAAAATTTGTAAGAAAATTTGTTAAACAGAGATGTTTGACAACCATGACAATTTTGTGTTTTGAAAGTGATTTTCTTCTTAAACAAAAAAGAGAGGGTCTCACCTCTTTCTTTTTCTCTTGTGGTCTCTTACTTTGTTTGATGATGTATGGTAGTTACTCTTTTTTTGTTATCATATCCCTCCAAATATGATAATTTTATGTCGTGAGTAGGTTCACTTTTTATTTTAATTATTTTTTATCATGAAAATATATAAAAATTATGATGCAACCAAACATCTCATAAATTTTTAACTGTGGAATAAGAAACATGGGTGACGTTTCATGGATCTTACTAAACCTCTCTCCTCGGATTTGGTCAGAGAATGGTAGATTTATATTATTTGGACGATAACTAATTTTTGAAAGGAATTAAAAATCATTAAATTGC
This sequence comes from Cryptocoryne crispatula var. balansae, assembly GCA_036172225.1. NCBI lineage: Eukaryota > Viridiplantae > Streptophyta > Magnoliopsida > Alismatales > Araceae > Cryptocoryne > Cryptocoryne crispatula. The sequence continues at coordinate 43,929,609 of CM069922.1, forward strand.
TCCAGATGATCACTGATTGTTAGGATATCAAGTATGAATTTGCACGGAGTATCTTCTTGGATAAAAGAGGTGTGAAATATCACCTAATTTTCTTTTCTCGTGGACTCCTGTATCTTATACATAAATCTCATCATATAAGATATTATTTTTTTCTAATCAAAATACAATAAATCTAAGCTTTATTTATCTTTGTTTTTTATTTTATAAGTTACTTTATCACACACCTATACAGGCAGAAACATATCGTAATCGAACACCTCCCAAGAAAAGAATTTTGAAGAAAAATAAAAAAGATTACGTGGTACAAAGGTAGAGATTTTTTCTGCCGTTGGATCGTCACATCTGACGGCTGCAGATGAAACCCTAGTTCCCGGACGAAGCTGGCGGCGAACGGGCAAAGGGGGGCAAGCTCTCGCCTTTAAAAGCTTGGAGAAGCGCCTCTCGTAGCGCCGCCGGAACCCTGCGGGAGGTCCTCCGTCGACGCCGAGCGTGCTCGATCCATCTCCAACCTCGTTGGTTCGTTACATCGGTCTCCGGTATTCGTCGAATGATGGTTTTTGTTCCGAAGTTTACCGCCGGATTCGTATCTGATGGTGTGAATTCCGCCCCGCGTCTCTATCTCTTCTTCGCGCTCTGCTCTCGCAGCCTTCCTTTTGGACTGCGGTAGTATTTTACGAACTGCTAGAGCAAAATCTTTTGCCGTGGTGTCAATGCTTGCTTTTATTGTGTGTGTTGATCTGTACAGTCGGCGAGTCCATGGCCGAAGTCGTTCAGGAAGGCATGGATTTACCGATTTTCCGCGCTGTATTTATCAAAATTATCCTGATGGTTCTGATTTTGGGATTGGACGTTGAGATCTTTCGGTGGCAAGCAGATCGAGATTGTACATGATGATTAAATGATGCTTGTCCAGCTCCCTGTGAGGAAGAACGACCTTTTGATAGGAAGTGCCGTATGACACTGTAATGCTGCTGTTTAATCTCCCGACCATTTCTTCTCACCCCCAGCTTTAATCTCCTGGCAGGGATCCGAATCCTTTCGGTCTCTTCTAGGTTTTCTTGCTGCTGTGTAAGGAGAAGAGGGGAATTATTCAACTGCATGTGTGATTTGAAACGGGTCTCTGAGGGATTCTTTTTTCGCTCCTGATCTTTTATTTTCGTTTCGATCCTCTTTGATCGGATAGGTTTGCCCAATGCCACGCTGCCTGTAGCTTCTTGCGCGATGACAGGCGGTGCTATGATTGGGCAAGAGATCGAACTGGACTTCTGGTGCTTCGCTTGCTGATAGGAACCTGTGGATTCGTCTCTCGGTTTATCCACGGAGCCGATTCGGCGATCACAGTAACCTCATTACTATCACGTCCTCCTCCGGCTCCTCTCATCGTGCTCAAGCAAACAATGCGGATTCAACATGAGAGCCTGTGACGAACTTTGTTGTTGGAATTACCGTCTGAAAGGATGCGATCCTTGAAGTAAATTCTATCTGGCTCTCCGAGGCTTTCGGTTTTCTATGCGTTGCCGGTAGCAAATCTTGAGATACACCCCTCCTGCTGGGGGATTCCATGGTGCCGCTGAAAGGTTTCCGCTCATGTTTCCTTTCAGACTGAAATTTCAAAGATCAAGCCCCACATTTTCGGTTCTTGTAGCTGGACACCGGGAAAACCCAGCAGGGTAGAGAGCATTATCATCAAATCATTTTGAATGTTTCGGCTTCTTCAACCTTGTTCATTGATACGGGTTCATGTTCTTCCAGAAGCACCCTTTGAAATAAGTAGCGGCGTTGGGAAAATGTAAATTTTTATTTTTTTGGTGTTATTGTTGTCGCCTTTTTTTTGGAAAAATTTCTGCTATCATGCTGCACATGCTATGTCAAAACCAGTTTCTTGTTTCAAGGAGGTTTCAAACGTTGAATATCTATTACTAGTATGTAACTAACAGGATGCGTTTGGCGGGGATTTTGAAAGCGATTTTAAGTTATTGGTACTCTGGAATGGGCCAAGTATGCAACCGAACGCCCAAGACAGTTTTCGGGCACAAAAATTTGGACGTGACTAGTTTTTGGGCTAAAGAATTTAAACTAGCCTGTACCCGTACCTTACCTGAGATCCACCGCAGTCTTTTTATCCATGGTGCCAGGTAAATCCCCCGGTCCAGACGGCGTTCTCCCTTCTTTCTTCCAAACTTTTTGGCCCATTTGCAGTATTGAATTTCTTCACATTACCAAACAAGCTTTCATCTATGCCTACCTGCCACCAAGTATAAACCACACCCATTTCACTCTCATACCCAAAGTAGACCAACCTCTCGCCCCATCAGATTTCAGACCCATCAGTCTAGTCATCACCAAAACCCTTCTCTCGTCTCAAAGAATTTATGCCTGCACTCATTTCACCCTACTAGTGTGCTTATACCATTAACCGGCTACTAGCTGATAATATTGTTATAGTCACTGAAGTCATCCACCACTTCCAAAGAATGCGGGGAAAATCAGGAGCTTTCATGTTAAAAGTCGACATATCCAAGGCTTTTGATACAGTTGGGAATTCCTAGCTAACTGCCTCAATCACTACAATTTTCCCCCATCCATTATTCAACTTATCCTCAATTGCACCACCACTGCCACCTACTCCATCAACATCAATGGGGAACCCTCTGGTTTTATCTCTCCCACCTGCTGTATTTGACAAGGCTGTCCCTTGTCCCCCTATCTGTTCATTCTTTGTGCGAGGCTATCACTCACCTCATCCTTGAAGACGTCGAGAATGGCAAGATTAAGGGAATTCGTGTAAGCCAAGGAGGACCCAGACTTATCCATCTTATGTATGTTGATGACCTGATCGTTTTTGGGAGAGCTGATCCTATAGAGATGCAAGGCTACCTCACAGCAAGAATACTACTCCTATGGTAAAAACACAGCTCTGCAACCTGAGCAAGAATACTACTCCTATGGTAAAAACACAGCTCTGCAACCTTTCAGGTATTAAGGAAATGGTTTCCTCCGACAAGTACTTGGGCATACCTTCCACAGTTCCCAAGCTCAACACTAGCAATATTTCCTATATTGAAGATAGATGCAACTTGAAATTGGCGGGTTGGAAAAGCAATCTTCTTAACTCTGGGGGTCGTACAATTCTCGTTAAAGTCACCCTCACCCCTAACTTGGTTTATCTCATGAACACCCGTAAATTACCCACTTTTACTCTACAACAACTTGAACGGCTACAGAGAAATTTTTTGTGGGGTCATAGCAATGGAAAGAAGAAATTACATCTATTGTGTTGGAACAAAATCAAGCTTCATAAAAATCATGGTGGCATAAGAATCTGAGATCTTCGTTGCCTAAATCAAGCCTTTCACATGAAACTAGCATGGATATTCTTCTCTAATGAAGACCATCTTTGGTGCAAGGTTCTAAAAAGCAAATATTTAAGACACAGACCTCTGGCATGCTACTATAACTAACAGAAGCTCTCCTATTTGGAAGAAGATCATTGCGGCCAGTAAACTCATTCTTCAAGGCTGTTTCCGGAGGATCGGGAATGGGAAAAGCACTAACATATGGCAACATCTTGGCCCTCCTCGTCTAATGCTAGGTATGACAACCTCCTGGACCACAGTGGACAAGCTGATTATCGATAGTTCATGGAATACCCCCCTTATAAATTCTTATTTTCAAGAGATTTCAGCCGCTGCCATCCTTAAAACTCCGTTGCCCATAAACAAACAATCACCAGATGCCATCATATGGCCTTACACCCAATCGGGAGAGCTCTCTACAAAAATAGCCTATCACTTCCTAGCTTGCAAAAATATCCCACCAGTCCAACAATGCTGTATGGAAGAAAATTTGGCACCCACACATTACCAATACACTCCTCCATAAAATTCAGCTCTTCATCTGGAAATGTGCCACTGGCATTCTTCCAACCAATGCCCTTATTGCTCGTAGAACTAAGGCATTTTCACCCACATGCGGCATTTGTAGAATGGAGGAAGAATTTTTGGAACATCTTCTATTTCACTGTTCTTGGGCTAGAGCTACTTGGCTGGGTTCGTCCATAAATCCCGCTCAAGTTGATCGCATTGAAAGCATAAGAGTTTTCATCGTACACTGGATCGACTCTGCTCTCCATGCTGGGTCAGACGGCAACTGGATTTTGGCTTTAGGTGCGGCCTATCTTTGGTGGATCTGGAAGGGCCGATGCAGTTTCACCTTTGAAGGCTTAATGCCCTCTCCAACTTCCACTATACGTCATGCTGAAGCAGATGCCACCTTCTGGATTTCCACCGTTTCTCCGCAAACAACGTGTAGCAACCACACTTGGAAGCCGCCTCCACATAACTGCCTGATGATTAATGTGGACGCTGCTTCCGGCAAATCCTCTGGAGCTACCAGTTTAATTGTAAGAGACTTTGATGGGAACTACATCCATGGTGAAGGTTCTATCCACAGGATCACAGATCCCCTCATCTTGGAGGGCCTAGCAGTCATGTCCGCGCTTCATTTTGCTAAGGGCCAGACACGTACCTGCTTCATCCTCAGTGATTCTGTTACTGTCGTTGACACCATCCTGGCAAATAGGAATCTTAACTGGAAGATAGATGAGCTGGCAGCAGAAGCTCGTCAACTTCTCAGTTCTACTGCCTCCTCTGTTCATTTCACTCCACGTGAAGCAAATACCGCTGCTCACTCTCTTGCTCGTTATGTCCTTCTTACCAACGCTGCATGTTTTTGTCCTGGGCCTGTTCCGCCCCTGTGCATCCTAGATGCTTTTTGTAAAGACTCCTTTCTTCTATAAATCTATACAGTTTTCGTCAAAAAAAAAGAATTTAAAATAAAAAGACGTTTTTTAGCTTTTTGTTCTAATGTTTTCGAAAAGGCGTAAGTTGGACGTTTGAATAAACTTTTGATGACCTTTTGATATCCTTCTTGATCATTTTTCAAGTATGGAAGCCAACGTGAATGTGTTGCTGGTGGTTTAAGGCCTTGTTTGATAACGATGTTAAGATGTTTTATCATGTCGTTATTAATTTTATAATTTTAATTGGCACAAATTTTTTTAACATTATTAATTTTATAAACAGAGGTTGTTAAGCAATGGTAATGTTACGAAGTAGTGTAGTTTTGGATATTTCACGTCTTGTTTGGTAACACTATTAGGTACTTCTATCACTATCAATTTTAAAAATTGATATTGATAAGAATGATTAAGAAGTGTTTGAGTAATTGTATCACTTTTAAAATTTGTAGTGCAGATAAAGTATACTATGTAATACAAGTGTCCCCTTGTATTATTTTTGATATTGATACTCTAACATCTGAAAATATTAATATCAATATTGATATAGTACTAAAAATGAAACTCTAATCAAATAGGGCATCAACTAAACTTGTCCCAAAGTTCATAAACTCTTTATGAAAGAATTTTGGGAAATCTTTTGTGGAAATCTTTTAGATGTTTTAATGATCATCAATTCTTTGCGAAATCATGTTTGTTTTAATTTATGTATTGCTTGATAACACTATTAGGTATCTCTATCACTATCAATTTTAAAATTGATATTGATAGGAACTATTAAAAAACGTTCGGTTAATTGTATCAATTTTAAAATTTATAGTGCAAATAAAACATATTATGCGATACAAGTGACAATTTGTATTACTTTTGATATTGATACTCTAATATTTAAAATATTTATATCAATATTGATATAGTTCCAAAAATGAAACTCTAACCAAACAGAGCATTAGTTATCGACACGTAAGTTCAACAATTCATATTTTTGTCGCAACTTGTGAGAGCTTTATGCAATTACTCTGAGTGTGGTGGGTTCTGACACAAGTGATGCCAAAATTTTTAATTTCATCTTTATTTTCTCAAGTTATACTAAATGTCTGCTAAGCACCTACGAAGTAAAAAAAAAAAACTGTTTAGAACATTTACTTAAAATCTTATTGTGTAATATGTGACCTTTGTACCACGGAAATTCAAAGTTTGTGTTGATAAAAATTTTACTTGATTTATTTGTCTATGTTAACAGAACAAATTTGAAGAGAAGTTAAGATTTAAACTTCTATTGAAGTTTAGTTCATTATTCAATCCAGCCAATCTCAAGATAAATAGCCAGGTCAACCCTATCCGAACTCGTTATGAAAATTAAAATCAATCAAAATTATTTTCTTAACTCGCTCATTTAAAATTTTGAATTAAATTTAAATTCAAACAAATTCCATTCCAATTAATTTTATATCTCTAGGTAACAATATTTGTTCATAATTTGATATCTGTTAATAAAGATAGATTTGATTCGATATTTAATAGAGTTATTCGCAAATTTAACGAGTTAAACAAGAGTCGATTTAACATTAACTTGATAAACTCATTTACCCTTTTATCAAGACATATAATCAAGCTAAAGCAAACGTCACTTAAAACCCTGCTCGGTAACAATATTAGTTCTTTCGATCATTGATATTGAGAGCAATCATTAAGATATCTTACATAATATCACTGTTGGAATCAAATTTGATATTTTTACTATTTGTTCATAAAAAATTAATCACAAAAGTATTCTGATCATAATACGATGAAATAAGTGAGATTTTCTAGAGTAGACATGATGTGATGATCTATTAAATATACAACATGATAATAGATTTTAAATATATTTTTACGAGTGATTCGAGAGAGTTTTCTCAAAAACCTGAGACGATCCCATCTCATGTTGAGAAAAACATGTTCTCTGTAACCCCTTGAGAGATTAATAATAGGTCAAGTGCACATGAACATGATCTTTCATATCCCGCCGGAAACCATGGCCTCCCGGACGCTAAACCCGCCGGCGAAGTCCAGCTTGTAGAAGACCCAGACGAGCGCCGCCGCCGACAGGGCCAGCGGCACCGGCCCGAGCAACCACAGCAGGAAGCACAGCGTCACGAAGAGGATGCGCCCGCCCACGGCGGCGAGCAGGCAGCCCTTCTCCACCGCCGCCTGCGCGCCGCGCCGGAAGGACTCCCCGGGGACGCTGACCAGGAAGTTGGCCTCCACGAGGCACCCCACGGCGGCGGAGCTGCACAGGAAGCTGAGCAGCAGGAGGAGCGAGGCGGAGGCGTACTTGAGCGCGAGGAGCGAGGGGGACCGGTTGCCGAAGAGCAGCGGCTGCGGGCGGAGGAGGTGGCCGGCGCCGAGGGCGTTGTTGCAGATGGCGGCCAGGGCGGTGTTGAGGATGATCGCCACCGACGCCGAGAGGATCGCCGCCATGAGCGAGTTCCTGAAGCTCTGCACCCCCAGCATGCCCTTCCCGCTGTCGTCCTGCGCCGCCGACCCACAGGTGATCAGATTGCAATATTCATATGAAATCGAGAAGATCGGATCGCCTCAGTGTCGATCGGAAGAGGAAGCTCTCTCAATCTCGATGGTTGATCTGAACTCTTCCGATCGACCGAGACGATCTGAACTCTGAACTGAGAGCCGAGCAAGGGTTTGCACCCAGGTGTGAATACGAGAGATCCACTGTCATGGATGATCCTCCCACCTCGACGACGCTCCGGCACCATTCCCGTCGCATCATGCCGACCCCCACGGAGGAGAGGCGGCGGCGCCGGGCGCTGAAGTTGCGGTAGACGTAGGCGTGGTAGCCGGCGGTGAGGCAGACGCTCAGCGGCACCAGCGCCAGGTCCAGCGCATACTTGCTCGCCTCCCCCATCGCCGACGCCGCCACTCTCGGCCGTCCGTCCCTCTCCCTTCTCCGCTTTATATAGATTTAGGGGTTTCCGCCACCGCACGATCTGCGGCCGGCAGGCGGTACATATTATACGGCTTGGTGGGCTTCCCACCGGCGAATCGATCGAGCAAGATGATAGGCTGAGGAGTCGCAGGCCGGCCGGCGGCGGCGGGGGCGGCAACTTTTCTCACCAGGATGCGTGGTGGCGGCACCATGCTTGGCCGGATGTTACGGACGAAAACGATCGGCCGGCATGTCGGAGGCGATGAAGGCAGTCGCTGCCGTGGATCGATCCACGGCTCTGCTCCTCCGCTCTTGGTTCTCGTTGGATTCTGACGGCTGACTTTGTTGGGTAGCGTCAGAGAAGAAGAGTCTGGCGATCGAGAGAGGAGGAGTGGAAGATCGACGAGGATCCGATCGTCGAGCACCGCCGGCGAGAGCAGCTGTGTTTTGTCTCCCTTAATCCGCCGCCGTGGACTTCACCCAATCGCCGCCGGCCACCGGGAAGAAGACAGCTGTTAATTCCTCAAGGAGGGCACGGTTCAGTTAGATATTCATTTTTTTTTTAAATCGAATCAATCTCTTAAATTAAATCCATTCGATTCGGTTTAAATCGAAAATATATAAAAATATTTAAATCAATAATTCTACGTACATATAATAATTTTTAAGTTAGAAATAATTAAAATAAATATTATTTCATGATAACAATTATAAAAATATTATTTTTATTGGTATTATAATAATTCTCGGATATTTTGAAATCGAACTAAATCAAGAAAATTCAAACTAAATTAAATCGAATTGAATAGGTTAATTTGGTTTGATTTGATTTCCCGATTTAAACTATTTTGTGCCCGCCCTTGCTGTTCCTGCCCTTAATTAATCTCTTATGGGTGTTTGGCTGCTTCAACTAAAAATTGTTTTCACGACGTTTCACCACAGCCCCCACCTTTTTCGTTCCTCACCAAATATGATAATTTCAAGCCTTAAATGATCTTGTATTTTATTTTAATATAAAAATTTATTATTAAGGTGCACAAAATATTATCGTGCTCATCGGACGGTGGTGCTCTCTTGATGCGCTTGTCAAACAGGTCAAGATCCTGTTCTTGCCGGCACACGAGAGGTTGAGGAGGATAGACCCAAGTTAACTTAGCGAAGACATATCTAACATAATTCGGAGAAATTAGATATCCATAAGAAATTAACGGGTGACCGCGGAGAATGGAAAACACGAATTCAAAATATTTAACCTCAAAATATTTAAAACTAAAACTTCGAATTTGAGTTTCGGTTATACACACGCACGTTATTATACAATCCAGCTCATTATTTTATGCCAACTTTTGTATTTCTTTGTTTCGTCACCATTTCTTCTCTTTACTGTTCCGTGTCTTTTAGATTAATCTCTAAGTTCTTTTTTACTAATTATCCTTTCTGATATTTGCTATATATGTTCACACGGGCAGTATTGATTTCTTACATGTAATTGTTAATTACCTATCTAGAGGTCTGCTTGGCTGCATGATCTAGGTGAACGATTCTGCTCAATCAACGTTGTGGTTAATGAGGTGTTTGGTTGCATGATAATTTTTTGTACATTTTCATGATAAAAAATTATATTAAAATAAAAAGTGAACTAACTCATGACATAAAATTATCATGTTTGGAGGGATGTGATAACAAAAAAGAGTAACTGTCATACATGATCAAACAAAGTGGGAGACCACAAGAAAAAAGAAAGAGGTGAGACCCCCTTTTTTGTTTAAGAAGATAATCACTTTCAAAACATAAAATTGTCATGGTTGTCAAACACCTCTTTTAACAAGTTTTCTTATAATTTTTAAAAATAAAAATAAATATCTCCATTATCATGCAACCAAACACCCCATAAACTTTTAATATTAATTTTATGCCGAAGAATTTTATGATTGCAGTGATATTTTTCATTTTTTTTTCATTTTACCGCTAGGAGTTTCTGCTGCCCTTCTATTCTAAAACGTCCTTCATTCGATACATTTTTGCTTCTTAACTAATTGTTTTTTTGAACATGGCCCAGCGCCCTGAAATTCGCGGGTGGCGAGAGATCGAGCCCTCTCGATCCCCACTTGTCACCCCCTCCTCGGGCGCCCGACTTGCAGCCGCCGGAAGGCGAACCTGGCCCTACCCCCCAGGAGTAGGGTTGAAGTCAGCCGAGCCACGCTCGGCCGACGCTTCTTAACTAATTGTTGCCATTTTACTATACAATAACCTATTATTTAATAGTCATTAACTAAAGTATTTTATAAAAAATTTATTTGTGACATTAAAATTCATTAACTAGGGTTTGGTTACGCAATGTTTGAGTTTGGATCATTTTTTTTCTTCTAAAACTGACAGGAATCAAGGACTGAATTAGACCAAACCAACAACTCGAACCCAATAGAATTAGGCTTGGTTCGGTTTGTTTTGAAATCAAAAATAAATTATTTACATTTATAATTATATTTATTATAAATTAATAAAATAAATATGTGTATGTTATATAAATTATAAACATATAATTTTTATCAATAATATATTTTTATTTTTGATTGGTTTAGTCTGATTTAATCAGGTCTTGGAGACTCTCAAACCAGTGATTTAGACCGGTGATTTTAACTCACTTTTTCGGAAATGAGCCAAAAATTCTTCACATGATTTCGAAATTTTAATTTTCAATGTGATTCGAATAAAATATAGGTTATCATCGTGAGGTATGCTTTTGTCGTCTTCATAATGTTTTAACATATATTATATGCTGAATATTTAACACTATATATTGTATCGATGTTTGAGATGCTAGATAATATCCTGTTTGATTAGAGTTTCATTTTTGGTACTATGTCAATATTGATATTAATATTTTCAAATGTTAGAGTATCAATATAAAAAATAATATAAGTTGACATTTGTATTGCATAATATGTTTTGTTTACGTTACAAATTTTAAAATTGATATAATTAATCAAACACTTCTTAATGATTCTTATTAATATTAATTTTAAAATTAACAGTGATTGAGATACTTAATAATGTTACCAAACATGGTGTAAGACGACGTAAATAAAATTTAAACAATTTAAAACACTACGGAAATGTCAGGGCCTTCGATGTAATTCGCGGTAACTTTTAAGATTCAAATGTAAAATTCCTTTTCCCAGTTGCAATTTGCAAAACTACCCTCGCAAGATCACGTGGCAGCCGAGCCGAGGGGTTTGGGTGTTGCCGTTGGTCGTCCTCTGCTGCCGTCTCCTGAGGGGGAGGGGGGAGAGAGAGAACTCTCCGGAGGATGGAGTGAGGGCGAGAGAAACCCTAGATCAGTTCGGAGGCAGGCAGAGAGCTCCCGCCTCTCCGCGGATCCTCGGCAATATACTTTCTCAGGTACTGATTCCGTTGATTTCCGGAGTTACACTCTAGCATTAATGATTTCCCTTTCGGTGGCGGGGATGTGTTGTTGTCGGTTGCCGCATTCTTATTTGGTTGGTTCCGCTGTGTTGCTGGAAGGATCGGATCAAGGAAGCATGGAGAAAGAAGTGCTCGAGATCTTCGCGGTCGCAAGGAAGGCGGGGGAAGCCGCAGCGGCGGTGGAGGACTCGTCGGAGATTGGGCGCTGCGTGGATGCCCTGAGTCGGCTGAGGAAGATTCCGGTCACGACGAAGGATCTCGTGGCCACCAAGGTGAGTGATCCATCCATCAACGACTCTGCCTCTGCCTCTTCCTTGCATCTCGTTGTCTTCTCCCCCTCGCTTTTTTTCTCGTTCCTCGCTGCCACGCGTTTCGTCTTGATTAAAACTCGAGAAAATGGTCCGGTCGTTGCATTGCCGAGAAATATTTCTGATGCGCGTGCCATTGTGAACAAAACCGAGCCGTCCCCTTTTTCTCGTAATTTGTAGCCGACTTTTTATCTGGAAGGAACAGGCGGCGGCTTGGAAGGATGTCCGTAGGTCACATTGCCATGTACTATAACTATAAGGCTTAACAACCGCATGATAATTTGTGTGACACTGTGACGCTGCTTTCCAAAAAAAAAACCGTGATGTTTTTTGTTTCTTCAGGCACTCCAGTCGTTGGCATTAACTCATTTAATGGAAGTTAGCATCACATGGATGCCAGTGTCTTAACATATTTTCTTGTGGCTTGTTCTTGTCGAATGATAAAAAGTTCAAGCATATTTTTGCATTTCTTTGAATTTTTATTGGAAAATAATTTTAATACATACCTAACTTGTGGTCTAAGGAAGGTTAGATTGCTCGTATCAGACTTTATCCTTTGACAGTCTTTTGGAGGAAGATATCATTAGTCCTTTTTTGTAATAAAGTGTATTTGCTCTAGGCTTGTAATGGAAATAGTCATACCTTGAACTTGAATATCAGTCTGTTAAGATTGAGTTTATCTTACAACACCTTCTATTTCTTTTAACACCTTTGGCTTTGCGTGTGCTGTGCATGGAGATCTCTCATGTCTATATGAGGTTGAGGTTCTCTGTATTTTGCACAAGCCTACCTTCTGTCTTTTAGCAACTCCCTTATATATGCTTGGCATTTGGAGATCTATTTGGGGAGGGGATCAAATTTACACAATGGAAGAACGTGAAGCCATATTTCTAGTATGGAAGCCGATCGCATTTTCTCTCTCATTTCTATATTCTTATCATGTGTTGCCTATATCAATGTGCATTTGATTTGATTTTGTTTCTTTTCCTTTAGTTAAGGACTGCAGAGTCTAGTGCCTTAAAGAGGTACACTTACACCTTGATCCTAATCTAGGTGGTCTAGAATCAATTGTAAAAGGGCTGGATACATCCCAGGATCAGCTGGATCACCACATGTTTTTTTGCCATTGCCTGCTAGTTCGCTTATACTGCCCTTTCGGATTGATAAGCCTACAAGTATTGTCAATGGTAATAAATCTTATGCGTTCAATGGTTTTGACTCCGTTTAGTAAAAAAATCCGAGTATTTATGCTTGGAGCCCTATGTTGCAATATGGGGCATGGAACAGAAATAGATACTTCTATGTTATTTTTGTTTCAGTTTTCTATTTGTGTGGCCTGCATTACCCTCGCAGACTTATTTGCCTTGGTATTTCACCAAATAGCCATATCATGCTTTTCGGACTTTTCCAGAGCATCTTTAAAGTACTTTTACTGAATTTGGTAGGATGATAATTCTGTTGTAAAATTAGCCTGTAATTGGCAAGGTAGGTGGGGTTGGGGGTAGGGTGCAGGTCGGTTAGGCCCAAACCTACCCAGGTCGGCCAGAGTTAGGACTCGGGTTGGGACGTGGGTTGGCTGGGGTTGTAATAAAAAATTAATTTTAAAACATTCACCGGGTCGGTGTCCCGGGGTTGGGACCAGGTTGGTCTGCTCAAAAATCGATCAGGGTTGGGCTTGCGTCGTGACATGGCTTTCCATGGTAATTGGTGTAAATTTTTGAGACTTTGCTACTACTAAAAACTTGGACAAACCAGACAGTTCAAATTTGTCTTGTCAGCTCATTCTGGAGAAGACAAGCTAAAGTTGGGGCTCCTTGTTGCATACCCTGGTTGAATGTGATTCTGTAGAGAAGTCTGAGATGCAATGTATTCAGAGTTGGAATCGTCTCTAGGATCGGCCCATTTCTCCTTTAAGTCAGGAATACCTTTGAATCACCCAGACTTGTGGATTAGCTGCTCAATGCCCGTAGCTTATGCCGCTTTAGGTTGAACTTCTTGTATCATGTTGAATCTATTTTGAGCATAAGGTGAAGAGCATTTGATGAGGATAATTGAGACAACTGTTATTCTTTGACTAACTTCTTGTATTCTGTGATTGGCTCAAACATCCTGTTTAAATCCCTCATCACGCTTTTGCCAACATTTTGATGTTCTAGTGACTAAATACCAGAAGCTCGATCATGAGTTGTCAACCCGAGATATTCATGTGTTATTTAGTTGTTTTCATCAAGCTAAACACCGGTTTTGTGGGTAGTGCTTGTGCATCTGTTCTTGTGTCCAGTTAGTGTTTACTTTTCACTAAAATAATACTTATGGCATGTGCTGTGCTATGATTTGATGTTCTTCGTTGTTTATTTTATCTTCTTATTCACATATGCTGTCTGCGCTTCTTGGCTCGATCCGGTAAATAACACAGTAAAATCAATCCCGTAATGAACCTGAATCCAGGTGGGCAAATCAATCCTGTGTCTCACGAAACATCCCCAGAAGAGGATTCAGACCGTGGCCTCGGAGTTGCGCCGGTACTGGAAGGATCTGGTCATCGAGGAGGCAACAAGCGGCGGCGGCGGCGGCGGCAAAAAGGGGGACGCTCCGGATCATGCTTCCCCCAAAGTTGGAACGGGGGTTGAGAGAGTACAGATCTCCGAAGATCTGAAGCCGCCCGAGAGAAATGGCTCTTCACACGAGAGGATGGCGAAGGCCGATCATAGGATCGAGCACGACATCAAGGTCGCCGGAGGGAAAAAATCCGTCAAGGGAGCGCAACCTCATCCTGTTGTTGCCGTCCGTCCGCCGAAGCTCCCCTCGACGGGGCAGTGCAACGACGAGGCGAGGGACAAATTCCGGGAGATCATCGCCGAGGCCCTGTCGAGAGTCCACGGCGAGACGCCGGACGAGATGGCGGAGGAGAAGGCGGCGGCGGCGGCGTGCGACCCCGTACGGGTGGCCGTCGCGGTGGAGTGCGTCCTGTTCGACGCGCTGGGGCGGTCCAACGGAGCCCACAAGGCCAAGTACCGGTCGATAGCGTTCAACATGAAGGACGCGAGGAACCCGGATCTGCGGCGGAGGGTGCTGCTGGGGCGGGTCAGGCCGGCGGAGCTGGCGGCGATGAAGGCGGAGGAGATGGCGAGCGACGAGCGGAAGATGGAGAACCGGCAGATAAAGGAGAGGGCGCTGTTCGAGTGCGAGCGCGGGGGGCCGCCCAAGGCCACCACCGACCAGTTCAGGTGCGGCCGCTGCGGGAAGAGGAAGACGACCTACTACCAGATGCAGACGCGCAGCGCCGACGAGCCGATGACCACCTTCGTCACCTGCGTCGAGTGCAACCACCACTGGAAGTTCTGTTAGATGATCGATAACCGTTCCCAAGTGAGATCCCATCCCCCCCCCTTCTCATCTCGTCCCCCGTAATGTTAGAGCTTCTTGACGAAAGCTGAGCTGATCATCAGATCTCTCTGTGTAGTTAGTGTGTTGTAGGGATTCCTGTGGGGGAGGCTGGGAGTTTTTCATGATCTCCGACCGCCCTACTGACCATGTACGTTCTTTGATTTGATCTAGTCCTGGGGGATGACAGATTAGTGGTGTGGTGTTGGGTAGGAAATAACTGTTCTGTTCGTGCCTTGGAATTAGTCTTTGAAGACAAGAGAAAAAAAGAGAGCACAATTTTTGTTCTCTCTCTCTCTCTCGTGATTGGCTCTTTATTTTAAGTACGAAACGGGGGGGGGGGGATGGGATGAATCGAGAATCTCTCTTCGTTATCACCGTGCGGAAGGAGACACCTCGTTTGTTCGCAGCACAAAGTGGTGGGTGTTTCGAAGGAGTTAGTACTTCATCTTGTAATTATTCCTTCTTTCGAGCAAAGAGATCAGACAAGCTCGAACTAATGGGGTGTTTGGTTCCATGATAATGGTCATTTTTATTTTAATTTTTAAAAATTGTAACGAAAATTGTCTTAACGGGGTGTTTGACTCGTTCTATAATTTTTTGTTTTGAAAAAATTTTCACCGATTGGGCTTCGTAAAAAAAAAAGAGGTATAGACCATTTTTTTTTTTGAAAATGAATCTCACCCTCTCGTGAAACCCTCACGGACGAAACCTCGATACTTCCCGACTATCTCCGTTGCGGCGCATCCAGCGACAGCCTCCTGCTCCTGGTGCCCTCTTTGCCCCTTCTTCAAGGGCTCGCGGCGGCGTACTCCGTCATCTCCCTCTCCCTCGGCGGCATGGCCGATGACTACTTCAACAACTCCGTCGACATCGGCTCCTTCCACACCGTAGTGCACGGTATCCCCGTCATGTGCTCCGCCGGAAACAACGGCCCCTCGCCCTAGTCGGTCACCAATGTCGCCCCCTGGCCCTGGATCTTCACCGTCGCTGCGGGTTCCGCCGGCCGCAAACTCGTATCCCACGTCTCCCTTGGCAACCGCCGGCATACAGAGGTCAGGGTTTCTCGTCCATTTAGTTAATTGTTTCCAGGATTGACCCTGTGAGTTCGAACTCGATTTTTTTCTCATATATGAGTCCTCTGGATTCCCAAGAATGAGATGTTTATGACCCCCCCCCCCCTTTTCTCTTTACCTCCGAGGTTTTTAAGCTTAGAGGATTATGTGATAACTTCATTTTAGCGTTCACGGATCAGGGGTGGAGTTT
The DNA here is from genome assembly GCA_036172225.1 of Cryptocoryne crispatula var. balansae. Taxonomy (NCBI): domain Eukaryota; kingdom Viridiplantae; phylum Streptophyta; class Magnoliopsida; order Alismatales; family Araceae; genus Cryptocoryne; species Cryptocoryne crispatula. The sequence goes on from CM069922.1 coordinate 43,945,720, forward strand.
TGCCTCAAGGCACTTACCTGCAGGGAAGTTCTATCCGCTGATTGATGCTGGAAAGGCTAAAACGGGTCAGGTGCTGATAGATGAAGCGTAAGAACTAGTGCCATAATCTCATTTTTCAGTTGGATATGGGCAAAATGCCGTATGCTATGTTCTTAGATTTAGGGTCACAAATGTTAAGAGAATCACTATAATGCTTTGATTCAGGAGATTGTGCTATCCCGATTCTCTCGCCCGTAAAAAGGTGAGAGGAAAAATTGTTGTTTGCCTTCGTGGGGATATTTCTAGAATGCTGAAGGCTCTTGAAGTCTCCAAGGTTGGTGGTGCTGGAATGATCGTTGCAAATACTATTGATTATGGGGATGATGTTACACCAGTACTTTTCATGATTCCTGCGGCTCCCTGAATTATGCTGCTGTTGCTTCCATTTTCTCATACCTCAATTCAACCAAGTAAGATGCTCATTTTTGCAGTTGAATTGAACTCGTACTATTGGATCTGTGAAAACTGCCAAATAGAACTTGTTTGTGCCAATTTTTGCCTTGATCATGATCATCTGGGCTTCATTGAATTTTATTATGGGTTAGTTACACGCATGTCCTTGAAAGAACATGACACAGTTTGATGCATATAAGGATCTTTTCTGACTCATAATTCTCTAAGATAATAGCTTTCTAGTTTTTACAAGTGTGTTCCAAACTTCCAGTAACTCCTGAGAACATTCTTTAGACCATGAACTCCCTTTTATTCTTGACTGGTGTCATTCCACAATTGTCTTCTCTTCCAAAACAAAGATGTCTTGGAAAATTTCTTCGAGATAATATGCAAAAGAAATGTGGGAAAATTATGTTAGGTGTCGTAGATTTTAATTATATATTTTTAGAAGATTGAATTCTTGTATGACATGAATATTTTGTCATTTCTATGATATTGTGAATTTCTAAATTTGTATGACATGAAATTCTTGTTTTTCGATGTTTATGAAGTTGATGAAAATTGAATTTAAAATGCTACCAAACACCTCATTATCATTTTTAAAAATTAAAATGTTTTTGCCAAACACATTCAATATCATGTTTTCACTTTTAAAAATTATCATGTTTGGTATTATAATATAATTTTTTATCATGAAATCTTTTTAAAAATTAAAATGCAACCAAACACCCCATAAAGGTTGGGTGTTAGTATATCCATAGACAAACGACATGGGACAAAACAAGGATTGATCCAGAAAAATGGTGTCTGACTGAGGATATAAAATGTTGCTGAGCGGTACAAACAGCGCGGTATGTAGATATGTATCCTGACGAACAAGCCAACAATTCACTTCCTCAACGGATGCTAATGGGGTGTTTGGTTGCATGATAATTTTTTGTACACTTTCATGATAAAAATTTGTATTAAAATAAAAAGTGAACCAACTCATGACATAAAATTATCATGTTTGGAGGGATGTGATTATAAAAAGGAGTAACCACCGCACATGACCAAATAAAGTGGGGGACCACAAGAAAAAAGAAAGAGGTGAGACCCTCTTTTTTTGTTTAAGAAGAAAATCACTTTAAAAACATAAAATTGTCATGGTTGTCAAACACCTCTTTTTAACAAGTTTTCTTTTAATTTTTAAAAATTAAAATAAAAACCTCAATTATCATGCAACCAAACACCCCATAAGGATGGTACACGACGCTCAAAGTAAGCCGGAGGAGGGTCTTCTTCTTCCTTTCAGGCCGTTGGATGTTTAATGGGTCGGACCTGAATAAATCCGACTCCGACAACAAGGTCCCAAAAAGAGGCCTGAATTTCACCTTCCGGAACCCCAACAGAAAGGTCCCTTTCCAGGTTACCCAGAGCAGAAGGCAGCCAGCACCCGCAGCTGGTGGAAAAGAGGAGTGTGATGGAACACTTACGACTGATAAGTGGAGTTCAGATCACCTCAGGTGCCCATAGGAGTGCCGTAAGTCGTAGAGGAGAACCCTCCCTTTTGTTCCTCCCGTCGAAGGTGTCCCGTCTTCATGTTTCACACGGTAGCTCAGCAAATGCATCCATTCTTAGTCTTGATTGGGAGGGAGATGGTCTCTGACTGAAGCTCCGGGGGAGGGGGCTGAGGTCCATGTGAGAGGCAAGAAAGAATGGAAGAGTCGGAATGATGTGGATCGCCACATCAGCCAGAAAGGCAGAATCATGGCTGATATGGGACCCGGAAGAGCAAAGATCAGTGGGATCTAGTGAAAATGAGGAATGAAGAAGATGAGGAACAAATGCGAAGCAGAAGGAACAGAGAACTCTGATCTGAGCTGCAATACGCTCGGCCAAGGCACGAACAAATGTGCCTCTGGTATTTATATATCAACAGACATAACAAAGTCTTTACAATGCCAACGTGGCAAATAACAAATAAAAATAATACAATTCTTTAATTCTAACAGATCTATGGGTCGACACACAGAGAAGGTAAACAGAGGACCACTTGTAAGTAGACATAACAGAGTTCAACGCTGTTGGAAGAAATAAACTGTACTTGGTCCTGCACGTTCGATCATCATCCAGAATCCTTCTTTGGTCAACGAAGCTGGAATAACTCTTCCACCAGTTTGCAACTTTTGCTTCGCGCTCACCAGTCCATATTTCAGCCCCTTCATACCTTTCTTGAGAAGACCGTTCAGAGGAGAACCACTTCTTGGGTTTTTTGATCTTTTCAAGGACACTTGTTCCTCTTGTGTTCCCCTGCCTTCTCGGACTATCTGGCGTCCAAATGGCCCTGAGAGATAAAAGTAAAACCCACTTCAGTTCCTGATCATCTCTTTGTGTCTTCTCTGAATTGAATTTCGTGGGAGGTCCCACAGAACGGTGCCAGCTCTCCACTTTCATATGCTTCATCGATATCACTAGGTTGATAGATTAATTCTGTAGCTGAATCATACCCCATAAGTCGATGAAGTGGAGAACCTATTGCCTGCTTGCCACGCCTTCTGCTCACACTTTGCAGAGACTTTATGACATTTTGTGGCACAGGTTCTCCATCCGTGGAGTAGCTAATGCTGAAAGGGGGGCCATATTCTTCTGAATAAGAAACTGGATCCCCTTGAAGATAATCGCAAGGTTGACTGATGTGCTCTTGGATGCTGTCAACCTTGGTGGGGACTTCGATTCTAGAATGAGGTATGATATGACCTCCACCGTGGGAGAGAAAAATAAGCACCTCAGAACAAAAACCACACTTCAGCTTATGGTACTGTGCCTTTGAAACAAAGAAGTCTGCTGGAATGTGAAGCAATCTTACACAATTGTTACAGATGACAAAAGGAGCACCGCCCAAGAATGGCCTAACATGGCACTTGATGGGCTGGTTCTTCTCTTTGTAATGCTGTTTACCAGCTTGACCCTCGCAAGAACAAAGGACAGTATTGCAGTTTTTCAAGCAGCTGGAGCTTGAAGTGGAGGGATGGCAACAAACATGGGAAGCACATGCCCTACAGCCACAATCACATAGCAGCTGCTGACAAATGCACCAATCTTCGGGACAGCAATGTAAAACGGAGTCATAACCATGTCCAGAATATGGCACCTGTCCTGACCAATATGGTTGCTTTGTATAACTTCGCCCAAAGAATCCGGGTTGATTCTGAGTTTTAAAGTGAGAGTTAGGGCACTGAAGTACCTTTTCAGATCCATGGCCGTAGAACAAAGGCAAACTGCGATATTGCCTTGTGCCTTGAATATGAGATCTTTGGTTTCTTTCGTGCCCTAGTGTGCGATGTCCAGTGAGATGATCCCTCAGCTCATCAACCTTTTTCAATAGTTCCACACACTCATTTTCAAGGTTCTTAAGCATGGTTGGATTGTCATTCACACTTTTGGAGGGTAAATTTTGTAAAGAAGAATCCCTTGAGAGAGATCTGTATGATGAGTCATCTTCCAATTCCTTTCTTGCAGAGTGGAAAATTTCAGAATGTTGAGAATTCACTCTGGTGTAGTGAAATGTAGATGACAACGATGATATGAAATTGGAATCAGAGGCCTGAAGATTAGCCAATGAAGTAATCTTCTCATCAAATGAGCTTGAACTATGGCTCCTAGTTTTAAGACTTGATTTTGAATCTTCCATGACTCCTCTGAGCGTATCTTCCTTGTCATATTTTATTTCAGTATTCTTGGAGTCTTCGCTTGCAACCACTGGAGATAGAAGCAAGCATTCTTCTCTGTGATCAGAAATGGCATCAGATGAGTCATTGCCATCATAGGCATGGCAACTTCTCTCAGTTGGAGAACCCATACCCTGAGATGATGTACCTCCATGATCCAAATCAGCTATGTGCTTGGAAACAAGACAACCCTCTCCAACATCATCCTTGGAGCTTGGACAATGGTTGGTAAATTCAGGCTCACCTAGCTTTGAACAATTATCCTGCTGCTCGTTGGAACAAGAATCCGTATTTCCTTGGTCAATTATTCCCTTCGGATCAGAAGCTTCAGGATTTGTTTCATTCATCAGAACACCAGGCTGCACTGCGGAACACATACTTTCATCTCTTAAGCCCTTATCTGTATTTGCATTTTCTGTATGCTTAGTAGTTTCTTCATTCTTGGGAAATGAAGAATACTCTCCGTTCAGTGTATTAGGCTCACCATTCCCAGAGGTATGATGCAGTAGGATCTTCTCAGAAGAGGTGATACCAGACATCTGTGAAGAATTATCTTCCTTCTTTTTTTGGCCATTCTTTGCTGCATATAGATAGATAGGATGGTGTGAATTCTGTCCTAGAAACTACAAAAGTAAGCTAAACTTAAATGATAGAAAGAGAGCTGCATAAATAAAGGTTAAAGATTGTACCTCGTAAAACTGTTCCACAGCCACCACATGTGTACACGGGGATATCAGGAAATTCTGTCAGAAGCCGAAGACATTTGGGGCATCTGACAATCCGGACTTTAGATATCTCAGTCGCCATAGTTCAAGAAAAGAAAATAAAGTCTATAAATGACCCAATAGGAGAGTACTTGAAACTTCTATTTTCACAGTGCCGGGGAATCCATCCTATAAATATATACCAAAGGTTCCACATTTAAGGAAGAATCAGACTTCTCAGAGAGGTTTCATCATACAGGAAGAATCAGACTCCTGTTCAGAAGTGATGAATCTGTTAGACAAAAGAAATGCATAGTAGCAGAACATACATCAAGATATGCTTGCAATGTTCCAAGAGAGAAAAGTTGAAACACCATCAACAGCTTAGAAAGGCAGAATTTCATGAATAATAAAGGAAACAAGAGTAAAGATCTAACTGCCTATTCTGTATAAAACTAACAGATTAAGAAGAGCAACGAATATAGATGCGGGGAGGAGAAAAGAAGGTGTGATTCTTCAAACTGCAGAAAACAAGGAGGGTTTGGACTTCAGCTTAAGATTCCTAGTTTTGTTGGAGAACACAGCAAAGTTTTTCTTCACAAGTGGAATCCCCATAAACAAGAACAACAGAGTATACGCTGAACCACCTTCTCAACATGTTTGGTAGGGGTTCGTAGTCTGTGGATTCCATGAAAATCTCCTGCATACTTTTTCTTGGACACTCCACCAATTGATTCTACATAAATATTTGATTAGTGTTAGAATCTTGGTTGGCATATTAATTGGACACGCAAGTGATTTTTAGTCAAATATCTGTTTTACCCTTATCTATTAATCTTTGACAAATCTAACGTGAAAAATATGAAACATAAGGATATAAGTGTCTTTTTACTTTGAAATCCTCCTCTCCGGAGCTAACCTCTTCCAACTTTTGAAAGATTTTCCTACTGCCTCTCTCTCTCCCATCCCTCATGAAGCTGGTGCGTTTTGGTTACACAATTGACCCATTTGAGATTTTCAATGATAGAAATATCTTTCTAAATCCCAACCAAACGCACCCACAGAGAGAAATTAAGATGAACAGCAGATACCAAGAGTCTAAATTAAACCATTATTTTCCAGAGAGTCTGCTACTCAGACCAGAGCCGGCTGATCAGTCTATTCCTCGGCAAACAACAAGAGAAAGAAGTATTGGAAGAAGAAGAAAAAACAAACAAACAAACAAAAGACCATGAATCAATCAATAAACCGACCAACCATACATAGAAAATCACTGCCATCACTAATATCAGAGACGAGAACCTCAACGAACACTCTCCTCCTACAGAAAGCAAATCCGACGAAGCCCGCACACAAACAAAACGAACAAAAAGCTCTTACCAGCAACATATAAGCAAACAGTTGATGAACAACACCATTTCCAGGGCTCTTCCACGAGCCCTAGAAACGAAAAGGGAGGGAAGGGGGGGAGATGCATGCAGCGGTCCCTGAATCTCGGGAACTCTATCAAATTCTCCACAGGATAGACGGCGAAGGGTAACGATTCTCTCAGAAAATAAAAAGATACAAACTGCTATTTCTTGCGGATGAAATTCGGTACCTTATCCCGAACACGGCCGCCGTATCGTGTACGGCGCGCTTCTCCAGGTTAAGCTTGTATGTTAAAATCCGACTCCTCTCCAGAATAACCAAGGAAGTACAAGAGAGAGATTTCGGAGAGAGAGAGAGAGAGAGAGAGAGAGAGAGAGAGAATGTCAGGAGACTGTGATCGGTTGTCCTCCGGGCAAAGAGGAGGAGCGCGGGAGGAAGGGGATGACCGGACACGGCGGCCGAGTGCCGACTCGGCGCTGTCCGAGTCAAAGGCGAGCAGAGCGTCGAGTGGCTTGCACTCGTCGTTGGGGGTCGTCCCTTTGACCGAACTGCTCCGACGCGGCAACACGTGGCACCTACGTACTCGGTGGGGTCCGTCTACAGCTCCGCGTTCCCCCGGACTACCTCCTAACCGCCGCATTCAGAGCTTTTCTGTTTTTATATATATATATAAAACTAATTGGACTTAGTTTGGTTATGCATGTTTTATCACCGTATAAATGTGAATATTACCCAAAACTAAAGCCTCACTTATAATAAGATCATGCCACTAAGATAGTGTTGGAAGACGTCAAGAGAGCATAGTACCGCAAGTCATAATTAGATATAAGATCAACTTTAGATATACATCCGAAGGTTGTGCTAGAGTTCAGATCATTTTAACTCTCGGGTGAAGAGAGTACTCTTAATCTTCAATGAAAAAGATCACGATCTCAACCACTTAAGTGAAGAGTAGTAAGTTAGTAAGTTGTCGGTAGTAGCAGTTCAATCTTTTTCGACAGTGATTCACCGGACTTGTTATTTGAACTGCCACTTAAGTAATTAATATAGAGTCGTGACCCTTTTTCATTGGACACTGAACATACTCTCTCCACTCGAGCATTGAAGTGATCCGAAGTGCGAATTTTAGAAATTTCTCACTTGTTGACGATAAAGATACATGGAATTGTAATTCATATTTAACTTAAATAATCAGATATCGACGACTCTGATTCTCTCGAGTGGACACCGGAAAGAAACTCTTCTGCTCGGATAAAAAAATTGATTAAACTTATAATTTATCATGATGTGATCCATTAGATTCACACAACTGAATGGATGCCTCACGAACTTTTCGTGTCTGAGGGTCAAATTTTACAAGTTTCTCAATTGTTGATAATAAAGATACATCGAATTTTAATTCGTATTTAACTTAAATAATATATTAATGACCGTCAAATATGCAGTAGATTTTTACATTAGGATAATCAACCGGTGGTTGTAGTACGAGACCAACCCGATTTATTTCTAAAAAATTTTGGTGCCAAATAGGCACTAATGACCTGTTTGGCACCCAAATTTTTTGGGAATAAACCAGGTTTATCCCATAAAATTTATCCCCAAGTTTATCCCCAAATTATTCTCGTACCAAACATGCCCTAAATATTCGGAACATGTATGGGTGTAATGTTGTGTCACAATACGACAAATAGATGTACTATCAAACATTTTCTAGCCTATCGGTGATGTGATATTCCTTTTATGTTTTCACAATTTTGCCACAAGAGAGTGGTATAAAACATCGGGAAGTTTAGAAAAAATAAAATCTAGCTTGATAAAGCTTAACTCTGGACATGCCACTTTCCCTTTGGATTTTTATTTGAATGTTTTTTACTTTAATATTTTTAATTACGTGACAAACTCAAAACTAATGACAAATAGAGATCAACTTGTCCCAAGAACACTTATTTTATCCATATATGGCCTTTACTAATTCACATCTTAGTTTGGTTTTATTTTATATTTTCCTTTTGAATTTTATTCTAACGTTTTTATTTTTAGTGACAGTTATTTTCTGTGTATACGGATCTTACCATTTCTCCCGGCCTTCTCACGCCACGTGCGTCAGCAAATACGGGCCGCGCCACGTGTCTCCTTCGGAATAATCGGCGAAATAGTAAAATTTTCCAAAATAACGTTAAAGTAGAGGGTAGAATCGTAAATCTGGACAGAAGGAGGGGCATGCCTCGTAAATATATATAGATAAAAGGAGGTGCGAGACAGGTTTTCTGGCTTGAGCGGGCGGTGGCGTTGCCGCGGCGCCAACCCGGCGTCGGCGTATGCCGGGCGTCCAACCCTGGGCTTCCACGTGTACCGGAGTCTTGAGCGGGCCCCTCTCTGTCCCTCCGCCTGTTCACAAGGAGGGCAGCGGAGGACGGCGACGCTGCAGAAGAGATCGGCCCGGCGCCGCGACGGAGACGCTGCCGTCTTCTTCCGAGACCAGGAAAAGAAGGTTCGCTCCTGAGCGCTCTGTCCTCCCGATCTCGCGTTCCGCCCCCTCCCCTTGCTTGGTAATCCTGAATTTCTCGGCCGTCTTCTCTGCTTTGGTAAACCTTGAAGTTTGGCGGAGGATCAAGATCTGTTTTCCCGCTGCGCCGATTCGTGTCCTTGCTTGCGGGTCATTGGCAGAGGAGGACGGCGACGCTGCAGAAGAGATCGGCCCGAAGAGGCGATAATGGATATCAGCAATGAGGCGGAGGTCGATGCTTTCTCCATCGGGCCTTCCACCGTCGTTGGCCGCACCATCGCTCTCCGAGTCCTGTTCTTCACCTCTATTTCCCAACTTCGTCGCCACCTCCTCCGCCTCCTTTCGCTCTGGCTAACCCGCGCCAAGGGCACCGTTATCCCGGTCATCTCTTGGTTCCAGCCCAGGAACCCGCAGGGCATCCTCGCCATGGTAACCATCCTATTCTTCCTGCTGCGCCGTTGCACCAACGTGCGGGTGCGAGCTGAGTCGGCCTACCGCCGCAAATTCTGGAGGAGCATGATGCGCACGGCGCTGGCATACGAGGAGTGGGCGCACGCCGCCAAGATGCTCGAGAAGGAGACTCCCAGGGCCAACGAGGGAGATTTTTACGACGAGGAGCTAGTATACAACAAGTTGCACGAGCTGCGGCAACGGCGAGAGGAGGCCTCGCTTAGGGACATCGTCTTCTGCATGCGCGCCGACATGCTGAGGAACCTCGGGAATATGTGCAATCCAGAACTCCACAAGGGTAGGCTCCAGGTATGCGCGTTCCTCTGTTTTCATGGGATATGCTTTTTTTTCTCGTAATTCTGTGAATATTATCGCTCTTCAGTCGATAATGCAAGATAGACATTGATATCCGACGACTGGTGCTTTGTTGCTCAGTCAATTCATGTATATAGAATCATTGAACTACCCTGCAACTACTTTTTTTTTGGATGAACAATGGGAGTTCTAGATTATTGCGTATCGTTGAATTTGAGCTCTGTTTTCTCTTATCAGGTGCCTAGGCTCATTAAAGAGTACATCGATGAGGTATCCACCCAATTAATGATGATCTGCAACTCAGACTCAGAGGATTTTCTGTTGGAAGAGAAGCTTGCTTTCATGCATGAAACAAGGCATGCTTTTGGCAGGACCGCTCTGTTGCTGAGTGGTGGTGCATCCTTGGGGGCCTTTCATGTGGGTGTGGTAAAGACACTTGTAGAAAATAAGCTTCTGCCTCGTATAATTGCTGGATCAAGTGTCGGGTCGATCATGTGTGCCGTAGTGGCCACAAGGTCATGGCCTGAGCTGCAGAGCTTCTTTGAGGACTCATGGCATTCTTTGCAGTTCTTTGATCAGTTGGGTGGAGTCTTTACTGTTGTGAGGAGGGTCATGACACTAGGAGCAGTTCATGATATTAGGCATTTACAGATGTTGTTGAGGCATCTCACTAGTAACTTGACATTTCAGGAGGCCTATGACATAACTGGCCGTATTCTGGGGATTACAGTTTGCTCCTCCAGGAAGCATGAACCACCGAGGTGCCTCAACTACTTGACGGCTCCTAATGTTGTTATATGGAGTGCTGTCACTGCTTCTTGTGCATTTCCTGGCCTATTTGAAGCCCAAGAGTTGATGGCAAAAGATAGATCTGGAGAATTAGTTCCGTTTCATGCTGCATATCCTATAGGCCCTGAGGAGGTGCCTCATGCTTCAGCTCGTCGATGGAGGGATGGTAGTTTAGAGAGCGACTTGCCTATCATACAATTGAAGGAACTCTTCAATGTCAATCATTTTATAGTCAGTCAAGCCAATCCTCACATAGCACCTTTGTTGAGGCTAAAGGAACTTATACGAACTTATGGGGGAGAATTTGCAGCAAAGGTATTGGTGCATTGCCTTATGTAATGCTCATTTTTTTTATTCTTTTAGATTTGTTGATTCTATTCTTTTTTCAATTTCATTTGACTTTTTGTTATTGATTTGTTGAAATCACATGTCAATCACAAACCCTTATGTTCTCTTTATCCTGTCTTTTTCCCTGAAACATGCTGTTTTGAACATTTTGGGCATCATTGTTTCTTGACATGCACATCTGCTTATGCATCTTTTGTATCTTCAAGATTCTGACCATTTAAGTCTATTCATCTAGTCATCATTGCTTTCTTGGTTTTCTTTTTCATGTACCCTGTTTATCTGTTGTTTGGTTCCACGTATCCTATACGTAGACTTACATTTTATGTCTTCATTACAGCTAGCACATCTTGCTGAGATGGAGGTGAAGCATAGATGCCACCAGGTCCTGGAACTTGGTTTTCCTTTGGGTGGACTTGCCAAATTGTTTGCTCAAGATTGGGAGGGTGATATCACCATAGTAATGCCTGCTACACTGGCTCAGGTATCCTTTAGGTTCATCTCCCTTGGATTGCAGGCTGCTTCTATTTATTTTATCTTTGTATGCACTTATCTTGAGAATTGACAATGGTGTGGTGTTTCTTCGTGCAGTATTCAAAGCTCATACAGAACCCGACATATGTGGAGCTCCAGAAGGCTGCTAATCAAGGCAGGAGGTGCACCTGGGGGAAGCTTTCTGCAATTAAAGCCAATTGTGCTATTGAGCTTGCACTTGATGAATGTGTTGCCCTTCTCAACCACATGCGTCGGCTAAAGCGAAGTGCAGAAAGGGCTGCCGCTTCTCAAGGAGTTACTACTAGTGCCATCAGATTCAGTGCTTCTCGGAGGATCCCCTCGTGGAATCGCATTGCGAGGGAGAACTCGACTGGTTCCCTTGAGGAAGATGCCATGGCAGATGCCACAACCTCGATTCATCAAAGCAACGGCCATGTTGGCACATCAAGCCACAATATCCACTCCCCACGTAGCGTACATGATTGCAGTGACAGCGAATCTGAAAGTATAGATCTTAATTCTTGGACAAGATCAGGTGGTCCGTTGATGAGGAGTGCCTCAGCTAGCAAATTCATTAACTTTGTGCAGAGCCTGGGAATGGATGCAGACGTCAAGTGCTTGCCAAAGGAAGATGGCATCAATGGTGATGTAGCTAACTCCCTCTCTACCATCCAAGGTGCCAGAAGGGATGCATACAGCACCTGTACGGTAGAAACAATTGATAGATTTCCAGAGAATTCTGACTTCGATTCAAATGAGTATAGCAGTAGATTTATGAGGACAGCTTCAACCAGCATCTTGGTTTCTAAAGGCGACTTGCTGCAACCTGAGATGAATGAGAATGGATTTGTCTTTAATGTGGTCAGGAAGGAAGACCTTACCCTAACAAGAGGGGTCACTGAAAGGAATGGTGATCCCGAGGTCAGAACTGCCACAAATGCTGCCGCTGAATGCATCCAGATTGAAAGTTTCAATGATTGTGAGAGCTCCGACAGTGAAGGGGATGGTTAGGAACGGCATCATTCTGGTGGCTCAGATCAACACTCTGTCTAGAATGCACCACAGTGGGCTCAAAGAAGTGTATTTGTTCATTATCTTCTGTTGAAGTGCTTATTTTCAGACATGTCATTTAAAGAGTATACACATTATCCTAGAGATGTTCTATTACAATTCTGTTACGTGGGCACCCAGAATGTGGGAGCTTTTCCAACAAATGTACCTACCATTTGAGTTCAAATTATTTTTATCTGAACCAGTGGCCCTTGAAATATGGAAATAGCAAGTTTGGTATATGAATGCATCCATACCCCCCTAAGCCAGATTTGAAGTAGCTAGCTAGATGCAAAGATCTTTGATGGGGATTTGGTTTAAGAATTTCAAGTCTTTTTGTGTTTCAGTCCTTAGAAGGACTTGTTTGTAAATAGTTTAAGTTTTTTCACGTCATTTTCTTGTATTTCTGTCCATGGGAGAAATGTTTGTAAATATAATCTTTAGAGGTCTTTTATGTAAAAATTGGCTCATCTTTAAAAGGAGGTCATCGTCCATGAAATGAAACAATCAAGTAAGAGGAATTTTGGGAAAGTGGTCATCGGCCTGGGTTTCATGTAGAGGGGATTGGCCCCATAGGGTAGTCTTCACCCTCACTGACATGGAGGTCTCCTTTTTACCTCTAGCAGAGGCCATCTCTCCTCCACCCTCCAACAGGATGGCCTCCTTCTCCCCTTCACTCTCTAGTCTTCGTGCCATTCACCTCTCACCTTCTTCACTGGTTGTGGTTCGACTCTTACAGTGATCCTTGAAGCCATCCGATCTTTTACCTTCCGGTTTGTTTCATTTTGATCTATTTTATTTCATTTTGAGTGTTTCTAATCTCATCTTCGCAGTTTTTTAGCCCAGTCCACCGCATTGTCTTGCATCAGATTAATATCAGAGTTTGAGATTGGCCCATTCTTATCAACTGACTTTTGGGATGTTTCCATTGACTTTGGTGCTCAATGGACAAATAAAGCGACGATTGGAAACTCATCGATGAGTTTTTTCTTAGTGTAAGAGAATGATAAGGATTCAATTCAAGAATACCCAGTCTTTTTGTGTTTCAATCCTTAAAAATGAGTTGTTTGTAAATAGTTTTAGTTCTTTTGAGTCATTTTCTTGCATTTTTGTTCATGGGAGCGTATGTTTGTGAATATTAGCTTTAGAGGTCTTTTTTGTAAAAGTTGGCTTCTCTTTGTAAGGATGCCGTCATCCATGGAATGGAACAATCAAGAGGAATTTTTGAGAAAGAGGCCATTGGCTTGGGTTTCAAGTAAGGGAATTGGCCTCGTAGTTAGCCTTTCACCCTTCTAGGATGGAGGTCTCCTTTAGACTCTTGGCAGAGGCTAGTTGTCCACTCTCCGGCATGATGCCTTCCTCCCCCCCCCCTCACCCTTCGGTCTCCGAGCCATTCATATCTCACCTCTTTCACAGGTAGGTTGCGGTTCGACTCTTGCGGTGATCGCCAGAGCCCTCCAATCGGTAGTTAAAGCGACCATATTCTCTTGATTATATATGGTTCTCGCTCCTTTTGTTATCATATCTCACCAAACACGAAAATATAGAAAACTAATTTATTTTACAACTAAACACTCCGGTAATAAGGATGAGACACCCTGTCATTTCTTTCCCTCGAGAGATTTTAATTTTGCGTCTTTCTTTTCCTACCTTAATTTCTATTTTAATATAAAACTATCACAGTATATACATAAAATTGTTATACGACCAAACATCCAATGAACTTCGAAGATTGTCAAGGGCCGCTTTGTAATGTTGCAGTGACGTGTCTCCCGCGGGGGGGGGGGGGGCTCTACCGAATGGACGGCTCTGATGCCGATCTACAAAGCCCACACGTGTCTCCCCCCCCACAGGCCTCCCTCGTCCTGGAGGACCACGCAGGGGAACACGAATCCGAAGGCCGTCGTTGGTCGTGGTATCAATTCGGATTTGATTATCGGAGCGGAACAGCGTATGGAACAGGCAAACCCGGTTCCGGATCTCGAGGTCCGATAAAATTAGCAAAATTTTAAAAAAACACTTGAAACTAATTCATCTTTTTTTCTTCTAGTTTTACAAAAAAAAAGGGGGAGAGAGCGATAAAGTTGACCGTCACTCGTAAATAGTGTACACGTGTCAAAGTCTGGAGAGTTTGCACGTGAGGGAACTGAGTTAGAGTAGTGCCATATTGGTTAGAAGAGATACCTATGCTTATAAGCTTGTGCCACTTTAACTCAGAGCCACTATTTTGAGTTGGTTAACACAGTATCAGAGTTAAGGGCTGGACCTCCGTCTATCGATCGTCACCCGTAAACAGTGTACACGTGTCAAAGTCAGAAGAGTTTACCTGTGAGAGAGCGAGTTAAAATAGTGTCATATTGACTAGGTACAACTGTACAAGAGATACTCACACTTATATAAATCTGGGCCACTCTAACTCAGAGTCACGGTTTTGAGTTGGTTAACACCCAGCGCGCAACCGGGCACCGAGCCAGGGGACGGGAGCTCGGCGGCGGGCAGTGGTCCTCTCTCCTCTGTCGTGCGCGGCTGCGGCCGCGGGTTCAGACGGTCGTGATCAAGGCGAGATTCCACCGAAGGACCGATCGTCAAGGGAATACTCACAGTAGTAGTTTGAGAAAGCTAGTGATATACGATCTAGTATATATCGTGAAAAAAAATTGCTTTAGAAGACACCGGTAACTGTGAGCAACACAAGTCGCTTTGTTTTTCCTTCCCAGTCGAAAACAGCGACTTCTGTCATCTTGGCGTGGATATGGCCAAGATCTGGGACAAGGGGTGGATCCACGTCCTTTCGGTTCGGGTTGAGAGCATTTTTAACTTGTTTAGGTTAACTTGTTTGTTTTTTTTTCTTGGGGGGGGGGGGGGGGGGTGATTCCATTCGGCATAAAAATTCTAATGTCCCGATTTATTGCTTGCTGGACGGCTTCGCCTAAAAATCCTTCTCATGCGACGACGCCTGATGTATTTTGTCTTTTTTTTTTCTTTCTAACAATTGCATTCTTATGATTTGTCTTCACCAAATTCCGATCTCCAAGTGCCTGCTCTCTTTCATCGTTACTTTTCTGCTATTATTAATCCATAACTTCTTTGAGCAGCTGCAAATACTTCGTTCTTCATGAGTTCAAAAGGCACCCTGGAACCTGTTGTTTCCTGTAAAGGCCGAACTCCTCTGTTCCCTGGTCTGCGTCCTTCAGGGCTTTCTGGGTTCACCAGTTGACTACGAAGATTTCCAGCTGTTCAAGGCCATCATCAGAAACCCATCTTCATCTGTTTGCCTGCCGGGGCTGTTTGGAGGAATCCAGCCTTAACCATTGAGAAGTTCCGAGTCAATCCTTGTGGCATCTCGGAGACGGTGTTTATAGAGATGGTTTCCTCTAAGGTCCCGGGTTTGGCGCAACCAAACGTGCCAAAGTGTTCCAATAGAAGATTGCTTCTTCCTCTTCAGCTTCCGAACGCTGCTCCTCCCTCGGATCTTCCCGAGTTTGATTTCTCTGATGTATTTGGCCCTGCTCCTGCTCCTGTTGGACAGCCAATTGAATCTAATGCAGCAAAACCAAGGCGATTGCCTGATCTAAGTACAGCTATATATGATGATTCCACTGTCATCCAGACCAGATTTCATTGTCTTATGGGACCCTCCATGTATGTCGACCAGCCTCTGCAGCTGGCGAAGCTGACCATTCATGAGACAGAGATTACGTTGGACCTTGTGGAGTGCCTTTCTACTGAGTCAGAAACTGAACCTGAGAAACAAGAAAATGTTGATTCTGAAGAAAAGGCATGCAAGGAAGTCGCCAGACAAGGAAGTGTGGGGCTTGACGACTTTGAGGTGCTGAAGTTAGTGGGTAAAGGTGCATTTGGAAAAGCATTCCAGGTGCGGAAGAAGGGTTCTTCAGAAATATATGCTATGAAGGTTATGAGGAAGGATAAGATTATGGAAAAGAATCATGCTGAATACATGAAGGCCGAGAGAGATATCTTAACAAAAGTAGACCACCCCTTCATTGTTCAACTTAGGTACTCATTCCAGGTATGTGTCTCACAGTGTACCTACTGTAGTAATGAAATAACATTGTTCATGCTATTGAGAATACTTTATCTATGATATAGGCAATGTTCATGAGAAAAGTGATGTAATTGAAGAGTTGACAATTGAAACCCAGGAGAAACGATGCAACTAATTTCTTTTACCATAAAAAATGTCAAATTAATTGGCTGCAAATTGGTTTGTAAACTTTGAAATGCAATCCCTCGTTTTAAGCAACATATGCAATCATGTTACAATCAGCTTACATTTATGATGTTTAAGTGCTGGAGGTGAGCGTAAGCTGTTACTAGTCAGCTCGCTTTGATACCATCCAAATAACATGTTGCATGCTGTCTTATGCCTATGAATTTCTGCCTTCTGCTCAAATGCAGCAGGAGCTATATATTGATTTCTGATTTAGTTCAATTTAATATGATATAAGCCAGTTCGTTTTGATATCCTCCATTTTTCCATCTGATCAAATTCTCTCTGATTGGCTCAGTGACCAAAATAAAATAACCATCTTGTCTCCTGTGATGAAGAACATTATTTTGGAGTTCATATGGGTTATGCATTTTTTGCTATGGTAGTTCCACTTTCGGTCAAATGTAATCTTACCAAGTACCTGCTTGTTCGTTCTCTCTAGCTGTTGATTCGTTGTTGGTCTATAAAAAGGTGACATTTCTTCTTATATCTGTATAAACGTTTGGTTGTTTACAGACGAAGTACAGACTCTATCTCGTGCTGGATTTTGTAAATGGGGGCCATCTATTTTTTCAGCTTTACCGTCAAACCATGTTCAGGTACTTGTTCTATCCAAAGGTCAATTTGCAGAACACTTGAGGATGACATTACATGTTTGTGACTTATTTCCTTGCGACTCTTCGGTGAGGATCTGGCCCGCATTTACACTGCAGAGATTGTGTCAGCTGTTTCTCATCTTCATGCCAATGGCATCATGCACAGGGATCTGAAACCTGAGAACATCCTTCTGGACGCTGAGGGGCATGTAAGATTCTGTTTCTTGGTTCTCTTGATTCACCTCTTATTCATATGCATCGTAGAAATAGTTTATGGGTGACGGTCGACAGAGTTAACCAACTCAAAACCGTGACTCTGAGTTAGAGTAGTGGCCCAGATTTATAAGTACGATCAGTATCTCTTGTACAGTTGTACCTAGTCAAATATAACACTATTTTTAACTCACTCTCTCGCGTGCAAACTCTTCTGACTTTGGCACGTGTACACTGTTTATGGGTGACAGTCGACAGACGGAGGTTCAGCCCTTAATTAACTCTGATTAACCTCTTATTCATATGCATCGTGTATAACAAAGCACTTCTTATCTCAGGCTATGTTGACGTGGCCAAACAATTCGAAGAAAATACTAGATCCAACTCTATGTGCGGGACAAAAGAATAGAATACATGGCCCCTGAAATTATCCTTGGGAAGGGCCACGACAAGGCTAGCTGCCGACTGGTGGAGTGTGGGAATTCTTTTGTTTGAGATGCTCACGGGAGATCAGGTCAGTAACTTAGCACTCCACCAGCAGCGTTCCTGATGGACTTACCTACTACATTCTTATGGTTGATTGGAACAAAGGCATATATATATATAGTTGCAGGGAACTCTCCAACAAATTGCCTTTGTTTTCCTTAGTTTCTTTTTGTTTATTTTAAAATTAAACTCCTACTCATTTCCTGCTTCTGTTTTTCGTGTCACAAATCTATCTAACGCAGAATTCATTTATGTGTCTTCAAAACTATCAAAATTGGAATTCAAATCGGATGTTCTCATGGGTTATCAGAATCGTCGAGTCGATTCCATATCTGTATTTCCGATTTCGGTAAAATTTTAATAGGCATCCAAAAATTAAGATTACAATAAGATACATGTAGATAAATCATAAAAGTATGGCATATTAATGATTAAAGAGAAAAAATAAAGATTTAAAGACATCAGATCGATTTTAGTAGTCATACGAGATTTATTAGGCCATTTCAAATAAAAAAATCAATGTTTAACATTTATTGCTCTTCGAGAAGAATTTATTTTATAAAAATTATCTGATTCCATTACAATTCTGGTAATGGAGAGTTTTAATGGGATCCGAAAGGGGCAATCCCCCACTAAATCCAACCCCTAGTTCAAATCTTATATCCTGACCTACCTGATATGTATTTTGCAGCCTGCAACTGAAAATATCACTAATATGCACTAAATTGGTTTTTCTTTCTTTCTTTCTTTCAAACTGCAGCCACCCTTTTTGTCACGACCCGGATTTTGACATGCACAGCGGAAGATAATCCGGCGCCGTAACCCTTGAAATATATCGGTTTGGAGCAAAGCAAGATCGAATTCCAATAAATAACTCCAATAATTCTATCCAAATTGTCTCCAAGAAATTACAATTTAAATACCAACATTGAATAAAATAATTAATTAACTCTTCCAATTCCAAAGCACCACTACGCTTCTGCTGCACTAAACCTGTAATCCTGAAAAATATTAAAGATTGGAAGGGGTGAGTCACACAGACCCAGTAGGACTTACACCCAACTAGCCCACTATATTAGACAAGTCCTACTGATATTAAAGATATAAACCCCAAACAAAATCAGAGTATAACAACTATAAATAAAGTTAATTATCAAGATTCAATTAATTAAATAAGATGCTTTTCTACCCATTGCATGAATTAGCACGATTCACCAAATGCATACTAATACAACTCTATATGCACCTACCACATAAAAGATGAATTAAATGCAATACTTCACTAATCTGCATGCAATAATGGAAGCAAAACTAAATTATTTGTCTGAGTAAAACACATGCTCCAGTTGGACATTGTAGCTATGTTCCAGGACTAACACCAGATTTTACCATATAGTAGAATGTAACATATAGTAAGCTAAATCCCATAGTACACCTAGGCAGGGGTGTACTTAGGATGAACCGCGGTATTCGGGATCGAAGGATGCTCCGGACTGTTCTAACTCGCCGCCCACGGGCCACTATCATAGTCTGGTGAAGTGCAAATCACATTACAAAATGCAACACATTGCATCAACTACCTCTCACAAGCTGAAAGCATATATTACTCAGACATACACCAATTAATCCAAACCGACATAAAATACAACTATATGCAACCCTATGCAATGACATAATTAAAAAGACATCTATGCTTGCATGTTGAGCCATGACCAACCAATCTATTTCAAAATTAAGGCAATGCACTAATCTAAAATCATGCAATCTACTATGAACTAATATGGCATGCAATTAGTAATATTAGGTTAATTACATACTAAATCAACTATATATTTCTTACTAGTTAACTCTTAACAATTATGGTTAGTTCATAGCTTAAATCAGAATATACATAGGTATATAAGATCATGACATGCTACAATTTAAATTACATAATTAAATGCACTCAAACTATCTAAACATGGTATTATTCATATTAAATAACCATCTAAGTAAAAATAACTAAATTAACTTCTAATTGAAATCAAGCACACAACTAACCCCTCTAACTAACTAAATATATTTTTCTAACCAAAATTAACTAATCATATTTTTAATAGCTTAATTAATATATTAAAATGATAAGGGATAGTTGAGATGCCCACCTGATCGACCACGAATTAATTAAAGTCCAAGAATAACCGGTTAACAATCTGTCAACATGAATAAATAGCAATTAAACAAAGATTAGAGAAAAGAATAATAGATAGAAGAGACTGTATTTAGGAGAGAGAGATATATAAGAGAGGAGAGAGAGGCCGCGGAGGGGGGGTCGCGGGTTGGCGCACCGGGGGGGCGCACGGGCGCACGCGCGGGGTGGCGCAGCGGAGGGGGCGTCGGGCGCTGGCGGGCTGGTGCCGGGCGGGCGTCGACGGCGGAGGTGGCAGCGGCGGTCGCTGCTGCGGGGCCGGCGGCGGCGACGTGCGGTTGAGCGCACGCAAGCACAGCAGCTTCAGTGGGGCGAGGTGGCGATTCCCGCGGGTCGACGGGTGGCTGCGCATGCAACGGGGGTGTGGCCGCAGACGGTGGCTGGCCGGAGGAGGACGCAGGCGGCGTCAATGAGCGCGAGGCCCAGGGCGTGAGCTGCTGGCATGGGTGGCGGGCGCAAGGAGGGTTCGAGCTGCTGCGACGGCCGAGGGTGGCGTGGAGGAGGGAGGCGGTGCAGGTCCGCGAAGGAGGGTGCAGCGGTGTCACCCGGCGATGGCGCAGGCGGCAGCCGGTTGGCGGCGTGGAGGGAGGCAGCCGCTCGCGGGACAGAAGCGCGGGAGGGAAGAAGAGGGAAGGAGGAAAGAGAGAAGGAGGGCGGCGCGGGGGCTGCAGCACGCGAGCTCGCGGGAGAGGAGAAGAGGGAGGGTGGGAGGCAGGGTTGATGCACGCGGGGGAATAAATAGAGGGGAGGGGAGGGAGAGTCCGAGGGACTGGGGAAGAGAGGTAGAGTTCGATCGGGAGAGGGGAAGTCGAATCCGATCGGGAGAGGGAAGCAGAGTTCTAAAGGGAGAGAAAGATCTAATTAAAATATTAATATTTAATCTAATTTTAAATATTCAAATTATAATAATAATAAAAAATCAAAATATTACACTTTTGCGGAGGAAATTCAGCAGAAGATAATAATCAAAGAAAGGATAAAGCTGCCTTCGTATCTTTCAAGTGAAGTCCATTCGCTCTGCAACAAAACAAAACAAAGCTTCTTCCGTGTTCACCTCCTCCTCGACGCATCTGCACGCCTCTGCCGATTGTTTCTCTCTTTCTTCTCTTGGAAACAGTTGCTGCAGAAGGATCCCCTCCGGCGGCGAGATAAAGAAGCACCGGTGGTTCAAGGGCATCATCAACTGGAAGAAGGTGGAGAGGCCCGGGAGGTGAAGCCCGGGTTCTGTTCTGCCCCCGGGTCGCCGGGAAGCAGTGCGTCGCCAACTTCGACGAGCGCTGGACCAAGGCGCCGCCGCCGGATTCCATGGGGTTCAGCTACGTGAGGCCGGCCGGTTCCAGCTTTCTCAAACGAGAGGGAAGAAGACCGGCGTCGGATGGATGGGAGCACCTCTTCGCACAGGTTGGGATTTTCTGATGCGAATAATCTAGACTTTTGTTTTAGCCAAAGGGGAGAACAAACAAGAACGGATCTACTGTACACTGTCTGGCCTTCACAACATATGATTCGCATAATAATTGGAGATCCAACACATACTTCCATGCCAAAATATGAAGGAAGGAATATCATGTATTTTTATTGCATATAACTTGAGAACCCAGAAGGAAAAAAAAAAGAGAGAATGCAGTTGTCCGGCTGCGTTGACCAATGGGTTTTTAGTCCTTGTGCATGTCAGAGAGAGAGAGAGAGAGTTCATATTTCAGAAATATATGTGGTTTCATCTTAGTAGTTAATCCAAGGATACTTAATTCACATCTCTTCCCGAATCTTGTATCGGTGGACAACATGGAAAATAGCACTCTGAGAACAAAACCCTCCGGAATTAAGCCGCCCAAGTATAGCTGGTCTTGCACCATGCATGGTTATCACTCTGATTTCTAGATGCGCCTGCATTGTCAAACCCACTATCTAGATATATATATATATATGCATGTGGACATATGAAGAATATTTACATTTTTTTTACAGAAACATGATTATTTTAAGACTGCTTAATCACATATATATAAACATACTATATTTTAATAAAATATAATTCGAATGAAACCCAGCTTGATTTGGTTCGAGAAAAAAAGAATCTTAAGAAACTAAACAAGACCTTACCATGACCACATCTACTTGTGGGACATCTTCGGATATGAACCCACATTTGCATACAGAAAGAGAGACAGGCAATCTGGAAAGCACTCTTTACAGGCTTTCGCAAAGATGAAAAGATGTTGAAGGAAGACAAGACAAACCACTGACATCTGGGATGATGACACACCCTATGCTCAGATTTGAGCAATAATTCTTAGCTATCAAGAGCAAGACATCACATGAGAAAATATAAATGCCCCAAATAGATCTATCTACAATAAAAACAAGGCAGTCGAACGAGATTTAAAACTCTGTTAATTATCTCATCATCGTTATTATATTATAGGCTCCTTGTTGTTGTTGTTTTTTTTTTGGAAAAAAAAATTCATCTCAAACAACTACAAAACTATCATCAAATTAATTCAAATCATGGAAATGGGTGAGGAGGAGAAGGTACGTACCTCACAAATCACAAGGTGCAGTAGAGAGCTTCATCTCCTCTTCTTGTAGGTAAAGATTAATAAGGGTGAGATTGATTCATAGTTTTTTCTTCACATTGATATGGACAATGACTCATAGTTTATTTGACTAATATGTTTATGTAATAATCAACCTATAATTTGCTTAAGTTTATATCAAACGTATGCTATTTATGCCCTTTATAAAAAGATTAACTTAATATATATAACCTATTTTTGAGAGATTATTAAGGTATATATTATGAAGTAAAACAAAAAAAAAACACAATCAGACACTCTAAATATCCAATAACTTTATATGCTAACATTATTAGACATCTCTATCACTATTAATTTTGAAATCGATATTGATATAGATAACCAACAAATTTTTAGTCATTTATATCAACATAAAACTCATAATACAAATAAAACACACATGTTCACGCACATCAGTTTTAATATTAATATTCTATACTCTAAAAGTATCAATATAAAAATTGATATGATATCATTTCTTTTGACACTCTGACCTACATACAACAAAAAAAAGTAAAATGAAATAAATAAATTACCATGTACAATGTATAATACATAGAGTGATAAATACTAACATAAATTTCAGAGAGTTTATATCAATTCAATGGTAAATTACTAATTTATTCTGGATAAAAATTACACATACATTATCTAATTTCAAAAAATTCTCTGCGACAAGAGCCTTTGGCCGACCACCCATCAACGACTCCATCAGCAAAGTCGCCGCCGCCGCCGCCGCCGCCGCCGGCGACCAGTAGCGCGTCCGGCGCGCCGCCCTGAGCACTAAGCAGGCAGATGACGCCCTCGCACCCGAGCGCGCCCTACACCAGCCAGTGTAGGGCGAAGCAAACGCCACCCACCGCCCGCCACGTGGCGCGGTGCTCAGTGCGCCACGTGGTACGCATACTATCCCACCGGCACCACCGCCACGGCTAATATATATATATATGTATTTATTTATATAGCACCCGTCCAGCCCCGCCTTCACGGCCGGGGGGAAGACCCCCCTCCTGCACGTCCGTCTCCGTCTTCGTCTCCGTCGTCGTCGCCGCCGCCGCCGCCATCGTCTTCTTCCTCTCGTATGGCGAGCTTATCTTCCTCAGACGACGATGGATTTCACCGCGCCAGTGCAGGTCCCTCCCTCTATCTCGCGCCTGGGATCGGATCGGGATTCCGTCAGCGGAGAAATTACAGGAGCGGCCGTTCCAGTTTTCCGAGCCCTAATTTCTTCCGATGCGGCCGTGCGGATGATTGTGAATTGATCGGCACGGATCTCTCCGGACGGACCCCGCTCGATCGTGATCTCTCATCTCATCTCATGCTTCCATTTCTCCCTCCCGGTATCTCCAGTGATGCAGGCGATCTGCAGGTGGGCGGCGCTGCTGGTGCTCTCCGCCGCCGCTCTGGCTCCCGGCGAGGCGGCCATGGGTCTGAGGATCAGCTGGTGCCTGAGCGTGCCGTCGCACGACGACGAGAGCTATTGCCTGAGCTGGAGGGTCGCCGTGGAGACCTACAACCTCCGGGGGTGGCGCGTCGTGCCCCGGGAGTGCCTGCGGCACGTCGAGGGCTACATGACGGGAGGGCAGTACGGCAGGGACGTCGAGATGGTGGTCGACGAGATGTACCGGTACATGAGAGGGCGGCCGCCGCCGGCCGGCGACGGCAGGGACGCCTGGGTTCTGGACGTCGACGACACCTGCATCTCCAACCTCCCTTACTACCAGGGGAAAAGGTTCGGGTATGTCGCCTCTGAGATGCAGAGTCTGATTCTCTCGGTCGGATACAGCAGAATTTTATTTTTTTATTTTTCTATGATCAGATAAATCGACAATCTACTAATATACATATATATATATATGCACATGATCTAAATCATGTGTATATATATATATAACCCGGAGGTCGATGTAGTTAACAGAGAAATTCTTTTTATTTCGAACAGATCATTATATGATAAATACAATTAAATATATGCATGTGAAGTCCACATGTTTATATGTAAATGACAATGTAGTCTTATGACAGAAAATTGGCATGATACGAATATACACACATTATCTAAATCATATATATGCACATATATATAACCTAGAAGTAGATGCAGTTAACAGAGAAATTCTGTTGAATTCAAGAAACTCACTATATAATAAATACACTAAATAAATGCATGTGAACTCCAACGTGTGTATATATACAAAAAATATATTTTCATAAAAAAAATCTTTCTTGGACAAAAAAGAGGTGACATTTTTCTGACGGTCCTCCATCTTTTATAGTTATACATGGTCCTTATTCTTTTTGTTATCCTAGATTTCTTTAATATACATTTCTATCACGAAAAGTGTATACAAATATTATGCAACTAAACACCCTCTAAATCTTGATGGGGTGTTTGGTTGTACGATAATTTTTTGTACACTTTCATGATAAAAAATTGTATTAAAATAAAAAGTGAACCAACTCAGGACATAAAATTATCATGTTTGGAGGGGTGTGATTACAAAAAAGAGTAACTACCACACATGACCAAACAAAGTGGGGGACCACAAGAAAAAAGAAAGAGGTGAGACCCTCTTTTTTTGTTTGAGAAGAAAATCACTTTTAAAACATAAAATTGTCATGGTTACCAAACACCTCTTTTAACAAGTTTTCTTACAATTTTTAAAAATTAAAACAAAAACCTTCATTATCATGCAACCAAACACCCCATAATCTTTTGTAAGCAAAATTTGGGGAAAATAAAACTCTTCATCATTTTTATATGTTCATGTGCGTTTGAGCGATTATAAGTTCATAAAATGTGTAAGCATTAATAAGAAATAAATCATCCTTGTTAGCATAATCACATATTGGATATTAGAGAAGAGCTCATCGA
This sequence comes from Cryptocoryne crispatula var. balansae, assembly GCA_036172225.1. NCBI lineage: Eukaryota > Viridiplantae > Streptophyta > Magnoliopsida > Alismatales > Araceae > Cryptocoryne > Cryptocoryne crispatula. The sequence goes on from CM069922.1 coordinate 43,971,052, forward strand.
AAGATATGTATGATGTCTTTACTTCTCCTATAATCTTAAGATTTTGAGTTACATAACCCATTAAGCTTAACATGGTACCAGCACCCGTTGGCCCAATTTGATCCTTGTATCCACATAGCTAGTATTTCTGATCCTATTGCAGTACCTAATTGAAAAAAAAAATTGACTTGCACAAAAGGGAGCACGTTGAAATAATTTCATATTTTTATTATAAAAGAGTTCACCAAAAGATATGTATAGTGCCTACTTCACCCATTGTCTCAAGATTTTGAGTTGAATAACCCATTTGTTTAATAACCGTTTATCCAATTTCACTTAGCGGTGAAGTAGAAGTGAATGCAAATTAATTGTCTAAATTACTAAATTACTCTAACAGAATTGAATTCACCTGTTTGAATTAAACAAAACTATGATGAAAGAGTGTGTGTGTGTGTGTGTGTGAACACCCAGAGATAGGGAGAGAGATCCACCTTTTGACAAGAGCCAAATCCCTGCATATCTATCACTACACATCTCCATCCCAAGAGAACAGCAGCAGCACTATCTGACAATGGAGCTTTTGTAAAAGTGTGTGCAGAGATCCACCTTTTGACAAGAGCCAAATCCCTGCATATCTATCACTACACATCTCCATCCCAAGAGAACAGCAGCAGCACTATCTGACAATGGAGCTTTTGTAAAAGTGTGTGCCCCCATTTTCTAAGTTACTTTACTACTAGGATAGATTCTTCAGATTAGACACAACCTAGGCTTGTCATCAAAGTCCACCTACTTTCAACCCACAATCAAATGCAAAGGGTACCTGGTCTATCCACTAATGAAGAATACTATTCCTGGACCTCTCTTGTCTTTTGCCACCAAGTTCAAATACAAACTACTTAAATTTGAACCAGATTTATCTCAATAAAGTGTTGGAGAGGATACTCTTGACATTGACCCAAATATAGTGAGACCCATATATCTGATAATGTTTGAATCGTAGCTGTAGTGTGCATATTCTAAACCTAAACCCGAACCGAATTAATCCTGTCTAGTCGAATCATGTGTTTAATTGACTAGATCATGAGTCAATGAAACGCAGCCAAAATGTTAAATCGAATTAAACCGAAGTATTTTTTTAAAAAAAAAAGATATGATATTGATAAATAGTACTTTATATATAGTCAAGGCATAGATTTTTAGTTATTTTAACTAATAAATTCATATGTTAAGTTTAAATAAGTTCAAAAATATTTATTTGAACCAAATCAAATCGAACCAAACCAAGAACGATTCGGTTCGATTGACTAAACCATTTGGTTTCATTTGATCGGGAACAAAACCTCCAACCCCGACCAAACCACCCCGTGTTCACTCCGACCAACAGAGATCTAGGAGAGATATGGTTGCTCGGAAATTGCTCGGAAATTTTCATGCTGAATTTCTTTTGATATTTTAAATTTTGAGTCTCATTCCTAATACCTCCCTCTGTCACCCCTATTCGCTGTCGTGTTGTTAACTCATTTGGTGACAATAAAATTAAAAGAAAAGAAAAAAGAATACCTCAAGCTTTCGAGTTGATTGAGAATTTGAATCGGTAGACTGCTACAGCAGTAATATTTATGTTAGACTCTTTTTTTTTTCAAAAATCAGGCGTGTTTCTCGGAACTAGTTAAGCTTATATAGGATGAGCTAGCTGTATATTTCTCTGAACACACAACCAACAATTAACATGATAACGCAGACGATTACCTCGGTTCGTTCTTTCCTGAGCTGCAGAGGCGATCCCTTCGACCCGGCGGCGTTCAGGGCGTGGGCGCAGAGGGGCGTCTCCCCGGCGATCTCGCCGGTGCTCCTCCTCTTCAACGAGCTGCTCGCCGGCGGCTTCAAGGTCTTCCTCGTCACCGGGAGGGACGAGGAGACGATGGCGCAGCCGACGGTCGATAATCTGCACAGAGAGGGATTTACTGGTTACGAGAGGCTGATCATGAGGTAATTAAATTCAGCTCTTCTTCTTCTTCTTCTTCTTCTTCTTCTTCTTCTTCTTCTTCTTCTTCTTCTTCTTCTTCTTCCGAAGACCTTGATCTTGGTCTTGAGTTCAATTCTTTCCACCTTGATTCCGAGATGTATCAGAAGAATCGAGGAGGATTTTGAGTCCCCCCCCCCTCTCTTTTCTTTTTTCAAAATCGAGTCAAATCAAGATTGATTCGATGGAAGACCGAAACTTAGTTAATTAAGTATTTCAAATAATTATGTAACCATTTATATGCTCTTTTCGTTATAATAATTAAAATAAATATTATTTTAGTATAGAAATTATATAAAGGCCAATTATTGTGGCAGCAGCTGTGAAGACACAGTAGCTGAAATGCTGAAATGGATGTTGTTTTCTGTTGCCAAAAAAGAAGTCAATACTAATTGAAGAAGAAAATGCACTCACAGAGTTGTTGTTTCCCCGCAATGTCGTACCGGGTTGGCGTTTGGTGGGGATTCTGGCGGAGAGATTCTTGTTAGGAATCTCTAACAACTCAAAATCTCAACCAAATGCAACATATTTGTATTGGCTTCCATGTTTAAAAGTAGAGAGGAGAATTTGAGAATAGGAGAGATATAGACATGAGAACCCTTAGCGAGCATGTGAAGCTATTAATCAGACCTATTTACAATACCGAGAGTCAGCCAAGCATTTTTTTATAAGCTATTTTGCATAGAAAGCTTTCTAAACTTTTGTAATTTAAAGCAAAGAAGGAAAACTCGGGGGGTCGGCCTCGGGTCGGTCGGCCCCAAAACCGACCCGGGTCGGTTGCGGTCGCAACCCGGGTCGGGTCAGGGTCGGGTCAGAGTCGGAAAAAATAATAAAAATTTATTTTAAAATAATAACTGGGTCGGAAGGTCGGAGCCGAGTCGGGATCGGTCGGCTCAAAAAGCGACCAGGTCGGACGACCCGGCCGACCGAGTCGCTGACCCGGCATTCCACGGTTTAAAGTAAATATTTTTAAGAATTCTTGTGCTTTTAAGAATACATGCCCTCAGTTCAGAAACACCCCAAAAATGACATTATTCGTATCCTCCTTTCTAAAATTGTCTTGTTCAAAAGACCTTCTCGTTCCCATAGAGATAACGCAAGTGCAAGAGAGAGAAGAAAGAAATAGTACTAAACAGAGACATTTTCATCATAAAAAATATTTAACTGACATTATTCTAACGAGATGTTTCTTTGCATGACAAATTGATCTTTTGTAATAAAACTTGTTAAAAGGGTTGCCGATCGTTACAAAAAATATTTTTATAGTGAATTCTTTCGTGGATTTCCTCTTTTTTTTTTTCTTTTTTTTTGCTGTCTTCCACCTTTTTTTAGTTAGATCTCATCAAACATGATAATTTAAGTGTCATTTTGATAAAAAAAATTGTCATGAAAGTGTATAAAAAATTGGTGCAAACCAACACCCTATAAAAGTTTTCCCATGGATGGCAAAGACTCATTTTTCAACAACAAAAGATTCTGAAGACTTACTAGGATTTTCAATCTTAAGAACATGATTAGAAATATGAATAATTATAGGAATCATTATTCAGCGTCCATATCCATGGAGTATTCAGTTTTTGCACCTTAAAACAACAGCACATCTGATTTTTGCATACATATATATAATTGGCCTTCCAACGACGGAGGGAAATACACAAATAAGATGTTGAAGAAGGGTATTTGTGGTAAAATGTCTGGCCTGCAGAGCTCCGGCTTACAAGGGCAAGTCGGCCATCGTCTTCAAGTCCGAGATGAGGAGGCAGCTGGTGCAGGAAGGCTTCCGGATTTGGGGGAACGCCGGCGACCAGTGGAGCGACCTCCTCGGCGACTGCGCCGGCGATCGCACCTTCAAAATACCCAACCCCATGTACTTCATTCCATGACCCCCCCCCCTCTCTCTCTCTCTTTCTGTTTTGATCCAGTTTGCTGTTTGGCAATGCAAAGATCTCAATGAACTGGAACCCTAAATTTTCTATCTTGGGAGGAGGATCTTGGGATGTGACATGACTCCAAACGGTTGAATGAGACTGTTTAAGAATGGAGAGAAATGGCGGTCGCACCTTCAAAGTACCCAGCCCCATGTACTTCATCCCATGAACCCCCCCTGTCTCTCTCTCTCAAGAACTCTGTTTTGATCCAGTTTGCTGTTTGGCAATGCAAAGAAGCTCAATGAACTGGAGCCCTAACTTTAGTATCTTGGGAGGAGGAACTTTTAAATGAGCTTGGAATGTGACATGATTCCAAAAAGATGAATGAGATTGTTTAACAATGGAGGAAAATGGATAGCAAATCCATTTTTACTTTTAATCCCCCCCCTCAAAAAAATCAATAAAATGAGTTGCAAATGAGATTGTTTGATCCCCATCCCCCCCCCCCCCAACAAAAAAAAAACCAATAAAATGAGTTGCAAATCATGAAGGGCGGATCTTCCCCATGACCTCAAGCAAGAGCGCCCTTGGGGACGTTAAAAGCAATGATTTATAAGCTTGATATAAGGGTGTTCATAAATAGCTTCAACCCGCCACACCGAACTGAGCCAACTAGTTCAGTTTGTTTCGATTTGAACCACCAGTTTGATTCAACTGTTTTGGAGACCTTTTAAAATGACCCAAAACCAGACCATCATGCACACTCCTGGGGAAATGATGGCAACAATGACTGTTCTGGTCTGGTCAGGACCAAGTATAAGCTCGTCTCATTGGACAAGAAGGGTTTGAAGGCAAATTTAACAAATATATATACACATGTACATATATATCAGATTTCGAGAACAGAGTTCCAGCCTCAAGGGATAAATGACCTCTGTGTACAGCAACCGCACGGAAAGTAAAAGAAAATGTTGGCATCAAATTACCTAGGATCCTTCTTTTGTCATGTCTTGCATTTCCTTCTGTCGTTCCCTTTCTTCTCTTTCTTCCAGTACCCTTTTCTCATCCTCTTCTTCCTCCTGGAGATCCAAATCTTCGAATTCCTTCTCAGCTGCCATTGCTTTTACGATGGGATCCCTAAGTTCTGAGATCAACCCACCTCCCACTTTGTACTCCGTCTCGTCGCCTATCAGGAATATGCGCTGATCTGGTCCTGTTGCCATGGGGAAATCGATGGCAAGTAGCTTGAGGTTATACTGCAAAAGAAATTATAGACGCACGCCCATGAGAAAGATGACGAGTGAGCATCCCAACTTGATGTGTGGGATACTATTTTCCTACAATAATTTTTGAAAAACAGAGTTAAAATGCTGGAAGAAATGGTTCTGGAAGGTAGGAGATGATGCGTATGTTTAATAAATGAAAAGTTAAAAAGAAGATTGTGCCCTATATCAGCTGAGATTGATGGCAAATTTGACAGAATTATTGATCCTCTCAGCAGTTGGAACGATGACTTACAAGTTACAACTTGCACAAGGGTAAAAGTTTAAAAATAAGGGGTTTGCTGCGTTCTTTTGGTTACCAAACAATCTAATCAACTCACTTTGAGCAGGACCGGAATCCCTTTTTTTTTCAGCCGGCCATGTGGATTCCCTTATCACCTTCGAATAATTTTGGAACAGCTCTTCAAAGAGGTCTAATCAGGTGTATATAATACAGAACTCCGGGTATTACTTGGCTGGTGTTCTCTTCTTAAGTTTTTACTATGGTGCCTAAGTGGGAAAGCACGTCGTTTAAGAGGAACCTTTTCCAGAAGACCTCAAAATCTAGATCTATATTTTCATTAAGAACATAATAGTTACACAAAATAATAAAGAAAGCCACCTACAAGGAGGATAGAAATAGAACCAAGCAAGAAAGAATCTACAATGAAGAAATACACGATCCTACTAGAAGATATTTACCTAACAATAAGCTTTTGTTAACAGATCTTTTACGAGCAAGAAGCCAGCAAGTCAATAAGGAACTTGGGAAGGAAGGACGGATATTCCTCCTTCCAGCAATACCACTGGTTGTGGTGAAGAAATATTAATTGTTCAAAGCAGAATTTACAGCATGTGGAGAACGAATGGAGCTGCAGCCTTCTTTTTCTTTTCAGGCAGTGGTCTTTTAGCCTATCAGAAAGTCAGAATTAAATATCTGTCCTCCAAAGAGTATCTTTTTAGTCTAAATAAAGACAGGTATTTGAACTTTCTCTGCATAGTTGTCATGTTTTGGGAGCTCGGTTTTTTCCTATCACGACCTTAGTATTTTTCTCTTCCTGATTCTGGTGCCTCGGTTATTATGTTCTTTGACCATTTTGTCAATAAAAGGTGACCGCTGGCCATGTTTAAAATAAAAATCAAACTAACTAAGGCATTTAACATACTCGCAAGAGAACTATGAACTTGTCCTACTATCCTAATCCATCTAATTGTAACAATAAAGGAATGAGTGCCAGAGCTGGCCATAAATGACTACAAAGCACACCTGTCCCTTTTTCTTCTTTGCTTCAACACTTACAAGTCCTCTTCTCTCAGATCCTCGAATAGGAAAAATTAGGAAACATCTCTTTCCAGAAAATCTCAACTTGAAGTTCTTCAGCCTGGGTCGACCACCAGACATCACATATGCTCTGATATCTGTTCCTGATAAAGGGGCTCCCATGGCCTCAAGAATTCCAGCAGATGTATTCAGTTTCCTCATGGCTATTCGGTAAATCTTGTCAGGATTAATATTAAATCTCGATCGAAGATATAAGCCCTGAAAATAATAAAAAGTTTTATCAGCACTTCACAAAGTTCCGTACCGCACCAGTCTGCCTAAGAACTAAGAAGAGATGGCAGCATAAGTCTCATCCAACACCTGTTCCCAGCAAAATATAGCTACAACAGATTGAAGCAAAATTGGGCAGATACATGGAAATTTTCACCATATCACATGTACCACCAGATTCAAGTTTAAAAGAATAAAAGGTACATACAACAGCATTTTAGTTACTTTAATATTAAGGAAAAACCAAACATCAAGCGACCTCATAAAGCTCTTCCAAATGCATATGAATATATCAAACACAACCGACATAACTGGTAACAGCTCCATTTACCGAGATAACTGATAACAGCTTCTTTTTCTTTTATTTGAATTCAGGCCCCATGGTGACAGCTCCATTTTTAGGTTCCTTGAATAAAGAGAACTTCTTTTCACCTCACTGAATCTAGCAGATTCATTGAGGCAAATGATAGACCATGCATCTCTCATTGAAATGGAAAAACTTATGGTGTGGAAAAGATAGGCAAGAGCAAAGGTATATATAATTTCCAGGAAAACATGCTTTATCCACGTAGTCCCTGAATAAGAACATTATCTAACTGCTGTGATCCATACAAATAGAACTATGGAAAGCAATACTTTAACACAGGCCATATGAAACCAAAGATTTTGGCACTCACTATATGAGAAGAAAAATAACCAAAGTTGAATAATAAATCGACACAGTTCAATTTCCACAAAAAACCACTTTCATGTATTACAAGTATTATAAAAGTTTTTTTTTCATATTTCCCCCCATCATCTTGATCCTCATGTCCTTCAAATTTTAACAGTTGTATATGAACTTGGAAAGTACAGCATGTTTATTGAATAGGTTTAGACTGCCTGTAAGTGTTTAGGCTCCTCAGTCTACAAGATCAACAAAGATTGCACTGTTGCCTAGAAAATTGCAGGGACATCCACCTCGGATACCACTGAATCAACGAAAAGCAATTGAGTAGTCTTCTGAGCAGGGAAAAGTGGGGAGCTGGTACAATTTTTCTGTTCAAGTTTTTTTTCCCATTTTTATGTTCTGTAGTTGATTTTTCAGTGGCTCACGCCCTTTGGTATTACGCTCCCCAAGGGGAGTTAGGTGTAAGCGAGAGCCACTGAGCTTGAAATGTGCAAACCTGGTTGATATTGACCTCCAAGTGGACTCTTCTAAATCAGTTTTAGTTGTTTTGTTATGTACGCCTGACGCACAAAAAAGACCAGTTTGGCTTTCTTTTCATAGCTTCGGAATCCATAAATCACCAGAAAACCGAAATTCAAGCACAGTGATGAAATTATGAGCACTTCACTTATTCTAGGCTCGCCCTTTGGACAACCCAAAGTCCTTTGAGGGAATAGGGTGAGAAGAGGTTCCAAATCGATAAACAGTAGATAGAAAGAGCAATTACACAAAATCGCAGCCAAGACTATCAGAACATTCGCCTCGATCAAGAACTTGGAACAAGGTACTCACAGCAAAAACCACCATGGCAGACGCCAGAGCGAGAAATCCGTACTTCGCCATACTCTCCGAGAGCCCCACGAACATGCTCGCTATGCCGAACATAATCCTCCACAGCGCGACGCAGAGAACCAATCCTGCCGCTCCCACCAACACCGGGAAGTTCCTCTTCCAGAAAGCCTCGATCTGTAGCCCTACAGCCTCCCGGTACCGCAAGGCCGACGACGCAACAGCATCAAGGGGCCTGGTCACCAGCGAGCTCCCGATGACTCTCTGCGCCTTCTCAGCGCTCGCCTTCGCAGAAGAAGCAAACCCGGCCCTCGGTGGACTGCAACCTACCTTTCCGAGGCCATGGAAAGCGGAATCGGTTGATAAATTCCCCATCCGATGCCGTAAGGGGGAGAAGAAGCGGTACATCGTCCCTTCTGAAGACGCTGGACTAGAGCAAGGTTGGTATCGGTAAGACCGAACCATCAGCCAGATATCCGACCGCGCCAATGAATCTGGAAGGTCTCTGGCGCTCTGCCACGGCGGCGGAGGCGGCCCGGGGGATGGCGAGCTCCGAGCAGCCCCGGCAACAGTACGCCTCGCGCGGAGGCGGGGATGGGAGAAGGACGGCGCACCTCGGTGGCGGAGAAGCGAGCGGACGCCGTAAAGGATCCGGCGAGAGGAGTTCGCCATTTTGCTGCAAGAGGCGGCGTCCGAGGGAGGGCGAGCTACGAGGCGGAGGGCATGGCGGTGGCGGGGATGACTCCGCCCGCTCCCCCGCGGTCGTGCTCGAGCAGGGATTTCAGTACGGCCGGGCTGGGAGGAGGAGGACACGTGGCAGCGTGTCGTATTTTTGACATTTACGGATGTTGAATTCTTAGAGAAACTTAAGATCTTCGTACTAAGATTTTAATAAAAGGTCTGTTTATTTTAATAAATACTTTATCAATTGTAATCGGTACAAACGTATGGATTATCGATATATTATTGATGGTGGGTTGGAGAAAACGATGATATTGCCTTTTTCATATGATCCAAGAAATCGAACCTTTTTCTTGGGCCAGTTCTAGGGTGCGTAAAAGTATTTATTTTTAAATAAAAATACATAAATTATTGTTCATACATCTAAGTTGAAACAAATATTTATTCTATCGCAGGTTATTCATTTTACCCTGTTTGATTTGGCATGGAACACCTTTGAGACGAAACCAAAAGGATCCTTGCTCTCATGACCCGTTCGACTTAAAAAAAAGAAAGAGAGAGTTATTAAAATAAAAATAAACTGAATATTAACCGGATCCAAGCTCAACTGTTTTCTCCTGAGAGAGAGCCAGTCAGATAATCTTGTGATGGGGAGAAAGAGAGGATGTTCTCGTGCTTAGAATTTTGAGCTCTCTGACCCAATATTATGATTTTGGGTCAGTCAACATGGTATCAGAGTCAAAGTGTCAGTGGACCCTCCCTCCGTTAGGAGTGCAAAGGAATCAATACTACACTCGACGAGTAACTCGAAATTCGACTAAACAAAAATTCGGCTCATCTTAATTTTTATGTTAAACGAACAAACTTGAATAAAAAATAAATCTCGACCCATTAAATGACCTGAGATTGAACAGGCTCCTACTCGACTCAAAAAACTCACAAATAACTCGATTATATATTATATTGTATATTTATTTTAAAAATTAAATTAGGAGTATTAATATTATATATTATCACTTAAACATGTTAAATAATTCGAAATTTAAATTTTGATCGAGTTTCGTAAATGAGTTGAATCTAGAGTTTCACGAATGATTTCTCATTGATTTTAAGTTTTATAAGTGAGTACGTATGTAACTTAAGTTTGAATGTAAATTGAATTTTAGTTCAACTGCTATTCGAGTTCGAGTTCGATTCGACTCGATTAATAAACGAATCAAACTTGAACAAGAGTCCAACGTACTTGTTAAAACTTAAACTTGAACTTGAACTCGTGTAGAATAAACTAGTCGAGTTTGAAAACCATACTCATTTGCATCCCTACCCTCCGTTGATTGTCACCCATGACAATATATACGTGTTAAAATCAGAAGAGCTCACAGGTGAGAAGACGAATCAGATAATCCTGTACAGGAAGAAAGGGGGGAGATCTCGTGTTTAAAAATTTGGACCTTTCCAATCTAATATCGCGATTTCAGATCGATTAATAGACCCGAACTGATTTGAGAAAGGTATCAAATAAATAATTCAAATTTTATTACTTTTGATCGATCCAAATCGAATTATATAACAATCAGTCTGATTCAATTAAAAAAAACGTTAAATCAAACCGGCTGGATTTACTGAATTTTCCTGCAAAGAGAAAATCATGCGTTTCCCATAACTGCCTAGACGAACCCCGGTCCAGAGACCGGCCACGTGGGCGATCTCCAGACACGTAAGCGTTGACTGGACCCATCTCTGAACCAATCAGGATGTTCCATTTGTACTCCTTCGAAGTCTAATTATCTTCTCTCGAAAGCAACGTCGCCTGGGCCCCGCCAACCAACACGCCCCCTCTCACACACCCCCCGTGGGTCCCGCTCCGTCGCCCCGGGCCCACCGCCACGGCGGCCGCCCCCCCTCTCCCGGCCCCGGGTGAGGTTGACGGTGACGGAGCAAGAGCGGCACGAAGTAGCTGACCGCTCCCGGCGCCGAAAGCTAGAAATCCCCCCCCCCTTCTGACCTTGGGCCCTTCCTCTTCCTCCTCCTCCCCCCTCCGCGACGGCGCTAGGGCGGGCAGGCGTTCCGTCGGGAGCGGAGGCTGCCTCGAATATTGATCTTCCTCTGCAGGTCGATCTCGGATCTCCCTTTCCCTCCGATCTGAAGCAACCTGGTTCGCCGCGGCGCCTAGGGCTCCCGGCTCGGTGACCCTGTCCTGGTCTTCTGGCCGGGTCTTCTGGGATCATTATCGCGTCGAGGTGGTCGGATTTTTGATCTCGTCGCTGCTTTGCCGGCTTTGATCCGCGATCGCTCCTGTTTGACTCCCGAGCCGGGGTCGTCGGTGCCTGTGCGGCGGTTTTCTTGTTTGGTTGTGGATTTGTGGGGGTGGCGTTTCTCGGTGAGCTATGGAGACGTCCGGCGGCGGGGTGGAGCCTTTTAGGAACCCGTCGGGAGGTGAGAGCGCCGGTGGGAATGGCGCCGCCTTGCCGAGGAGGTACAATGTGCACTTTTCTCCTTCCAGTCTGTTGCAAGCCCCCATTTCCGCCCTGCTGGAGTATTCGGGGATACTTAGGCCGCGTGGGTTGTACACTGAGAATGAGAGGTTAATTGGCGGTGGAGGCGTTGCCACCGGTCTGCGGGATCATGTCTATGGCCAGTTAGATGATGCTGCTGTCTCCAGCGCCGGAGACGGGGAGGTTTCTATTAGGATTATAGGTGCTGGAGATGCCGACAGTGTAAGGGTGGGGACTGCTCCTCCTCGCGAGCTAGTTGTGGGTTCAGGGAGGGAGAGGAATGGTGGAGAAAATGGTGTTCTTGAGGAGGACATTCCCATGGTGTCTGATCGCCATATTGGTGAGAACGGGGAAGGTGGAGTCGTTGAGGGACCTCCATCTTCAATTTCTTCTGGAGGCTCTCCAGGCACCGACAATGAGACAGGAAATGGTGCGAGCAACAGGGATTCGACACAACAGAGATACGATATACAGCAAGCTGCAAGGTGGATTGAGCAGATTCTTCCCTTCTCATTGCTTCTGTTAGTTGTGTTTATTCGTCAGCATTTGCAAGGTATTTATCTCAGCTTCTGTTTGCCTTGCTAGCATTTCTTCTACAAGGATTTTGTTGAATGTCCAAGGTCAACTTGTATTTCATCATTTTCTTTTCAGCATGACATTTTATGAACTGATCTTAAACGGAGAATAACTTGTATATATATAGTTGTATATGAATTGCAGCTTGTAATTTTCTTGTTCCTGCTTTACTTAAACTCTGACTTTTTTGGTATTTTCAGAATAAAAAATAAAAACAACAACGGTCCCTGGGGAGGTGGGCAAGGGTTCGTTTAGATACGTTTAGAGCTTTCTGGTGACCCAACTTGGTAAATGGCTTTGCAAAATGAGAATAGAAGAGGAAGGTCTTTTAGTGGGTTGCTAGCAGAAGTGTGGCGTGTGGACTTAGTGAGTCTAGCATACATTTTACAGTTCTGTTCCATGTGTGCAAAGGGTCCTTGAGAGTCTACTAATATTATCAGGTTCATGGTGAGCATTAAAGTTCCCACTTCCGGTTATATGAATATTCTCCTTGAACTGCCAGCCTGGCTTATTTACCTGATTTTTTTGTTCTACAATCTATTATGTATTTTTCCTTATTTTATTAATATGCCTCTGGGTCTGTCTTTTTGGGGGGGGGGGGTTTACATTTGCTCCCTGTTTCTCGGCTGGTTTTGTCGGTCGATCTGCCCAAGATCTATCAGCTGGATAATTCTTTCTTATTTTTCTGTTTTCTATCTTTTCTTTGTACTCTCTGTTTTCTCTTAGTGAACTACTTAGCCCTAAAAAATGACTATTCTCTTTTTGGATGACTTTCCAGAGCACTGTATTGTATTTCTGGATCATTTTGCAGGTGTGTGCTGTTTTTTAATGGTGGAGATTTGGGAAAAGTTAAGAAGTAGCATAGGAGGGCCTGCTTTTATTTACTTTCTTTTACTACCTCTACTTTTTAGTGTACCCACTAAGAATCAAGAATGTCCTAGTCCATTGACACTTGTCAACCATGGGATCGTGGATACTTTCTTCCGCACTCTAATGTATATTTCTGACTTCTCTTTTAAAAAAGATGTTAGTAGATAGTTGGAAATCTGACATAAATTATTTTATTTGGAAATACAAGTTTTTTAAAGAAATCTTCTTACCATTTGTTGAACATGGTGCATAAAGAGGAAAAAACAGGAGAGTGGACCGTAGGGGCCATGATACCCTAAGACTCCCCTCTACTTCTACCTCCACCAACCAAGATCAAAAATAAAAAAACACACTCCTCGTAAGTATGTGCCACTGCCTACCATCCCTATTTAGACATTCATTTCCTAAGTTTTAATATGGGCAGTTCAATTGTATTGGAAAGGAATGATTATCACCTTTGAGCCCTTTTTTTAAGTGAAATTATTTGCTCTCCTATGACTACAATATAACTGTCCATTGATAATGGTAGCTCCTCCAATAGCCATGACCATTAGTTAGTGGGAGCAAAGGAGGCAAGTCTGGTTATCGTTGGCAGGAAGAATGTCGGATGACCTCGTACATATCCAATTTGTTGAATTCCACAACATTGTTCATAAGTTGCACAGTTGTATAAGCTACTCAAACAAGCTTGTTTATATAACTTATAGATAAAGTTTGCTTTTCTATATAGAGCTATTTTTTATTCCTCTTGTTACTAAAAGAAACAGAGTCCAGGTATTTCCTGTGTGAAGGGGAGTAATCTGTATTGTATAGATTATTATAATTTATTGAATTTCACTTTTAACTTTAGCTTGTGGGCAGTTATATGTTATATTTGAAAATTAGATGATTGATAGATCAATGTTTGCATCTTGAGATGTCTGTGATTGCCCTAACTGATTGGACTTCCAGGTTTCTTTGTCACAATCTGGATTGCTGCAGTGATGTTTAAGTCAAATGATATTCTGAGGAAACAGACAGCTCTAAAGGTGATCTCACAAATACGGATACATGGCTACTCATAGCTTTTTTAATGACAAATTCAAAAACCACCATTTAGCCATCAATTTCAGTCTGTATCTAAATTTCTGTACAGTTGGTTGTTATTCATCTCAATACGTTCTTTTGGGCATCTTATCATATCATGGGAAAACTGTTTTTTTTTACCTTTTGATGCACTATTATTTTTCAGCTCAAGTATTTTAGTAAGGATGTAAGCCAATGAAATAGGTTAACTTGGAGAAGGTAATTCAATATGATTCGAATATATCTGAAGAAGTAACTTGTTGGCGTACTTTTTTTCAAAAAAAAAGAGAAAAAGAAGAGAAAAGAGTAAAACAGATGGCCTGGCATAGGAGCTGGCCCAATAACCCACAAGTTTGGCCACAATTGGGCCCAATTGAGCACCACAGCAGGGGCCGGATTCATCCAGCCCACAATTGGCACAGTTAGGCCAAGATAAGGCCATGTGCGCAGCCCATAGGAGGGCCTGGGCTTCCCCTCAGCCCGCTGGCCCAGAAACCAGGCCCAATTGGGCCAGGCCCACTTCAGCAGCAAGGCCATCAAGGCCCGGCCGCACCCACTTGCCACCTCAGCACCCTGGTGCGCACCCAACTGCCAGCACAGCCCCCCAACAGTCAGTTGAAGGAGGGGGAAAGCCAAGGGACAGCCACTCAATCAATATGATTAAATGGAGTAACTCCCATGGGGAAGGCCAAGGGACACCTGCGCATGCAACTCCTGGCTCTTCACCTCCCCTCTTCACTCTCTATAAAAGGGAGGGGGACGCACCAGCCAGGGGGGAGGAAGTTGGAAGCGCCGACAGGCTGCCGGTCTGCTACCTCAATGCTGCTGCCCTCTGCGCCTGCAACCTGCTGCCGCCAGAAGAAGGAAGGAGAAGAAGAAAAGAAGAAAAGGTAAAAAGGACTGATTGGTGCGCCCATGTAGCCCCCTCAAGGGGCCTTCTTTTCTGCTTATTCCAGGCCCATCTCCAGCCCCTCGTATGTCTGCAGAAATCAACTTGTATAGCCTGTGTTCGGACCTAGATCAGACCCTCTAAAAGCTCCCTTGCGCAGGCCTGTTTCAATCCAACCGAACACCCCATTTCAGGCCCAAATCCGGCCCCAATGTAGCCTACTGAACAGCCCCTGCTGCAGGCCCATGGCCGACCCACTCTCAGGCCCATATACAGCCCATTTAACAGGCCATTTGCAGGCCCATTTCCAGCCCTGTTCGATCCCCTGCATAGGCCACCTGCAGTCCATCCAGTAGACCCCTATGCAGGCCCAGAAAGGAGCTCACAAATCTGCCCAATTGCCTGCCCTTCTCGCAGCTAAAATCAAGCCCCTATGTGGCCCAACCGAACACACATCCTGCAGGTCTGAAATAGGCCCATATTCAAGCCCACCTTCAGCTCCTTTACAGCCCACCAGAAATAGCCTAGTGCAGGTCCAAAGAGAAGCCCATAACCGGCCCCAACACAGCCTGCTACCAAGGCCTCTCTGCGGCCCATTTAGCAGACCCCCTGCAAGCCCACTTTCGGTCCAGCCAAGTGCCCTCGCGCAGACCCATCTCGGCCTCCTGTCCAGCCCACAAACAGACCTCAGCCAGGTCCATTCCCAGCCCACGTCTGGCCCCCAATCCAGGCCTTCAAAAAGGTCCATTTTTCAGCTCCCTTGCAGCAGGAAGTGAAAGAAGAAGTTGCAGCAGCCCCCTTGTGGCATGTACCGGCAAAGTGAGGGATGAACCTCAACGGCCCTTTCACGGGTCCGGTTCTCCCCTCAACCCATCAAGTGAGGAATGAACCTCAATGGCCCTTTCACGGGTCCGGTTCTCCCCTCAATCCATCAAGTGAGGAATGAACCTCAACGGCCCTTTCACGGGTCCGGTTCTCCCCTCAACACATCAAAGGAGGAGAGAGCCTCAACGGCCCTTTCACGGGTCCGGCTTTCCCTCCTAGAAGCTGTCCTCCCAAATTCAAGCAAGAATTGAAGCCCGGCTTTGAACGCCGAAGGAATGGACCGGCCCGAAGTGGCCTTCAGAAAATTAACAAATAAAAAACCAGAAATGCGAAAGCTACATTAAATTAAGGAGATTCACCCCTAGCGGGGAACTCCACCTTGGGCGGAGGCACGGGCATGCATCCCGTAGCTGGCGACCCGGACGGAGGCGCGGGCATGAATCCCGTAGCCGTCGATCCTTCCCCCAATATGGCTAAGCTAAGGCTGGCTATTTTGGATGGGTAAATTTTCACTAAGTTGGAAAAATAGTTGGCATGCCGTCATATTGCCAAAATTTTTCCAAAGTAGTGGAGATAAACCTATGTTGGGGGAAGGACCGATCACATTGTACACCGATGTACTTCACCCCATCTATCAATGAAATGATTTTCTATGTCAATTTGATGCGTGAAAGTGGGCACCGATTGGCAGCCCGATGGGTCGGAGGTGATGCAAACCGCCAAAACTAAATAAACAAACTGTTTTTTTTAAAACAATCTGAAAAAATAATAAACAAGGCAAACCAGGTTCTGAAATGGGATTTCTCTGCCACATTTCCAAATTGCCTGCAGGTCTCTATCTCGACCCGGTTTCAAGCCCTGCCTAGGCCCATGACTGCCCACCTGCTGGCCCAGTTTAAGCCCATAATCCGGTCTCTATTCGACCCGATTTAAACCACCTGCAGCTGCTCCAAACAGGCCCATGAACATCGCCTGTTCGGCCCACCTGCTGTCCCCCTTTTCAGGCCCATATTCCGGCCCACCTGCAGGCCTATGTCCAGATCCTAAAACCAGTCCCCTTGTGACCCGGTTTCAGCCCATCAAGGACATCTCGAACAGGCCCTTTGTAGCCCATCCAGCAGACCTCCAAACAGGTCCATACCGGCCCACCTGCAGGCCTATGTCCAGAGCCTAAAACCAGTCCCCTTGTGACCCGGTTTCGGCCCATCGAGGACATCCCAAACAGGCCCATATTCCGGCCCACCTGCAGGCCTATGCCCAGAGCCTAAAACCAGTCCCCTTGTGACCCGGTTTCGGCCCATCAAGGACATCTCAAACAGATCCCCGACTGGTCTATTCAAAGTCATCTAAACAGACCCCTTAAGCAGGTCCGAAGCTGCCCTTGCTCAGCCCACGTTCAGGTCCTAGGACCGGTTCCAAATCAGCCCTCTGTCCAGGCCCATTTCGGCCCACCTTAATCCATTCACTCCATCCCCTTTGTGGCTCGGTGAAATCCCAAATTAGTCCTTAAGTAAAAATCAGATTTTTTTAACCGAATTCAAAACAGATAAAATCCAGAAATCAGGAAAAATCAAAGTCATCCAAAAAATAGCAAATGAAACAAACCCGAACAAAACGGTTTGCATCTAATCGGACCCAAAAGGCCGCTGCCCTTTTGAGTTCTTTGCTTTATGATTGTGGATGTGCATGTCTCCAAAAAAATAGGTTGCCGCGACGGTTAATCAAAGGCGTTCAAGCCGATGTTCGATGTAAGTTAATGCCGGATACTCGCACCATCCGGCGGAGAAGGGTCAAAAAATGAAATTTTCAAAGAACCCAAACCTCGGTTCTAATATTTTTAAAAACTATCACCGGACTACCTGATATTTTTAGGATATTACCTATTTTCCTAGAAAAGTCCGGAGATGTATTTCTTTCTAAAGAACAGACGACGTAAAAAAGAGGTTCACACATAACTCAAAATCAACATGAGTGGAGAAAGAATCCATATGGCCAACCCCAAATAATTTGGGACGAAGGCTAGAGTTGAGTATCTTAGTAATGATGTAACTGAAGAAAGATGCTTTCCTATAATAAAGCTTCTATCCAGTTCCTTTTATGAAGATGGCGAGGCATCATTCTACTCCATGGCATAATTTTTGTCATTAAATCAATGTTCAATACCACAACATGGATAACCCCACAGTTGATAGTTTAATAACTTCAGTTTTCATTGCATGGTGCACCTACAGAGTGAAACCTAGTTGAATTCTAGTTGATCCTGAGATTAGGATCCAAGGAACTTCAAAATAGCATGAAAAGAAAACAAGAAAAAATAAAATACAAAATATGTACCAAGTTCTCACAAGTATTTTGTGGTTGGGATCAGCCTCTGGTTTGGCCAGGGTCGATCCCATGGAAGGAAATCTGATCTTGGATCAGCTTGGATTGATTCTTCCAAATTTTGAAGAAAAAACAACAACAAAATCCAGACCGATCTAGGGTTCAGGGGTGTTACACCTGTCCACCACCTTATGGGATCAACCTTGGATCACTCGGGAATTGGCTGATCCAGGTTGATCCGACGAAGCTTAGCCAGCCCTGGGATCAGGCTTACCCCAAGATTGGACTGCTACCTGTTGTTACTTCACGAATTTGTTGCCCAGATTGCCACTAACTATAGGTGTCAAGAGGCTGCCTAGGTGCAAATGCACCTTTTAAGCACCTAGGTACCAGTGTGCCTTCCCCCAAAAAGGCACCGTAGGCAAAGCCTGCCATATGGTTAGCAAATATATATATATGAGGGGTTTCAGCCCTGGAATACCTGAGTAGAGGGCTCCCATTTAAAGATACATGTGTGTGATAATTAAAACAAGAAGCTATGTTTGAGAAGTATTTAGTTTATGTTTTTGACGTAAAGTGAGAGAATGGTGTAGGGTTTAGGTTCCTTTTGTGCTTCCTTTCTCTTCTGATGCTCTGTTTCATTGTCTACACTGCTTTTTGTACATCTTTTCTTTATTGTTTATAACAGAACGTTGATACCCAGAGCTGTCAATGGATCAGCTTTGCTCTTGGGTGTTTGAACCTGGCACTAATTAGAGCTAGGCTGCCATGTAAAATTAAGCCTGCAGATTCTAAATCAGGCCAAAATGCCCGGGCCAACCAAATCCCAGACCAGGCTTGGACCAAAAGAGTTAGCACCTCTAAGCCCATATTGGAATTAACTATGAACTAATTATTACTTGATTATTATCATTATTAACTTATTTTATTAGAATTCATCTTATAAATCTTTTTATCTTTTACTGATTATTAGATTACAAAAAAATTATCTTATTTTATGATGCACAATATTATATAGCCTATCAAAGTGTTACAAGTATCTAACTGTTGGAACCTCGAATTTTCCCCTCCTTTTTGGGGTAGAAAATTCTTTTTGCTTTAGGCTAGCATTGACTACTATGAAAATATGTGGTATTCATAGGAGTATTAGCTAATTTAATGTGGTATTATTTTATAGGAACACCGATGGTTCCACAGATTTGCTAAGTGTCGATATGGGTATCACCCACCACTTAGATGATCTGAACCACAATTTAATTTGTGAGGTTATCTGAGTTCTTTGAAAATAAATTTTGACCTCTCTCCACCGGACTTGCGATATTCCGGTGTTAATTACATCGAGCAAACACTCGAATACCCTTGATTGACCGTCACAACAACATATTGATCGAAAGTCATTCATCCACATAAAGAAAGCTAGAAGACATATCCCCATGGCCTTATGAGATGGAATTTGGTTGAACTTAATTCAAACTTTTAAGTTTGTGTTCATTGATTTTCTTTAAGATTTGATTTGATTTGATTTGTTCATGTCTTTGGTCATTTGTTAACTTAGATAATTTTGAGTTGATCTCTTTTTTTATTTGTTTGTAGGAATTAATTTTCATTTTTATGTGTTTGTTAGCATTTTTTGCTTGATTTAAGTGAATTTACTATTATTATTAAGATTTATTCTTAACAATATTGATCACTTTAATTTTTCATGGTTGATTTTAATCCAACATAACTTGTTTTTGTAGTCATTGGTTGACATTTTTTATGCATTATTTAATGACATAATTTTGGTTGGATTATGTTGACATTTTATTAATGTTTTGATCATTTATTTGATTTGGATTTTGTTATGCATACTTATTTAATTAAGTAGCATTATCCATTTGGGTTGATTTAACTTCCATGGTTAAGTCGGATTTAAACTTAACATGTTTTGTAACCATTTGTGGTCATTTTTTATGTATGATTTTGTGACATGAATTTAATTTGATTATGATGGCATTTTTGTTAATAAATAAGTAATTACTTGATTTGATTTAATCAGATTTACTTATTTGATTTGATTTGATTATTTGATTTGATTTGATTTAATCAAGTTTAATTATTTGATTAAATTTGAAAATTATTTGGATAATTTATTTAGTTTATTCCATCTCTTGGAGTCCATGGGGATTTGATGTCACTTTTGGGGTAACATAACACATCAATCGAACTTGAATTTTATTTCATGTCGATCTGAGTACATAGGAGTACAACAAATGAGAGGGCTTTCAAGCCTTTCTTCTCAATACATGTCATGACTTGTGTTCGGTTTGACCGACATTACGGCTTTACCGATCTGGGTTTTCATTTAGAATTCCCGTTCGGTTTGACCGGCATTCCGGTTTGACCGATTTGGGTTTTCATTTAGAATTCCCGTTCGGTTTGACCGGCATTTCGGTTTGACCGACTTGGGTTTTCTATTTGAATTCCCGTTCGGTTTGACCGGCATTTCGGTTTGACCGGCATTTCGGTTTGACCGACTTGGGTTTTCTATTTGAATTCCCGTTCGGTTTGACCGGCATTTCGGTTTGACCGACTTGGGTTTTCTATTTGAATTCCCGTTCGGTTTGACCGGCATTTCGGCTTTACCGATTTTGGGTTTTCTATTTGAATCCCCGTTCGGTTTGGCCGGCATTTCGGCTTTACCGATTTGGGTTTTCTGTTTTTATCCAAAATAGCGAACTATTTTGGGCCCCTTTTAATGGAAAGGTAGCGCAAAACCACTTAATTTCGGCAGCATTTCGGCTAGACCGGAGTTGGGTTGGCTATTTTCTATCCAAAATAGTGAACTATTTTGGGCCCCTTTTAATGGAAAGGTAGCGCAAAACCAGCCCCTTTTTATGGAAAGGTAGCGCAAAACCGAGGCATTTCTTACCTTCTAAGAGGTGAGAATGTAGAGCTTCTCTCTCTTCCCAATTCTCTCTTTCCTCACCACTCTCCAACCCCATGCTCGTATGGCCATTGGGGGCTATTTATAGAGGTTTTTGGAGGGGTAAAAGGGTCATTTGGAAGCCCCCACTAAACCCATTTTCGAGTTAGTGGGGGGTGACCGGAGTGGGGTGAAGTTACCTCCCCCTTCTCCCCATTTTTTTTGAATTTTCTGCACTGTTTGACCAAGTCAAACCGCGGGGGTAAGTTCACCCCCGGCTGACTGAAGCCGCGGCCTCCCGCGCGTGGGCACAGGCGTGGCCCACGACTGGAGTCGTGTGCCTTCTGTTTTTTCTTTTTCTTTTTGAAAACCTCCCCCCCGGTCAACCGGGAGCAGCCCCGGGTTGACCAGGGCCCGCGCAGCGGCGGCCGCTGCTGCGTGCTGCCGCGCGAGCCCGCGCGGCGCACCGGCCCACGCAGCCGGCTGCGCCCGCGCGGGCGCTTCTTCTTTTTTTTGCTTTTCTTTTTTTTGGCGTTATCCGCAGCCGGCGCGGAACCGCCGCCCGCGTCCCTCCCTCTCTCGTTCTCTCTCCCCGACGGACTCGCCCGCGGCTCCTCTCGGTCTCGACGGCGTGCGCGCGGAAAACCTTGGCGGCGACGGACTTTGCGGCGGACGGGGTGTGCGCGCGGGGCCCGGCGGCGGCGTACGGCTTCCGGCGACCTTCTCCGACGGGCCGTGCGCGCGGGAGCTCCTCTCCGCCTCGACGGTGCGCGCGCGAGAGGACTTCGACGGCGAACGGTTCTTCCCGGCGGTGCGGGTGTGTGCGCGGGGACTTGGCAACGGAGACGGCGAAGGGGTGGGCTGTGGCATTGTCCTCTTCTTCTCCTCCTTGCCTCCCTCTCAACGCGAACGCACGAGGGTTCCCAGCGGGGGATCTTTGTGGGATGCGTTTCCGCGGCAGGAGGTCAAGCTTTTGGCCACAGCAGCGGCGGTGGACTTAGGTGCCGACGCCGGTCAATAGGAGCCCACAAAGGGGACTTCTCCTTCCTTTCTTCACCTGACGGTGACATAGCTTTGCGGCGAGGTCCCTTCTAGCAGTGCCGGTGCGCACGCAAGAACCTGGCAGCGGGGCTTCTCTCGACGGTGAACGTCTCGACGAGCTCGCTTCGGCGGCTTTTGGTGAGGGTTTTTCTCTCGACCCTTCTCCTCTGTTGTCGATGGCGCGCGAATCTGCCGGGGACGATTTCTTCGGCGCGCTCTCTCTTTTTTTTTTTGACGACGGGCGGCAACATTCGGCTTCGACGGGCTTCTATTGACCGGCGGCACGGCGGCGACGTCGAAGTCTTTTCGACATCGGCGGCGGTTGTGCGGTCGCGGAACTGTCGCGACAACGCGCGACGAACACCGGTCGGGGAGACGGATTGACGGCGGTGGTCTTCTGCCGTCGTGCGGTGCTTCGTGCGTTCGTTCCGTCTTGACAGCTCCGACGACGGTGCGGCGATATCGGAAAGGGTGACGATATCGTCTTTTATTTTATTTTATTTCCATTGTATTCAGTGGTCATTTATTTCCACCATTTTTTTTGACCACGATCTGGATGAATTTCGAGGAATTTGTGTTCTCGAATTTAAATTCCGGCAAGTTGTACAAACATGTTTGTGAAGGAATACATGTATGCACATTGAGTTATTTTATAAAAATGTGTTGCTTGTCGGTATATATATATTTTTTTTGTCAAAAATAACCGGTTCAACAAATGCCCCCCACGGGACATTCCCCGAAGGTGGAACCGTAGGGGTGTGTCCCGTGTCGAGACAACTAACCTCACTCTCTTGGTTAACGGCATTTTGTCATTCCCGGCATGATTTTTGCAGACACATTTTTTTTCTTGACCCCCTCTTCGCTCCTTTTTTTGTCAAACAGGAGAATTATGACTCGTGGCAGAGGTCAGTATAAACGAGGTGGCAGTTGGAATGAACCCCCACGTGGGCGTGGTTCTGCTCCTCGCGCAACTTCATCTTGTAAAAAGCCAGCGTCTGCTCCTCTGAAGAGATATGTACCAGCACCGAGGCAGTTAGAATCATCTAAACACGGGCTTCATGATTTTCATTTGGCCGCCAAGGAGCTGGTCGGTTCCATGAGTGGGGCTGGATTGGTTGTTCTGCAGTTGATCCGCTACTCACGGGGAAGTTTCTTTTATGATCGACCTACAGGGTATCCAGTCCATTACCCTTCTGACGAGAGTTTACTTGACTTCATCCGTGGTTCTCCAGTCTTCAGTGGTGTTGAGGATGATCAACTCTCATATGAAGATAAGAGCAGACTTGAGCGTGCCATTCTACGGGGTCGGGATATCTTGCAGAACACCGTTGCTTTTTCATATCCTTCGTTTCCGATCGGTATGGCAGGTCGTGATTGTATGCCTGGGCCTTTGTCATTGGGCCTTTTAGGAGTGTGCATTACAAAGCACATTAGCAGTTTCCACTTCACGCCAGGAATGTGGTCCCTGAATGGCCCTTGTCGTTCTGATGCAGCAAATTACAGGCTTGGTTGTTTTATAGCACCTAGGTGTCAATCTTTCTCCAGCGAAGGTTTTGACGGCAGATGTCACTTGGATGAGATCTTGGACCAGAACGTTGATAGTTGGTATGGTCGCTTGTCTGTAAAGCGATCTCATGTGCCTCGTGCTGGGGCCTGTGAATGGCTAGAATATATTCTAGCTAATTTCGGAAGACGTCTGGAGCTGGTTGGTCTTCGAGATGCCGTGCGAGCTGCTTTGTATGATTACCCTTGCCATGAAGGGTATATTCAGGCTTTGGCAGAGCGGTTTAATCGCCGTTGGAACACCTTCGTTACTGCTGAGGGGGAGACTTCCCTGGATTTATGGAGTTTCCATATTCTTTCCGGTCTCCCTATTTATGGGGTCATGTACGAGGAGGTGGTTTTAGACGATTTGCATAGAAGCCAAACAGATGACCAGGGGGATTATAAATTGGCCTACTGCCACAGGTATTTAATGAAAGTCTGGAGAGATCTCTCATTGTTGAATGTGCACCGTTTTTCCACAGGCTCACATCGGGTTACATGTGACGCATGGCTGCGTCATTTTTACGGCGGTCCGTATTGTTATGACGGTGTTTTTGCCAAACTGGGATTTAAACGGACAGATCGTGTTCAGATTGACAGGCCACCTCCTTGTGCTACAGATTTGACTTTGGAGCCCTTTTCAGAAATGGAGGATCCATGGGACCTTGGTGAGATCACTCACCTTGCTGCATATTTAGCATATTGGCTATGCACATTCGCCGTTCCATTTGGCGAAGGGGATATGATTCGTGCCAGTGTGCTATATCCTGCTTGCCGTTTGGCGTGTGGCACTCGGTTGGCGATTGCTCCAGCTTCCTTAGCCACCATATATCATTCATTTGGGGCCATCGCAACACATCATTCCCCTAGGGACTGTCAGATTCTGATGGCCACTCATTTTATTAGTGCATGGGCTGCCTCTTTATTTGGCAGCATGCCGGTTGCAGTAGATATGCTGGATCCATTCTCTCCATTGATTTTCAGGTTTCCTGGTGGTTCTTCTTTGAGATCGCATTGTCAGCTGAAGAATGCCAGAAGACTCTTGTCGACACTTCATTTTGATGGCAACAAGGGTTTATATTTTGATCATTGCAGTTTAGGCCGCCGTCCCCATTCAGCTAGGGAGAAGGAAGGGGCTCTTTCTTGGGTGGATCCTCTTACCAACAAGTTCAGTAGGAGGGTTGCCCGAGAATGGTGTTTGAGTACACGTCCCAGTGTTCTGGTTTTTCGCCGTGGTCGGTGCACTATTTTGGAGCCTTACTATCCTCATCGATTTGGGAGGAATTTTGGCTATGATCAGAGCGTTGTTCCTAACGCAGACTTTCATATATTGGCACGACTGTATGAAAAGCCTGATAGTCATTTGATAGCTGCAGAGTGGTGGTCTTATTTCAGTCGTGCCGACCTAGATGCTTCTTTACACATTCCAGCACCTAGCTTTTCTGGAGCTTTTGACTTGATTTATGGCAACTGGTGGTCACACCACAACCATAATTACAACTTGCTTCCTAAGATGTTGTTTGAAGTTGAGCGTGCTAGGTTGTGTCTTACTGACAGGGCTCCGCCAAAGATAGCAACAAATGTGCTTACTCGAGATTTCCCTTCTTTGAAGCAGTCCGTACTGGAGGCTTATGATTCCTGGGAAAAAGACGGATTGCTGCCACCTACCCCTGTTGTACATTATAGGGGTATATTCATTCCATTAGTAGAGCCGCTCAGGGCTCCTCAGCGTCTACAGCAGCCCGCAGAGACATCCGCGGTGGATTGGTTTGACTTGTTTGTACGGGACATCACTGGATGTTCCAATGTTTCTCTCGAGGGGCTGCTACCGCCTACTGATGCCGAGAGTTGTTGGCGACGGCATTTGATTGAGGCGATTTCTACCTGGGGACCGCTTGAGGATGCCCTTGATGTTGAGCAGGCTACTACATTCGGCGAGATTCGAGCAGCAGTGTTGCGTGCCGCCTGCAAGGTGGGCCGGGATGCCGGCTTGTTGCTCCGTCGTCCGCTTGCCCTTCCTTTTACAGGTATTCAATCTGCTTTGTCCATTTGGTCATTGATTAATTGTTAATCATTTAACCTTGAGATATGTGCAGAATCTCGGGGTGCCAGTTCTTCTCGTAGCCGCCCGAGGGTATCACACGATGTGGGGGAGACTCCTCGGCCTTTTAAAAGACCGAGGGCTATGCTGAGTTCTGATCCCTCACCCCGAGATATGGACTGATCCATTTTACTTGGTCAGCTTTACAATTTATGCATGTGATGATTTTTTTGGTATGCACCTCTCCCCTTTTCTCTTCCTTTCTTGCAGCTTCACCCACTCAGGCCAAAGTCACAGGAAAAGTGCCTACTAACAATGAATCGGCTGAGTGTCCTCTGTTTGTAGTTGATCCTTCACCTTCTCCCTTGAGTGATGGGGAGATAGTCGGTGAGGATGTCTATCCTTTCTTCACGGAGGCACTCTTATCAGGGGATGCTCCCCCTTCAGGTATATTTTCTTTTGGGATTATCACCCCAGGAGTAACCCTATTGTATGTTGAAGGTTATTAACTCCCTTTTTTCATTTGCAGTTGAGGTACCTGATGGGAGTATACCTCGTGGTGGTAGCCCACACCGGCCCGTGATATGGACGACGATGTTTTGAGTGCACCACTGTGCACAGTCTATATCTTCTACCGTGGTATGAGATTGTAGTCCCGTGTGCTACCCTTCCTCCACTCTCGAGAGGTGAGTTTTTTTTGGGGGTCATTCTCGCACCTTTATTGACTTTGATGAAGCCGTGTCTTTACTTTCTTGGGCTACTTCTTTTTTTCTTGTAGGCCTCTCGAACCAGTCATTCCATCGTGCCCTGAAAGGGCCAATGAGCCAGATGGTTCACCACTGGTTAGTCCAGATGTGACCTCGATCGAAGATGAGGTTGGAGGATATTCCCCACATGGTAAGACTTCTCATGTTTTCTATTTGGAGATACTCTTTACAAGCTCTGACCCCTTGACTACTTAATGCTTTCAGATCGAGGAGCTCAGAGTGTCAGTGTTGCCCAGGGGGCTGATCCCGAGCTTGGCATAGTGTGGCCGGCCTCTTCGACGGGACGCCAACGATCCTCTCAAGGCATGGGTCAGACCCTCCTGCAGTCTTTGGACGGCCTTTTGGATCCTCTTCTTTCAGTGGAGGATATGCGAGAAGATCTTCGGGCATTGACTTCTTGCTACCATGCTTTGGGCTGCCCCATGGAGCCGTGGATCACAGCAGTAGAGCGGCTTTGGCAGCAATTTTGCCAGCGACTGACGGACGAGAGGGTCCGAGTCACTTGGGAGGCGTCGCGCGGCCTCTTATTTGTGAGAAGACCACCCTCGTACGTGCTTGTCCAGGCCGAGATCCAGCAGTTGGATACACACTTGGGCATTTTCGCGGAAGAGGAGAGATTGCTTCGGGAGGAGTGCGCCACACTTGAGGATCGTCGCCGAGAACTAGATGCTGAAATCCATATGGCAAAGGACCGTCTTGGGAAGCTTGCGGGGCTTGTACATGGGGCGAAGCAGCAGCATGGTGTGAAGACAGCGGAGGCTGCCCGCCTGACACAGGAGATTCAGGAGCTTGAGAGGACTAGGCCCTCTTAGCTTTCTTAGCTTTTCTACTCCTTTGCATCTGCCTATATTCCATGATACACTTGTACTTTTTCTTTGTTTTATTGAAGGAAAAGGCACTTTTGCGTATGGTGTGTGTGTGTGTGTGTTTTTTTGTTTGTTTTGTTTTTGTTTTGTTTTTGTTTTGTTTTTTTTGTGAATGTACGAATGTGGCAAAGAATAACAAAAATTATTTGTTAGTGAGACCTAAATTGTTTGTAGGCCTCGATATAGACACATCCTGAGGTGCATGTTGTATGGGGTTGTGGGAGCCATATGGACTTAAAGGTCTTTATGGCGTAGATTCGTAGAATATGAGCCAAGTGGAGGTAGATTTAAAGGTCATGATGGTATGGAATTTCAAACCATATAGGCTTAAAGGCCATGATGGTATAAAATTTAAAGCTATATAGGCCCTGAGAGCCATGATAGCATGGGAGCTTTGGAAAACCATATAGACCGAATGGGTCATAATGGTATGAGATCTTCTTCTTTTTTTTTGAAAACCATATAGACCGAAAGGGTCATGATGGTAAGGGTTTAATAACCACCTAAACTTTGTTGTTTACGGTGGTATATACCTTTTAAGACTATGTAGGCCATGGAGACCATGATAGCTTGTGATGATTTTTTTTGAAAAGCTATATAGGCCTTGAGGGCCATGATAGCATGATTTTTTTTGAAAAGCTATATAGGCCTTGAGGGCCATGATAGCATGATTTTTTTACTAGCCTGACTGCCCTTGCGGGTTTTCACCCAGACTAGCCCCCTTTGTATTTTGCCTACATGCCTCAATGGGTTTTTTTTTTTTCATGTAGCGGGGTTACCTGATTTTGCCTAGGGCACCCTTTCGGGTTTTTACCCTAGCTAGGTATATTTTGACAATTTTGCCCTTAACCAATCGATTGAAGATGAATGGCTAAGTCTGTCGGGGCATCTCTATTTTTAGCCCCCTTTTTTCTTTTCTCTTTTTTTTTTTGATTCAAGTGAAGAATTCAGGCTTCTTCGGGCCGTTGATTGGGCGGTGAGGAATTAAGGCTTCCCCTAGGCCATCGGTTTTAAGGGTTTCGTATCATTTAGTTTGTGAACATGAATGAATCACATTCGACTTGTATGATACAAATTCTGGGCGGCTTCATGCCATTGGGACCCTTTGGCTTATGAGCATGAAAGAAAGCATGCTTGGCTTATAGGGTATGTCATTGGGGCCTATAGGCTTGGAGGGATGAAAGGATCATTCTCGGCCTTAGGGGTATGAAGTTTGGGGTAGCTTTGTGCTACTTGAACCCGTGGGCTTAGGAGGATGAAAGTATCATACTCGGCCTTGGGGATATGAAGTTTATGGTGGCTTCGTGCTGCTTAAACCCGTGCGCTTGGGAGGATGAAAGTATCATGCTCGGCCTTGGGGGTATGAAATTTGGGGTGGCTTCGTGCCAAAAGGAAACCCATAGGCTTGGGAGGATGAAAGGATCATACTCGGCCTTGGGGTTTAGAATTTGGGGTGGCTTCATGCCATTTAAACCCGTGGACTTGGGAGGATGAAAAGGATCATACTCGGCCTTGGGGGTATGAAATTTGGGGTGATTTTATGCCATTGGAACCCGTGGGCTTGGGAGAATGAAAGGATCATACTCGGCCTTGGGGCGTGTGAAATTTGGGGTGACTTTATGTCATTGGAACCCGTGGGCTTGGGAGAATGAAAGGATCATACTCGGCCTTGGGGCGTGTGAAATTTGGGGTGACTTTATGTCATTGGAACCCGTGGGCTTGGGAGAATGAAAGGATCATACTCGGCCTTGGGGCGTGTGAACTTTATAGCCCATTCTCTGGCCAATTTTGTTGAAATTCATGCTCGGGTGCATAGTACTTCTTAATATGCTTCCCGTTTAAAGGCGGAAAAGGAATTTCCCCTTTACTGTCGATCACAGTATATGCACCACCTTCAAACACCCTGTCAATGACATATGGGCCAAGCCAGTTTGGAAGGAATTTATTTTTAGGACGTGCTGCCATGACATCCTTTTGTTTTACCATGACGAGATCTCCTTTTTGGAATGCTCTTTCTTTTACTAGTTTGTCGTAGGCTCGAGACATCCTAGCTTGGTAAACTTTGATGTGTTTGTAGGCTTCTAGCCTTTTTCCCTCCAACTTTTCCAACTCCATGAATCGCCTTTGTGCTTCGTCAAGTCCCTCGAAGGGAAGGCCGTGATGCACTTTGCGACTCGGTATGAGGCTAACTCGATTTCCACGGGTATTACGGCCTCGCCTCCATAAACCCGGGGAGAAGGGGGAACAACCTGTGGGAGTTTTGTATATTGTACGATAAGCCCATAATGCTTCTTGCATCTTGTCATCCCAGTTCCGCTTTTTGCTCCCCACCACTTTGACAAGGAGTTTGCAAAGTGTTTTATTAAAGGCTTCGGCCAAGCCATTGGCCTGTGGATTGTAGACGGTGGATGTCTTCCAATCAATATGAAATTTGGCAGCCATTCTATAAATGGTTTGATTTCGAAATGGGGTACCGTTATCGGAAATAATCCGATTTGGTACACCGTATCTGTATATGATATGATGCCGAACAAACCGGGCTACCACTTCTCCCGTGACTTCCCTTGCTGGGATTGCCTCAGCCCACCGTGAAAAATAATCCGTTGCTGCGAGTATAAACCTGCAACCTCTGGAGGAAGGTTTAAAAGGGCCCACAATATCCATACCCCATTCGGCAAAAGGCCATGTCGGAGTAGTGGGACAGTTGCTTTGGAGGGCGTTTCGGGACTGGCCCAAACGCTTGGCATTCATGACAGGCTTTAGCATATTTTTCACAATCAGTGTACATGCTGGGCCAGTAATAGCCTTTCAACTTAATTGCAACTTTCATTTTGGGCCCAGATTGATGGGCTCCACATAAGCCGCCATGAACTTCCCTCATTATCTGATGGGCTTCTGGCATGGATAGACATCTTGCAAGGATGACTCTTTCCTTTTCGGGCATCAACCGATATAATTCCCCACCCAAAAGTTGGTATGAGGCAGCCCTCCTTGTGAGCTGAATACGTTCTGCCCGGTCATCAGGCAGGATGCCGTTCTTGATGTTGATGATTGGTTGGCGCCAATCTGCTTCTTCCAAATGTTTGTCAGTGCCTTCTTCTAGGAAATTGACCTCCCCAGTGGCGAATTCACCATCTTCTTTAATAGAAGTTGGAATCAACCTTCGATGTTTGACCACAATGTCAAGCTTTCCTTCGGGTGGTAATTTAATTACCGAGGCCAATTTGGCCAATGCGTCAGCTTGAGAATTTTGCCTCCTTTTGACATGTTGGATGCTAAAAAGGTAAAACTTTTCAGCTAGTCGGGAGGCGATAGCGTGGTATGCAACGAGCTCTTCCTTTCGGACTTCAAATATGCCCAGCATTTGTTGCACCACTAGCATTGAGTCCCCAAAAGCCTCGAGGCATCGGATGCCCATGTCGAGGGCAATTTCTAAGCCGATGATGAGTGCCTCATACTCTGCTTCATTATTGGTGAGGGATTGCTGCAAAGCACACGAGCTGTGTAGTACTCCGCCATCAGGGCTGAGGAGTACTATGCCAGCACCTGCCCTCGTCTTGATTTGTCCATTGGATGTCCTATCCAGGCTGGATGCTCCATCAAAGTACAAGTGCCAGTACTTGATTTCAACTTCTTGGACTTCTTGTGATCCTTCTTCTCTCAATGTCTCTTCGTCAGGCAATTGGAAGTTGAGAGGGGAATCTTCGTCCACAGGGTGGGCTGCTAAGAAATCAGCCATCCCTTGCCCCTTTATGGCCCTTTGTGGGACATATTTAATGTCGAACTCCATGAGAAGGAGTGCCCATTTGCCAAGACGTCCGGTCAGGACGGGCTGCTTCAACATATATTTCAAGGGGTCAAACTTAGATATCAAGTTGACCTCATGTGACAGAAGATAATGCCGTAACTTTTTCGCGGCGAACACCAGTGCCAAGCACATTTTTTCCATTGGGGAATATCGGTGTTCAGGGCCAATTAGCCGTCGACTCAAATAGTACAACGGCTGTTCTTTTCCCTCCTCATTCACTTGGGCTAGAAGAGCTCCTAAAGAAGCATCTAACGCGGTGATGTACAAAATGAGGGGTTTGCCTTTGATGGGGGCTCCTAGGACAGGTGGATTGAGTAGGTACTCTTTGATTCCATCTAGGGCGACTTTGGCGACTTTCGTCCCGTTTGAAGGGCACTCCCTTTTGGCCAACTTGGAGAATGGATGGCACCTTCACGACAGATTGGCGATAAAACGCCGTATATAAGCCGGCTTGCCTTGCGATGACCTTAATTCTCGTATACTACGAGGAGGTGGCAACTCTCGATGGCTTTGATTTTATCGGGGTCAATTTCAATCCCCGATATCCGACTATAAAGCCCGAAAATTTCCCACCGGACACGCCGAAGGCGCATTTCATGGGATCCACTTTTAGCTTATATTGCCGCAGCCCTACGAAGACCTTCTTCAAATCATCAAGAGGATCATTTCGATTTCTTGTCTTGACAACCAGGTCATCCACATAGCATTCGACCAATTCATGAAGCATTTCATCGAATATTTTGGTCATAGCCCTTTGATAGGTGGCACCGGCATTTTGAGCCCAAAGGGCATCCTTTTGTAATTAAAGATTCCTTTCGGTGTCCCGAAAGCCGTGGAATCTTTGTCTTCGAGGACATAAGAATTTGATTGTACCCGGATGACCCATCCATAAAGGACAAAGCTTCGTATCCCGTGGTAATGTCTACCGTATTTTCGGGGATTGGGAGTGGGAAGTCATCTTTGGGGCATGCCTGTTTAAATCCCGGTAGTCAATGCAAACACGAATTTGCCCGTTTTCTTTTTGACCGGGACAATATTTGCAAGCCATGTGGGGTACATACACGGCTCTATGAAGTCAACTTCTTTCAGTTTGTCGACTTCTGCATTGACTTTTAGTTCCAATTCAGCCCTCATTCGCCTTTGTCCTTGTTTCACAGGCTTGGCTGACGGAAGTATGGCCAGTTGATGAACTGCGACATGCGGCTCTAGGCCAGGCATTTCTTTATAACTCCAGGCAAAACAATCCTGGAATTCTTGTAGTAGTGCGGTGTACTCTTGCTTTTCCCGATCATTAAGGAGTGCACTTATAAACATTGGTTTGGGATTTTCGGCCGTGCCGAGGTTGATTTCAACCAAGTTATCCACGGTAGCCTGACCACCATCCTCGATTTCTTCGGGGGCTGGTTGTAGATCGACGAACTCCTCGTCAATCTCTTCTTCTTCGGTATCATGCACCTCCATTGGCATAGGGTAGCCGATCCTTTGAATCTTTTCGGGGAGGCCGACTTTGGGCTTTGCCCTGTGATTAGGAGGTTTGGTGGAAACCTTTTCTATTACATCCGAGGCGAGTTGTAGAGAATCTCCTCTTCGGCATCATTTTCATCGAGAGGAGTCGAAAATTGGTGTCACATCGGGGATGATCCCATTTTGATGGACATCTACCATGTTCGCGGCATAATGCACGATGGGCTGCCGGTCGGGGTCATATCCCAAGCACGGATGTTTGCTTTGTGCGGATTCACGCCCTTCGGTAGGATACCGAGTCGTTGGAACAACCGCGCTCTCTCGTGAGAGTGCTCGTTGGGATACCTGTTTTTGACAAACTCGGCGTGTATGGGGCGACATGTCGTCCGTATTTTCAATTGCCACCTTTGAAGGCGCGGATTCTCGTCCCATCCGAAATCATCCTTCGGGGCGCGTTTAGGGATAAGCTCTCCTTTTTGGAACACAAGGCGCCGTCCGTCCTTAAAAGGGACCACAAAGGTGTCCATTGTTTCAACGATGCGGAGCTCTGCTCGCTTCAAGCCATACGAAGTCGGGAGGCATACATATACCGGCTTCATACACCTTTGTAATGGTATGTGCTTGAGTGGACGGGCGCCATTCGATTTGCCCACCCGCACATTCGGCCTCTCGATTGCGTACGATGCGCCGATGGATTTTTGCCTTTGCTTCATCCATGTGATTTCAAGTTCGGGGGTTTCTTCCCCTACTTTCGCTTTCCTTGCTTTTGTCATGTTTTGAAGGACCCGCCTCGAAGTATAGGCGGGCATACGCCGAGGTGACATTCACAAACTTCGAACGGGGCATGGTCTGCATCGATCTTGTATTGCCTTCCATCCTTGGCATATTTTATGCATTGGTGGAGTGTGGATGGCACGACCCAATTTTCATGTAGCCAGGGTCTACCAAGGAGGACCTTGTAGGTACTATCCATGTCGATGACGTAAAATGTCGCTCGAGTTTTGAATTTATCGAAGGTGAGCTCAAGCTCGACCTTTCCCAAGGCCTCTTCAGAATTCTGATTGAAGCCAGATATGCATACACACAACACCTTTTGAGGTGGGGCGTGAGATACGAGAGACCTATATGTCTTTAATGGAAGGATGTTGACGGCGGCGCCGGCATCTACCAAGATGCGATTCATCTCACGTCCGTTTAGGTGTCCCTTCGTGTACGAGAGGCCGGTTATGGAAAGCCGTACGTAACATCGTGTCTTCATCGAGAAAGGAAGCGAGGCCGCATAAGCCTCATAGCTCGGTAAGTCCACGGTATGAGCCACATAGGCTTCGGGTCTTGTAGCACCGAGATTAAAGTCTGCCGTAGCTCCTGACTTAGGGATATAGCTTCCCATATGCTAAGGGAAGCAGGCAATCTTCTTATTTGGCGGAGGACCTTTTGGTCAACTCGTTCTTTTGCTTCTTGAAGAGACGGGAGGACGACTTGGACATCGTCAGCCGTCATGTGTTGTGGTTGGTCCTCTTTCTGAGCTCCTTCTGCCGATTCCCTGGCTTCGTGCCTATCGGCAACTTGCAAATGTTCTCACAGCAAATTTGCTATTACTTCTTCCTCCGAGGCCTGAGCAGAGGGGGTTCCAGAGTTACCTTGGGGTGCGGGGTGTTCAACCCCAACTCCCTCCTCAGATAGGCAAAATTGGACAATCTTCTTGGGAGGCTGCCTAACTATGGGAGGTGGTATAGGCTTGCTTTGTTCTCCATGCAAGTAAATGACTCGATCATTTACTTTGTTGCGTTTCGAGCCATTCGATTTTTGCCGAGGGTTTCGGCGTTGATATGTGGTAATTGGCCGAGAGGATTGATTCCTTACACCTCGGCCTCCCGTGCCATTGGGGTACAATCCCTCCGGCGGTGGTACACTGACCATGTTGCAAGATAACTCGCCAGGCGGGCGACAATGTCTTCGAGGAAGGTACTTGACCGTCCGCGTACGCCAAATATCTTGAATTTCAATTGGCGCGTAAGTGGGGTCAATCTTGACTTTTTGTGCCCATTCTTCAAGTAACCGCTCAATGCGATTCTTGGTGGCCAACCTATCCCAGGGGGATATATTGACCCAAAGTTGGTAGCCCGGAAAGGTACATTTAGGCTCGTACTCCTCCAACTGGTCGATGAGGGCTTGAAGCTTTTGGAGGGGTGTGGGTTGTTGATACTCCTCCTCCATTTCTTGGAGTAGTTTCTCCTGTCGTCTTTCTTTTCTCTTCAAGGCCTTTCGCCAGTTCTTCAATCGCCTCCTCCTCTGAGCCGCCTCGGACATTTCATTCCTTGGGGCAGGATTCGGTCGACCTTTTTGGCCATTCGGCGTGTTGCTTGCAGCCGGGTTTGGTTGATCCTTTTGGCCTTCTTGAAGGGCTTTCAGGGCAGCCTCCCGGGCTTCTCTCCGTTTGGCTTCACGCTTTCGGGCTGCTTCAGCCCTAGCTTCCATCTTGTCCTCCCTGGTTGGCACAACCTGCCATTCTTGTTCAGGCTCCTCGGTTTCTTGTGCCTCCTTCGCCGAATTGAATTCGGCATTTGCTTGAATGTTTCGCTGTACAATTTCGGGGGGAAGTTGTTGCCCAGATGTGTATGATCTGGAAGAAGTTGCCCCCTGATTGTTGGGTTGAGGCTGGGTTTGGACCCTTCCTCGAACATGCACAACATTGACGGAGAAGTGCGATCCGGTGGATGAATGTGGTTGTGGTGACTGCAAGAGTCCTCCGTTCAACTCGATGACTCCGTTCCGGATAAGACATTCTATCATGTCTTTAACTTCGGTGCACTCGGAGAGGAGATGATCGCGGGTATCGTGGTAATCACAATACCATAAATCCCCCGTAGGAGTATATTCTCCCTCATTCAGGCTGTATTAGAGGTGGTAGGAGCTCCACTTGGATGCAGTATTCGTACAGCCCGTCCGTATGGTGCTGTGGAAAAGAGTACCTCCGTGGTTGAGCAGCGTGTTGCTCCTCGACTGGGAGGTGTGTGTTTGAGGCGGACTCGTCAGGATGAAGAGGTGATGCTCTCCCCAAAAATTCAGCCATTCCAGTGTCAGAACTGGAGACGTTGATAACTGGTACTTGTTGCTCCGCTGATATTTCAACGCTAGCGGCACCATTTGAGAAGAAATCTTCCTGGGAAAAGCCATGGGGTAAGCCTTGGGGCTCTCAGGATGCTTCCGAATTCTCCCCGACTCTGCAAAGTAGTCGAATACATCGAAATCTCCCCTCGTGATGTCCTCGTATGGACGATCGTGTCTTGCGTATCGCGTTCGAGTGAGAGAAATCTTTGACGAAATGTCTCCGGTACATTCGCGACTCTTGCGGCCATCGATTTAGATTGATGCGGGGAGGTCTTCAATTACTGTGGTCCCCGACGTCCCACCTGGGGAGCTTGACCACTAATCACATTAACTGTGAAATTTTGTTGTGGCCTTGGCTTAACATGTGACTGTGGAGGATTGACCACGTGTTGTCCCATATCAATTGAACCTTCTTTGATTAAATTCTCTGTTATGTCCTTGAACAAATAGCAGTCTTCAATAGGATGACCTAGCATGCGATGATACACACAAAAATTCGGGTCATCAGATTTATTGACTTCGGCCGGCCGCTTTGGTTGAGGCAGGTGGATCAGACTTTCCTTGATGCAGACATCAAAAAGCCTTCTAGTGTGCTCTCGGGCAAAAGAGTAAGGCTTCTTCATTCGCTCAGCCAAAGGGATGTTGTTCTTTTGCTGAGCTGGCTTCTTGGCGACGGAGGGGGCGGGAGTCTCCTTCTTGCCCCCATTGCGGCTACTGCTTGCCCCCGGCGTGAAATCGACGGTATGAACGTCCTTATGTAAGGACGTGAAGGCTTTCTCTTTTGTTGCCCTTGGTTTGGCAAGCGCGTGGTGGGGTTGTCGGCGTAGAACATTTCTAATTCGGACGCGACCCGGTTTAACTCGTCGAATGTCCGAATGTTGGCTATCAAAAGCTTCTCGAGAATTTACGGGCGTAAGCCCCTCTTGCATAGCCCCGCGGCTTCATCATTTGTCGGCGGATTAGGGCATCTCGTGCCGAGATTCCGCCATCTCTTAATAAAGTCAACGACGGTCTCGTCATCCTGCGTTGACGTAGAGAGGTCAATTCCACCAATGTTACCGGCCTCTCGGTTAACTTGAAGCGCTCGATAAACTTGCGGCGCATATCCTCCCAACCCACGGGCGAGTTGGGTTTCGATTTGGAGTACCACTCGAAAGGCGAACCCGCGAGAGTGGTAGCAAAGTAACGAAGTAAGTAGGACTCCTCTAGGGCCAACTCGCCCATATGAGTCACATACATCGCTAAATGTTCTTTAGGTGACCCCCTTCCATCAAATCGAGGGCATTTTGGAACTTTGGTCACCTCTGATGGCAGCCGTTTGAACGGGGTAGGGAACCCGATACAAATCCACGGTCGTTAGACCATCATCATGTTCCGCTAGTTTGGCGTCCACAATTTGTTCAATCATCATTTTGTGGGCAACCGCAGGGTGGTCTGCCAATGTACCTTGCTCCTGGATGTTAACATTGCCCTCCGGCTCATTTTGTAACCAGGGAGTAGGTTGTTGGTTTGGTCGAGGGAGTGTTGGTTGCTCCAGACGTCTCCCTTGGGCAGCCTCACATGCTTGGGCTAACCCAGGTTGAGGTGTAAGTTGAGCTGCAGGTTGAGGCTGCATCCCTTTCAAACTTATCACAAGAGCCTTAAGCTCTTGATTTTCTTTCCACAGCTCAGCCAAACTGGGCATGGAAGGTGCAGTTTCAACTTCCACGGGGGGATCCTGACGATGTACTTCCCCCTGCCCCTCCTGTTGGAGAGGATCAAATGGAAGATCTTGTTGCACCTTAGCCGTCTGTTGGCGTGTAACCGGGCCGGGCCGGGTTGGCTGTCTCGAAGCTTCCCCGACATCGTCAGACCGGTTATTGGAACTTGATGTATAGCACGTGAAGACTGTCATCTTGCCACGTGCCCCCTGTTTCACATTTCTTGCAGTAGGGGTTCCCGGAAAGGAGAGTCGTTCGAAAACTGACACTCCCTTAGGGTTATTTTGGTTCTTTTGTGGCGGCGGTAGGTTTGGAGAAGTGTTTCTCCGACCCTTGCGCCAAGGTGGTTGATTTCGGGGTCGAAACGGTCCCTGACCCCTTGATGATTGAGGTGCATCCACGGCAGCATGATGCACTTGGGTTTTGGGCACCCAGACTTGCTTGAATTTTGGGGAGTGGTTCCCCCGCGAATAACTTGGTGCCTCCTGGGCAAAGGATTTGCCCCCAGTCAGAAAAACAGTGCGTGACACAGGAGAGCTCTTCTCGATACTCTCCTTAATGACTTTTGGTTGATTCGAAAATCGACCGGTCTTCATCCCCAGGGTGTGGTTCCCTGGTTGAGTTATCCTTGCAGAATGGGCCTGTGATAGACCCGTTGGAATGACATTGTGGGCGAGAGATTTCTTCTGCGCACGGCCCGTCGGCTTTGTGCCGAGTCCGTCTTGATCCTTTTAAAGACCGAGGAGTTCTTCCTCGCCCGAAGAGTAGCGGTGACTTGGGACTGTTGACGGATCCGGCTTCATTGTTTCTCCCTAACGGGGCAAACTGTTGGAGAGAGGTAGAGGAACGCGCCTAGCGAGGTGGCCTTGCGAGCGCGGTGTTCAACAGGGCTCCTGACATAGGTTGCCGGGCGCCCATCCCAGTAGATGCGCATCTGGCCGACCATGAAGGATCGGCGTGAGCAGAAAGGAGTAGAAGTCCTCCCCTTTCGGAAGTTCTTTGCCTCCGGTTGTGTAGTAACAACCGAAACTTGATTCACGCGATGGCGGCGCCGAACGGGTGCCGCCTCGATCTTGATGTCTGGTGGAGCAAAGACTCGTTGCCTTGGTGGCGGTGACGATCGTTTGGTAAGGACTCGAAAGCCGGGTCCTCGGTTTACGGGATGGCAAGCTCCACCCCGAGACGATCCGGTCGCTGAATGACCGAAGGAAAGGCACCGAACGTCATGGGTGTATCAAGATACCCCCTGACGCAGCCGATGACGTAGCCCTCCGAGAAAGTGACTCGCGCCTCCTCTTCCATTGCTTAGTGTCGATTGCTTTCTTGCTTTCCTGAAAGGGCAAAGATCGACTAAGAGGATGTAAAGGTTTTTTAAAAGAAGTTGGTGGATTTATGACTTCACTACATTGCTGTGACGGAAAGATGAAGGGAGAGAGAGGTCCCACCGGGCGTGCCATTTGTTGGAACCTCGAATTTTCCCCTCCTTTTTGGGGTAGAAAATTCTTTTTGCTTTAGGCTAGCATTGACTACTATGAAAATATGTGGTATTCATAGGAGTATTAGCTAATTTAATGTGGTATTATTTTATAGGAACACCGATGGTTCCACAGATTTGCTAAGTGTCGATATGGGTATCACCCACCACTTAGATGATACGAACCACAATTTAATTTGTGAGGTTATACGAGTTCTTTGAAAATAAATTTTGACCTCTCTCCACCGGACTTGCGATATTCCGGTGTTAATTACATCGAGCAAACACTCGAATACCCTTGATTGACCGTCGCGGCAACATATTGATCGGAAGTCATTCATCCACATAAAGAAAATTTGGAAGACATATCCCCATGGCCTTATGAGATGGAATTTGGTTGAACTTAATTCAAACTTTTAAGTTTGGGTTCATTGATTTTCTTTAAGATTTGATTTGATTTGATTTGTTCATGTCTTTGGTCATTTGTTAACTTAGATAATTTTGAGTTGATCTCTTTTTTTATTTGTTTGTAGGAATTAATTTTCATTTTTTATGTGTTTGTTAGCATTTTTTGCTTGATTTAAGTGAATTTACTATTATTATTAAGATTTATTCTTAACAATATTGATCACTTTAATTTTTCATGGTTGATTTTAATCCAACATAACTTGTTTTTGTAGTCATTGGTTGACATTTTTTATACATTATTTAATGACATAATTTTGGTTGGATTATGTTGACATTTTATTAATGTTTTGATCATTTATTTGATTTGGATTTTGTTATGCATACTTATTTAATTAAGTAGCATTATCCATTTGGGTTGATTTAACTTCCATGGTTAAGTCGGATTTAAACTTAACATGTTTTGTAACCATTTGTGGTCATTTTTTATGTATGATTTTGTGACATGAATTTAATTTGATTATGATGGCATTTTTGTTAATAAATAAGTAATTACTTGATTTGATTTAATCAGATTTACTTATTTGATTTGATTTGATTATTTGATTTGATTTGATTTAATCAAGTTTAATTATTTGATTAAATTTGAAAATTATTTGGATAATTTATTTAGTTTATTCCATCTCTTAGAGTCCATGGGGATTTGATGTCACTTTTGGGGTAACATAACACATCAATCGAACTTGAATTTTATTTCATGTCGATCTGAGTACATAGGAGTACAACAAATGAGAGGGCTTTCAAGCCTTTCTTCTCAATACATGTCATGACTTGTGTTCGGTTTGACCGACATTACGGCTTTACCGATCTGGGTTTTCATTTAGAATTCCCGTTCGGTTTGACCGGCATTCCGGTTTGACCGATTTGGGTTTTCATTTAGAATTCCCGTTCGGTTTGACCGGCATTTCGGTTTGACCGACTTGGGTTTTCTATTTGAATTCCCGTTCGGTTTGACCGGCATTTTGGTTTGACCGACTTGGGTTTTCTATTTGAATTCCCGTTCGGTTTGACCGGCATTTCGGCTTTACCGATTTTGGGTTTTCTATTTGAATCCCCGTTCGGTTTGGCCGGCATTTCGGCTTTACCGATTTGGGTTTTCTGTTTTTATCCAAAATAGCGAACTATTTTGGGCTCCTTTTAATGGAAAGGTAGCGCAAAACCACTTAATTTCGGCAGCATTTCGGCTAGACCGGAGTTGGGTTGGCTATTTTCTATCCAAAATAGTGAACTATTTTGGGCCCCTTTTAATGGAAAGGTAGCGCAAAACCAGCCCCTTTTTATGGAAAGGTAGCGCAAAACCGAGGCATTTCTTACCTTCTAAGAGGTGAGAATGTAGAGCTTCTCTCTCTTCCCAATTCTCTCTTTCCTCAACTCTCTCCAACCCCATGTACGTATGGCCATTGGGGGCTATTTATAGAGGTTTTTGGAGGGGCAAAAGGGTCATTTGGAAGCCCCCACTAAACCCATTTTCGAGTTAGTGGGGGGGTGACCGGAGTGGGGTGAAGTTACCTCCCCCTTCTCCCCATTTTTTTTGAATTTTCTGCACTGTTTGACCAAGTCAAACCGCGGGGGTAAGTTCACCCCCCGGCTGACTGAAGCCGCGGCCTCCCGCGCGTGGGCACAGGCGTGGCCCACGACTGGAGTCGTGTGCCTTCTGTTTTTTCTTTTTCTTTTTGAAAACCTCCCCCCCGGTCAACCGGGAGCAGCCCCGGGTTGACCAGGGCCCGCGCAGCAGCGGCCGCTGCTGCGTGCTGCCGCGCGAGCCCGCGCGGCGCACCGGCCCACGCAGCCGGCTGCGCCCGCGCGGGCGCTTCTTCTTTTTTTTTGCTTTTCTTTTTTTTTTTGGCGTCATCCGCAGCCAGCGCGGAACTGCCGCCCGCGTCCCTCCCTCTCTGTTCTCTCTCCCCGACAGACTCGCCCGCGGCTCCTCTCGGTCTCGACGGCGTGCGCGCAGGAAAACCTTGGCGGCGACGGACTTTGCGGCAGACAGGGTGTGCGCGCAGGGCCCCGGCGGCGGCGTACAGCTTCCCGGCGACCTTCTCCGACGGGCTGTGCGCGCGGGAGCTCCTCTCCGCCTCGACGGTGCGCGCGCAGAGGACTTCGACGGCGAACGGTTCTTCCCGGCGGTACTGGTGTGTGCGCAGGGACTTGGCAACGGAGACGGCAGAAGGGGGTGGCTGTGGCATTGTCCTCTTCTTCTCCTCCTTGCCTCCCTCTCAACGCGAACGCACGAGGGTTCCCAGCGGGGGATCTTTGTGGGATGCGTTTCCGCGGCAGGAGGTCAAGCTTTTGGCCACAGCAGCGGCGGTGGACTTAGGCGCCGACGCCGGTCAATAGGAGCCCACAAAGGGGACTTCTCCTTCCTTTCTTCACCTGACGGTGACATAGCTTTGCGGCGAGGTCCCTTCTAGCAGTGCCGGTGCGCACGCAAGAACCTGGCAGCGGGGCTTCTCTCGACGGTGAACGTCTCGACAGAGCTCGCTTCAGCAGCTTTTGGTGAGGGTTTTTTCTCTCGACCCTTCTCCTCTATTTGTCAATGGCGCACAGCAAATCTGCCGGGGACAGATTTCTTCAGCGCGCTCTCTCTTTTTTTTTTTGACAGCCCAGGCAGCAACATTCGGCTTGACGGGCTTCTATTGACAGCGGCTTCTGGCAGCGACGTCGAAGTCTTTTCGACATCGGCGGCAGTTTGTGCGGTCGCAGAACCTGTCGCGACAACGCGCGACGAACACTGGTCGGGGAGACGGATTGACGGCAGTGGTCTTCTACTGTCGTGCGGTGCTTCGTGCGTTCGTTCCGTCTTGACAGCTCCGACGACGGTGCGGCGATATCGGAAAGGGTGACGATATCGTCTTTTATTTTATTTTATTTCCATTGTATTCAGTGGTCATTTATTTCCACCATTTTTTTTGACCACGATCCGGATGAATTTCGAGGAATTTGTGTTCTCGAATTTAAATTCCGGCAAGTTGTACAAACATGTTTGTGAAGGAATACATGTATGCACATTGAGTTATTTTATAAAAATGTGTTGCTTGTCGGTATATATATTTTTTTTTTGTCAAAAATAACCGGTTCAACACTAACTTATTATTTTTGACAGACCAGGTTGAATGTTGGTTGGACTTCGACATATTAGTGTATTAGATTATCATGGCCTGACCCGGTATTTTGCTATACAGACTTGGGCCTAGGAAAAGAAAGTTGTGTTTGGGCTGGACCAAGGTCAGCCCGGCTATTGACGGTCCTAGTGGTACCAAACACCTCTCTCTCTATATATATCCACAAACAAATTTAAGGGCAACTATGTTCGTTATTCATTTATGGTTTTGATCATCCCTGAATTCTCTTATATTGAATCTTGTGCATCATAATATCTATCTATCCACAAACAAATTCGAGGGCAATTATGTTCTTTATTCATTCATGGTTTTGATCG
The DNA here is from genome assembly GCA_036172225.1 of Cryptocoryne crispatula var. balansae. Lineage (NCBI taxonomy): Eukaryota > Viridiplantae > Streptophyta > Magnoliopsida > Alismatales > Araceae > Cryptocoryne > Cryptocoryne crispatula. The sequence continues at coordinate 44,013,586 of CM069922.1, forward strand.
TCTCTGAATTTTCTTGTCTTGAATATTGTGCATCATAAGTCATATTTTTTTTCTTTGCAGGGGGAGAGAAAGATTACTGTCCTTGCTGGCATCACAATTGTTTTTACACTCCATGTATTTGCAGTCTATTGGTGGTATAGAAATGATGATGTTCTTTATCCCCTTGTCATGCTACCACCAAGATCGATCCCACCATTTTGGCATGCCATTTTTATTATAATGGTGAATGGTAATGATGGCTTCTATTAAATTATTGTTTTCTTTTTGTGAATTAGTTCTTAGATCATGTTCTATTCTGAGTCAATGGTCATTGAATACCAGGAAAATGTGATCAGTCGAGCCAGGATTGGTCCTATCCGATCTGTTCCCTATTGGGATCAGCTTATCTGATCTTGATCTGGATGAAGCTCAGGATCAGGAGTCAGCTGAAACAAGCTGGCTTCATCTGGCATGACCATGTCTTAACTGTATTCTTGGGCTTAGCTATAATCAGCCAATCTTCATCGATGCCAGGTGACAAACACGAGCCAGTTATACATGCCATCCTTTGGGCTGAATACTGTTTTCTTTCCCCACCTGCCTCTACCCCAAACTCGGAAATGGCTAGTTCTGGCTGAGCTCAGATTGACTAAGATGTTTCCTTTTGGGTTGGCCGAAAATGATCTGAATTGAGTCAATTGACCTAGCACTGCTAATTTTGGCATGAACTTGTTACTCAGCTGAAGTCAGCCTCATATTGGTCCATAGCCTGCAGGACTGGAATAGCACCATATCATCTTGATCCAGATTGTCTGATTCTGCAAACTATGAGCAAATGTAAATGTGACTATCTGAATATTTAGATGTTGTTCTTTTCAAACTTTAAGATGAGCAGGAATGTGGCTATTCAGTGTAAAGCAAAGATGGAAATGTGGAAGTTATGTCCAAATATGGTCTGTATTTTTTTAGGTTCTACTTCTGGAAAAATGTAGAGTATTTAAGTATAGAAATCTGGGTGCACTATTTAGCACTCAACTTGTTCTTGTGCTAAATGCTGTGGTAATTTAAATGCTATCTTAGTGGTTTATGTCCCTGTTCTGCTACCCACTCAACTTGGTTCTTTGCCGAATTTGGGTTTTATCCTGATGTGGAGGTGTTTCCTTCCAGATTTCTTAACTGGAAGGTTTTCTTTAGATAATTCCCTCTCCCCCACTGTCTTGGTAGAGTTTTTCTTTTGTACTCTCTTTTCTTGGATCCTTGTATTGTTTTTTTATATAGCCTTATAATGAATTGTGACCCCTGCCACCCTCCAAAAACCGTCCCTGTTCTGTTACACACTGACATGAATGTATGTTCCAGAGTCCTTTTGAGATATCATTTACAATGATGAATAGTCAGTGAGGATGATTCCATGTTTCACTACCATTATTCTATTCTTGTATTTATCCTCATCAGGGTGCTAAGGTCTGCTGGGATAGACTGATCCAAATTGGCTTTTACCTGTCCATTCTCATCCTAAGTCACCTAGCTGATGCCTTTGACCAGGCTTCGATGGTCATGTGTTTCCATGAAGGACCTTTCTGGACTTTAGAAGAGTTGGTTGGGATCTGTTTGACCTGGACAGAGCTCATCAGGCTAGGTTTTTAGACAACTAATCCAGGGAATGATGCTGTGTACTTCAACATTGATCGTGTCCTACAGATGGAAGCATGGTTTAAATGGATAGTAAATGCACCTATACATCTGTTTAAGGTTGTATTTTGTATAGTTTCAAAACTGTAGAAGTGTTGGGGTTAATACCAATTGTAGTTAAAGATTTAAAATAACCTGTTTGCTCTCAGGTCAAATATTATGAGAGCTGTGGTTTGCAGGAATAGCCAATCCTGGCCAGTTCAAACAAAGATAGGCACCCCAGATCGTAATTGCTCTGGCAATCCTGGACCTTTTCAAATCGGTTTTTCTTTTTGTTTTTCAGACTACCCAGAAAAGAACTGTGTTTCCATGGTTATGCTCAAAGATTTTTACTGTTTTCTGTTGAACTTAGTTAAGCAGTAGGACAACTGGACATGTGAAAATGGTTTCCTAATTTAGGTAGCAAGGGGAAAAGGAGGTGCTGCCTCTGCATCTTCCCTGCCCCTTTGCCATCTTTTGGTGACAATCTGACCCTGATCATGCATTGGACCAGAATTGGCCGCCAGTCCTTTTCTTGGTTTTTGGAAGAACCAATTGGAGTCCGGACCAATCCCCAATAGGTTTTTCTTCCCTTGACTGGACGATTCTATCCTGACTTGGAATTCCTTGGTCTCTGGTATAAATAGACTAAATTTCTTCTGTAGTCTGTACTTTTTGCAAACTGAAGTTCTGGTTCCCCCTTTGATTGTCAGATACAATGGTGAGGCAGGCTGCAATGGTTTTTAAATGCATGCTGCTCATGTACTACAAGAATGGCAGAGGCCGTAATTATCGTAAGCAGGTAGATATCAAATTTCAAATCCCTTGGTCATTTGATACTTAGTGTTGCGTATAAGCATCAACATTCATAAAGATTGTTTTCTTGAACTTGCACATAAAGCTAGATAAGACAGTAAATAATCTTTAAGAGCTCATTCTATCTCTCTCTCTCTCTCTCTCTCTATCAGCCTATCAATTTTAAAAGGAAATAAGATTGATAGTGTGTGTGTGTGCATGCGTGCGCTCACGAGAGAGAGAGAGAGAGAGAGAGAGAGAGAGAGAGAGAGAGAGAGAGAGAGAGAGAGAGAGAGAGAGAGAGAGAGAGAGAGAGAGATTCATTACTCGTGTGGTGGGCTAGGCTCACAAGGCACCACATTGTCTTCCCATGGTGCGGAGACACTTGCCTTGGTGGCATCTTGACATAAATGATTCAATTGCAACTTTTGGATGAATATCTCCCTCTCAATCTTGCAGGGACAATTGCTAACTCTGGTAGAGTATCTTTTGCTTCTGTACCGAGCTTTGCTACCAACACCTGTCTGGTACCGGTTCTTCCTGAACAAGGAATATGGAAGTCTTTTCTCATCTCTTACTACAGGGCTTTACCTAACTTTTAAGCTGACATCGATTGTTGAGAAGGTACATCTCTGTGCCCCATGATATGCAAAGATTAAGCTGTTCAATTCTGTACGCATTTTATGTTAGGAAGACAACCACTGCCCTTGGTGTTGTCATTTGAAACAAATCTCTGTTAGTTGAATCACTTGATTCTTTTAATGGTTTATGTAGGTTCAATCCTTCTTCACAGCATTGAAGGCATTATCACGCACTGAAGTCCATTATGGGTCTTACGCAACGATGGAGCAGGTACATGAAGCACGTTAGGCAATTTTTTCTCTCTGTTCATACATCACATTTGCTTGCGAACCAAGTGAGTCTAACAAATTTTTTTTTCTATTTCACCCATGGGTCATTGAATCAGCCGATTCCGGATGGGAGTCAGGATGTGCTGACTTGATTTTTTTTTAGGAGGGAGGGGGGACTCCGATCCACCTCTAATTCCCCACCGAATCCGAATCAACCCATTCAGCCCAAATCAGCTGATTTAAGCTGATTCCAGTGACTTGGAATCAGCTGCCAAAGGCGCCTGCGCCTGCGCCTGCGCCTGCGGTGCCTTGCACCTTCCTCATCTCATATTGGATCCATTGGACGTGATAGGAGCCAGGCATCCTGAGATATTGGGTCCTGGGGATCCAATATAGCCAGATCCGATGACTTATATCTTGTCCCCTTGACCAGATATGGTCACCTACCCACCCCATGGGGCTGGGAAGGTGCAATGCTGCACTGGTGGCGGTGGTACTGGTTCAACCCCAAAATGATTGGATCAAACTGGAATCCAAAGTGAAATCCATATGCCATGTTTTTTTATATTTGTTTATATTTTCTGATTTTTGAAGAAGCAATTTGGACTAATGTCAGATCAGTCCCACCCCCTCGAATTGACCAATTATGTCAATCCGATCCGGATTGGAGCGCAACTGGCACTAGTCAATCCGGTCTCTGATCAATCATTTCGCCTGATCTGCCTGATATGTGTTTATACTTCGATTGGCGCAGGTGGTTGCAGCTGGTGACATGTGTGCCATTTGCCAAGAGAAGATGCATGCTCCTATTCTACTGCGTTGCAAACATATTTTCTGCGAAGACTGTGTGTCGGAATGGTATGCATAATCGACATTTTTTTTTCTGTTTCCTTTTGACCGCGTCAACTAGCACGCCTGCAAGCGATGTCGCCTTGGAAAAGTACAGCTCGATCCGACCTTATGTTTATTAAATCACAGTATGCAATCTGTGACAAGGTTGCGTTTAGTTGAGATTACCGAAGGAGATTTTAATCTTCAACATCACATAATCGCATCCAAACCCTTCTTGTTTTTTTGACTTCTAGATTCCAATAATTGATCTTAGCCTCTTTTTTTTAAAGGAAGAGAGATTTACAATAACTGAACTTTTAAAAACCATCATGGCACCTTTTCCGAAAAGTTGATGAGATACAAGGTCATTTCGAAACTTCTTCCCTACATAATCTCAACCAAACGCATCCTAAGCGTCGGGCGGCTACCCTACGTGGATGGTCGATCTTCCGATCATTCCATCGATCGATGCTTCCCCGTCGCTTTCTCTACTTCTGCATTTCGCTATCTTTGAGATGACCTGCCCCCCAGAGATGCACCCACCACATTTTGCACAACGTTCTGCAGGTTCGAGCGGGAGCGCACTTGCCCTCTTTGCAGAGCTTTGGTGAAGCCTGAGGATCTCCGGTCGTTCAGCGATGGCTCTACCACCCTCTTCTTCCAGCTCTTCTGACTTGCAGCTCCTGGATTCATTCATACGCCGGAGCGCCTTCTGGAAGGAACCTCTCTCTATCTCTTACCTCCCCTCCCCTACTCTGGAAAACGATGGCGACCGGCTGGGATAGAGCCATGATGTATCTTTCTTTCTTCTTTTTTTTTGCTTCTTTCCACTGTGATGAAAGGAATCTCGTCGGCCATCAAGGTGGAAGGGCATGTTTCCCTAAATTGATGTAATGCCCCCTTGTGCAGGTCTCCCTTTTTTTTTCTCTTTATTTATATACAGAAAGAAGTTAAACGTGACCAATTCTGAGGAATACAAAACCTTGGCCGACTGCCGGATAAAACCGATGTTCTTGTCTTGTTATACCTCAATAACCAATCCTTGTATTCCTCAGAATGAGTATAGAAACGTATTTTGCTTCTTCGCATGGAGTATTATTAAAATGACAAAGACCAAAGTCTATAGTAGCTTGTCACTATTATTTTCTTATCAGGAGTACTACGGTGTGAGCCGCTATGCTACGGTTCTCGCCGAGGCTGTCCACCTTCTCGTGGGTCTTGGCCTTGATGTTGACCACAGAGGGATGAGCCCCCAGGAGACTGCACAAGGTGGCCCTTATGGCTTCTTTGTGGGGGCTAAGCTTGGGCTTCTGCAGAATCAGAGTTGTATCGATGTTTCCCAGCTCATAGCCCGCCTGGTGCATCAGTTTTACCTATAAGATGACACAGATCAATGAGATAAAGTAAGGGAACTAGAGATAAATGATGCCAACTTCGTAGCCTTGGATATTATCTGCGATTGAGAAACAATATAATCCCTCTCCATCCACATATGGTCAACTTAAGTCAGGCGTTAATCTCGAATTAATTGAGATCGGTTGCATGAATTCTCTTTATTTATTCATGTCTATTTTGGCTTAATTGTTCAGAGATAAATTAACTCGTCCAAATCAGCTGAATTATCCTCCACATATATCACAGAAAAATGTTGTACCTCTTTGTCTAACTATGGAACTAACTAAGCTTAGACACAGAATACAATGGTTTAATGCCGTCAACTTCATAGCTTTGGATATTAACTGTGATCGAGAAACAATATAATCCCTCTCCATCCACCTATGGCCAACTTAATTAAGATCAGCCATATGGATTCTCTTTATCTATTCATGTCTATTTTGACTTAATTGACTTATCCAAATCAGACTGAATTATCCTCCACATATATCACAGAAAAAATGTCGTACCAAATTCTCCCATGTTTGTCTAACTATGAAACTAAGCAAAAACACAGAATACAATGGTTTAATGAGCGCATTAGAATGTGTTTGTCATTTTCAGATCTCTTGATGTTGTTCTACAAATGCATCTTCAACATTGACTTAAAAGAAAGAAATTACGTTTGACATAATTAAAGGGATAACTAAGCCCCACAATCTTTTGAATTTGGAATCTTTAAGCCACCAATCACCTGAGAATGCCTAAGTGAATTGATGGTTTTGCAGTTCTTACTTTTTAAACTTCCAGGAGGTTGTAATAAACTTGAATCAGATTACGAAGCTGATAGTGCAAAATATTTACATAACTAACAGCTCAATGAAATAATGGGAAAGAAAGCCTCTGCGAAGTAATACAATTGAGTTATGATGTTGTGTGAAATGCAATCCACGTGATACAAAGACAATAGCTAATCAATATAATTGTAATATGACAGTTCTCTTGTATTTGAGACCCTGTATTCAAAAAAAGAACACAGAGATAAAAGTAGGAAGATTCACATAATCAAATAGCAGGTTGTAGGAAAAATGGCAGAAGCCTATTGGAGGCCCACCTTAGAAAGGTATAATAAACCCATACGATATGCCATGGCTGATAAAGATGAAAATGATGATGTCAAAACAGATGTGAGGAAAGATTTGAAAAACGCAAGATCAATGAATTCAAGAACTAGAGTACCTTATTCTGAAGTTCAAGTAATGGGAGAAGTGTTGAACAATATAGCCTAAGCTTGGTGTTCACTAGAAGGTTTTAGCTCAAGAGAGAAGACCAGAAGAAAGGCACCAAGAAGGTCTAAAACGCACCTAATACAAACACTGCAGAACAGGAGCTACGTGAATCAGTTTAACCCCGATAGAATGAAACATAGGCTGGAAAAAATCATTGTAGCAATTCTCATGATGAGGAAGATTATGCCTGCTCCAAAGCCAGCAAAAAAGATGAGACATGTTCTTCTAGAATTGCTGCGATGCCATTTAAACCACAGGACATTCTATTACTATTTATGCTGAAGTCCAAAGACTTCGAGTACAAGATATCAATCTTATCAGTTATCTGGGATTTCCAGCGGCAGAGTTGAATCTAGATATGTATTAAGTCAATCATGCCACGGAAACAAATCGCATTTTTGCAAGCCATCGGCGCCTAAGAAGATAGTCAATTTCTGATTAACCACAGGCATCGACGAGCATCATCCTAGGAGAACAGTCACAACTCAACCTGATGAAAAATTCCCAGATTACAAGAAGGAACTCGATACGGAACAAGGAGGAAATGCAGCGGCATCATGTATAAGTGCACGTCATATGCAGATAGCTGACGAGAAAAAGTATGTAATCTCGGATAAAGGAAAGAGTGGCGATTAGGGCACAACTCACCGCCTCCCTCACGAAGACAGAGGACGCAGCACCCCGCCATTTAGGATCGCTGTCCGGGAAGATCTGGCCGATGTCCGGCAGCCCCAGGGCTCCCAGTATGGCATCCACCACACAGTGCAGCAGCACGTCCCCTGCACAGAGAGAATAAGAAGGCGAAATCGAAGAACGACCCTAACCTCGACAAAGCGATCGAAGGCTTTTACCGTCGGAGTGGGCTTCACAGCCGCGGTCGTGGGGTATGTCGATGCCGCCGATGATGAGCGGAAGCCCCGGCTCCAGCCTGTGGAGGTCGAATCCATGTCCGACCCTGAAAGGGAGGGCGGGTGGGGGCGCCGGGGAGGCAGCGGCCGCCGCCGCCGCCTCCGTCACGGGGGTGCCGACGGAAGCCGCCACCGAGGAGGAGCGGATGGACAGATGGGAGGCGGAAGAGAAGGAGAGGAAGCGTCGGCGGGAAGTGAGCGGCCGAGCTTCCACGGCCGGGGGAGGAGGAGAGAGCAGGAAGACGGAGCAGGCGTAGGCGGCCATGCCGCGGACGCCGGCCGCCGGCGATGTCGGCTGAGCTGTGATAATATTTGGTAGGAGAGGAGCAGGTTGTCACTTGTCCGGCGGGTGGACTATTTTAGTAATAAGAATTTTTTTTACAATAAACCATTGCACAGAAATTGAAAAAAAAATTAAATAAGTATTTTAAGATGTGATTTGTAATTTATTGCCCACATATCGAATATAGTTGTTAATACTCTATGCCCTATTTTATTTATTAGAGTTTCATTTTTAGTACTATATCAATATTGATATTAATATTTTCAAATGTTGGAGTATCAATATCAAAAATAATACAAGTTAACATTTGTAACACATAATTTGTTTTGTTTACACTACAAATTTTAAAATCGATACAATTAACCAAATACCTCTCGATAATTTTCATCGATATCAATTTTAAAATTGACAGTGGTAGAAGTACTTAATAGTGTTACCATACCGAATGTTAGTCATTTAACAAATCTTAAATTAAAATTTTATAATTTACTTCTCTTAAAATTTTGACGTCTCCGCGAAAATATGTAGATCATACTAGTTTTAAAATTCTTTTCAACCGAATCTCTCTCTTGAAAAAAAAATCAAAATTACTGATAATTCATCAATCTAATCTCTTGACATATTCATAATAAACCATGGTGTCACAAAATGAGTCAGGCGGTGGCATTTCCTACCGGTGTTGGAAACCATGGTGTACATTTTTAACTTTATTTGGAGGGGGGGGGGAATAAAAGGAAGATATGACTAATATGGACATTGGGCTACCTCAATGACGTCACCAGATATATTTTCTGCCTTAATGTTCCACGATGGACGCCAACATGTTAAGAAAAAAATGAGTTTTTATTTATATATCCCTGGAAGCATCATATTTTTGCAAAACTATTATAATTGTGAATAAAACTTCGTTCCACTTTCTAAGAAAACTTCGCATAACACCAGTCAACAACAAGGGAGGTGACGTGGCGTCCCGGAGACGTCGAGGATACAGTAAACATTGTGCGGGAGAATTTTAGTAAATATATTACAAAATCATAATACGAAGAGGTATATCTGTGATGTGAGTTCGAACCACGTCTATATACAAAATATAACTTGATATTTAGTATACTTGCAAGATCAAAGCACTCGCTGGTTCAGATAGGAACCAGAAGAGCTGGTTTGATCCCAGATCATGAAGTTCCTGGGAGATCCTCACCCTCTACCAGGCATTAAACATGTAAATACCGATCTCTGTTCATTCGAAGAATAATGCATCGGTTGCCAAGCATGCAGAAACTTCGAAATAATTCCTCTAAAACAATGCCCTACCAATGCAAGTAAATCAGTGGTTTGATCCAGTTGCTTGGTCGGTCTGCGGAAGGAAGGAAGGATCGCAGGTCGGGCACGGACCGGTCCGGCCCAATCCGACTCGGATTGCCTGGGGTCGGGTGCCCAGGGTCGCAACCCGGGTCGACCTGGATCCAATCCGGATCTGATCAGACCCCGATCGAATGTGAGATCGGGCCTTGGAAATCCCGGATAATCAGGGGCGACCCAGCCCGACCCACTCCGACCCAAACAATCCAGGGAACAGCCGACGATCCGACGCCGAGTCGGATTGATCAGAGCCAAATCCAAACGGGTTGGGTAGGCCCACCCGACCAGATCCGGCATTCCATGATCCGGTCACTTGATTGACCACCATTTCTGACAAGCGATCGAGAAGAGCACACTTCTGTGGATCTGGAAGGTCAGTGTGTGGACTACAGACATGTATGGAGAAAGAGGAAGTAACAACATGGACAAACATGAGATGCACAAATCCAAGAGGCCTCACCATGCATGCATGGAGAGAGTTTGTTCTTATCATCAAGTACATACATGAAGTCTCTTTTTATGAGCTTTAATTATATGGCGGCCAAGTTCTTTGTTCAAAGATGCAATAGCAATACTGTTTTACCTCCCCGTGACATGCGAGAGAGGCAGCTCCTATTCTAGCAGGCAACAGCCACGCCATGTGAAGAGAACCTTGCTGCCATCCGACCGTCGAAGGCTTTGAGGTCGCTCCAGTCCAAGGAGATCAAATAACTTTGATTGAAACATCCGAAGACCAAAAACTAGAGCTTGGCCTTCCTTTGAGATGATGGTTTCTCGAATACAATCATCACCTTCCCAATGGCCTTCCTTTCCTTGATGGCAGCGAACGCAAGGTTTGCCTGTGAACAGTGGAATCAAAAAAAAATCAGGGAACTTTGTCATCGTATGAACAGACACCCTTTTCTCTAATGTGACCTCAGTTGTAAGTTCGGGCTCTAATTTTTGAGCCAACAGTTGCCCCCACCTCCGTGCTTGAGGCAGGCACTTTAGGCCTTCGAAGCAAAAAAATTATTTTTTAAATCTACTCGCATTATATTATTTTACCTATATATTTATGAATCACCAATAACGTCATAATTTTAAAATTCAAATACAAAATATCAGTAATATAAAAATTCTTCATACCAAAAACTGAGGAAAAGTTAAAAGGGGTCGACATAGATTATGAGAGAATGAGAGGAAACAGCATGGTTGAACTTGGAGCAGCATGGCCAAGAACGAGAGGGGGCATTGGGCGTGAGAGAGAGAGAGAGAGAGAGAGAGAGAGAGAGAGAGAGAGACCAAGAGAGTCAGGACGAGTTTATTGCCAATTTCAATTCGGGTTCTCTCTCTCTTCATATATACACATTAATGTCTCTCTCTCTATATATATGTATTCCACTTCTAAGAGCAAAATTTAAAACAAAAACACTTTTCTTATTTCTGCAAATCTTTTGAAATTTGCTCTTTCTCCCATGATTTCTAAATGATGGTCTAGCAGAAAACATGAGGACTTCTCTCTCTCTATATATACATATTTATCTGTCTATATATATTGTCACTTCTTATGGCAAAATTTAAAACAAAAACACCGTTCTTTCTTCCAAAAACTAAAAAGTATTAACATAAATATTCTGGATGAAGCATCCTTACTACTTCCACTACGGCAGAGCATGTTTTTTAAGCCAATAGAATTACCTGGCAGCTCATCTAGACCAGGAAAATCATATAGTCCTGCTGAATGGGATGAATGATCAAAATTTCTCACATCACAGTACGTGTTAAATTCTCCTCGCAAACAGTTGGGTGTGCCTATACAGTTTTATCTGTACTAAAGTTTGTTCACTGTTACCTATGGTGGTAGGATCAGCAAGGAGTTTTGCGTAAACCTGCTCCTTTTATAGTTAATAGTTATGCTGAAGTGGAGTAGATCCCATCTCACATTTTTTTAAATGAAAGGTACTGGTTTCCCCAGTCATGAGTAAAATAATAGGAACCTTTACGCTATAAATGCCTCGCCTTTTCTTTCTATAGAAAGATCACATTGCACTGGATTAGAAATACATATAAAGCAAAAGCATCAAGAAACAGGAACAAGTTACTAACCTCAGAAAGACTAAATCTATGAGAAATATTTATTGATATCAAACCCTTTGCTAACCAAGAAAGCAGTTCATTCAAAGAATCTTCAAGAACACTGGGAAAATGTACTTTGTAACTACCCCAATAAAGTCCATGGATGGTCCAATTCTGCAAACAAAAAACATAGGCAGATCATTTGCAAATGGAATACAATAATCAGGAGATATGAGAGTCCATATAGCACGTATTACAACTGAGACTGTGATTAAATTAAACGATAATAGGATGGATCCCGGGAGTAACAACTAATAAGGACCGCATTCCAAATCAGCCCTGGGATCAGCCATGCTGACCCTATAGAACTCAAAGATCTGTCAGGCTAGGTTATGATCTGTCCAACTCCAGATCTGGGTTGATTTCTGACTTAAATCACTTCAAACAAACAAAAGTAATTTCCAGATGTGGTACGTAGTTCTACCTTAACAAGAGCTATATTTGCTGGGATCACAGGGACTTCACCACTTGCAAAGCCAATAACCAAAATTTGGGATCCCCATTTAAGAAGTTTCATTGATTCTTTCATCACTTTGCCTCCAACAGGGTCATATAGAACATCAACTCCTGTAAGGTTTCTAGTTTTAAGAAATTGCTTTGCGCTCTCTAGAATGCTTTCTGTGCTCAAGTTGATGGCATGATCAACACCCAGTGACTTAAGCAGCTCCACCTTTTCAGTGCCCCTGAAATTCACTAGTTATAAAATAAAAGGGTTAAAGCATTTAGGAAAAATATGTAGTTCATGTCATGTACCTAGCAGCTGCAATAACAATGGCACCACAAATCTTTCCGATCTGTACAGCTGAAAGCCCAACACCACCAGCTGCACCAAGAACAAGCAAGACCTACAGTGTCGCACACAAGCTTCAAATTAGTGTAACTTGCAGAAGTGTATCAGAAAGTAGAACTGTGGAAAAAACTCAAGTGACTCTATGCAAAATCAGAACACCCATCTCAAAGAACAGAAAACATCAAGGATGACATATAATTGAATGAGAAATCAAAAAACTTGAGTTCTCTTTCACATGGATGCTCTTATATATAAAAGGATGAGCCAACTGGCCAACATAGTATATACATAGCAGTACAAATCAAGACATGAGAAGCTTCTTAAACCAGTAAAAATGACAGCACAACATTATCAAATATAGTGGAATAACACATTAACAAGAGGCATATCTTGGACAACATGACTAATTTGAAATGATCCAGGCAGATTCTGAGCAAACAAGAGATTGATGCCATAGCCGCCTGGCTTCCTACATGTTTAGTGAAAGCAAGATTACTAACTGCTGATTTCATGCAGCTTTGGATGCTCTACCATGACTCTGGTCCGGATACCTATACCCGAATCAGCCAATTCTCATGAATTGTGTCCAAGATAACATTGAAGATGGATACAAAAGGTTCACAAGATAAAATAAATAAATAAGTGAGAAAAGGAGCACCTGGCCAGGCTTTAGCTGAGCTCTATGAACAAGCGCCACATGTGAAGTACCAAATGCAACAGGCAGAGCTCCGGCATCAACAAGATCACATCCATCAGGAACCAAGAACCTTTGATAACAAAGAGCAGTAAATAAATTCAAGTCCATATCAAAATTTCAAAGAAAAGGTGACTTAACTACTTTATGAATGTATGTAAAATTTTCTTACCGACTACAGTGCATTTTCAAGAACATTATTCACGGTTAGCCATGGATTGTCCCGGTTGGATCGGTTGGAATCGACCAGATTGGTCAATCCTCGACCGATCCAGGTGAATCGATCCGGGAATTGGTCGATCCGGACCGATTCCCTAGAACCCAGAAGGGTCCAGAATCGGATCTATTCAAGACCCGATTCCGGACCATTTTTCAATCCGATCTCCCCCAATAAGGGGGAGATCGAACCGATTCTCCCTTCTCACCCCTCATTCTCACTCTCCCCGCTCCCCTTTATCGTCTAGGGCTCCCCCTGGACCCCTCCCCTCGATGATCGACCTTAAGCAGTGGCGATCCAGACCTTTGGAGCGGCCGATCGTAACTTAGGGGAGGGAGGGACCTCCGATCCCTTCTTCCCCCTCCCCTTTACCACCATAAAAAAATTTCTTCGGGGGACGTTGCTGCCCTGATACCCCCCACAAGGGGTGTTGTCCCCTTAACCACCACGACCTGACCACGACTACTGTGCGCCCCGCTGATGATAGTGTAAACATATTAATATATTTCATGATCACTTATACTATCACATATGTAGAAGATTCATAATCATAAATATATATTATATACTTAAATTTACATAAAGATCTATTTTAATTTTCTTCTCTCTCTCTTATATGATAGTCTATACTTATATGATAGTTTCTTGAAAGGAACTTATTTTGTATGGCATTGTTTAATATAATGTCATCCACATTGTTTTTCACTTTTTAAAATTTTTATTTATTCCTATAAATTTTTTAATTTTTCGAGAATTTTTATGATTTAAAAAAAATAAAAAAATTTGCCCTGATTCGGGATTGCCCTCTTTTCCAGAAGATTGGCCGATCTGGAACGATCTGATCCCGATCCAGATTGGATCTGTGGTCACCGATCCCGATCCCGCAATCCTTATTCCTAAGTAAAATCCTTCGTAATCCCTGATAGGTAAAAAAATGTTTTCATCTTGATCCGTTATAAATTGAAGTAGATGTTCCAGTTGAACTTCTCGATATCAAAATTTGTAAATATTCTTGTAACACCTAAAAATTTGTAGAATCACACAATAACCAAACTGGCTCTAATACTACATGTTAGCAAACGTAACGTCAGAAACTCTGGTAGTGGAACAAACATGTAATCTGACAAGTAACTTGTGTAGTAGCAATAATCAAGTACACTAAAAGACAAGTAAAAGTAAACCAAAAGGCGACATGATTTTCGTAGTTCTAAGAGGTGATGTATCTTTTTAAAGTCCGGCTCTCCCGTGCCCACCTGAGGGGAGCCCCTCAGCCTCTCTCACAAAGAGCTGAGATGACAGTGATTTGACAGGCGTCAAATCATTGTCTTGTCTAGGTCACCTCAGCCCTCTTGTGAGGGGGCTGAGGGGCACCCGGACTCATCTTTTTAAGCCTCACGGGGAGAGTAGAGAGAATATACTAACCGTAAAAAAATACAAATACGAAAGATACTCTTATACTAACACGGAGCAACTGAGCAATCCCAAAGCTGCACCTCTTCCTCTACACGATAGGTCTCTGAATAACTCCGCGATAGAAGAAACGTGAAAGCCGAAGAAATTGAGGAAGAAAAGGAATCTCTCACACAAAGTTCCCCCTTCTGCCGTGGCTCTATAACTTTCTTATATTTGCAAGATGACCAAAAGACCCCTCCTTTATGATCGGGTCAAACATCACAATGTGACCGTCTCAATCAGCCAACGTATTATATTTTACAAATATGTGAGCAAATCGAGGGATTTGATGTCAGTTGTCATCGATAAAACCGGTAATGAGACCGGATCCCCTCAGGAGACCTCCTGAGGGGGTCCGGTCAGTTGCACACCTATATGGGTGATGTGACCGCCGATGTGATGTGACCGCCATCACATCCCATTTAATGCCCCATCACATCGGCGGTCACATCACCCATATGAGTGTGGCCTCACCGGACCCCCTCAGGAGGTCTCCTGAGGGGATCCGGCCTCAACCGGTAATAGTTCGCGCCCAAATCTTTTAACGTTGGAGATGAATGAGCTTTAGCTGAACATCCTACATATGTGAGCTCAGAATGACGATGGCTGATAAAACATGATACTCTTGGATGAACCTTTGGACAGGGAACTGTGTCCTCTACGAGAAATCTAATTATCTGCAATGTCGTTTTTATCTACCTCGTTTTAGATCACCAGTATCAAACTTTGGTAGAGTCTAGGCGATAATGTGTCCACTGTAAAATCTGATGATAGGGGGAAAAGAAGAAGAGGAAAACGACGGTGAAAATCGCTCGAAGGTGCTCCCAGTCCATCAAATTCCAAACATCTCGGGACTCAATCCACGCTAAATGTAGCATTGAACCCCACTATCAGCACATAAGACGAGTATCATCAACTCACAATTCCTTCTCATCCGCCACGATCAGTTCCGCGAACGAGCCGAGCGGAGCGAAGGAGCAAACCTTGTCCCCGACCTTGAACCTGGAGACCCTGTTCCCCACGGACTCGACGACGCCGGAGTAGTCGGAGCCCGGGATGAAGGGGAGAGGGGGCTTCTCCTGGTACTTCCCCAGTATCTGGAGGTAGTTGGCGTAGTTCAAGCTCGTCGCTCGCACTCGGACTCTGACTGCGGTGGGGGATCGGACGTCGGGGGCCCGCTCCGACGTGGTGACCGCGATGGGCGAGGTCTCCGAGATTGGAAGAGTGGGATCTCCGATCTTCCTGCAGATCAGCGCCTCCATCGCCGGGGAAGAAGAAGACGAGAAGAAGAGAGAAGAAAGAGGAGGTGTCGCCTGCTGGCCAACGGCGGTCTTGATGCCGCCCGCCGCCCGGGTATAAGATCAGTTTATAAACTAATTACTTATATCAGAATAAAAAATTTAAAATTTATTATAACCACTAGAAAAAAAGACAGATGATTTTTAACAAGTGAGTGTAAAATAAATAGAATAACAGCAAAGTTATTTTATTTATTCTATAGAATAAGCTGTTTTTAGAATAAAATGATAGAAATACTGATATAAATCATAAATATAAAAATATAATTTTGCAAAACTTATCACAGACCGTAAATAAAAAAATAAATATATGTATATACTTTAATATGCCCAGAAAAAAATTAACTAGAAACGTAAACATGGTAAATGTTTGAATAGATATATTCATGTATACACAAAAAATGGAATTTGAAAATTGCAAACATGGTAACTAGAGGTATATAATCTATTATTTTTAGTATATAAATGATGGTCTATTTTATTGGTAACTACTAATGTAAAAAAAAATACAAGTAAACACATTTATGGTGCTGTCTGATTCCTAGGTTTCAGCCATTTACTTGGATAATATTTGCATATGAATTTTTATATTTTTTTCGTATTAATCCAACGCTCTAAATCTGAGGTTGATAATTCAGACATATCGAATCTTAATATTGAAAATCAGAAGGCTTTTTTACCATTTTCTCGAAAAACAGAAGGAGAAGAAAAAAGGAATTCCGAAGATTTTGTTTTCCGTCGAACCAAACAGACTCCAAAATCCAGTGAGGTGCTGTCCGGCGGCAACTCCTCGCCGGCCGCCTAACCGCGCCGGAGCTCCGCCGTGTCCCGCGAGCCTGGCTCCATACCATCCGTCGCCTGCCCTCCGATTTCAGCGAAGCTCAACTCTTCCGGCGGTCGGAGATGAGTCCGGCGACTCCGGCCATAGGACTCCTCCGCCCCATCTGTTTCGGTCCATGCATCCCTGGAGGAGCTCCGAGCTTCTCCAACGACTGCGTTCTCATCCCAAATGGTCTTCCCCGGAGCCCTGGCCGGTTATCCTCGTGGAGGAGGAAGGATTTCCGCAGCCGATCCGCCTCCACCTTAGGGCCCGATGCCGAATTCTCCGGTAAATAGTTATCTGCTGTCGCCGTTGTTTGCTGGGGCGTTCTTATCATCTGAAGAACTCTTTCAAGCCATATTTTGCATCGCAGAGGAGAATTCTTGATTTTTGGGGTATTTGCATCTCCCGCCCTGTGTTTGTGCAGAACAGTTGGTGGGAACTGAAAAGAAGAAGAAAAGGAGAACGGTGGCCGGTGTGGATCAAGATGAACTGGTCGATCCCGTAATGCTGGCCGACGCAGATAGTGCCTTCTATGAGTTCAAGGGCGTTCAAATACACCACAAGGTGTGCCACTGCGAAAACGAGCAGATAGATCAGACACTGCAAGGCGAGGATTCTTCGGAATACGCAGACGGTAAAACAGGAAGCATCGGCCTCCCGATGATATTGTTGCATGGTTTTGGGGCGTCTGTTTTCTCATGGAGCCAGGTGATGGAGCCATTGGCACGGCTGATTGGGTCCAAAGTGCTGGCCTTCGATAGGCCTGCTTTTGGGTTGACATCAAGAAGCAGGCATTTTGGTCAGCCTGGTGCTGAAGGAAAAGATACAACTCCATTAAATCCACACTCTATGGCCTTCTCTGTGCTTGCAACTTTGTCATTTATGGACATGCTGAGCTCGGAGAAGACGATTCTCGTCGGGTATGTGCGACTTTTTTACTTGAGGACAAGTTGCCTCTTGTTCCGGATCTGTTCTTCTTCTTTCTAGAACTTGATTTTCGATTTGCCAACAGCTGAATGAGTTGTTCTCAAATATGATCGAGTTCTCAGGCATTCAGCTGGTTGTCTTGTGGCGGTCAATACCTATTTTGAAGCGCCTGAAAGAGTTGCCGCTCTGGTCTTTGTAGCACCGGCGATTGTTGCTCCAGTTCTTCGTCCAACCAGCACTAAAGATAATCAAGAGGGAAAAAGAGAGGAAACCAAGCAGATGAAATCGGTGGCAGATATTCAAGGCAACGTCTTTACTGCAATGTGGAGTTACTTGTCCACCTTAGCTAGTTTCATTTCACAGGTGGCTGTGCGCATAATTAAAGGAATAAGAAACATGGTTGCATCTTTTGGTAGAAATATCTTGGCAGCGATTCTGCGATCAGCTTTGTCTGCAATCCTGGTAAACTTATTTCTTCTGTAAGTAACTTATGGAATTAAAGGATACATATCGTCTTATCTGAAAAATTGTATCTTTGATTTGTCTTAATTTTTATATTATACATCCTGATGCAACATGATGCATGATAGATATATTATAGATCTCCGGTCCATCTAAATGCTTTTTAAAAACTTATTTTTGTTTAGCATCAAGTATAAATGGAATTTTTGTTGCGCAAAGTAGTTTTTTGTTGAAGTTAATGAAGTTATATCCAACTTTGCTCTTAAGCAATTTACTCTGTCAGATTAGCCATGCAAAATAGATCGCTGTTGACAGCATAGAAACAAGAAGCTGATCAGTTAATATTGCTATAGGAACCTTGACACTTATAACCATCACTAATATATGATCAAGTTTAAAGTATACTGTATACGCATTTTCAGATGGAACCATTGTATGACATTCCAATCGGCAACCTTGAAGTGGCATATTATTTTGATGGTGTCTAAGTGGCACTATGTATCGTACATAAACATTTATTTATTTGTCAAATCTGTAGCCCCATGCTACTTCTTTTACTTTATACTGTTCGGCACATGTTCCCTTACCTGTTTGCATCTTTTGAAGAAGACTTTGGGCACGATCTGTCTAACATGCTTTACTTCCTGTTTACAGGTAAGAAAAATCATAGATACATTTGGTATAATGGCAATCCGGAATGCCTGGTGCAATCCAAACCGAATCACTGATCATTCTATACATGGATATACCAAGGTTGTCTGTAACAATTAGTGAATGGAAGTTCATGCCAAGACGTCATGTTACTTACTGTTTCTGATCAACATGCAGCCTCTCAAGATTAAAGGTTGGGAAGCAGCACTTCTAGAATACACCTTTGCCATGCTGACAGATACAGAATCAGAATCAAAGACATCATTAGCAAGAAGGCTAGCAGACATATCTTGTCCTGGTACAGGCGTTTGTTTTTGGATATGCATCTTTTTCCTTTGTGCAGAATAACTACACTTTATTGTGAAACAATATGCATGCTTTTCAAAGATCTCATTCAAAATATTTTCTTTTACATTCTTGTGACTGGATGAATATTAAATCTTGCCAAAAGTTACTTGATGAAATAAATAAATGGATATGTTCTAGATGAATGCCATGCATTTTTAAGGAAATTTGTCTCTTGCATTAATGAAAAAGGGTGGAAATTGATTTTTCTTTTTCACTTTCTTTTGTTGTGATCTGCTTGTTGGATTTCCACTTTTGTAATTCATTCCTTGGAGTATGGAGACTCAGTTGGCATTTGATTCGGCTTAATCAAAATGTCTAACATCTTAATCTTACATCTAACCTTTTAATGCACAGTAGAAATGCTCTTAATTTTATTAAGATATTGTAATTGAATTTGTTTGATAATTTCTCCGAATCAACATCTTAATCAAGATATGATCTATACTTTTAATGGCAATCACAATTAAGAATGTGTTCGATAAATTATCAAAATCAATATCTTTAACAACTTTTTGCAATAACCATAGCTAATATCTTAATATAATTATTTAACCAATCAATAAAGATATATCCATCTTATTAATAAAAATAAATACAAAAATAAAATAAAAACACTTATCACCTTTGGAAAGTTGGCTGGATGAACATATAGTTCCATGTTGCTGACTACAAAAAGCACCAAATGGCAAATGCTCTCATTTGGGTAACGTCTGAACAGGAAAAAGTAAAAGATGGCATCTTAAAAATTAAGAGATTTTTCAGGCATTAGAGGCCAATTCAGATCTATCTTCAGATCTTTTATCAAACAATGTAAAATGTCTAACCTCCGACTGAATCAGAGGTTACATGTTCACTCAGCCCAATCAAATGGGCACTCAGTCACTCGATTTTCTCTGAACACTGTTCCACGAGTTTGCGACAGCTGGTTTTACAACCAAAGCCACCGTTAACACCGGCAAGAGGCTTCTGTTGCTAGCAAAAGAATACTTCCAAATTCATTATACCATGCAATAATACGTAAGAAACAGATGTACAATTTCTGACACAGCATTGTTTTTGTTTTTTTTGTAGTGTTGATCATTACTGGTGATACTGATCGACTTGTTCCTGCTTGGAATTCTAAGCGGCTAGCATCAGTTATTCCTAGATCCACCTTTGAAGTAATTAAAGACTGCGGACACTTACCTCATGAAGAAAGGGTGGAAGAGTTCTTGCTGGTCATCAAGAGGTTTCTGCATAGAACCTTTTCAACTGCAGAGGAATCAGCGTTTGCAAGCAACTATTAGTTTGCTTGTTAGTAAGCTTACAGAATTGTCAGATCTTGTGGGACATCTTCAGCATACCTTTTTCTCTTCATTTAAGTTGGAAATGAGACTGGAACAAGGAAATATAAGCTCTCTGTCTTTCATCTGATAATAATGGATTCTTCTGCAGCATTTATGTAATTGAGATGCTGGAATATGAGGATGACTTCCTCTCCCAGTGCCTGCTGCAAGACCCCTGAACCTACTAAAGTCATCAATCCTGGGCATGTCAGCAGTTTTGATCACTGAGCTTCAAGATCTACAAAATCAGCAATGGCTGCAACAAGGCTTCAGCCTTTCATTTGGCAAATTCATGTACCTCCTCTGTTACTAGTCTTAAGGATTGAGAATCAATCAAAATTGATACAAGTGGAGACTTGTATTACATACTATGTTTTGTTTACATCAAGAGTTTCAATAATGATATTGATAGTCAAACACATAATTGAAATTGATAGTAATAGAGGTGTTTAAGTATAGTTGCCAAGCACGGCCTTATGTTATTCAAAAACAAGTTGAAAGTTTCGAAATGATGTTAGAAATTTTTATAATTTTTCAAACAAAAATTATTTATCTATTTAGAATTGAGCGTCATTTTTTAAAAAAATAAGAATATTTCGAAAAAAATTTAATGGAACCATTTTACTTTTACTTTTAATTTTGCTGGGGACAGTAGAGGTGCAAAGGTACTCCACACTTTGGAAGCCTGTGTGAGCACAACCAAGAACATACCTGATCTGGAATAAAATTCATTTATGAAACTCAAATCCAAACTCAAACTTTAAGTGTGTTTAATAGCTTTAATTGACACTGTACATCTAATTATATATTCTTAATTTTATTATTTCGATCGATATCCAAATAAACATTTATTTAACATTTATTTAACACTATGATCATCAAGTGTATATTTTTTTAACCAAAAAATATGTTTATAAATACAAATAATTATTATCACTAATACATAAACTCTTCTATTTTTATTCTTCCCCTGAAAATGAAATTAAGAAAAAAGGACTTTTAGAGTGCGTAGGGAATCAGGTGGGCCGTCTCTGGGCTATCATTTCTTGATGGCGGCCCACGTAGATCTAAGTTCGGTCGGTCCTTCTTCGTTGTGCCGTCAGATCAAATATTCCTCGGGCCCACCTGATGGACGGCTGAGAGGCGCCAACAGGTCCGCAATTTTCCTTTTATCTCCCTTCTTTTCCAGGCTCTCTGTCTTTCACCCTCGCGAGATGTATAACTAGTCCAACCGTTCCCCGTCGCGACTGGCGGCGATTCCTTGTTCTCGCGGCGATGGCGTTCTCCGCTCTCGGATCCGATGGGCGGGGCGGCGTCACGCGGGTCGCCTCCGTGCCCTTTCTATGGGTTTCGCTGACCAGTTGAGTCATCTATGTTCTTCCGGCAGTAGCGTGCCTCGTTCCTCGCGGATGACGGCGGAAATCTGGTGGATGAAGGTATGAGGGCTTGTCTTGGGGCTGAATTGATTGGAGACGGTTGATATTTTCGGCTGGTTTTTTTTTCTTCTAATTTGTTGACTCGAGCTGGTTAAAGTTTTTCGGGTTGCTGTGGTTCAATCCACGCGTGTTCCAAGCATCCAATTCTCTCTTTTTCTCTAATCTGTCTGCGGACTTTTTCCTGAATAATCCTACTTGAAGTTAAACATCTTTTCTTCTGGATTAGTTTCTGGATTGATCTCAAATTCGTCATATCCCGTGAAACTGCGGACTGTGGTCTTTAGAGCAAGGGGGAAATGGGTGATTACCATCTGATAAAATGGTACAGTTTCGCTTTTGCCAGCTTCACCTTCTCTTAAGAAATATACATAAAAATTCTGAACTTTCAAGCTTTGATTCGATTTAAGATTTTTTTTTCAGACTGGCAGATCGGCTTTACCAACTTGGATGCTATATAAACCCCATTTGAATTGTTCTAGTCCGGGTTCACCTTATTGATCATCCTTGTTTCAAAGGTGTTGCAGGATTATGGTAGAGTAGGGTCTTTAGGAGTCTGAAAAAATAACTGTAAATCACTTCACGTTTAAACATGTTGCGTCTTTTTATGAGTACTGTTCCTGGATCGGTGACATCCTTCGATACTAACCGGACACAATCCTTCTCGGAGATAGAAATACTGGGCTTCCATTTCTCTAGGTAGCCATGCTAACAAGTCTAAGGTTCAGAATGAGGGACGTCATAAAATGATACAATGCACATTATACTAGGACGTGAGAGTCCCTTGCTAAGACATGTTTTTAGATATTTTTTTCTTCCAAATTCACAGAGAACAGTGACAAACGGGCCATGATGCTTTCCCGTTCTTGGTTCATTACCAGTCTGTAATTACTTTTTTCATCAAAAAAGTGGGTACTTAAAATTGTTAATTGTTCTCTTTTATCCTCGTGCAGACTCAGATCTCATCTGTCACATCCTTTAGAAGTGCACTGGCATTAACAAGATTGACGGTTAGCTGACAGTCTTAGTACGCCTTGATGGATGATGAGCTACAGAGATTACCATGTGATTCTTTTTCTTCAGCAGATCCACAGGATAACAACAGCTTCATCCGCTATGAGCCAAGTGCCCTCTGCATTGTCTGCAGAAGAGATTTTCAGCCAGAGAATGAAATTTATGAACCTTTTGATGCAATTTCCATATGTGGAGACTGTAAAACAGTGGTTTTTGACGATCTTGGGGCAAATGTAACAGCAAGAGATATTAACCAAAGAAGAAGGAGAAGAGGAAGAGTAAGACGTGAGAGTACAGATTCAATGGAGGACCTGTTTCTCCAAGAATTCTCACAGCTCATCAATCTTGTTAGACTGAATCGTGGGGATCAATATGATGGTGGTAATGTGCTTAACACACCATCAGGTGGGTTTTCTAGCAGTCAGAATAGGTCCATGAGGTGGAGACGGGTTTTCTCAGATAATGAAAGTGATGGGCATGATTACATGGATTCTTTATTTGGTGAAAGCGAATCCAATTTCAGTTTTAGAAGTTATGGTGGAGAATCTGATGTTTCAATGGACAGACACAGTTTGCTCGACCAAGAAATGTCTATTCAATTTGATGATGATAGTCATATTAACACTGATACTGATATTGACCCCATGCATGCAGGATTAGACCCATGGAATTCTGATGATCAGGATGGTGGTGATGATGATGATGATGATGCTGATGATGGAGAATGGGGGGAAGCTGATATGCATGGGGAACTGAGTAGACAAGTGTATCAAGATGGTCAAATCCAAGAAGTAAGCAGGAGTCCAGTTGTGAATAGAGCACGAATTCGTCGGAGGTGGCGGGAGGAAAGATTACTGCATTATCCAAATATGTTCTCAGATTTGGAGGAACCGGAAATGTCCCCTTATGGTAGACCAGGTGACTATCTTGATCAACAGGGATTTGAAGAGTTGCTTCAGCATCTTGTGGAGACTGATGATACAAGAAGAGGGGCACCCCCAGCGGCAGTCTCTTTTGTAGAGAATCTCCCTTGTGTGGTCATCTCCAAGTTCCATGAGAAGAACAGTACTTTGATTTGCGCCATCTGCAAAGATCCCTTACCTGAAGGTACCAAAGCCGCCTCTCTTCCTTGCTCCCACGTTTATCATACATCTTGCATCCTACCATGGCTAGCCTCAAGGAACTCTTGTCCTGTGTGCCGATACGAGGTTCCTACAGACGACTGTGATTACGAACGGGGCAAGAGAAATTTGAGTGGTCGGATGGAGTCTCAGGAAACTCTGCACCAGGAACATGCTGAGGAAAGCTCCTCTAGTACATCAGGCGACTACGAGTTACATGAACCACACAATTTCAACGATGAAAGATCACTGTATCTGGATAGTAATAGAGAGGTCGATTCTGGACATAACAGTGTAAATAGAGGGAGTAGAGGACCAGGGTGGCTGTTTACTGCTGCTGCTCCTATTGTCAGTCTCATGGGTGTTGCTCTTATCCTATGGCTTGGGAAACCCCTTGTTGAAGGAACAAGGCGCCATGGCATTTGGGTGTCAGACAATCAGCAGCCACAAGGGATACCAACTAACCCAACTCCGGTCGGCAACGATGGCAGAAACAGGAGGTGGTATTCTTTCTTCTAAGATCGGTCAAGACGATGATCGCTGTGTTTCAACGTTGTGTTCTGAGTTTTGTTTAACTTTGGTCCTTATACGGAACAAATGCCACATTTTACTAAAAAAAAACATTAACAGACCTGTATTTGCCATTCCACAATCTCACGTTGTTTTGCTTGTGTAACCCCTCTCCCAGTCTCATTCTTCATTTTTTTTTCTTAACGAGTGATTGAGGCCCATATTTATATTTTCTATAAAAAACAGCATGATGTCTGTTCTATGATGCTGTCATGAGGTACTTCGCATCACTCTTGTTTGTGCATGGGGCTTGTGTGTTTTATTATGATTCTTTTGTTTCAAAACCGCTTGTTTAGAACAGATTGTTTAGAGTTTAAAACAAGAGCTTTCGTTTAGCGAAAATTGTAAAGGACAACGAAAAATAAAGTAGGGGATCGTATGATTATGATGATTATTTGCAAATACATGTTCTTGTTTTGGTTTCCACCTCTCACCTTATGTAATTCGAAACAAGAATCATTTTTTTAAGATGCGTTGTCTTAAATTAATCCAAAACCATGGAAAAGAAACTGCTTCTGCGTCTTATACTTTTGTA
This sequence comes from Cryptocoryne crispatula var. balansae, assembly GCA_036172225.1. Lineage (NCBI taxonomy): Eukaryota > Viridiplantae > Streptophyta > Magnoliopsida > Alismatales > Araceae > Cryptocoryne > Cryptocoryne crispatula. The sequence continues at coordinate 44,038,701 of CM069922.1, forward strand.
GGCTTTTCCTCGACTAGTAGAAGATGGCCTTCAAGATAATGTCAGCCAAGGGTATGCACCTCCGAGCGAATCTGAGAAAACCAGTTGTCGGAACATTAATTAATTGGCCGGCCGAGCGTCGCTTGGTTGGCGCCGTCCCTGCGCCTGAGGGCGTAGGGCAGGATTCACCTCCCAACGGTGACAAGCCGGGCACCCCGTGGAGGGGGGGTGACCTGTGGGGTTCGAGCAGGGGCTCGAACCCTCGCTGCCCGCAATGCAGCAGGCGTCGCTAGCCACTGGGCCACCTCGTGACCAAAAAAGAGGAACATTTATTAATTGGATTTGACTTTTATGTCGACGGCTCTGTTGCGTGTGGTGAGCTAGGAAGTCTTATATAAATGTTTTATCGTGTTTATTAAGTGTTTTGTTTTAATTTTATTTTCTCTGTAAGAGATGGAATCAAATAATTTGGTTGAAGCACTAATGATGATACATCTGTAATATATATTGCATGTCCCCATTCAACCCAATACCTTATTTCTATCTTACTTGATCCCCATTCGGCATTATTAAGTATGTTGATGATTAGCGTTTATGTGGAAAGAAGTGTCGAGATAATCTCTTCCCATGTTTGATTTGAATTAATTAAAAATCTCCTGTGATGGCATCTAGTTTTAGGCTCCTCTCGTTTGTTACATTAATCTACGTACTGTGAGTCCAAATAAGTCAACACCATAAAGGTAAGTCAAGAGTTAGCTTGATAAAAGTTTATTAGGATGCTACCACATAAATAAGTTTGAAGAAAGAGAGCTTAACGTCCTGTTTGGTAACACTATTAAGTATCTCTATCACTATCAATTTTAAAATTAATATTGATAAGAATGATTAAGAGGTGTTTGACTAATTGCATCAATTTTAAAATTTATAATACAAACAAAGAATATTATGTAATACAAGTATCCATTTGTATTACTTTTGATATTGATACTCTAATATTTAAAAATATTAATATCGATATTGATATAGTAGCAAAAATGAAACTCTGACCAAACGGGGCATAAGCTATTGGCCGAGTTGATCTTGAACATGTGTCCTTGATTCGATAAAACTAGAGAGCAATTTACTTAATTATTCAAGTACTCAACTGCTTGTTAGAATAGCTGATCAAATACTTTTCAAGTATTCATTTCAAAAAGGAAAAAAAGAATCAACAACACCTAATGGGGTGTTTGGTTGTTGCATCATAACTTTTTATACACTCTCACGATAAAAAATTGTATTAAAATAAAGTGTAAACTAATCAAAACATAAAATTATCATGTTTGGAAAGACATTATAACCAAAAAAATTTTATCATATTTGGAAAGACATGATAACCAAAAAAAAGTTGATACCATATGTGCCTAAACAAGGTGGGGGGACCACAAGATAAAAAACAAAAGATGACACCTTTTCTTTGTTCAAGAAGGGAAAAAATTTCAAAACATGAAATTGTAACAAAAACACAATTTATCATGCAACCAAACACCTCATAATTAGTTACACGATGAGTGTTAAATGAGCTAAAATTAGACTTTGACTTGTGAACTTGAGCTCAAAGTTGGAGTTCAATCTCTTCAAGCCTTCACAGTAAACTAGAACCAACTTAAAACTAGAGCTTCGTAAATGAGTTAAAATCAGCCTTGGACCAAACCTGAGTCTTACATTCAAATTTAGATGAAGCTTTAACTTCGACTCCGTGAAATAAATAATCAGCTTGATAAACTGAGTAACCAACCTTAAGCATATCAAACTCTCATCAAAGTTAATCTCATCAAACAAAAGTGAGCAAGTTTGAGCTCAACCGTTTATACACACCTAATCTCCACACGTAGGGTATTTATGCGCAGGTGCTCGTAGGAACTAGTATTTAGTTCACAATATTTATGCGATAGTCCATCACAAGAAAACAATATATGATTTTATTGGAAATGGTAAGCATGAAGATACTTCCCTATCCTTGCAAAGATTCTGAGGTCTGAACTAACTTGTCAGGAGTCAAGGGAAGAATAAAATGTGCCTGCCAGAGTTTTTACAAGTTCAGAAAACTTCACATTCTTCAGCTATCTTACCCAGGTAGGATCTACATATTAAAAGGACGGATTACAAGAAGGGGACAAAGAAAAAGAACAGCAGACTGCAAAATGAGATGTGATTTTTTTTGGCCTCGTAGGAAAAGAGGATGCATCATATTTGGATCCGCATCTCGAGGATTTAATATAACTGTGCTGATGGTTTTCCGGTTGATAACAATATACACAATCAAGAGAAAGGGAAAAAAAATGCTGGCAAAACCGGAGTTAGATGGCCGCTAGAAGAGTATGTTGAGATACAAGACAATCCAGCCAGCCATGGAGAAGACGGCAAATATGTGAACCCAGAAGAGCACGGAAGCCGCTTCCCTCCCACAACCTCTCAGATTGGCGACGGCACCTGGCGTTGCACCAAGAAAATGGAGGTCAGCGCACAGCACCACGTTGTTGCATAGCATGAGAAAGGCTATGCAAGCAAATAGGGTGTTCAATCGCATGATATCATAGGTTTTCTCTACAAAAAAATATATTTTCCTGACAAAATTTGTCAAAAAGGTGTTCGGTAATCATGATAAAGATATGTTTTCAGAGAGATTGTTCTAATATTTAAAAAAAAAAGATAGAGATGAGATCACTTTTTTGTTTCTTGTGGAAACCATCTTTTTTCTAGTTGTATATGATGCCACTCTTTTTGTTACCCAAGATGATAACTTTGTGTTCTTAGTTATTTTAGATTATATTTTAGTGCATGATTTTATCATGAAAGTGCATAAAAATTATTGTACAACCAAACACCTCAAAAATTCCAACTACGTGAGAAGCACATGCGCCTGCAGAATCATCACACTCGGGCAGCTGGGTTTATATCAATTTTGATATTAATATTTCTAGAGGAATAGGTGGACACTTGTATAATTCATGCATTGTTTGTGTTACAAATTTCAAAATTGATTTGATAGCAAACACCTTGTGATGATTTATATCAATGTCAATTTCAAAATTGATAGTCTAAACAGGCTGTAAGATACCAAAAATGAGGCAAAATGCCGCATGGGATGTGTCACAAGCTAAAAACCACAGGTTTGAATAGAGCCTCACGGAAATTCAGTTGTACATACAAGGGTTCCAATTATTTTAAATCATAAAGACCCTTGTGGGGATATCTATCAATAATCCTTGTTAACCCGGCAACTGAGAAACCTAGAGTAGTTTTTAAGGGATACAGATTGTCATTAACTCTGGATCAAGGTTTCTAGTCAATATGGCGCATCCCTTAATTCAATCGCGGGTTACCTAGTTTGCAAAAACAAGGGTTCAGCCGGAGCAATCACATCACATGTTTGAAACTTCCATGCTTTGTTACATTAAAAAATAACTCTGTTAAATAAACTAATTACTAATCCTTCATATTATGTCTGTTCTACCATGGCTAGTAATTGTTATAATAATTCGGACGGAAATTGGCGACCTGTGCTGGGTCCTGTGTCCATGCAAATTTCCACAGTATGATATTTTGAATCAGTTTACCTACCACATTAAATGATGATGACGTTCTTAAAAAAAAAGCCACCCATGAGTAAAATTAAAATTACCTGAAAGAACGGAAGTGGGCATTGAATGCTGGAGTAGGAGAACAAATTTGAACATTTTATTGCCACTCGGTATGAAACCCAACTTGTCTGCCAGAGAAACAATTCCAAGTCCTGCAGGTGGAACCAAAAGCAACCGTGCAAAAACTATAGCAGCTGTAGTCCGTAATCCAAGCTTCGAACTCCCAGGACCTGAAGATAAACATGTCAATACAAGACTGCATGTAAGAGTTTTGACCTAGCTTAAATTTCATGCAGACATAAGAATAATCTATATGACGTCCAATTCTCTAGCTATCAATGGAACAAAATGCCACCGCGCAAATTTGTTTTACTTTAGAGTTGTAGATTAGCAACATTTGCTATAGACTTAAGCAGGTAGAACATTTTGGTCATTAGTTGAACTAAAACATGGAAGATCAAAAGACACCTCATCTCCCCACACCAAGATAACAGTCATCAAAGAACACAATCTCCCAACACCAAGATAACACCGTCCAGTCAGCACAACAAGCGCCAAACATATAACCTCAAGAGAGAACTAGCAATGAACACCACGTAATCCCAAAATGAGTTAACAAAGTCTGCCAGAGAGTGCCTCAGTATAAAATTATTAGAGAAATAAGCAGACTTACCATCAACAAGGTTACCCCCCAAAGCCAACAAAATGCATGGGATCATCGCCTCCCTGCATCCAACAAAATTTCCTCAGAGGGAATTGGAGTAATAACCCTACCTCATTCCGATATAAAAATAGCTATTTTAATTTAATAATAAACACTCTAATTACTAAGTGCTAGAAGAGCATGAGATTCTTTTTAAAAAAACAGAAACAGTAGAAAATAAACAAATTTCACGAGTGGAAAATCCTAATCACGAAGTAGGAAATTTCATGGTACAATCAGGCTAACAATCTGGGATTAAAAAGTAATATTTACCAGATAAAACGAAAAAATAAGCAAGTGAAATAGATATAGATGAAATAGTACATTTGCAGTTGATTAATAACTACAACCAATGACAGAAAGAGAAACACAGTGAATGAAATAGCAGAATACAGAAAGGAGAAAAGTAGAAAGTAAATGCATACCCAAGAATGATGCAGCTATCAGTGAAGAAGAATAGTGGAGAATCATCTGTGAGGATAAGTTTCTTTAAGAAAGGCACTGTACCAATAAGCATGGCCAGAACCTGTTTATACGCAAAACAAGTTAAAATTTTCATATAAAAACAGATTCAAGTCAAGTGAAGTGAATCATTTTAGCACAAATCACGGAACTGCAAAGCTGCAACTGTATCATCAAGAGATTGCAGAAATCAGATGAAATTATCCAACACTCAAAATCAACTACAAATTACAATCATGCAGCAAGAACTCCAGTCACAAAATTACATGCACGATTCATGACTACAGTTTCGAGCAAGTTTATGAGGATGCAGATGCTAAATGAACCACACACACAAAAAAAAAAAACACAATTAAACTTGCAGGCTTCCAGAAATTTGATAAAGTCTATATGACAATACAATATGATTTGGGAAATCAATAGCTTTCCAAAGAGGCAACACAAATTCACTTTGAGACAAGTCTATATTGATGACCCCTAAATAATTTGGGACTGAGTTTTTTTTTGGACAACAGAAACTGCATTTTCATTCATAAGATGGATAAGTACATATGAGATGATACAAAGATGAACTTAAATGAGAAAGACACACTTGAACGAGAAAGACACATGATCAAACCAAATATGGATAGAGTTCCGTTGGAAATCGTCTTTTTCAAGAAATACAAACAAAGCCATTAACCGACCAGCACGCATGATTGCTTAAGTGGTCAGACAACAGAGCTAATAACTCTATTAAAAGAGCTTGACAACTATCACGAGACCGGATAATCACACTAAAGGGGTGTGGATATCGTCCAGACTAATAGTCTCGAAGTGAAGATGATGACTATAAAGATAACAAGAAAAGACGACAAGACAGAACTCAGCCATACAACAACGGACAGTAACAAAGATAAAAATACATAGAACAAACATGGATAAGCCGAACTCCAAAAGAAGACAAAATACCTAAAATTAATTGTAGGCAAAGCGCTGAAATGGGTGTGGGAGGGATAAAAATCACAACGAAATATTCCAAGCAAAGATGAATGGAAACATAGTGTCTGGAGCAGGGGGCGTCGATCCATGAGCAAGGCACCACCAGAAGAAGGCTAGAATGACCAAGAGTCACCGGCGAAGACACAAGGAGAGTTGAGATAGATGGGGAGACGAGATGGGGAGTCCGGAAAGAGAGACCGAGTGGAAGCTTTGCTGGAGGGAGGAGGGATAGCCAAAAAGAGAGAAAAGTCGAAGGGTGCTAGCCACTCAAGGTAAGGGGGTGGGGGAGGGGGCGACAAGAAAAAGGGGGAATCTTGTGGGTGGAGGGGGAAAGAGGAGGGGGAGTCGGATGGGGTTGGTCGAAAGGGGAAGGGGGCAGGGTGAGGGGTGACTAGTAAAGGAATGGGATCTAGACAGAAGGAGGGGAAGCTAAAAGGGGGCTAACCGAAATGGGGGGCGACTAGGAAAGGATGGGAGCTTTTGGGGGGAGAACACCGGAGGGGTGGGGACAATTAAGGGGGCCTCGGGAGAGAGCAGGGTGACCTTCCGGAAGTGGAAGGAGTTTGCCTGAGGAGAGATAGAGAAGCGACGTTGGAGCCGGCGATGAGGGGCAGAGAGAAGAGCGAGGGGCTGTCGAGGGAGGGCTTCCACCGGGACGGTGAGGGGCTGCCAAGAACGTTGGGACATCGAGGTAAGGGTTTCCGCCGAAAATGGCAATGGGGCCGCTGGGATCGCGAGGGTTTCCACCGCCGAGGAGCAGTGCAACTTCTGCTTCCCGCGCCGGGAGTGCGAGGGTTTCCGCCACCAAGGGACAGCACGAGTGGAAGCAAACTCTCACTCGCAATTTGGGACTGAGTTGAGCTAATCATTTTCGGACTTGAGTTGAGTAAAGCTGAATTTAGAATATAAATATGCCCTATAGTAAATAACTCAAAAGAAATTCACCAGTTACAATTATTAAAAAAAAAGCTCAATCATTTTTGGACTGGCATGCATATGATACAAGATGTTTAGTAAATAAGCGTAATCAAAGGTTCTTCCTTCAACATGTAGGTAAACTCAGAGATAAAGTTGAAGAGAACAGTTATTCTATTTCTAACACAGAATTGATGGAAAAGATATGGGTTGTTAGAAACTGAGGCTAAAATTGCAACCAAAAAAGACTGTATAAGCATATAACAGTAGGGTGTCCTAACCAACATATTAACTTACAGATGCCACAATAGGAGGCTGAAGAATCTGCTTCAACTTTAGTTTGTCCACAAGAAAGCACAATATACGCATTGTCTGTATAAAGCAACACATAATAATTGAACAAATTGCTTAAAGAAGTCATCAACCAGCAAAGACTAGGCAGGCAGACACACCAAATAAGATATATTGCGGTACATGAGATATGCAATTTTGATCCAATTCACCCAAAATGAACAACAAAGAAAGAATACGTTAAATTCTTTGATTAGCCAATCCAGTAAAAAGATGATTATGATTCTAGAAAATAAGGAAGAGAATGCAAGGAACCCTGTCATATTGGACTTGAAAAAGGAAGTGCACCAGCATCCAACAAGATATACTAGAGAATAAACTGAGAAGAAAAAAAAAAGAATGACAAAAAGCAATACGTGAGCATAGTTGTGTAAGCTTAACTAGAATAGGCCTACTTTTCCTTTAAATAAAGATGGTAACAAATGGATATACCATTATGGCTCTATTTTGTCAACCATATTAACACACTTAAAGCATAGAATTCTGAGAACTTCAATAAAGAAATATAATAAATGCATGGAGATGCTTTTGCACATATTGCGCACCAGAGATTAAGACCTGGTTGAATTTTCCTTTTAACATGACTAGTGGACACCAAATCTCCGTACTGATACCAAAATAAGAATATTTATTTATTTTACGGGCAATCAGTACTACGTTTATTTCTGACAAATTACAGTGAACACTTTTAATGGCTGGTAAAAAGTTCAAAATCCAAAGGTATAGTTAAAATAAGACATGGTACTCTAGTTGATGTGGATTAAGAGTACAAATTCATACCCCGGTCTTTGAAAAATTTTCCACTGGTTCTGATTCCCTTATGTCCAACAGAGACACTTGCTCGGGTGAAGTATTGGGATGAGGGTTCTTGGCGGGAAGTGCATCCTCCTTGGAACAATCAAAAGAGCCAGCACGTGGAGGTGCAAGCATTTGAAACACATAAGTATACAGAATTATTGCCCCAACCTGCACGTATAAAGATGATTCAGCTATGATCGGTGTAAATTGTAGTATATCATTGAAAGAAAGACTTAAAGTGACATTCCTTTCAAAACAAGCAAAAAAAAACTAAAAATAAGAGAACATGGATTCTCAAACTAAAGTAGGATAACTTCCGAGGTGCAAGAAAAAGAACAATACCCTCCATATCCAGCAATTCCTAGACCTTGTCTGGCTAGAATCTAAGCCAAATATCTCATATAAAAGCATTAAATTGGTGCAAGGCCATCTTTTGATAACTTGAGACATGAAACTGGGAAGAATGAAATGGATTGGAACAGGTACATGAAAGCTTAAATGCAGGTTCATTGGAAGATATTGAGGCTATTTGCATCCTATTAATCAACAAATTTCTATGTTGAAAGGTATCAGTCTACATAAACTTCACATCTCATCGAATGCATCACCAAGAAGCTGAGTACTGTATGTGCAGTTACCAGTTTCATTCATAAGAAAACTGGCAAGTGACTGGGTCTATGCACATGGTGGCTGGTTTTGAAGGAAACAAGGAAGGCGGGGCATGAGCATAGTGTGGCTGATTTTTTTTATTTTTTAATATTTTGAAGAGTACCCAAGATGGGTATGATTCATTGCTTTGAAAAAAAAAAGAACTTTATTGTAGTGGCTGATGCCAAGAGAAGTTGGAGAGACGGTGTGCACAATGGCTGGTGTCAAGGAAGCACATTCTTCCAATGATCTATAAACATAATATCAACCAAGGATTGCTATCTCGCATCTCACAATTGTCTTGGGAGAGATCGGGAGAGGAGATCTCAAAAAAATCTCAAGAGACCAAACTTTGAAAATGTTAGTCCAAGTGCATGTATGAGACTAAAATGAGATGATAACCTCATCAAACAAAAAGGGACAACAATGAGGACTACGATTGTGACAAGCTAAAAAAGAGAACTAAGACTAGAATACAACGAGAGTCAGTACTGTCCACAACAGACAAAAATTTGAGGTCCAAAATTGGATCTAGACTTCAACTTGACCAATACTAAAAAAAAAGATATCATAAATCTTTTTGAAATCTTGAGAGATAGGTGTAACATATTGGATTATATATAGTCATATAAAATGTTAATTCATAAATTATAGTGAGAAATGAGAGAACAATACCTAGATAAACTTTTTGGATGGATGAAATAATAAAATTGTTTAGAAGAAACATAACACGGTCATCTAACTAAAATGATAATATAAAAGATTAGAAGAGAGAATAGGAACAACAGAGACAATTTGCATTAGTATGGAGCTAGGAAGTAGAAATAGTAACATGTGAGATTTTTATACAGATATCACAATTTCGGTGATCATGTTTCTAAGAAGTGTGGGGAGAAAGATATTATCGGGACATCTCGAGAGATTGCATTCCATGATATCAACAATTAAGGCCAAGGGTAGTTCATAAATTCAGAAATTAGGTTTCATTTAACATAAACAGATAAAGCATTCTCTATGGTTGATGACTCTGATGATGGTTAACAACAGTGACAAAATTGTAAACCATACAACGAGTTCGAGGATACCCAGATGATTTCAAAAGTTATGGGGTATGACTAAAATGGACATATTATAGAACCTGACATCCAAAGATCCAAAATAAAAATATACTTGTAAAAAAGAAGAAATGAAAAAAAGAAGGATGGAGATCCCATTCAGAAGAAAGGAAGTACCAAGTATCAAACTGGATCATCCCAGTCATGGCCATTCCAGATTGGCCAGGATCTGCCGTTCCGACCAAAATGGATCTGATCTGTACTGGCTGAGACCGGGTCAGATCCAACCAGATAGCCATTGGGCCAATCCGGCCAAATCAAATCAGGCCAGATCAGTCATATTGATCGAACCAGGTGATATGACTGATCCACTTAGTTGGATTGGCTGATCGAGCTTGGTATTGGAACAGATGGCTGAAAAACCATTCCAATCCAGCTTTCCATAAAAATAAGTTCAAGCTGACACAAGTACCAAGGATAGAGAAGATGCCCCTCTGGCAGGGCACATGGATGACTTTGCTATATGGCAACCTCTCTGTTTGTCCTATATTTGATGGGAACATCATTTTAGTAGAACCTTTTTCCCACTCATTTACTGAATCTATGATATCACCTGCTTCTTAGTAAGAACCAATTCTTACTAAATGCATACGGATTATGTAAATAGTCATAAGCATGAGTTACCCATTGACCAAATGCGATATATCCAGTTCCATCCTCTCTACACTTGTTGGAGTCACCAAAAGGATTTGAAGGATCTCGGCATAAAGCAGCAATAAGGACAAGAGGAATATTGCCGATATTCCCTGCATAACACAAGAAATCCAAAATTTATATGTTAAAAGCATCACAAGGATTTTGTGAACCAAACAGAATGAGATGAATGTGAATAGACTTTTTTTATTTGTCACGAGAGAAAGTATAAAAAGCATAAATAGAATTTGTGAATGAAAAAAACATATAAACTTTTTGTAGCTTGTCAGGTTATTAAGCCAGATAATTAATTACATGCTAAAAAATCCTAAATTGCTAATTTTTTAAAAAGGAATACAATTCATTATAATGCCCCCGAAATGCTATTGTAATCCTTGAGAGTATACATAGATGTTTTAGCTGAAGGCAGCTGAAAGCCTGAAAGTATAAAATCATCATGTTTGACCAGGCAGAATGGAACAAATTGAGATCATATATATAACTAAAATTGATAAAAGATCACTGTAAACAAACAAGAGGTCACACCTCACCTGGGTCTCTGTTTAAAAATAAATTTTATAAAATGTTATATTCTTATCGAAATTGCTCCATAGTTGCTGTCAAATTTTGTTAAAAAATATCGTTTGTAGACAAAAAAGAAAAACTGGGTATAGCACACAACCAAACACCTTATAAACTTTTCTCACATGACGAACTTCCGCGTAATGTACTCTAATTTTGTAGAGCCCGGGGGGTTCCTTTCTGTTTACAATTACATAGGCAGAAGGTAAACAAAAGTTAAATATTCTATGGATGCATGTGATTGTATCGACAACGACGTCCAGAAGTAAGATCAATCAAAAAAAATCATCTCTTTTCCACAGCCGACCTTGAAATAGAGGGGACACCCAAGCAGCCCGACAGCGGTGCTTATAACACAGCAGGTAGTGGGGTGCGACTAACACAGCAGAGAAGAGATGTAGTCTCAATGAAAAAGAAAATGAAAGGAAAGACAAAAGGTGAAAACTGGAAAGAGTGTGTACGAGAAAGTAGAAATTTCACCCCTTGTTGGCCCCTCCAACGAGAGTGATAATAGCCCTCATTGCCCCCCCCCTCCCTATGAGAGAGAATGACTAAAGAGCACGCTCCCTTATTTTCTTCTCAAACATTTATTTATTGATTCATTGCCTTCTAGTAGAATACATGGAAATCTATAGTTAAAAGACTTCACTAAATTGTCTCCTCCCAAAAATTAAAATTCAAAGTAACCTATCTAAAAGGAGCAAATACCCTCAAAATTCAAACATAAAAAGTAATTTTTATAACCAATGCTAACTGCCTAACACATTCCTCTAAGCATAAAGAAAAAGAATTGCCTCTAAATAGAAGGTTCTTGCCTCTCATAGAAACTAGCAAAAAGGAGGGTAACTTCTTTGACTCGGCAAGTCAATCACATGTGACATTACAGAATGAAATCGGATCTGAGCTGAACAGCATAGATCAATCAATGTTGCTATGAGTCAAGCTGAACCGACTATATTCGCCGATCAATCTGATTTCCCACTAAAATAATTTCTTTGTCGACACAGTTGCTTTTTATCAAAGTTTTGTTTTTAACTTTGCGAGGCTTAAATGTTGGTTGACCACTGATTTGATGCTACTTACACCCTTGTCACAGTGCAGTTTAATTTAACCATAAACGTGCCATTGGAAAAGTAAAGAGTTTAACTGTCATTTCACCTGCTTCTCTAGAGGTTTAAAGAACACTCTGCCAGAGGCACACTGGTCAAACAAAATGGTAGGGCCTGGAGGGCAAGGTATTCAAAATGTAAATCAGTACTAATAACAGCCAGTGTCATTCCAAATTTGTACCAGAAGATCCCTGTTAAAAGTAGCCAAGGTAGGCAGCAGCCGAAGCACCAAAGGGGGCCTAATTCAAATCCGAAAGACCAATTCTGCAACTCTGTGGCACTGGTGGGATGCAATCGCTACCACTAATTAGTAGGGGCAAAGGATCAAAATGATTGATGGTGACAGAACATTGCAATGGGCAAGAGAGGTGACACCAAAACATGATTAAGGGATGGGGAAAACTAAAGGGGTCTGGTTCAGTCACAAGGACAGGTAACCTAAGAAAAGGGTGGGAGACCAGCAAACAAGAAATAGAAGAGCTGCATTCCATGAGAGGGGAGCGGACCACTAGAATGTTGGGGAAGGAAGAGAAAGGGGGACCAGGACAGAAGACAGTCAGGTCAACTGGTAAAAGGCAGTGCTTCCAGATGAAACCATTCAGCCTGGGAGGGAGAGCAGCAGGAGAGAAACAGAAGGGACAGTAGCAGAAGAAAAAATGAAATAATCTTAAAATAGTATAAAATTTAAAATAGGGTAAATTGACTTTTTACGCACAAGGAATAAAAACTTCATGATATCTACTTGTAATTACTCTTCTTAACTGTACAGTAATCAAGTATTAAAAGTAAGAAATAATTTATAAAGGTTTGTGATGCTAAGGCCATGTATAAATTTTAAAGAGAACTTACTTCAAATTATTAATACTTTCAGGGTTTTTTTTGAAAAAAATTACCATGTATTGCATTTCAAAAGAATACTTTCGAGGTTGAAAACCCAAAAATATAAAAGATAAACAACGACAAACTTCCTTTGACAACACTTCCAATGAATGAACAGTTCTATAGAAGTAAAAGGATTGCAAAATATATATAAAACCACCTAAAAGAAAAAAAAAGACATCGTTCAGAATATACTCCAACTGTACCGACTGCAAAATGTTCCTTATCTCTAGCAAATAGACCTCATTGAAGAACGAACCATTAGCCCATCAAACTAACAGAAAATTAATGCTCGTAGCAAGATTTTGGTTGATATGAGACCCAAACAACGGACAGGCATACACAAAGATATGGGAATTGGCTTACCCTTTCCTTTGAGAATTATGATTCCATTGGCAACCTCAAGGACCAGCTTACATTAGATAAACAACAAAATCCCAAAGCTAAAGGTAGCAAATTAGCTATTCTTATTATTTATCCAAGGAGAAGCAGTTTTTTCACAGCTCTTACCATCTGGAGCATGTAATTTCATAGGTCAAGGGATCTATCAAAGGTGACCACCTTGGTTGCCTAGGTGGGGTAAGGTGAGGTGGCGGCTAGCCACCTTGACAAAGATGAGATGCCTAAAGTGATCTCTTTGCACACCTGCCCTGCCTAGGCATCATCTTGCATGGTTTGGCCACCTCAGCTGGATCCAGTTGGAACCGAAGCAGTCCCACCTGAAAGAAGACAAGTCAGGTGAGTAAAACACTCCAATTTGGATAGTTCTCCATTTGATGTGATATCTATTCATCTGGTGCACTCTGCTCCTCCCATGCTATCCTAGTTTCCTAGCCAGTGCACAGCCCACTGCTGCGAAGTTTCTCTCTCTCGTTCCACCAAGGATGAAGTTGCCCACTGCCACTGATAAAGGTACCCTCATATGTTCCAAATCTGACTCTAAAAAAATTTTATCTCTCCATCCCCCCCCCTGTGACCCTCTCTCTTACTTTGTCTACCTCTTTCCCTTCCCTATCTATCCCTATCTGGCTGTACTCTCTTCCATCTTCTGCTCCCTCACAGTATGCCTCCCTCTCCGGCTCCCCCACACTCACTGCTCAGAACCAGACAATAGACTGCTAGTTCCTCTCATCCTCTTAGTCCTCCCCTCCCTCACCTCTCTTACACACATGCTGCCTCAAGAACCTGTGGCAACTGGCAATGGGCAGCCATGTTTACCTCGAGCACCTTGGACAACATAGCATAGGATCAAGGTTCCCTTTCAGGTATTCAAATACCTTCAAAATAAAGGTTGAACTCACTGTTTCAAGGCATTGCCTAGGCATGGCAAAGCACCCTCACACCTGTCAAGGTGAGCGGCCCTAAGCGAGCATCACATTATTTCCCCATTTTGTCTAATTTAGGAATAAATAATACTAATTAGGTATCAATATCACTTAATTGAGTGGTTTTGAAGTAAAAACAACTAGTTCTAATAGTCAATTTGATAATAAATAGATGTTTTGATAGAATAATAATTAGAATGAAGTAATTTCGTAGATATTTACTAATAGTTAATACAAATTAAGTATTAAAATAATTTTGTGGTTCTAATTAGGTATTCATGTTATTTAGTATATTTAACTATGTACTGGCACAATATTAATTGATTTAAATGTTTTTATAGTTATTTATTACTTTTTATATATTATTTGTCACTCATATATTTGTTATTTTATCAAATTTACTATAAAAGGTGTTACCTAATGCCTCGCCTTATCACCTAAGCGACAAGGCGATACTATGTCCACCATGATCACCTTAAAAATTGTGGTTGAACTATGCGAAAAAAAAACTTATAATAGGTAACTTCTTTTGGAAGGCTATAAGCAAAAGCATGAGCAATTCATTGACAAAAAAACCAAAAAAACAAGAGGAAGGAACAAAAGATCTATCCAAGAGATAGATCAGAGACAAGAAGAAAAATACCAGCCAACACCTTCTGCATAGCATGGTACAAGAAAAGGCAGAAATCAGTCATCACATTTGCTGACATACTCAGAAAGACACCAAATGCTGGGAAATAAAAGAAAGAAGAGACTCACCAATTCCAATGTGTATGATAGTGAATTTGAAGTATGGGTATGGAGGCCTTACAATAGATGCAACAAGAAAGCCTATTAGTGAACCTGATATAGTAGTAAGAATGATGTTGACAGGAATGAACCACCTGCAAATGTAATTTTCCTTCATTTTCCTTCCACACAACTTCAGAATTTGAACAATGTTTAACAAAACAACGAGTGTTACAGAGAACTCATCGTTTGTAGCAAGTTAGATATATAATAAAGCAAAATAGAATTATGGCTACAATGCCAGAAGTGACGACGGATGTTATGCCTTTACAGCCAATATTTTTATGCTATCATTTTGCTTTTGACTCACATGCGACACATTTAGCAGAATAAACTGACATCGGATTCATCTTTTCAGCAGATGTCAACTGTAAAATAAAGAGTAAGAAAGGTCCTCACCATTCCATCATTCTCTCCAAAGTGATTGCTCGTCCAAGTTGAGAGAATATCAAGCAAGGAAGAAGAAGAGAAAAAACTAGCTGCATAAGCCAAATGTTCAAATATGTTAATCAATAAGCCTAAATGGCCAAAAGAAAGCAGCAAGAACAGGTTACTTCTGAAGAAATAAGCAAGTGAAAGAATAGGCATTCCCTATTTCCACACTACTTCATAGAGAAGAAGTAAAATGTTATCTTGATGAAACAACCAGAGGAACATTTCTTTGTAACAAATAAAACTTAAACCTGAAAAGTATTTTGAACCTTATTCAACTTTTTTATTCATAAGTTTAGATAACAGGGCCCAGGCATCATTTTGGATAGCCAAATAAATTCATCGGACATTAAATTTTGAATTCTTCTCACTCCTCACACGTCAAATTTTGCGCAACTTTATTCATTAAAAAAGGGTCGTGTAAACATAGTTCTTACCCCATTTAAAAGCTTTCGGCCATTGGCTGGAAAGATGTCGACATACTTGGATGCCATTAGAAGCCCCATCGCGCACATGACGAAGACCTTTGCTATGGGTAGAACAGCAAACAACATAGATGACAGAACAGATTCCCCTCCACCCTGGTTTGCCATGATCGTGAACGGAAGAAACCTCTCCGTCATACTCGGTTCGCGTACAAAATAAACTGTAAGAGGTAATCTTCAAATTTCAACACGTTCATCGGATGTTCGTCAAAAACTGACGGAAGGTGTAGTCTTTTGTCGATAACTTTAAAACTAATCCAAATAGCAACGCCGAACGTCGATCATGCAAGAAGAACGAAGCTCCAAATGCCCAGCATTCGGGATAAGTTAGCCCTTCGAAACTGAAAGTTTCAAGCCTGCATCAAAAAAAAAAAGAATATCTTCACCAAACATGTGGTGATCAATATAAATTCAGATCGAAGAATACGGGAGAAGTGTCAATCTAAGCCGAAAGTAGGAAAGAAGAAAAAACTGAAGGAAAGCTTAGTCGTGACTCATAAGCAACAATATTCGTCGTTATCCTGCCGCATTAGAGCCATCGTCCTTCATTCCAACAACAGCCACAGGACCTTACTCAGCTACAGAAGCACACTACAACTCTCCCCGCATTCAAACCTCCGAGCAACAACCGAACGGTCAGAACCATCCGACAGAGAATCCGCAAGCGAGGAAAAGATGGCGCTAAAGGGGGAAAGAAAGAGCACCTGACTTGCTCGCTCCGGCAAGATACCTTGAAACGAGAACTAGAGTAAAAATCCGCGCTGAGTCGTGGTGCTTCTCCACAAAAGAGGAGAATTCCGGCAAGAGCGGAGGTAGAAGGGGGGGATCGAAGCGCCACAAAGCCGCCGGTAGCTGCGAAAACGGGAGGCGGCGTCGCCTGGTCGTCTTCCCCCCGGATTAAATTAAACTGCTGCGAACTTCCTTGCAGTAAGAGCCACTTCCCGGGGCGGGGAAGAGGGAGCGACCTTCGCCGCCCGGCTTATAAGAGATGACGATGAGCGTAGAACGCCCGAGAGGCGCGGCCACGATATAAGATTATTTTCACCAAAATGCCACTCCGTGTCCTTGAGTCCGTCGTATTTTTTATTTTTTGTTTCTCGTGGGCTTCTTTTAAATATTGCAAGATCGGTTGGTCGGTGTCACGTGCTCCCCGCCAGGTGCTAGCGGTCCGGTTGTTGCCGACTGCCGTGCCGGTGTCTGGGCTGCTCGGGGAAAAAGACAAATTATTACTTTATTTCTGTGTGTTTAACATTGCCATAAATGTTATTTATGAGACATTTGCTTACATGATTTGGTATCCATTAAAATTTTATGTTTTTAAACAGTTTTACATTTTAGACAGAAAAAGATAAGAAGATCATGTGATATTCTTTTTCTTGTTTTCACACCTCTTCAAACGTGGTAATTTTAAGTCATCGACCGGGGGTGCAATCGAGTCGAGTCGAGCCGAGCAGTATTCTGTTCCAAGTTGGCTCGATCAATTACTTAACCAATCGAACTTGGCTCAATACTCGATGAGTTTTCAAAAATCTCGTTCGAACTCATCTCAAGTTAAGTTCGACGAGTTCGAGTTCGAGTTCGACTCGTCGAGCTGTTCGATTACGTAAACAAATTAACTTAGCTCGAACTCGAATCGAAATCTTTTTTGAGCTCGATATTGAGCTCATTTAGTTAAAATTAAAGTTCAAATATTAAAAAAAATTAAATTACTATTTAGACAAAAATATAATTTTACATACTATTAAAAATATAAATATATAATAAATATGATGTATTTTAAATTTATTTATTTACATAAATAGTTAATTGAGTAATTAATTAAATATTTAAATGAGTTGCTCGCGAACTTATCCAGTTGAGTAGGTCTTTGTTCAGATTCGGTTCGTTTATAAGTCGAGTTTTTTTTCGTTCAAATTCGATTATTTAACTTAATAAACGATCCGAGTCGAATATTTAACGAGTTCGGTATCGAATAAACTCATGGAACGCATTGGTTCATTTGCATCCCTGGCTGTATTATATTTTATTTTAATATAACTTTTATCGTAGAAATGTATAAAAATTTATTGTACAGTAAAGCACGGATTTTTTAAAACAAGATCAACTCTCTATATATTTTTATCAAATTTTTTATAAATAGGGAACCGAATTTATCTGTGGTCTGAGATGCTGGTACGCCTTTTGGGGTCATAATAATTGTAAGGCAATGAAAATAAAAATGACTGCTGGTTGCATGGTTTCCGTGGGTTGGCAATGATATGCCTTTCCAAGGTCAGAGTATATTCTTTAAAAAAATTCGTTGGAGAGTATTGTAAAATTATTTTTAACCCCCAATGGGAGTTTTGAATCTGGATCAAGTTGGAAAAAAAAGGGTTCTATTAAGACACATTACTTTACAAAAAAATTATTATTTATATGACTTCAAATTCGAACCTTTATATCCTAAAATAAATGAATTAGCTCATTTCTGGGAACTTCTTTTAAATTGAGTTACACCCAATTATTTTTTTCTGTCCCACTAATAAATTAAGCTTGCCGCTAAAAGGGCATTTCATTAAAAGCAATCTCTCTGTCTATATATATATATATATATATATATATATATATATATATATATTCTTCTCGGAAATTAGTGATATTAATAGAAGACATTTTTGCAATTATCCTTCGCACGAATTTTCTGTCATTTCAGAGTGCGATATATATATATATAAACGGTGTAGTAAGAAATTAAACACAATTGCTTCATGCTTGAGTTATTTATTTTGATACCTAGAAAAATGTGCAAAACCAAAATCATATAGTTTCATGTATACTGGGTATATATATTTAATTAATAAGTGATTTTTTTTGGGTTCTATCACTAACTTGAAAAACGCACTCAACTCATTATTTTGAAAAATAAAAATCAACCGTCTATCAAATTTAAATTACGTCTCATACATATATATATATATATATTCTCTGGCTTTAATTTTAAAATGGAAGTAGTCCTTTTCTTTGAAATTTCAAGAAGAAAACATGAAAAACCAAAGGAATGAGCATGAGGCTCTGGCTGTCTTTTATTCTTATTCCCGGCACAGAGATAAACGTGGGTTTTTTTTTCTATTTTGTCAGAATATGAAATCTATCGTCTGTCTGATTATTACCTGTGACAATGATTTGAAATGACATCAATGATTCATTTTAAATATGATGCCTGTATTCATATGTACATGTCATTTTCCAAGATGGTCCAAAAGCCATAATGAAATAGGAGCTTCTCTTCATTGAAGTATTTGTCATTTTCCAACTGGTACAATAATTAATGACTAATTGGCATATACATATAAACTCTGATGGCTGTCAGAAAGAAAGAGATGCTTTGCACAATGGGTGGTAATGGGTGAGAAAAATAAATTCAAAATGAAATTAAAAAACAGTTGAGGTTTCTTTACAAACATTGGCACTAGGGGTGTTTGGTTATACAATAAATTTTTTTATATTTGTACGATGAAATTTCACATTAAAATAACTCTAAGATAGTTTTTTTTGGACACATGACGCAACGGTCGGGACTCGCGCTGCGCAGTGCAAGGTGAGAGATCGAAAAGAGTAGGGACGATGTACAACTATAAAAAGGCGGAGGATCACAAGAGGGGGAAAAGGTCTTTGTCCCTCTCTTTTTTCTTTTTCGGGATGAAATTTTTTATTAAAAAAATATTTGTGTAATAAAAAATCGATTTTCTATGCAATCAAACATCTCATTATTATTGTGTTTTTCTTGAAAACAGAGTATCACAAGAAAACATTTGAAGTACCATGGTACTCCTGTTCTTGGATGCCCTGCTTGACATGATCACATCATTAAAATATAAATCAAGTAGTTTTAAAATACAACTGCAAAAAGCCCAAAAGCCAGAACTGAATATCAGGCAGAACTTGCAGCAGGGAAAAATTGACTAGTAATAATATCTTTCTCACAACCTCACCTTCCAATCAAAACCAGACAGCCTTCAGAATCTGAACAAGGATTTTTTATGGATTTTTTGTTTTTGCAAGGACTCTCTCTCTCTCTCTCTCTCTCTCTCTCTCTCTCTCTCTCTCTCTCTCTCAAATATCTAAACTCAATTACCAGAATACAAAGCTCAAAAAAGGATAAAATACATTTGAATGAGGTTATGTTTAGGCGAAAAAAAATTAATCGAAATCTCTTTAATAATCCTAACCAAACACCTATTAAGATTGTAAAAAGACAAGTTTTGTGTACACTAACCGCTAGATTTGTTTGATCAACTTATTTGTAGAATCTAGTATTTTTTTTAATGCAATAGAATCTGGTCAGACGAAGAACATATGCTAGTTCTAGAGTACTTGCTCTGGTGCTTTGAAAGCAAAATTAAATAGATAAATTTAAATTAGAAAAAGAATCGAATAACTGAAATGTCCGAAAGTGATATCGACGGTCGCGTGGCCTGAAAGCATATTCGTCTTTTTCTTATTGAAAGGGGTGCAGGGACTACTATTTTTGTAAGTGAAAAAGATATATATATATATATATAAAATCTCTGGGTCAATTCAGCAATAGTTAATAAAACCGCGTCTGATTTCGAAAATCTGCGATGTTTTGGTCTTGGGTAGGCGTCCGCTTCAGCAAAGTATGGATGCGAATGTCAGATATGTTCTGATTTTGAGCAAATTTTTTTTCCAAATTGATCGAAGGTATAAGTTTGAATCAAACTAAATGGGTTCAATTCGATCCAATTCGGTTCGAGATCAAAAATTTATTTAATATTTAAAATAATTAATTATTTTTATATTAATGAGAGAGAGAGAGATCGAGATCAGAGAGTCTCCTGATATCTCATTCAATGATTATCATACGACTACAAATATTTAGTTAAAATAGAGTTGGAAGGGGGGGGGGTGCGCGTCTCCTGATATCTCGTTCTTTTTTTTTATTTTGGACACGCATGGTCCAGCGGTCAGAGACTCGCCGCCTATGCGGGTGGCGAGGGATCGAACCCTCTCAATCCCCACAAGTCGCCCCCCCTTGGGACGCCCGACTTACCGCCGCCGGGAGGCAAACCCAGCCCTGCTCCCCCTGGAGCAGGGTGTTGCAACCGAGCCATGCTCAGCCGGCTGATATCTCATTCTCATCCAACAAATTCTCATACGAGTACAATCATTTAGCTACCATAACGCGAGAAAAATGGGAGGCGGGGGAGGGAGAGAGAGAGTCCTGATATCTCATCTAATATAAGAACACAGGAAAAGGAGAGAGAGAGTGTGTGTCTTGATGTCTCATCCAAAAAATTGTGACACGACTACAAACATTTGGCTACGATAATACAAGAATGGGGGAAGAGGGGCGGAGAGAGAGAGTGAGTCTCCTGATATCTCATCCAATAAATTCTCATACGACTATAAACATTCAACTACAATACAAAGGGGGGGTGGAGTGTTCTGATATCTCGTCCAACAAATTCTCATACAACTACAAGTATTTGGCTACAAATAACATAAGAGAGAGAGAGTCTCCTGATATCTCATCCAACAAATTCTCATAAGATCACAAGCATTTGGCTACAAGAACACTGGAAAAAAAAGGATCCGTCGAAAAACATTTATAGTAAGAACTTTGCAGTCGATAACTCTTTACGAGGAAAACCAAACAAGCGTGCTTCTTCAGCACTGGATGTGCCATTTTCACGCCTCTGTTCTCGGGGAAGTGGGCGGTAGAAATGGCTGCCACCACCCAGATTCATATTTAGGATAGGGTGCAGTCCACTTCTCGGGCTTCTCGAAGTCCAGGACGGTCGGATTGGAGGCAAGGGCATCCTGGAGATCAGCCTCGAAGCTCTCCGTTAACACCCTGTCTAGTCGTAGCTTCATGAACCTGGCAAACCAACTCACATATGCAGGACATGAGAGAGAGAGAGAGAGCGCATGGTCATGCTTGAATGAGATTTTGCTGAATATATGCATTCGACAGTACCCATGAGATTCGGTGGCAGTATTATCTATTTTATTCTGATTTCGATTAAATAGTTTAAATATTTTTTATTTATTATAATATTAATTTATACATATATAATGATTTTTATATAAATCGGATAAACCGATATAGAATTGGTTGTCATCCAATTCCTATAAGAAATATTGGAATCTCAGATTCGGTTTGCACCCCTAATAGGCCATGACATCAGCTGTGTAAACAGATTTGGAGGATCGGCAAGTTATGTTTGTTCATCGCCCACTCCATCCCCACATTTGCAGCCAGGGAAAGATAGCCGAAGGGAGGGGGGTTAAACAAGGTGAACTTGATGAGGGAACTAAACATACAACAAATTTCTAAGCTGGTCCACACCTCGTAAGTTAAAAGTATACCAAGGCCAGTTGAAACCTCTTCCAGCCCTTCAAAGATGATATTATATTCTTTTTAGTCATTTATGAACCATCGTAACCCAAGAAAATCAAGACTGCCGCGAGAAAATTAGTACATTACAAGATTTACATATTGTGCGCAATAAAAACAGACTGTTAACAAAAAAATCCAGTAAAAACATTATAAATGGGTATAACCGACATCTTTAATAATACAGGGTTACAAGGACAGGCTTTATGGGCAAAAGCCCAACCTGAATTCTTTTGGTAGAGCCTGGGCTAGAACCCCATGGGACATGGCTTAGGGCAGACCTGCCTTGTCCCCTAAAAAATCTAAAACAAAAATAAATAAAAAACCACAAATAAAGATGATATATAAGATGGGGATAAAACCATAAATTTCTCTGTACGATGAAGGGTATCCTTCCAGGTGCAGATGTGATGGTGCATACATCTTGTACGAATAATGAATACGGTTTCCTGCATGCATCTGAGCACGTAGGACGACAGAAAAACAAGATGATGAAATCAAAAATGCATGCACAACTGGAACTGGATCATTGCAATGCAACTCAAAAAAAAATCAGTAATTATTAGAAGGCTTAGATACTACTTGCAAGTAATGAAGGAATCACTGAGCTGATGGACATGACTGAGATTTTAATTCTGTCCGACAGCTGAAAATGTGACAGAATGGAAGTTTTCTTCTTGAAATTCATAATCAGATACACAGGCTTTTTAGATACTGAAACCGTGATTCTAATCAAAGGTGAAGAAAGTTATCTAGCAAACCTGTCAAGGCTGAAATTAACAGATGATTGCACAGTTCTTGGAACCGCAGATATAAGATGAAACTTCCAGGATGAATTGTCCACTTAAGCTCATTACCCAACCCAGACCGTTATTTTCCATCATTTTGAAGTATGGTCAAAATGGATGATCATAAGAATATGTGATGCGGGACAAACCGGCTAGGCCGGGCTAAACCGAACGAAAACGAAGTAAACCGGCGCTAACCGCCGTTAAACGACCTAAACGAACCCAAAATGTGCCTAAACCGATCCAAACCGGTCCAAACAGATCCGAACCGGGCCCGAGATGGACTGAACCGGGTTAAACCGGCTCAAAACACCCTGAACCGGCCGGTTCAGGCCCTGAACCGGGATGAACCGGTCTGAACCGGCCTGGATCCGATCAAACCGGCTGAACCGCCGGCTGGGCCGCGAACCGGCGACCGGGCGAGCGGGCGTCGCCCGCTCTCGCGGGCGCGAGCGTCAGGGGGGGTGGGTGGGTCGTGGCGCATTCTGGCTCCTCTCCCGCTTGGTCGCGTGGCCGCATGAGGGCCGTCGCCGTGGCGACATCTCCGGAGGCCCGCGGGCGCGAGCCGCGACAAAAGGCGAGGCGGCCGCGCGCCGTTCGCGAAGTCGTCGTCGTCTCCGTGGTGCTCGGGCGCAGGCGGGACAGGGGAGGAGCACCGGACGGATCCGAGGCCGCGGAGAAGGGGGGGGAAGAGGCGTAGCGCGGCGTTGTCCGGCCTCACGCGGTCGACGGAGAAGGAGATGGTGGCTGCATCCAGCGGCTGCGGCGTGCGGGCGAGGTGGAACCGGGGGACGGGTACAAATCCGGGGATCGCCGGATCTGCCCCTCCTCCCGCACGCTTCTTCTACTCCTTCTTCTTCTCCTGCTTCTTCTCCTATCTGAAGGTGAGATTCCGGAGGGGCGGTTTGGACAGTCGATGCGGTCGATGCGGCTGCGTCGTTGTCCAACGGAGAAGAGGAAGGGAGGAGGAATGGCACGGAGGCCAGAGGATGAGGAGGGGGAGAAGATCGGCTACCTGCCGTGCTTGGAAGGTGGAAGGAGAAGGGCCCTCCTGGCCGATCAGGGGAGGAAAGGAGACGCCGGCCTCATTGCCGGAGGTGAAGGGGAAGAACGGCGCTCCATCGCCGGGGTGGGAGGAAGAATGGGGCAGCAGCCCCCCTGCGCGGGAGAACAACCCGAAGGCTCCAAAAATTGACTGTATTACTTGTGTTTTCATGTACATCGACCCTCCTTATAAAGAAGGAGTGGGGAAATTTTAAAGAAAGGATCTCTAAGCAACCTATTTACAGACTTGTCCTCATGTGGACACAAAAATAAAAGAAAAACCCAAAATATCAAAAAAATGTCCCCATCAATATGTCATGTTGAAAATTAATTAAAATTGGCTGCAAAATATGGGATTCAAAATATAAAAGAACAGTGCACGGAATCATACGCAACTGTACAACATTCCATACCCATGAAATGTTGGTGATGTGGTCGTAAAATACATCTGAGCAGAGTTCTGATCAGGTTTTGGTAGCAGGTACTCTTACCTTACGTATATCAGGCATTCATATTTCATATATTGATTCCTCAGGGTCTGTTTGGTTAGAATGGTGCCCAAATAAGCGAGACATTTAAATTTTGAAGTATAAGGGTCCTACTCAGTTTAGCAAAGTAGATGTGCTGACTCTGATATTGTGCATTGTATCTCCTCTTTGCAGTATTAAGGAATTCAGCCACTTCAACTTTTGTTAGCAAACTCAACGGTGTGAAGAATTTTCCACAGAAATGGGCTTTCTGCCAATTTCAACACTTCTTCAACTACTAGCAAGGATTGGGTTTCAAAAATAGATCACTACGAAAAGTCGAATGACAGGGTCCTACTTAACAAAGAACTGAATGGAACAAATTAAAGAAAGATTACAAGGAATGGAGTCCAAGGGAGGAGATGAAATGGAAACAACGCTCCAAGGAGATAAGGCTGAAAGAGGGAGACAAAAACACAAGGCACTTTCACACTCGGGCTACTACGAGGAAGAAAAACACACTCTCCACAAGCTTAAAGTTAACGGGTTTGATTACTTAGGTTGAGTAGATTGACCAGAAACCTTCAAGTTTCTATAAACTTTTATTTCAGGATGACAAGTGTTAAGAGCCCACTTATTAACTTTCAAGTGGACAAGAAATTGGTAGATATGAGGCTGATTTTCTCACTAGTGATTTCTCAAAAGCAATGGATCCTTACAAAGCCCCCAGCCCTAATGAATTTTCCATAGGTTTCTACACTCACTTCTGCGATATCATAAAGGAGGATTTTATGGCTATGATGAAGGAGTTTGAGAGGAATCCAGAGTGCATCAAGTTCATTAACTCCATGACCCTGGTTTTGATACCAAAAATAAAGATTATAAAAGACATCAAAGATTTGAGGCCTATTAGACTTTTAAATTGCAGCTACAATATCATCATCAAAGACCTAGTGAACAAACTCAGTAAGCATGTTGACAAATCAACAAACGCTTCACAATCCACCTTTATTGCGGGCAGATAAATTTTGGACAATTTTACGTCAACTCATGAGTGTCTACATGATCAAAGAATTAGACATAGAGAATGTATAATGTTGAAGCTAGATATAAGAAAGCCTATGATTCAATCAAATAGAAATGCCTTTTCAGAACTATGCAACTTATGAGTTTCAAGGACAAGTGGATTCGTTGGATTAAATGGTGTATCTCCCCTACTAGATTCTCAACAAAAATTAATGGCAGAGCTTTCAGTTTCTTCTCTTCTTCAAGATGCCTAAGATAGGGAGACCGATTATCTTCGTTGCTCTTTGTATTGATTAGCCAAATACTCAGTATTATGTGGATCAAGGTTAAGCAAGTAGTATTGATAGAAGGTATCGAAGTTGGAACGAACAGGGAACGATTATCCCAGTTACTATTTGCATATGATACTTTGCTTTTTTCATCGGGAAACACCGACAAATGCCTTAATTTCATAATCATGCTATTCTTATTGCAGACAATGACAAGTCTAAAACTTAACAGGGAGAAATGCGAACTTGTGGGTATTAACCTGAATGAGAATAAGAGAGATCGGCTACAAGACATTTAAGATGCCTTAGGTCTTTTCACCTATTAAGTACCTTGGGTTTAGGGTGGTTAACAAAATGGAGCGGTGACTGATATAGCGTGGTTTAGGTAAAATGCTTTTCACCGGGAGGATTTTCATTTACACTAGACAACCCACCTGCCAACATCTCTGCCTCTACGACAATGAAAGACTCGAAATCAACAGATACTACCTATTTCATTCATTTGACAGGAACAAAGAGCAGAAATGGCTTACGTGATCCAAGTTCCATCGGTGGAGACAAGGGCGACAGCAGGCCTCTTGAGCCGCTTGGTTATTTGGGGAAACTTGTCCAGGAACTTGGGCTCAATCACCAGCCAGAAGTCCTGCTCCCGCTTGCGCTCCCCAAAGAGGCGGAGCCTCTCGGCTAGCAGCTCCTTGAAGTGTTCTTCCTCGTCCAACATGAACTTAGCATTAGCCACCACAAAATAGTACCTCGTTGGCCTCTGCTGGATCGGAGAAGGGGGACGAAGTGAGAAAAGTAGGCAGGAGCTTTTACACATTGAGATATTCAAAACAGAACCAAAATCTGGCAACATTTTTTTCCTCGAGCGGAGTAAAGATTGAATCTCTTCTCTTTGGATTTTGACGGTCACTGGTACTCAATCTCCTACCTATATTTCTGGATCGAGCGGCATTTGGATTGACGGGAACAGAGTAAAGATTGAATCTCTTCTCTTTGGGTTTTGACGAACACTGGTACTCAACCTCCTACCTACCTCGTCGGCTGACGGAGAGGAGTCCAGCTGGTCGGAGTCGACGGTGACAGCCCTAGCGGGAGAGAGGGCAGAGAGCGACAGCGACGGCCTGCTGTAGGCGAGCCGGTGGCTGCCGTTTGTTCCGGGGAAGCAACCATACTGGGTACGACAAGAATGCAGCTTGGGGAAGCAGAGCCTGTCGCCATGGCCGGGAGCCGAGCCCGCCGGGCTTGCGGCGCAAGAAGATGCTAGCGTTAGAGCAGCATGCGCCACCATGGCCGGCACGAGAAGGTGCTCGTCTTGGGGGAGCGGGAGAGGAGGGAACAGAACCTTATCCGCGCGCGTCCCCCCGTGCGTATTATATCTTTAACGGGCTTTAAGTTCATATGTTCCTTCGGCGTCGTTTAGGCTTAAAGGGTTCCTTCCAAGGAAGGTGAGCAAGGTGGTCGGTTGGTTTTTGTTGATTTTTTTTTTCTAAATCAACTAAACCAAAATAAATTTTATGAATAAGGTAAAAGTAAATCCTACTAAATTGGCTCTGACACGATTCAACCGTGTATTTATTAATGTATAACATATATGTCTTATATCTTCATATACCTTCACTTTCATTTAGTTTGTTTTTATCATATTTTTTTTAAAATACAGTGCGTATATTTATTTATAATTAATTTATATCAAATTCATAAAGTAAAAAAAATTATTAATATGCCTAAATTGAAATGAATATTCAATATATTTTAAGTTACTGGATTTGATTTTATTTGAAGGATTCTTGAAACTAAACCAAGTAGAACAATATTTTGAAATTATTTTTGGTTTGATTTCCGGGCTGAACCGAATGGTAAACACAGATCGTATTTTATTCTTATTCTAAAGATATTGTCTCATTTGTTGAGATTAAATATGAATATTCCTTTGCGAGGTAGATAAGTAGATCCATCAGGAACCAGAATCATGCAACTCACGATAATGGTAAATTTTCTGTCTTCTGCCGTTTCTCAAGAGCAGAAAGTCTTTTTCTTCGTGAACATATTGAAAATATTAATAAATACATATATAGCTTCACTTCATTGTTTTAGAAAAAAAAAAAAGAGGAACGAGCTTTATAGCACCACACACAGAATTTATTTTAATATAAAATTTTATCACAAAATTTACTGTGCAGCGGCTGCAGCCAAACACTCTTGTAGAAACTTGGCAGATGTTGAAGTCACTGCTCGTTACAGTGAAGACCATGAAGAACCATAAACAGCTGCCTACATTCCACTTGGTTCTCGAATCCAATAATCTAAGAGGGTGGTTCGTGGTTCGATTTAAAGTTTAAATAAAAATCGAGCGAAATTAAGTCAATTTAATTTAATCTTATTCAAACCATATTTTATCATGATATAATACAAATGTCAATGCATAATTTCAATTCGTTTGTTTTAAACCAAATTCTGTTGAGAATATACATTTATGCATTCCATTATTTTTGTCTTAAAAACTCCCAAAACAAATTTATTTTTTATCAAAATATATATAAATATCGTTAATACATCTAAATTAAAATAAATATTTAATTTGATTTGAATTGTTCGGTAAACCGATGTAGTTTGATTTGAAGAACCTTAGAAACCAAAACCAAACATACCGGTAGTTCAAACCAAACCAAACTATCGGTTTCATATGATTTTTCGGGTTGAACTGAAAAATAAACACCCCTGCATCTACCTGGCCCTTGCAAAACATAAACAGAAACAGAAACCATGAAGCAATTGAATTGGGGTCGTATTAGTATAACTGACCAGGAAACTGGAAACTTGAAACTCTTAAGAGCAGAAATTCACTAAAAGGGGATGTTTAAGATAACTCTTCCTGCATGTTTCAAGAATATGAGTTCACAATCAAGGAAGCCAGGCCACCATTTCTTTTGGTCTAGAAACATGAGAATTCATGGAACCCTGTGCATATCACGGCCGAAGCGCTTCCAACAGAATAGAAATCACCCATCTACAATGCACAAAGGTGGATTTGTGTAGAAACTCTCTACAAAGAGATAATAGAAAGCAGAAACACAAAACATAAAAAGTTACCATAGGATTTGCAGTTTGCAAGGATGGTTATCTCAAATCCAACAAGACTACCCAAAAACAAATATTTAGCCGATAGCAACTCTGCGAAAAGGACTCGATGGAAACAGGAAATGCATAAAATAGTAAAATCTCTGATCCAGAGTCGCAGCTGCAGAACTCACAGACCTGGAGAAATGAAGATAGATGATATAGCAAATTCAGCTTGTCTGATACGTATAGTTGGAGTCGAAAGATATTAAGGAATGTAAAACACCGTAATTAGACATTCAAGTTATTATAACTCAATGATAGGATCATGCATTTAGGCATTCAAGTTTCAAGAGTAAGGAGGTTTTCCCAAATGCCAAACCAAAAAATTGCAAGGTAAAGTGGGGCGTGACAAACAGAAAAATTCAGTTACAGAAATGTGAAGTTATTAGATACTTGTAGGGCATCCTAAACAGAAAAAAAACTGATCCTAAAAGATGATATCAGAACAACTGGCATCTCTTCTAGGTGTAAAGCTTTGAACCTACTTATTTCACAAGTCAACTGATTGGGATCCCTCAAACGTCATCAATACATGTTGTTTGAATACAAAGGATAACTAATCCTTTGTTTTGCATAAAAAATAAAACTACCATCCTCAACTACTGATATCCAATACCAGTAGCTAATCAGGTATTCCCCAATTTACTGCCCAAAAAAGCAGTACAAGGCATGATTGCACACACTGCATTTTGCACGCAAATGTGATGGCAGTAAGAATAAAAAATAAAAGACATTATAGTAGGAAATAAAGTAACTAAGAAGGGCATCATAACATAGAAATTTGAGACTTTGAACTGGTATATCACCATTGAGAAAAAAGGTGATCTATATACAAAAACAGTTGTAAAAAAAGGACATGGAGGTATGAGACTCCATTTTGTGAGTATATTATGTTAAATTTAGTGAAGGAATTAAGTGCTCCAGTATTTTGGCCTATCAGCAGAACTTGGTAGTCAAGACCTCCTAAAAGTACAACTCTGAATGTTGGCAAGAGAATGCATGTAGATCTGATCAGATGACAGAATCTCATGGGGTCACCATGACAGCCAGTGAGACCAACAATAAATGCATGGAAGAGATGCCTTAAAACAATTGATGATAACTCGGCAAATAATGATAGACCAGAGGTCACCATGATAGCCAGTGAGATCAACAATAAACGCATGGAAGAGATGCCTTAAAACAATTGATGATAACTCGGCAAATAATGATAGACCATACTTAGCAGCCAGTGATGGCTTCGATGAAGCAGACTAGTAATGTCAGATGCTAGTAGTGGCTTATATGCTATGGCACAGAACAATGCTCTAAAGTAGCCAAGAAAGAACAAATATGTCAATGCCACTTACCATTATAGTTTAAAACGAATGACATGCAATGATGCAAATAAAAATCACAATAAAAGTGTTGGGATTAAGGTGTGGAGCCCATAGTTCGCAGAATCGATTGATCTGGATCAGAATATGCCAATTACAGGATCATATCAGCACCCACCAATGACCAATCCAATTCGGCTTGGAGGCTCGATCCAAGCCAAACCCCCTCCGAAATCGACCGAAAGCGGTCAAATGGGCCTGGATCAGGACTGGAATCTGCCAATTCGCCATTCGTCACCAGAATTGGGCTAATGGCAGCAGCCACAGCATCTTCCCCACCCGAATGGGTTGGGATCCAGGGACTTCGGCTATATTGGGTTCACATCCAGTGACTTAAGACACCAGATCTCAAGGTTTGGGCGTGGAAGACACCACGGTGGCACAGCACCGCTGCAGCAACCTTTTTGCCGCAACCTACCCTTCACCTTATCACTATCCCTGAACTTTTTTCAGCTGACTCATTTTAAAGAAAACATGTAGTAACTATTCTTACACGTGATCTACTTACACGATTGGCGTTAACTCTACCCATTCCTTATCGTGATGACTTCGTCCTAAGTTATATCAACATGCACAGTGCACTGATAGGCAAAAGTGGCAATTGATTTGCAACACAGTCACCCGCAGAGGATTCTCCACTGTGTGTGTGTGGGGGGGGGGGGGGGGGGGGGAGAGAGGAGAGCAAGTAAATATATGTGCTACAAGTGAGGGACGTATCCATTGCCCCATTCAGCTGAACCGTTGGTGCACTTGGCCTTGAATAATAATGAATTGAATCAACAGTTTTTTTTTTCAAACAAAACACACACACACAGAGAGAGAGAGAGGAAGCATTGTACAGTCAAAAGATGCTATCAAAAAAGAGAGAAAGGAGGTATTGTACAATCAAAAGATGCCATCGCTTGTATTCACTATCCAGCAATGGAAAATATACTATCAGCAAGCGCATTAATTTCTTTACAGCCTATCAGCAAGAATCACGTTTCAACGACAAAACAGCAAAGCAGAG
Organism: Cryptocoryne crispatula var. balansae; assembly: GCA_036172225.1. NCBI lineage: Eukaryota > Viridiplantae > Streptophyta > Magnoliopsida > Alismatales > Araceae > Cryptocoryne > Cryptocoryne crispatula. The sequence goes on from CM069922.1 coordinate 44,070,009, forward strand.
GCAGAAGAAGAAAACGACTTTGAGACGCAAATGGGCACCATCGGTACCTTCCAGAAGCGAATCGTAACGACGACGAGACATCGTGAGCAAGGACGTCATCAACACCGACGCCGTGACGCTGTGCCTTGGAAGAAGTGACTCCACGCAGAAGCTGCTCATCTCCGCGGGATACCTTTCAAGGAACCAAGCACATTAGCAAAGACGGCAGCATCGTGGTGTGCGCAATCCTCGGAGACGTGAGAAGGGGGGCACGAGGGACCGGATACGCGATGAAATGCTCAACCTGATGGCGAAGCGAGGAGGGCAGGACGGCCTACGGAAAGGGGCGCTTCGCCGTGCAGCTCTGCCTGCGCCTGAAGTAACCTTCGTCGTGGCGTTCCGGAGGGAAGGCGATCGGAAGATTGACCTGGCGGCAGCGACGGTCGCCATGGCTGGCCGTTGGTGACTCGCAGAGAGTGGACTCCGGGAGTTCGCCGAAGAACCCTAGAAATTTGTTCCCGAGTCCTCTTCTCCAAAGCTGTATTTCTTCTTTTTTTTTGTTCTAAAACAACTTTTTTATGCTTTTTTAACATAAAGAAAAATCGTTTCCAATAAAAATTTAAATCTGCAAATTTCTTATATTTTTAAAAAACGGTTTTTCATGCTTTTATTTATTAGAGCAATCATTTTCACCATTTACGGAAAATATGATGAATGGAAAGTAAAGTTCAAAAAAAAATTTATATGCTGATTGAGAGCAAGGGTAAAAATGTGGAATCATGCTTCAACTTCAAGCCATTGCATCAGTGGAATAAATCTCTAGATAGATATGGCTTAGTCATGGGCATTTATTGTTTGTTATTTCAAGAAAATGATATTTTGTTGTAAATATCAATATTGACACTGGGATTGAAATTTTTGAAAGAAATTAGTGGATCACTAAATGTTTGAGTAAACTTACGAGGTGTTTGGTTGCACAATTTTTTTTTACATTTTTACGATAAAATTTGTACTAAAATAAATTGAATCTCCAGACATTAGACGTTTTATCAAATGATATGGCATTCACTGATTCAGAGATTGTATACCAGAAAAATCAAACTAAATAAAACTTAAATAAAGAAGTTCTGAAATCATGGCTGGTACAGTATTGTTAGAACTTGGGATCGACAATGATCTGATTCATGTAAGAAATTCAAGGTGACATCTTGTGTTTCCTTGTATAATGGTCCGCATAATTACATTATTCAATCAAGAACGATTCAAAGCCGTGAACAGCGATGAACAAGAACCTGATAAACAGCAAGAACAGTTTTTTTTCTTTTCTTTTTTCTATGAGAGGATGATCCTCTTGTTCTAGCCGAACATCTGCTCGAGCACGACGACGAAGGCCATGGCGACGGAGGGATCGAAGCCCGGCTGCACGACGAGGCGGAAGACGTCGCCGCCGAAGTGGACGCCACCCGCGTCCTCCTTCCTCTTGATCTCCGCCACCGGCCGCCGGCCCTCGCCGACGCGGCAGACGGCGCAGCACCGCCGCGAGTAGGAACCCTCGATCTCGTAGGCGCCGGCGCCGGCGCCGCCCTCGGGCCCGCCGCCGCACGGCGTCACCTCCGCCAGCACCTTCGACGGCAGAAAGCCGACGTGCTTCTTCTTGACGGAGAACCGGGGATGCGCCGCCCCCTCCCCCTCGCACACCAGCCAGTGCTCCCCGAAGCCGATCGGCCCCTGCGTGCGCCGCCGGCGACATCCGTTTCAGTGCGGCGGAAAAAAAAATCGGAGCTTTATGGAGAGGAGAAACGGCGGAAGTCGGAAGTCGGAACCTTTCTGCGGACGGTGAGGAGGGGCTCCCCGGCGGCGCCCATGAGCACGATCTCCCCCTTGCCGCCGGAGGCGTAGTTGTCGACGCGGAAGACGAGGTCGCCGCCCGCGCCGAACACCGTGAAGCCGTCGAAGTTGAGCAGCAGCGACTTCCTCCACACCGTCAGCACGGCCGCCTCCTCGTCGCCGGCCGCGGAAGACGGTGGCGCCGCCGCCGCCGGCGGCGGGCCAGGGGAGGCGCGGTTGGGGTGCACCTTCGCCATGGATTTCTTCCCGGAAGCGCGGCCCTCCTTCGTCCACGCGGGCTAGCTTCCCGGGAGGGCTTGGGAGCTCCGACGGCGCTGTCTTCTCGCAGCTCCGGCGATGGTGGGAAGGGGGACGGCGAGCCAGGCGCCATGTCGACATCGTGGTACCTCCGTATGTATTATCTCAGGCCCAGACTTGACTGGCCCCTTTGCCGTTCAGACTTCGCTGTCAAATTACTTTATTTTTTATTTTAAAAAAACAATGCAAACTTTATATTTTTAAATAAAGGTTTTTATTAAAATAAACTGATGGATGGAAATTAACTCTTGCTATGTCGGTAAAATATGATGGCCAAAAGGATGACAAAAAAATGAGAAAGAAAGAAAGGAAAAAAAATGAGCACAATCATATCATGACAATTTTGATTATAATTTTGATGATTTTGAAATTACTATATTTAGAATTCTATTTCTATTCCATGGTCAGAGTAAGAGTCGAATCTCCATAATTAATATATATATTAAATTTAATTTAAGAAATAAGTTGATTAATCACCTTTAATTATTAAGATTTACCATAATCTCTTAAAATTTTAAATTTATCATTTTACCATTTAAAATATTTTAATTTTTTATTTATTTAATTTTATCTACATATATATTTTTTTCGAAATTGAATTGACCGAATTTATAAGGTACAATACAGCAACATATGGTAAACTAGTTGATCTTTATCCGGATAAAATCAAAAATTAGGGATACTGACGTGCATCTTCTCGATGCCGAGCCCGCCATACAGGTGGAAGGACGCCGGCGATCCACGTCGCCCGCACGACCGGCCGACCAATCACATCAGTTTTTCAAGTAAAATAATTCGTCTGGCAATAATATTGTTCATGCGATGTTTGGTTTACAATAAAATAAATCTTATTTTTTAAAATATGTTTTTGTAACAGAGTGTGTGCGGTAAGACAACAAAAAAGTGTATCAATAATCACACGATCGTGATTTAATAATAGAGTGTGTGTTCTTCGCCCTTTTTCCCCGCACAGATCTATTTATGACGTATTAATATGTTATTTTATTTACGAAAAATATATTACCCTTTCTAAACAACGCATGGCTATCCGAAGCGCACGTGGGCAAATACCATTGGCCCGGTGGGCCCACCGGGTCACGATCGCCGACCCGCCGAGTTTTCTCCTCTCCGGGCGGTTCGGCGCGGCTCGGTGGAATAAAAGTTATTTTTTTTTCGGACAAAATTAGATATTTAGATAATTTAGATAATTCGATTCGATTCCAATAAAATTAACGAATTTAAAATTTATTTTTATAACCTATGAATTATCAAATCGAAATCAAAATTGGATATTTCGATAACTTATTAGAACCAGAATTAGAATCCGTTGATTCTATTTTTGTTAATTTGATTTCAATAAAAATAATTATATATAATAAAATTAAATAAAATAAAGTTAAATAAATTGTAAAATATAATATATCAAAATGATAAGAATAAAATTTCAAGAAGTTTATATCAATTTTTAGTAATTATATGTGAATTATTGTCTTATTTGTTAATAAAAACAATATTTAATATGTATTTCAGAATTTAAGTTAGCTAAACTTTTTTGATTTAGTTTTAAATAATAAAATAAAATTAACAAATATATAACTCGAAATCGAAACCAACCAACAAACTATAAACACCCCAAGTTATATTATTTAGGCAGCCCGGTGTTTTGGTTGCATTATAAATTTTTTTATATTTTATTGGTAAAAAGTTATATCGAAATACAATGTAAAGTAGGTAACAACGTGCTCGAGAGACGTGATAACAAAAAAGAGTGGATATCATGTATCGCCAAACAAGATAAAATAAAAGGGGTGATCACAATATATGAAAAGAAAGATACGACCCTCTTTTTTTATTTTGTCCAACAAGAAAATCTCGTCGAAAACATTGAATTGTAACGATTGCCAACTAGCTCTTCTAACCAGTCCGGTTATAAAAGCATAAAATTGTAACCAAAAAAAAAAACTCGATTCATCTCGCACCCAAACATAATCGGCTCGCGATTGTTGGGCCAAGAGATGGCATATAGTTGCTTGACGAGGCCCATTAAAGGCCCACGGATCTTCTTCTATTGTTAAGAATGGCCCATAAACAGTTCCCTTCACGTTCCTCGCTCGTAAATTTTTGGAGGTTCAACGTGGGTGCCCATGGCTTGGTTGTTTTTTTTTTTATTTCTGAACGTATCATCTGGATCAAGCTAAACAACCAGAAGGAACATACCAATTTGTTTTTTATCGTCCTTTTTTTGCTGTATCATATATAATCACCATATACAATCATCGTATACAATCAGCATACCGTTCAAAAAATGAATTAGTGACTAATATTGCAGTTAAAAAAAGAGTGTGCCAGTATACTGACATGGCTGATATCTCAGCATGCCCATGGCCCTACGTGAGAAAAGCCTAATGGGGTGTTTGGTTGTACGATGACGGAGGTTTTTATTTTAATTTTTAAAATTGGTAAGAAAACAGGTTAAAAGAGGGGTTTGACGACCTTGACAATTTTATATTTTGAAAGTGATTTTATTCTTAAATAAAAAAAGAGAGAGTCTCACCTCTTTCTTTTTTCTTGTGATTCCCCCACTTTATTTGGTCATGAATGATGGACACTCTTTTTTGTCATCACATCCCTCGAAACATGATAATTTTATGTCGTGAGTTGGTTCACTTTTCATTTTTATATATATTTTTTTATCATGAAAGTGTATAAAAATTTTCGTGCAACTAAACACCCCATTAACCATATATATTTTTTTCATCCATTTCAAGAAGAAAAAAAAAGACCCGTGTTGGCTTACTTCGACAGCCACTGAATATCCTTGGTTGGTTTTGGAATAATATCGCATACCTTCGTAGTGTGTTTGATTACGCGATAGTTTTTTTGTATATTTTCGTGATAAAAAGTTATACTAAAATAATACGTGAACAAGTAAATGACATAAAATTAGTATATTTGGAGAGATGTGAAAACAAGAAGAAAGAATATATACCATATATTTTAAAAAATTATTTTTAAAATAAAAAATGTCATCTCTAATTTTTATCTTGTGATTTTCCAACCTATTTAGTTTGATTAGATGACATTTTATTTCAATATTGTGTATAAAAATTCCATTAAGAAATATTCACGAATTAGATAAAGGATAAGGATAACCAATGCTGCTGTATCCTTTTTTTTTTTTTTTTTTACGCGGCGAGGTGATCCGACGAGCGACGTGCCAGCTTCGGGCATCTCCGAACGGCAGTCTGCCAAGGAAAGAAGGTTACGAACGTCCCCGAGGGCCAAAAAGGTGCGACGGCGAGCACGGCAGCACTCCGCCGCTCGAAGGGGCAGCCGCATCATCGCGCCGGGAGGACCACGAGCCCGCGCCGGCAAGCAACAACGGCATATTCCTCCGCGGAGATCCCTTGCCTCCTTTCTCCCCCGTCAAATCAATTTCCGGGTATGATCCATGGTGTTTAGGCTTCCGCCGTCCCGCACTCCTCGGCTGGCTTCCTCTCCAAGCACGCGGCGGTTTGGGACATCCTCTGGAACAAGAGCCCGATCCGGTGGGAACGACATTTTTGTAGGGCCGGTCAGCGGCGGTTGCACACGCGGGGTAACAGTTGGCGTGCGTGGTCGGCGGTCCTTGTGGATTAGATTTGGAAGCCGGGAGCCAATGGTATCTTCGTATTGCATTTAATCGGGGATCCCTCTGGAGCGGCGGCGTGCGGGACTGTGGTGCTTTGGTTCCGTGCCTTCTTTTTGTATTGGCGCTTAACGCGGCGGACCGGTCGGTGGAAGCCTGGAAGGGAGGGTAATTGGGAAGCAATCGATCGAGAGAAAGAGGGTCGGGAGGGGAGGAGGCTGTTGCCGATCGCACAATGGCGTCGTCGGTGGAGGGGCTGGTGCCGATCACCAGGGCCTTCCTGGCGCGGTACTACGAAAAGTATCCTCTTACCCCTGTCTCCGATGATGTTCCCCGCCTCACCACCGAGCTCCGGGGGCTCGCTGGTATCATCGAGAATGATTGTTCCCTTTCTCCAGGTAAGAAAGAAAATTTTTCTTTTTCAGTTTGGTACCTTTACGATACCTAAACGTTGTATTTTTAATTTCTTTAAAAAGTCCCAAAGCCGTAACATTATGATAGAAATTCTAAACACTTGCTAATCATGCATGATCACCTTTTGTGGTCGCATTATCGTTTTCGTAAAATTAGCCGGTATCTTGTGGAAGATAAGCACATCGTCGATGGCGAAAAATCCGTTGGTAGTTCATACGATTGGAACTCAGGCTAGAGAAGATATTATTGCTTGTAGATTTTTTTTCGGCACGAGGCCATTGTTGCTGGTTCCGTGCGATTGTATTAGCATCATCGCGCGTTTGTGGCTTTCTTAATAAGCCTTTTCATTGCTATTCTTTTCACCCTTTCTTTATACATACTTAAGCTTTGTATTTGACGTGCCCAAGTATCTATCTTTACCTGGGAGGACTTCTTTGCTAGTATAAAATTAATGTATATGTGTATATGAATATTTGCATATGTACATTTCATTTTTCAGTACTTTTTACAGAGAGTATATAAATGAATTAGTGAGAGGTAGGTGCTATGCATCTATCAAGGCCTTGAAGGTACTGCATGGCCTGAAAGAGGCCTGATACTTTCAAGTAATGACCACTAAATGGTGATTCATGAAACATAACCGTTAATGGAAGGTGAAGCTCGGAGGTGGCCGTGCAATTAGGTGTTTCATGTCAAGGCTTGGAAAGAAGCATAGACTGACTTTTCCCTAAATAACCAAGAGGAGATAGCTCACAAACATGGCATAAGAAGGTGAAACTACGAGGTAAGTAGAGAGGGATACCTCAAGGGAGAAGGAACCTTGTAATCGATCATGGGAATTCTATCGTGAAACGTTTGATGATGTATTTGATAAGGTAAGACAATAATGATGTACGAGGAGGTGAAAGGTTTATATCATATTTGTTTGTCAATTACTACCACGAGTTATGGACTAGATGCCAACGAAGTCTTGGCATGTGCAAGCCAAATAAAGGTTCTCTCATGTTGGGTTTAGTATCTCAGGCGTATCTTCATTCATGGAATTAATTCATAGTTGCAGATGCAGAAGTTCTAGATGCAGTCTTATTACAATGTTACTTCTCTTACCTGACAAATTGTCTCAAGGTTCTTGCCTTCCTTCCATATCAATTGCCCATTGTGAATGATGTGTCCCAATGTCTTACACCCATAAAGAACGTCCCAATGTCTTACACCCATAAGGAACCTTTCATTTTACCCCATCTCCAGGTCCTCTACGCCTATGTGGCCATCTACTGATTTTGATTCTGCCTTCCTTGCTTAGCTGAGATAAACTTGAATGGAGTTTGTGTTCATAATAAATAAGTCATAACTCATGAGTGGATCATTTTTTAACTCAACTATACAACCATGGTATGCGGGGTCGGCGACCCGGTCGGTTTTGGGCCGACCGATCCCGACCCGGCCCCGCGACCCTGATCCGGTTAACATATTTAAATAAATTTATTATTATTATTTTTGCCGACCCTGACCCGACCCCGGCCCGATCTGGGTTGCGACCCCAACTGACTTGGGTTGGTTTTAGGCCCGACCGACCCGGTCCCGACCCCTGACCCCACCTTCCTTGTATACAACTACCAGATGAACCATGCCAAACAGGAAAGAACAAACTCTTTTAGTGATCTGGTGGATAGTGGCTTCAGAATGATAAAATGTATTAATAAAAATGACGACTAGATGATCTGCACAGCAAGGTATGGAAGATCATGACTTAGTTGCTGTATGGATCTGTGCACTGTGACATACTGATCTTGATAGGAAAAACAAGTTGAAAAGAAAGCAAATAGGATTCGGTGAAAGAGGCATAACCTGAATTTCAGAGCAAGTAGCTGTGCTTTGTTCATAAATAAAATATGGGGTTTTGAAAACACCCTTGGTGTTTATATGACCCTTGGTGTTTATATGAACAGAGACATGCATGCAGAAATAGACTGTTAGCCATGTCTCGGAAGTTATGCAAACCTAAAGCGATAAAGTGTAGAAAAGCATCAGGCTATATACTTGTAATTTACCTAGACTCCAAGTTGCCTAGGATCTGTATTGCACTCTAATTGTATTGATGTTTCCTTAGGTATAACTCTTCTATGTCTACTTCATCCGGTAAAGTTTTCATAAAAACATTAATTCTTATTTGATTGTCTTATATACAACAGAGAATTATGCTTCTTTTTATGTAATCCCTTTATGCTGTTTACTTATCAGCTTTTTACCTTTTCTGGGTATTATAGTTTTTGTCAATTGCTTTCTTATATCTTTTTGTGGGATTGTTTTACCTGGTATAGTATTAAGCAATTTCATTATTTGTCATTCCATCATAGCTCATTTTAATCCAATATTTTTTACTGTATGCTTGTGGCTAGAACTGTCATTTTCTTACATTTTTTCTGTTATCTCTAAATTGACTTATTTTTTCTGTTATCACAGACAATCCTTGTTTTCATATTATTTTAACTGTCACGGTAGTTTTTGCTTTGTTACTGAAGTTTTCTTCTTGTTCTTTCTCTTTCTCTCTATTTTTTTATGTGGGGGGGGGGAGGTTCACCTGCTTTTTTCCTTTTCCTTAAGCAAGTTTGCCTTTGATCATGTCTAACAAGAAAGAATTATTGCAAGAGATAGTACCCACATGGACAGATGATTAAACTTGTATCTTTCTTGAAACTAGTAACACCTGTATTTGCCAACTAGACGCCTCAAAAAGGTTTACCACAAAAATGGTCTATGCGCTTTTTATTCATGTGAACTTCACTTTATATTTGAAGGTGAAAAAGAACTGGTTCGTGAAGCGGACTCTGTACCTCCACATAAGATAGATGAAAACTTGTGGAAGAACAGAGAGCAGATTGAAGAAGTCCTTTATCTACTCGAAAGATCAAATTGGCCAAGATCGGTAATTTACGTCAGTTTGCAACTGTTTATTCCAACTTAGGCTTGGCATCTTGTTTCTTTTTCTCTTGCCCCTATTGTTTTCTGGTATAGGGCAGCTGACTTTACATGCCGAACTTTTCACAACTAACCTCCTGTGTTTTTATAGCTTCAGGAGCAGGGAATAACTGTTAATGATGAAGTTGCTGCCCTTCTGAGTAGACTTAAGTTTATCTTGCAAAAGTCTTTGAAGATGTTGGAGGCATTTCAGTTGAAAAATTCTGATAATGTGTTTAACACAGGTATATGAATTAATTAGCTGTTTCCTACCGTTAACTTTTTCAGGAACTAATATGGGGTTTCTTGCATGCATGTTATGCTCATCTACTATTTGCAAGGATGTTTCATGTTCCAGCCAGTTTTATCTGTGATATTGCTGTCTTGTTTGTGCAAAAGCAGTTACTTAATGTGCTATATATTTTAATGGTGGATGAAGTGTGTATAAATTAAATTTATTTGGGACATTTTTTTGAGAAGTGTTTTCTACCACATATTCTTCTATAGCTATGCAGTATTCATTTTTTCAAAACAGTCATTATTTCTTTTTTTTCCAATATTTTTGGTAGATTCCTAAACCATGGTTCGCAGAATCGGCTGATTCCGGGATTAGATTGGCATATGCTGACCTGACTTTGGTGGATTCTAATTGAATCCCGATGTCCCGTAGGAATCGGTTGATTCCAGACAGATTCTGGATATCCATTTTGCACCCATTTCGGCGCCGATTCCAGCCCAAAAAGCATTGGATTGGACCGGAATCTGATTTAGGCACCGATTTTGTGGTTTTTTATGGGTTTTTGAAGAACCAATCAGGACCGATTCCGATCAGGATCAGAATTGGCACCCACCGATCTGGTGACCAATTCAGACTCCACGATCCTTAGCTTAAACATGGGTAATAGATCAAAATTGCTTCACAGAAGGAGGTATACAAGAGCATGACAAAGAAATGAATATGAAAATATTTGATATATATTAATGTGCTTAATGAGAGTTTATTTATGTTAGAGAAAGATTCGTGTCCTCATATTTATATTGGGTTGATGTTTTCTGGTGATCCCCAAACTGCAAAAACAGACTAAATACTTTACTTTCGTTACTGTGCTTCCCTGATTATGGCATGTCTAGACGGGTCCTTTCCTTTTAGGGATGCCACTAATCTCAGGGAAGATGATTTGCTATGTTTGGAATATAACCATACAGAAATTCCAGCATGGGTTGGACTGGTGGAAACGCTGGAGCTTGTATTGGCTTTGTCAGTTGGAGTACTTGGTAGTATCCCTTTTTGTTACCCATTATTTTTTTTCATGTACGGAATAGTGATATGATCATATGAGAGGGCTTGAAGCTATGAAAAGAAGACTTTTCAGTTAAGTCAGCAGAGGGGGTGGATATGGGTGCCGGGTGGCATTGTATCTAGTGGGTTACAGTATGCAGAACTAAGGAGTATTAACATTTGGGCTTGGAAAAAAGTTTAAGAGGCTTCAAAATGACTTTTTTTCTGCAAATGACTTTGGAGGATCTTTGAGGGGAGAGTGGTATTTCTGTGAAAAGTTGGTTGTCAACTAGTATGCATCAAGTCAGCAGATCTAAAAAGCAGCTTAGAGGGTTGTTCTTAATGCTACATTTTGTTACTTTGGATGGAGAAAAAGAAGATAGTGATTTGCAGGATGCTTGGTCTTTAAATAGGGTCACGAGATTTATTTCTGAGATGTCTGGAGTGATTATTGTCTTTTATCTGGCAGATGGATCATATCGTCGAAGATATTTATTCATAGTGACTGGTAATTGGTGAAAATGGTATTCGTTGATTGTGTATAATTCATCTAAATGGTAGTTTGATAATTATCTAGTTATCTAAGTTTGAAGATGACATATAGTCAGTTTCCAATTCTTCAAGTTTGTCAATGGAATATGTTCATCCGATGTGGAGAAAAATGTTTAGTAGTCTAACCATTGCCTTGGTGAGCTTAAGCTTGCAGTATTTATCAATCTAGAACCTCCACTCCTCAGCCAGTTGGATTTGCAGCCTATATGCCAGCAGCGTGATGATTTGAACCAGGTGGTCAATAGTCAGCTGGAATGGTCTGGCTTTGCTAGGATTGTCATGTTTCTGCCAGCGGCGTTGTTGTGTCCTGACTCAGGATTGGTATATTCAGCTCAACTCAAGTAATTTTGGATCACGATCGCCAATCCGGATCGATTGATCCAAAGGGAAGAAAAACTTATCAGGATTGCCCAGATAGGCTCTGCCAAAAGCATTAACAAATGAAAAAAACATAAAAATTATACAGGATGGAAGATCAGTTGATGCCGGTCCAATTGATCGGCACCGGGATGCGGCTTAGGGTGGCCACTACTGCTGCCACCCTGAGTGGATACTCCTGGCGAGATCGACCCTGGATTGGCCAATTCAGGCTGATTCGGTCCCGATATGGATCGATCCCAGGGGATTCCTGGGGTCAGATTGGGCTTACCCCCAGGATCAGATTGGCCTGTGCTGATCCTGATTCATGGCTCAATTGTCTTGGTTGGCCAGAATTCATCTTATATCTACCGTGACCTACCAATCCTGGTCTGGATCAATTAATCCTGCCTTCGACATGTTGGTACTTAGCTGATCCCAGCTAATGGTAGTTAGCTGATTCCAGCTAATTCCTAGCTCCCATCTGATTGTCTGACTCAACCTTTCCAACCCCTGGATTTGGCTAATCCTGGGGATCAATCCCACTGTGAAATCCCTGATAAGAGCAAGATTTACTTCCTAGTTATTACAGCGGTCTATGACTTTGAAATGCCATGATTTGTATGTGCAGTCCAAAACTTCCTTTATGGAACATTTTTTATTTGGGAGTGGCCAAAACACCACAGTTTTGTCAAAGAATAAATGAAACCATATGGTACATGAGAAAGAAACAAGGAAAAGGCAAAACGAGGACCATTAAGGTGGTAGACATGGAAAAGTGACCAAAAACCAACCCCTGCAAAACTGGAAAAAACAAATGAAATGGTAGACATGGAAAAGTGACCAAAAACCAACCCCTGCAAAACTGGAAAAAACAAATGAACTTATAGTAAGAGAAATTGTTGCTGCCCAAGACATAAAAAGATGGCAGTAAGACTAATTTTCTCCAGAAGACAGGTCCTCTCCTTGACAGGAACCAGGGTGCTGCCATGCTTTAAAATGTCCATATTTGGTCTGTAGAAATAGTTAGAAATCCATCTATTATCAGCAGTCCATATGGTTTATGATCTACACAATATCTGGTAAAGAAACGTTCCATGCGGACTGATTCTTCTCACTTGATTTAAGATCAATCCACTGAGTCCATAGACCATTTGCAAATGATTTTTGGCAGACTGATTCTGCCATAGCTCAGCTGAACACCTCCCAGAACACCTGGATAATGCTGTAGTAGCAGTTGATGATGGGATAATCTTGAGAACTAGAAATATACAGCAATGAGTTACAGTTCCTTGTCTTGTCATTTACCAACAAGTGCAGATTGTCCTTAGTGAGCAGCTTTCCCCATGCAAATTTCCCTGGAAGTAATTATGTTTTCGATGCAACTTTTATTTCTTACACTTTGTTAATCTAATAGGCTTACAAAAATCCATTCCTGAAAATATATCTTTATTTTTTGAATGATTGAAGTCATCTTTGTGATATGCCCGGAAATATATGAGACTTTTTCTGTTTTTAGAGTGCCCTTTTCAGATATTTTAAACTTCATATGCTGCTAATGAATATATTGAAAAAAATTTACCAGTAAAATTTTTCAAGTTTAAAACGTTGGGTCTCTTAGCCTAATGTTATCTCTAACTTGCTAATATATGAGACTTTTTCTGTTTTTAGAGTGCCCTTTTCAGATATTTTAAACTTCATATGCTGCTAATGAATATATTGAAAAAAATTTACCAGTAAAATTTTTCAAGTTTAAAACGTTGGGTCTCTTAGCCTAATGTTATCTCTAACTTGCTAATTATTTTCAGTTTGCAGGTTTAAACAATCATTGCTTTATCTTTTCAAAAGGATAAATTATAATATGTACAGTTGTTGGAAAATGTCTAACACACTCACATTTGTTGTTACTTGTAAGCTGTTAGATTGAGTCTAAGTTATTTCTTCTACGACTTCACCAGGAGCTTATATTTATATTTGCAGTAATGACATATATGCCCCAAGATTTTCGAGGTTCTCTCATCAGACAGCAAAGGGAACGCTCAGAAAGAAATAGACAAGCTGAGGTCGATGTGCTGGTTAATTCTGGTGGCAGCATACGTGACAGATATAAGCTGCTGTGGAACCAGCAAATGGAAAGGTGTTCATTTTAGGTCCCATGTAGTTTCATTTACAACTAACCATCTGTAATATCCTTTCTTGTAAATGGCCTACCCTCTCAGTAAGGCCCCTCCCTACCCCTCCTTCCCTCTTCTTGTGCTTGCTTACCAGTGGCTTGCTTGTTCTTCTATTTAGCTCTAATGTATTGTGGTCCTCTTTTGAGGCCACCTTCTAAAATGTGTTTTCCTGAATATGGTATTGGTTTTCTGTTCCTTCTAGGCGGAGACAATTAGCCCAGCTTGGTTCTGCTGCTGGTGTTTACAAGACACTTGTGAAATACTTGGTTGGGGTGCCACAGGTGTGTCACACGTTAAGTTTTTGTTTGTCCCATCTATTTAGTTCCACTTGTATTTCCTTTTTAAATTTTTATTTTTATTATTCTTCTCTATTTTATTCTCTGTTTTACTCTTATGATTGGATTCTGGGTCCTTTTACAAGAATATGATGTTGATATTTACTTGAAGCAACTTAGGTGCTAAATCTAGGTTGCTTTAATCAACTTGCTTTCTGCCGCTTTGTCCAACTATCCTGTTGTTTTCTCTTCCCAACTTGTGTATGCATCTTGTTGCTGCACGTCTCTATCTCTCTCCCCTCACACATGCACACACACAAAATGTTGATGCACACAACCCATGTTTTTGATTGTTTGTAGCATAAGTTTGAGACGAGGAGGGTGATGCCGCCCGTCAGTTTTTATGCCACATTGTTGTCATGGTATAAGTGATAGGTCATTTAATAACAAAAGCATGCACTTACGATTGTGAACAGTATGATTACAGCAGTATATATGATAAGCATATTTTGGATAACCAAAGTCCTATGAGCATTTTAAATATGAAAAGGATCATTTCCTAATTTTGAATGTTTTAAAATTTATATGATGGAAAAGGCCTCAACTTCTGAACCAACTACTTCAAAGGCCTAGAGGTGAGAAAACTTGCTTTGCCTTATTATCCTGTTGGCCACCTCAAGTACTTTTGGCAACACAGCACATAACAGTCGTGCAAATACCTTTTCTATCTGGTTATTGTTCTTGACAAAAGGACACCAGATTGTTGCTTGAAGATGGAAACATGCATGGTTTGCAATCTTGGAAAGAGTTTGCAAGATTCTTGGTCTTGTTGGCCAAGGATTTTTAAGTTGGGATTGTGATTGGTCAATTTGGCTCTTCCAAAAACAGAGACAGTAGAAAAAACTTATGCAGAATGGAAGGTCAACCTATTTTGGTCCGATCTAGACCGAACTGGTACCTTAGAGCCTGATCTTGATGGAAGTTTTTTTCCAGTATTGCCCCCCTCTCCCGGATCCTAGGGTTCATAGAGGCGCTCTCTGGCACCATCTTTCCCACCCAGCATGTTCGGGGATGTGGCAGAGACCCGAAATAGCAAGATCCGCTACTTGTGACTCGGAACCACTAGATCCGCAACTTAAGTTGCAGATCCACGACTTCTGGGTTGTTGTTGGGTCTGAGTATCCAGATCCGTATCGTATCTTTTGCACTCTATAGGGAGAGGAAGAAAGGGCCTCTGCTCTCTGCACTGCCCTCCACTTGCCGGCGGCCATCCCGAGATGAGATACCGATCCACACCTCTAGGGCATCTTACCCATCTCAAACTCAAGAGAATGTTGCAAGATCTTTGCACGCCAACCATCCCGAGATGAATCTGATATCCAAATCAACATCCTTGTGAACATGTTCAAAATTTTGTGGAAGATGACTGTTGATTGCACCATCTGTTGTATAAAAAACAATAAGAGTTTAATTTAATGGGGAAACATGATGTTTTAGTGCCTGAAAATTTTAAAGTCCTTTCTTTCAAGGCAGTACACCTAACAAGTTTCCCATGCTTTTCAGGTTTTGCTTGATTTTATACGACAGATAAATGATGATCAAGGGTAATTTTTTTTTTCTAATTTTTTGAATCATCAGGGCATACTTCACTTTTTGAATTGGCAAGTACTGCAGATAAATCTTGTAATTTGATGTTTTGACTTCATTTTATGGTTAGGCCCATGGAGGAACAACGACAACGTTATGGGCCATTCCTCTACAGCCTTACAAGCTTTATCTTGTCCATTCGATTGTTTCTTCTGCTCTCATGGCATCATTCTGGGAAGAGAGAATTGTGAGATACTATTCTATGATCTACTGTCAATATGTTTGCCTTTTTTATTTACTTATTGTTCCCTTTTAGTTTAAGAGCATATTTATTTGTTCCCATATGTGCAGAAAAAAGGATCACCAAGATGTTTTGGAACAGTCAGTGCTCCTATATTCCTCAGAGTTGGAGAGGTTCCTTATGTTTATAGGGTATGACAAACTGCATCTTATGATACATGTGCATACTATTTCCAAGTACTGCTACCTGGTTATGCTGTTTTTAGACATTTATCCTTATATTTTTTCATGAATGTGTAGTTATTGCTCTTTCTTTGTAGTTCATTCTCATTGTACAAGCTGCTCCTTAAACAGGAAAGAACTTCTATATGCTGCCACAAGAGTCTGGTTTTGGTTTTTCTTCTCCATTTTAAGTTGTGATCAACTTCAACATTTCAAAAGAAAGAAAGAAAGAAAACAACATGTTTCCACTCAATGTAGATCAACTTTTCGTTCACCAAGCATATCTCTCAACCACCTTTGTGAAGCTGTTCTGACTGGACACTATGGGACCATGGGATGCTTGCTCAGATGATCTGGATTGGAAATGACTGACTTTGGGGGCAAGAAAAGTCCCTAACTAGTTCCAGATGTGACCAGATAAGGGTGCTGTGGCATATGCAGTGCTAGGAGAGAAACCAAACTTATTGCCACAGAACTGGAGAGAATGAGTGGGCTTGAGGGGGGGGGGGCGAGGGAGGAGTATGAGAGAAGTTAAATGGATCTGGATTTGGCTACAGATCTTTGATTAACTGGTTTGTTGATCAGACTTTGTGGCAGACTGCTGGATCTGGAACTGCTTTAAGCGATAAAGTGGTAGCTTGGGCTGCTTTACCGCTTAAGCGGTCCAAGAGACCACTTTATTGGGCTCACATAAAGTGGGTGGTCGCTTGGCCCATCATGGGGGTCTTATGCACTTAAGAAGGTGCTTTGACAACCATGTAGGCCCTCTCTGACTGAACTTGGCTCATATCACCTAGGCAACCACTTCCATTGCCACTGCCACCGAGATGGACATCATCTGTGTCTCTGGCACCTTTGGTCTCAGATGCCTCAAAAGAAGTTCTCACATACCATTATATAGTTACTGGTGACCGGAGGCCAGATGGTTGCTGATGGCTGCCCCTTTCCATCTCATCCTTTACCATGGAAAGATGACCCACCATGGGTCATGGAATCCAATTCTTCCGCCTGATGTCATATGTCTAAGGGGTGTCGACCCCTTTCACCCTTTAGGCCCATAGATTGCGGAATCGGCCTATCCGGATCGGGATTGACTGATTCAGATTGGCAATTCCTGATCCGATTATCGACTGGAGGACCGATTTGGAAAAAAAAGTCCCTTTGGAATCGGCCGGGAATCGGGATTGACCAAATCGGTCGAGATTGGATCGGATCAGAATCAAAATCAGTTTTGTTTTTTAAATTTACCGATTCCAAATTGGGATTCTTCCTGGAGGATTGGCCTAGATCGACAGATCCATTCCGATCGACCTGCCAATCCAGGTCCTAATTTTGATCCTATGATATTTGGTTAGGCCCCTCAAGCCTCTATTGCTTCAAGACTAGATGGTGACCTTTAACCACGTTTTTTGACTTGAATTTGTCACTTCTTTTCATTTTGCATGCCAACATACCTTTGGGGCCAAAATATCTACCTCCATTTTAGCAATGAAAATATATAATTAGTAATGAAATGATATTCTTGTGGGCTGTCATGGTGACTACTGGCCTCTTCCATAACTTGGCATGGAGTTTACCTCATGTTAATAATTGAAGGCCATAACAGGTGCTGAGGTGTTGCTTCTTAAGTCATCATGGCATTCTTGGTACGCTGCCCTCAATTTGCATGCCTTCTTTTGGATGCTGTGCTTGGCACAGTGAGGCCCCTATGGGTCTTACTGAATTTGGAATGGCTGACACCTTGCTTCTACCCAAGCTGTTCTACTTACATGGTCTGACAGCCCAATGCCCTGGAAAGCTCCTAGATAGATGACCCATTTGTTGAGCATGCCCCAGAGGGTATGTTTTTTCAGGCATGAGGCGGGCAGGCCAGCAAGGGGATCCATAGGTCACCTTACCTCAAAGAGGTGATCCATGCTATTTATTAAAATAATAGTTTAGACATACAAAAAATATGATAGTGCTAATAAACATGACAATGATACACTTGAAAACTACTAATCTCATTAATTTATTGCTTTAAAATTATTTAAGCATTAATTAAAGGAAATAAAATATTATAATAATCAGTTTTTTAATTTTATAGAGGGAACATAGCCATAAAGGTGCTCGGGGCATGCCCCAATGTGGTGAGGCGAGAAGGGAGTGCCTTGCCTCACTTAAGCACCTAGGTGAGCAAGTCAAATGTCTTCTGATAACATAGCCCGGTGGTCCCAGTAGTTGCCTCTCTTTGCGTGTTTCAGCTATAAATCTTGAAAAATTCCAAACATTCTATAAAATGGGTGATTCCAACTAGTGCATATTTTGGCCAATTTTCAACATACGACATCTTCTGTGGCATTTTTACAGCCAAAAATAGGGTTGCCCTGTGGATCAAAATTTAGCAATGTTTTGAGGGAGAAGGAAAGCGGGTGGCTGATTTTTCCCCTAAATTCAGCATTTTCTTCTACTTCTTACTGCCAAATACTTAGTAGGAAGTTGCAGGAATTTTATATCACTTCATGTTTTGTTCTTTCTTTCTGCATTTTTTTGATGGTGATCCGAAGACCAAGGTTTCTATTCATACTTTTCAAAAATCACAACAACAGAGTTAAAACATTGAGGTTGAGAGGGAAAGAAAAAGAAAGGGAGATGAAAAACCTCAACTGCCAAGCTGGTAGAGGTGTAGAAAAACAAAAATTACAGGAAAAGAGTTTTAGGCTTTTAGCACTGAGGACAATTCCCTAAACTTAGCTTCTTACCGAGAGCTCCTAGAATAAGTTAGTGAGCAGTCCGTGACATATGTAGACATAAGGTGGAAGATCAACTTTGGATTCTCAAACCGCTCTTGAAAAATGTGAGTGTTCCTTGCGTGTCAACCATTGCATAGCTGGTGGTACGAGCTCCCACACAACAACACAAGGCTAAGGATTCAGACTTGGCCAGGCCTGCAAGAATGGTATGGTGCTGGTAGGTTCCATCCATGCAATGCTCCAACTCTTAAACACGATTTCCACATAAAGTTAATGATCCCACACTTAATGAAGAGGTGATTTATACCTTAGTCTTTACAGCCACAGAAAACACAGTTGGTGGGCATTATTGGAAACATCTCATGAAGATGATTTCTGATTGGGAGCCTTTCCTTCCCAATTTTTCATAAAATTTTTTTGATCTTAAAAAGTATAGGTTGATTCCAAACCTCCTGATGCCACAGAGACTTCCACCCCACCCCTGGCCAGCCTGCTCAAGACAGTGTTAACAGTGAAGATGGATGTGTTATAAAGAGGTTATACCAGCTTGTCTTCTTTGTTTTTTCAGACACTTGCAGTCATTAAGAAGTGCAAGTAGGTTGGATGAGTCACTAATCTATTTTCCCCTGAGGTTCCTTCTGAATGTTACAGTAATTTGAGTCCACGTCCCAATTGTCCCTGATTTTAGCACAAGGATTTTAGCACAAATTAAACAACGTAAGAAACAACAAAGCTAGAGGTGCATGCCCAGTCCATTGATTCTTCTAGAAGTTGGTTCTCCTGCCGTCCCCAGATCGATGGAAGTAGTGGAATTGAAGAACTCCCAATTACGAAGAATACCTCTCCAAATACTTGTACTTTTATTTCTTTTATTTTTTATATAAAATTTGACCATGGCTCCGATTCGGACTACTTTCCAAGAAAAATCAGCTAGAGCAGTCCGGTGGAGAGGAAACAACTTGATTAACCACATTATTCTCCAACTCCACCTTAAAAATGATGTTCCTACGTGCTCTGTCAAAAAACGTGCCCTTTGGTTTTTTTACAACTCGTTAATGCAAATGAGGACTAAAGAATGCAGAAAAAGGTAGGTAACTTCCAATGTGGTGGTCCAAAAAACAGAACTGAAATGGAGAATATAAAAAACAAACGGCTCCTTATCATGTGGAACAGAACAGAACTGCTGTTGGCACCTAAAATCTTAGCAACGGCTATTTAATATAGCATCAAGATGGAAGAGGGCTTTCAAAAAGAAAAAAGAAAGGAGGGAGGAGATTTAATTAAAATCTAGCATATTTGCTCGAGGCTAGTCATGTATTAGAAAAGATATACCCCTCCCAGACCCATACATAATCGGATATGATAAGAAGAGAGGCTGAAAGCCCAACCGGATTAGGCACATGGCAGAAATAAAAAGAAGAAACTTGTGTGCACTCTTAGGCACCATGAGATGAAAGGATGGAAGAAAGAAAAATGAGGCAATGGGGAACAAAAAATATTTAAATCCCTATATCCTATCATCAGTATATGAATCAGAGAAAGAATCAAGCACATATATGCATAATTGGATATGAATGCAAAAAAGGGGAGGGATTCAAACCCCAGCCGAAGTTAGATACACAAGAAGGAAACAAACTCATATGTCTAAGAACGGATATGCATAATTAGAGGGGAGTACACAAGGGGGACTCAAAGCCCATCCTGTCCAAGGAGGGACCAGCAGCTGCCCCCGGAGCAATAGGGAAGGAGGGGGAAAGAAGGATTGGATCAAAGCCCCAATCGGTGATAGTATATGCAAAACTAGACATATTTACCCAATACATACATCCAGCTATATGAGAATGTGTTAAGGATGATAAAGACCTGCACAATGCAAGGTCGGTAGTGACATAACAGGAGATGAAAAGCTCCTATTCCAATTGTCCCCTCCGGCAAAGAAGAAATTGGATGAAGTCCCAACCGGTAATAGCATATAAAGAAGCTGGGTCCTCAATACCTTCAGAGGTATACATGCTTGTAAGATATACATTTAGGAGCTAATAGACTCCTATCAAAAAAAGAAAGAAAGAGGGGGATATGATAAAGGCCCCGACCAAGGAGGATGTATGGAGAAGCCGGGCCTCCTGCATAGGATGGCAGACAGGGAACTGAACATGTTCCTTTAAATGAGAACTTCCCAATACAACCGGCCACACATATATGTGCAAAATGCAAGGCATAGTATGGGATAATTAATATGCTGCCGACAGAAGATTGAAGAAGAGAGCTAGATCTATAAGCATATCTATGGTGCAAAACAGAAGAAGGAGCATATGCGTTTGCTAAAAGATAGCAAGAACCGGAGATGGGATAAGAAAAAGGGAAGATATAGAAGGAAAGGGAAATAAAGACATGCATACATAACAATAAAGAAGATCAAGTATGCAAATATAAGTACCACAATATCCGGTGGAGAGAAGAGGAGAAAATCATCAATGCACAAGGCTGAAGAAGGAAATCTACCAAGTATGCTCACCCGGATATGACTAAGCTGTTGTCCACCTCCACGGATCAACACCAAGAAGAAGAAGAGGGCACCCAAGAACTCCAAACAGCAGGTCCGGTGATTCCCCTTGGCAAGGACAAGCTGCAACAGCACCTGTGAAGATAGGAGGGTGCGACAGGATGAAGGGGAAGGCCAGCTAAAAGGAAGCCCGCGGATGGAAGAATCTGTCTCCCGATGGGAGACTCAACAGAACCTGCGGCAAAAGAGGGAGAGAAGGCAATCCGCGGGAGAACAGATTGGAGAATTCAAATAGGATTAATTAAAAGGCCAATCTAGTGGTTAATATGTCAATTGGATCTTAATGTTCATGGATCCTCAGCGCACAACACAGATGGTCCTACCGGATCCTTAGTAGGATAATATCCAATGGATCCACCATAATGGGATATCCGATAGATAAATCATGGGCAAAGTTAATTACCGGGTGTCAAGGCCTTACCGGATCCTTAATAGGATTAATATCCAATAAGAGGATCAATGGTTTGGATTAAATGGAACATCCATCAATCGGATGAACCATATACTCAACACAATCCATCAAATGGAGGGGCAGGATGGAAGGATATATGTTCAAAGGCCGGGATTGAATGTTGAATAAGTCAAATGGATTATAATCCTCATAGATCTTCAACGGTACAGCACTATGGATCAACCGGATCCTTAATGTGATTAATATCCAATAAAGAGATGGAAGGCTATGATTGAATGGAGCACCGGCCAACCAGAAAAATCCATCAAATGGAGGGTCGGGATTTGATGAGAGTTGTCTCATTGGATGCCTCTCACGTGAGAGAATGTAGGAGGTGGGACTGCCACCTGTCCCCCCATGATCTCCCAAGGAGGCTTGCTCCGGAAGTGATGCATATCATGCACCACATTCCCCTCACTTCCGGACATGAGCCCATGACCTTCCCCCACTACCGGAGCAAGGGGGGGATCTCATGTCCTATAAAAGGCCATCCCGCGGCCTATGGAAAAGGGGGGGGAGAGGAAGAAAAGAGGGAGGATTCTGCCAGAGCCATCTCAGCAGAGAGATTTTGCCGAAGATATCTCAGCAGCAAGTGGTCATCGGAGCATCAAGAAGGAGAGATAATTGAAGGGTCTGCGGCCATCTGTTTGCAGGAGATCAAAGGGTGAATTTGAAGGCTACAAGGTGAGATATTGGGTCAACCACCTCATCCGTCCCTCTCAAAACACCATGCCCATTGATAATTCAATGTTCATCACCCTATCCGTCCCTCTCAAATACTACGTCCATTAATAGCTCAGTCCCCATGATCCCTTTCCCATATTACCAAGATATCACCTTGTTCAGTCTGGAAATGCCCAGGCAATATTGAAATTTCGCAGGTTCACTTAATTCCCAGCTATAGGCCAGAAATCCATCCCCATACTCTCCCTTATTTCAATAAGTTATGCCAGTAGGACAGGTTTATAGAAATCCCTCATTCCCCGGACATCAATGAAATCAGTCCAGGGGCAGGTCCTTGGGTGACTTCGTTTGGTCATGATAGTATCAACTTCATGATCATCTTATTATATGTATATACAGGCCTCATTTCAGATATGATATAAACCATATCCGAACATACTATTAGACCCCATAATTGAGCCCCTTTTGTTCCCTCGGATACAGTTCTGTATCACCAGATAGAGAGCCTTTTCTATATATATGAACACCATGGACTGACCTATTCCTTCCCTGACCCCTCTTTCACAGCATCCCTCGGCCTTGAACATTTGAAGGATTACCCTCAGAAGTTCACCATTCCAGCAGAATTGCAAGGGTACTTTGTGACATCAAGGTAGAGAGGGGTTATACCCGGCCTCTTTGGAACCCACATGATGGGCCAAAGATACCCCGGGTAGCCCTGACAGAGCAGTGGATATGAAAGGAAGATGGTCAACCGGGCCTTGAAGATGTCATAATAGCCGAACATAGAAATGCACAATATACAGAGAGCTGATGCATACCAGTTTGAAGATCATGAAATCAGGAGGTCAAGAGAGCCTATGGATGACTGTACTAAGGGACATAATTGTGGCCTAATTTCGGGCCTAGCTCAGTATATACATGTCCCGAGTAGGACTGAAATCATGTGTATAGTCCTTTGGTCCATCTCATAGTAGAGAAGGCCAATTGCGGGGCAGACCCCTATGAGATGGATAACTCCTTTTTATGCATAGAGATATGTACTTCCAAGAGGGTGAGATGGCCTTGATATGGTGAAGTTGGGGTTATAGTTAAATCCCATCAATACAACAATATGTTATACACCATATGGCATCAATTAAACATACATGTTGATACTCATATGATGGTGATCAAGGACCATCTCTTATACATATATGTATGATTTATAAGAATCTGATTGAAGGAACTGATTCCGAAAATAAGAAAGCAAGAAGTGCATACAGTCTAACCATAGATTGGACTGAACTCTAACCTTCGGGTTTCAGACAGTTTGAAAACCTGATTTTAGGACCTAGATGTCTAGGTCCTGATCTACCTGTTCAAAATAAATAGGAGAGGGTTATTCTTAAATCTGATAATGAATGGGAGGCCGGACATATGAGTACTAACCTAAACTAGAGCCTGAATCTTAAGGCTGAACAGAATCAAGCTTCCAATGCCTAGTCCAGATCTAAGTACAGTTTGATTCAATCAGACCTCACCTATCACAGGCCGGAGCATTAAGACTCCGGAGCATGTTAGTCTTATCTATCATAACAGTGTATGACTTATTGTGCACATACCAACATATACAAATGAGGGCTTTCAAAATTTAAACGTTCATTTAGGGACTGCAAGGAGTTGAATCCTAAACAAATAGAGCAGTCATCTAGGCTTCATAAAAATGAGTATTTGCAAGTCAACAAAAAAGAGAGAGAGAGGGGAATTATGGGACTCACCATCAAAATAGTTTCTTAAATCTGAAACCCCCATATCAAGGTTCCAATCAGGAGATTTCAATTCTGATTTATGTGATGACCTGAGCCTCTCGGCCATAGGCCATCTATTTCAACTCCCTGAATTTTGACCCTAGCATCAGCTGGTCCGAGGGGCAGATAAAGAGTCCTTCTAGCTGGTTTTAGATCTGGATATAACCGGATCATGGAGGGACTTGTGCAAGAGGTTAAGATAGATACCCCTTGGCATGTACAAGGGTCTTGTATGGCAGAATGACAGCCGAACTTGGGTGTCTCAAATGACATGCATTTCAGGTTCATATAAACCCGGGTTTTTGCATGAGATTTCAGGCTCCATGTAGGGCAGATCCTAATGTATGGTTCAGTACCGGATAATGACCAGCCTAAGGGCAATTTTAGGATCAACTCTGGGTCTGAATCCCAGTAGCATCCAGGGCATTATAGGCTTTGGAGTCTCAACTTTATCAATAGGATTTGAAGGTCTTCATCCTGGAGTCCTACATTTCGGAGGCCCTAATTCTGATTTGTGTCATGATATTAATAACAGAAGCCTCTCAGCCATAGGATATAGCTAGTCCGAGGGGCAGATAGAGAAAAGGAACTAGGCCTTAGATCTGGATATAATCAGACCATTGAGGGCCTGTGGAAGAGGTTAAGATGAGTTTTCCATGAAGGTCTTACATAACAAGTTTGTGGCTGAACTTAAGTGGTTTAGGTAATGGATAGTTCAGGGTCGGATAAGCCTGATTTTGCATGGGATTTCAGGCTGAGCATGGAGCAGATTTAATACTCATCACAGGACAGGTCCTAATACCTGGTTCAAGGCAGGATAATGACCAATCTAAGGCCAATATCAGGGTCGGCCGCAGGTCTAGATTCTAGCAGTACACATAAGTTAAATGCTCTGGATCCATACATGAGTAAAGCCTCCCTCAAACAGAAATTTTGGTGTCTAAAGGGGAACTGATTTGTGAGTCAGAATTCAAAGACTCAAAATCTGAAATGATGATCTTAATAAATCCTAAGTCGGGTATGTCAAGATTTAGGAAGAGGCAGTATGATGGACATATGTATGGGACACCCGGGGAACATATCTTTTGATATACTTGAAATCTAATATCAACATCTCCAGTAGATCTGTCCTCGGTTGGGTTTGAATAGAACCTAGAGGGGGAGGGAATGATACAAAGCATTTGATTTTAAGATAGACATATGACCAATCTAGTGAGTTTGGCCACAAACATGCTTGACCCGACAATATAAGAGAAGGTCAGGTTTAAGTAAATCTGACCAGGTCTGAGATACCGAGATCCAGCGTGCCATTTGAAATAAGAGCATAGTCTGGATATCATTCTATAGACATCTTATAAAGACTAGGCATATCTATGGTTGGCCTAGAGATCCTTTCATGCAAGAGCTTGGATAGTCCAGCCTTATAACATACCAAGTTTTTTTGGAACCGGTTTCATGCCCATAAAGGCTAGAGTTCCAGCAATGAGAGCCATGTAATAATTTAGTCCATAGGTTGTTTTTTCTCTTTGACATGGTCGGTCCAGACCTAGCAGTGCAATAAGAGGTCAGATATGAGGGCTTTAGCAAAAAAAATCAAGTCTCAGACCTTAGTTATGGCTATAGGTATCATAAGTCAAACTTTGGCATACTCCTAGGAAGAGCCTTTCAATAATGAAAGGACTTAGATCTTGACAATAATAAGGCGCATATGCCATTTCACTAAGTTTAAAGACTCGGAGTTTGGGAGTGTCCAAGCCTAAGATACCCTCAAGAACCCCATGGTTAGATAAGAGAAGACCCTGGTCTTTTTCCGGATCCAAGCATATACTTCTCTTGGATTCTCCGAAATTTATAAGTAATGTTACATCTTGAGTACATGCTAAGTCAAGGCATAAGGACTTAGACAAAATTCTGTTTTCATCATTAGGTCTAAGATGATAGGTTTAAGTGAAGATAACATAAGTCCAATAAAAAGGACTTAGACCATAAAATGGCATATGTGGACATATTTCATTTCGTTCGATATTTAAGAACTTGTATGAAATCGACATAGAATTTGATCTGAATATTCTCGGATCTAGATTAGCTTTAATAATTCAACATATGTCTTAATATAAGATATTAAGTTGAGAAGATAGTCTCACACAAGGTATAGTTGGAATCCTTACCCATACTCCATAAAACATAAATCAAAAAGCCAAATAAAAAACTTAGATACTAAGTTTTTGCATTTCCATTTGGTCTTATATAGTCACTATGCGCTGAACTTAAATACTAAGTTTGCATTCCATTGATTTTATGGGCTATAATTCCCATGCGTGGATGTTTTGTGGATGAATGTTTTCTTTCATGAACGAGTTGCTACGACAGTTAATCAAGGGTGTTCGAGAATCTCGATGTAATTAACATCGGAAATTCGCAACTTCCGATGGAGAGAGGTCCAAAGACAAACTTTATGAACCCTAACCTCGACATATATTTTATATACATACCACATATTTTGGCTAATATTTTCTATGAAACATCATACATTTTCATAGCAGCCAAAGATGAGATAATGAAAGTTCATTTCCCAAATGAACGGAAGCTAAGTGAATTTTCAAACTATGCCATACAACACAATCATATTTTTATGTTAACATATTCTTATATATATATAAATCTCGAGGTTTCACAACTGCTTACTGAAAACAATGAATTACACTTACAAAGAGCACATAGAAAGCAGAATTCCACAGTTATAAATCCATGTATAGTATAAAACGACCCTTGAAGCAACAAATAATGTCATCTTCACTCAAGAGAAAGGTATCATTTTTATACAGCATAGAGAACTATGGAGTATGGAGCTTACACCACTTTCTCAGGAATAAATGAATGTGCACAATTTGTTTTAACCATTTCAATCTTTTACTTTTGTATTATTGGCTGAAAGTCTTGCATGTTGCAGCGAGGTCTTTGCAAATTCTCCATTTCTAATTTCAGCTGAGGAAGCTGGTGCTTCAGAAACAAGGTAGGTGGTGTCTCTTGGAATGAAGCAAAACTTCAGTTTCTACAATGCAGCTCAGTTTTTGGATGAATTAATTGATTGTGTGGTAATGCTTTTATTTTTGAGGCTTAATTTCTTTATAATCTTTTTCAGAAAAACTGATGACTTTAAGGAAACTATCATTCCTGCTGGAAAAACTCATGAGGTATGACATTCAAAATGAAAGAAGTTATCAGGGGTGGTTTCTAGAATCCATAATAACTCTTTTGAAGTAAATTCTATAGATCATTTTCTTGAATATTTTTGGTCTCAAGTTTGCCTACCTCATTCAAGTGGAATCTTTTTCAAAGAGAAATGATGAATGACTTCCATATGCGAAAATAAAATTCATGTCTTGCTTTTAGAAGGATCTATTTCATGGTATAAAATTACATACCTCAAATCATATCATTCATTGAATTGATTATTTTGGAGCACCCATTACTTGTTTTCTCTCTGTTTTTTGTTAACCTTTCAGTCTATAGGTTCCAGGAACCGAGAAAGATTTAAGTTTGAATTTCACAATTTTATGGAATATTCTGAACGTTCATTTGGTTTATTTCTCTTTAGAGCTTTTTCAGGTTAAAGATGAAGCAGATAAGAAGTTAAAAAATATGCAATCTGCCTTGAATCTCTCGACCATTCCAAGTGAGAGAGTTAACTAATGTATGCAAATTAAGTTGTACTATGCCTTATTTTTGACTAGATGATAAATGAGGTGGCAAGCTACTTTGTAGGAATCTTCTTCAGACCTTTCCCCGAAACTCTGGCACTGAATTTTCCTCTTTATCAGAATTGTCGCATCTTTCCATGTTTGATGACTGGCATTATTGATTTCACTAAGAGTATTTGTTTGGGTTAAATGTCCTTGGCTCTGGATTTTTTGCTTTATTGGAATCATTGCATCTTTCCATGTTTCAAGAACTGCTATTACCAATTTTAGAAAAATAATTATCGGGTTGGGTTAAATATCCCAGGAAAGCATCGTGTTTAAATTGCTTTCCTTTGATCAATAAGTTTTAGAACAAGCTTGAGGGTAGGAAGGCAGACATTTTATCTGTCACTGGTCCATAGATTCTGGTTAAGGTAGCTATATAAACTCAACTCAACTCTTTTGGCAAGGGCACCTTTGCTGATGTTTGGTTTATTTGTCAAACTTTCAAAAACGATCATTTATTTTGAGAAGGCTTTTTTTTCTAGGTTGATTACTTCACAAAAAATCTTTTATGATGTGACGTTGTGATGAGCTTATAAAAAAATAAAACTTATTTTGAGGGCTGGGATCTGTCTTTAAACCTCACTTCCACAAATATTTGCCATACTATGGAACTGGTGAATAGGCTCAGTTCTATGACTACAGTGATTGAATTGTTGTATAAAGTTGCTTATGTTTGTATTAATGTGATTAGCCTGATAAGCCACAAAGTTATTGGTGATCATCCTTTTGGACAGAATGTAAGGGACCACAGGAATCTTTACAACTACCGGACTGGATTGATTCCTGATAGGAAGAATAACCGTGTTTGATTGATTTTTGCACATATTGTTGGTTGAAAGTTTAGTTTAACAGGAACATGATACCTTCCCCTAAGGTCTGCCTAGAGTTGATGTCTATTATTTATCTCTTTTTTTATCTATTTTGCTGGAGCTTTTGGGTCATCCTTATGGTTCCAAAAATGATTGTCTGCCTGCCTGGTTCAGTTTCATTTGGCATTTAAAACGTTTTATTGGAAACTCTTCAGGTTTCTTTGACGATTGACTCAGTGAATTCATATATTGCTTGGGACTTCTCCTTGATACAGGGGAAAATGAGTCTGGTATAATCAGAACCTCGTTTTTTATGTTTACTGGTTCTATGTTCCTTCATTTTGGGTTCAAGTTCTTTTAGAATTTGCATTCTTTTGTATCTTTTTAGTTGTCACCTTGAAAATAGGGAATTTTGGATATCGTTCCTTATAATTATTCATGTTTTTGAATATGTCCTCGTTCTACTTGAAATCCTATTAAGTCCCTAAAATCTTCCGCTGCTGAAGAGTAAGTTCATGTTCATGCTGCCAAAGTTCTTAAAATATTGTTATTTACATGTATTTTTATTTTTTATGATGAAAATCCCCCTCTCTACTTCTTTTTCTTACACCCTCTTTTTTCTCTCTAGAAATAGAGGACATTTTAGTCAAACTTTTTTAGAAACATACTTAATTCATTACATTTTGGGGTGCTTTTAGATGGAGCCACTTTTTTTCAAAAGCACTAAATTTCAAACATTTTGATTTTTTATTTTTTATAGAAATTATAAATATAGACAAATAGGACTGTTATGCAAAAATCCTTTGTTAAATATCATATTGTATTTGCTTGTAGTATCTTATATCTACTGATTTCATTGGAGACGATGAAGCTTCTGGTATTTGCGTGCATAGCATCTGAAGCAAAAAACCTTTTTGTTTTCATTAGTTTTGTGAACTCTCAGATGTCTATCTACTTTTTCATGAAGACTCATCAGGTTTTCAGCTGGTTGTAGGCTTGCAGCTTACTTTCAGTTTTAACCGGGATACAAGGAAATGTTATCACATTATTTAGTTTTATTTCTACCCTTTTGGGTTTTTCTTCTTTGTTGTATCTTCATTTCCATTCAATAAACTGAATTGTGGCTTGCCACCTTAAAAAGGTTATTACATTATTTCTTTGAAAAAGTTTAGACGTCTGAAGAATGTTGGTAACTCATGTTGACTGTGGATTTCCAGTCAACTAACCAGCCAGCTGTTGAAGAATTGAGTAATAGAATGGGAAGTAAAGGTGGAAATTCTTCTTTTTATAGAGGGCAAAAATATTTCTTTATTCATGTGTATATATATCAGTGATTTTGATGATAGCTATATGTGTCTAAGAGAAAGACGTCTTAGTTAATTATGTATAAAACTAAGCTAAACTGTGGAAGTGTTCAGATGGGCCTGAACCAGACTTCCAGTTGGGTTGAGTTTATTGGTTTGAGCTGATTGGTGAACAAGCCTAAGCTGGAATGTTGAGTAAGATGGAGGAGAGAAGCTGTGGGGGTGCAGGAGCATGGAGGGGACTGGCCTGGATAGCAAACCACCTGATCATGTTGTGTAGCACCCACCATATTTTACATTTGTATGCAGGCCATTAACAAATATTAACGCTTATGATATTCTGATGAAGCCCCTATTTACGTGGGTTGGGCTGCTTCCTTCATGGAGATGGGGCCATAGGTCTCATCCTTGACAAATTGGCTGGAGAATGGTGTTTAGGGCTATCAGTTAATAAAAACAGCTAATAGAATAAAATGGATGTTTCTCTTAAAGCGTACACCATTTCATGAGAGAAGTCTAGTTCATAACATATTCAGACTTTCCAGCTTTCAGCGATGTTTTTCGATAAAATAATATTTGAGGTGGGAAATGAGGAAATGTAAACTCTATTCTTTGATTTTTGTGTACTGTAAAAATTTGAATCATATAACCTCCAAGGATATCGCAGGGTTGTAAATGGATTTGGATAAAATCCAAATTTGCTCCGAATTCGTATCCGTTTATGCGGATAATATCCAATTACCAGATATTCGGATATGGATAATGTCCGATTGTTAACCAGACATGAAAATACCCACTCCACTCCGAATAAGTCTTTTTATATTATGTACATAATATATAATTATATATTTAAAATTATTTTATTTAAAAATATACTTAAATATACTCTAATATACACTAGTATACTTAGTTGACATTAATAAATATATGATAAGTTTATATTTTAAAATTTATTTCTTTATTATTAAATATATTAATCAAATAAAAATTAATTAAAATTTTTGGATATTATTCTTATACGCTCCAAATCAGAAGAATATTTGATTCGTATTCAACTCAAATCGGATAGGAATTGTCCGTTAAGCTAAACGGAGCGGACATGAAAATGCCACATCTACTCAATTGAACTGAGCCTAGGATATCTTCCATGTAGGGGTGTGCACAGTTTGATTATGTTTGGGACCTCTTTTTCCCAAATTGAACTGAACTGGGGACTCAAACTGAACCGAACATCGATTAAGTATTTAAAATAATTGATTACTTACATATATATACTCATTTTTAGTTATAAATCATTAAAATAAATATTATTATAATATAAAATTGTATAAATTCTATTTCTTAATAATATAATATTATTTAATAAATTTTTTTCTAAGTTAATTTAATCAGTTTGGGAGACGCTCAAACTGGTGGAATTGTGGTTCTGTTCAGTTTGGTGGTTTGAATCGTTTTGTGCACACCCTTACGTCCAAACCTCCTAAGAAACTTGCTTTTGAGAAAGTTGCTCATTGCCCTTCTCTAACCCACATCCTAGAGGATGTTTCCCTCTTGGAATTGCTGACATTGCTATACCGGACATCCGATCAAATAATAAATGACCACTATTCTTTTTTAAATAAGTTTATCTTCCTAATTCTTGTTGATATGCACCTTGAACAATAATCTTTCTATCTGCTTTAATTTAGTTCAGGCAACTCGTATGTCTATCCAACCATTGGACTGCTGTCAGTATTGCTATCAATGGCCACTATTCCTATCACTACCTGTGATTATGTCAGGTAGGTTATGTAAGAGTTTTTTTTGATGATCTTCGTATGCGCGTGGTTTGTTGATTGTTTCTACCCACAAAACACATGATTTAAAATGTCAAAAGGAAGGAAGAAACTCCCCACATCAAGTGAATATTGTTTCCAGTGAATGATTCATCTTGGATGTTTCCATAGACAGCAGGGACAGATCTCACTTGATACAAGTACTCCCGTTCTTTTAGGTTGCAGATTTTGAATGTCCATTAGCTTTAACGAAACAACTGTTCAAGCCGAGGCTGATCAAACTTTCTTTTAATGTTTTCCCACAAAATATTAATGATTGATTCTTGTAAACATGTATATATTTACTTCCTACAAATAGTTGTTTCCTGTTTTTGTCTTTTATGCCTCTCTTCCTGCCCCTGATCAATTGTGCTTTGGACAGGATATTGGATTTAGTGTGGAGTATGTAAGTCCATCGGGAGAGACCATGGTGAGTTTCTAGGCCATTTTTTATTGGGCAGTTAACACCATCTTCATTTAAAATAGCAGCGTCTGGGCAGAATTCAATCTGATCATTTTGTACAACTTTCCACTTTACAGTTAATTTTACCGTACCGCCGTTATGAATCAGACCAAGTAAGTTTATCAAATTTTTTTTCCAATTATGGAGTAAATTTGATCCAGTCGACTTTTCTTTTTTACCAAGATTCCTTGCATCTGCTTCTAGGGTAATTTCTGCACGATTCTGGCTGGGTGCTATAGACTTGTGTGGGACAACTCTTATTCAGCATTCTTCAAGAAGGTAACAATCTTTCCCAGAACGCAATCATCTTTCAATCTCTTTTTTTTATATGTTACCAGGGATCTACTATGGCGTTGACCAGCATTTCTTGGTTGGCTTTTCTGTACTTCGATTCTTAGAGTTTACGCTACAAGGTGGATGCAATACCTCCAGTTGCCGAGAACCACAGCCTGATGTTGAAGTGAAAGTGGAGGATGCTGCCACCTAAAACCTCGAAAAAGCTGCTCAGCCTGACAGTTGCATAACCTCTGCAGTCCAATTCTTTATGCCCATTTCTCGGGCCCCAGGATGAAAATGGGATTCATCAAAGGGAATGAAATTTAACTGGGTTCATGGCCAGCATCAGAACTTTGTATATATATATGTGCTGATCCATTCATACACGAACAGAGAAAGGTTCACCATAATTCATGATTGATTACTTGAATCCCTTCCGGCGACTTTTTTTCTTTCTATCTGTAAGATTCGCAAGGTTCTGGTCCCTGCACTTATGTGCTTGTTCTTGGGTTGTGGAGTGGGGTATGTCTGGATTGAAAAATCCCTGAAGAAACAGCTAAGACTTGTGAAGTAGTAGAATTGCGGTTATAAGGCTTACATAACTTGTTGATTTGAAGACATACGAACGAACTACATGCTTAAAACTTAAGGTGTTGTTTGGTACAAGATTAATTTGTGGATAAACCTTGTTTATCCCCAGAATTTAGGGGGTAAACCAGGTTTATTTCCTAAATAATATGGTGTCAAACGGGCCCTAAATGATTTACGAGCTTGCCACCGCACACACAAACTATGATGTTATAGGAGAAATTGAGAGTTCATATTTTTCATATTAAATTCAATTGCAACTTTCATACTCTTGAAGGTGTACAGACTTGCATATTTGGAGATTTGATTCATTTGAAGACCTGCAAGGATAGAGACCTATAAGATTATATATACTTGTGACTTCATCAAGAAGTTTAATTTTTTTTTTACGAGTTGAACAGCTTTATATGTTGAATTTACATTTTAAAAATAGGTACAAAGATACCTTTTTCTCTATTCATTTAACATCTGTTTTTTTACCATTAAGGCTTTTGAATTGTCCAGTTAATGTTTCATTCTGCATATGGCAAATGTCTTGTTCACTTTCTCTCTTATATTCTCTAACTTTGTCTAGCGTTCTACATTAAAATGTATCTTGTTCTATTACACGTTTGCATTCACCGTTTTCCAACAATAACCATCAGTAAAAAGATTAAAAAGTAACTTCTCCAGTATCATCATCTTCAAAAGAAATCTTTTCTTCACTATTTGCAATACCATTATATATATATATATATTTCTCCATAGGTGTTAAATCAACATGTTTGATTATTTAGTTCTAAATGCTAACAAACTTGAAAAAAATCCAAGTAACTTTTACACACGTCCTCGTATATTTTTCATATATATATGTGCCTAGAAAGAACAACAATCTTTGATAAACTTTGAAATATTGCATTCTTGGAAAAAGGTATCTTCCTGTAAAATTTTCAATATATAATTAGTCTGTCCTTTTTTATTTTTCTGACAAAGGTATCTTCAAGACAGAAAAGAGCTGGAGCTTTTGGACGGAGATATCATATATCTTTGTTAAAAAAAGTAGAAAGTTATTTAACAAATGGTATTTTGTGATTTTCAGGCAGCAGAGACTCATTTTCAAACAGTGACATATTATCCTGCGCTCGTAGTGCAACGGGATACCACCGCCCTCCGGGGCGGCAGCTCGCGGTCTCGAATTGCACCCGCCTCGTCGAGGGTGCCTCTCTCGCGAGCACAGACCACTGCGTCAATGTTAAAAAAAAAAACAGTGACATATTAAAATACAGATGACTTGTTAAAATTTTAAAATTTCACAATGACATATTTTAAAATATAAGCAATTATAATTATCAATGTCAAAAATCTCAACTTTAGTGTTACCCTGCCAAACCAAGTGAACAAACCTTCATGGTAAGTATGATGATATTTTTAACTTAATAAAAATATTTATTATAAATATGTTGCATTTTATCTTACGTTTATATATATGTATATGCAAAAATCAGTCCACATATCTCTGGTGAATTAAAACAGTAAAGATGTCCGAATGAAAAAGTCAAACCAATAAGAAAGCGCCACGAAACAAATCCCTCCTCTCTCTCTCTCTCTCTCTCTCGCGGAAGTGACGAGGGCGAAGGGGCGAAGGCAGAAGGGAAGGAGGTGAAGAAGGATGGCCGCGGAGCGGACGCCGATCAGAATGCGGAGAGGAAAGCGCGGGAAACTGGGCGCCGGCGAGCAGGAGCGGCAGTGCAGAATCTGCAGATGAAGGGCTCGGCGTCTGCCTCGGGGTCTGCCCCGTCGAAGAGGCGGTGGAAGGGTTTCGCATTGGCCGTACTCACGCTCGTCGTCTCCTCGCTGCTCGTTCCCCTCGTCTTCCTCCTCGGTCTCCACCACCGCCTCCCTTACAGTAACCCAGGTGCGCAAGTCCCCTTCCCTAGTTCGTGGGATGGATTCTTGCCTGATGCACCGGTTCAGGTATCGTTTTCCCCTGCGTCTGTTTCTGTAGCGGCAGCCGAAATCTCTGGTCTGCCCCGCCGAGTTTGCGTGTCCTTCCGGGGCTTCCTGAAGTCTACATTGCGCTTAGCCGTGGGCGAATTTCGGGTTTCAGGCATTGGGTGTCAAGGTTCTCGTTGTTTCGGTCGAGATCGTCGGTTATGTTATTCGTGGTGCTTGATCTTTCTCGCTGGCAAATCGAGGCGATATCATTTCTTTCGTCAGTTTGCTGATAGGAATGCCTCCAGTGCCCCCGTTTACACTCGATTTGCTGTTTGCCTCCTTTTCTCGAGTTATCTGATGAAGTGCTTGCTGTCCATCTCTGCAGGGTACTTAAGCGACGATGGCCCAGCTAGGGTGGGGAACCTTTTCCTGATCTTGTGAACTGTCTTCCGTATTTAACAACTTAATTTCTTTATCATGCCTTTTTTGTTTGCTAGGATTCCAGCGACAGAAATTTCAATAAATTGGACAGTCTTCGTCATTCGACAGGACCCACTCCAACCAAGGTTCGTGCTGTTATATTTAATTTGTAGTTACATAAAGGTGGTCTTGTATGCGCTGGTTGTCATCATTCACGAAACTTTTATGTTGGAGAACATCGTTCTGATACAGTATACACGCACATGCAAGACATCGTAAATTGCGCTTGATTTATGGGGACGGTGGTGGTGGATGATCTTGGCTATGGAGCATCTGTACAACTCAGGGTAGTTTGTGAGAAACACACTCCAGAAAAGAAGAAAAACCATTATTCCCCCCATTCATGATCAAACCTGATTCTCCCACTGGGACAAGAGAGCAGGTGGTAGATGCCCTTGAAGGCGGCATCTCAAAAATGATAAGGAGAGAAGATATGGAAGTTCGGGGGGGGGGTCACCTGACCATTTGTTGTGGGAGATGTTTGGAGGTTGGTCATTTGGTGATAGCCCACAGCAATGGGTGGAGGTGCAGGGTGTGCCAGGGCATTGGACACGTAAGTTGGTCCTGTCCTAGCAGATGAAGATGGAAGGAGGGTGGAAAGCCTGTGGATGTGGATCAGGGAAATGACAGAGGGTTCACCACGGGGATCATGAGGAGTAGTTTACAATGAGGACCAGTTTCAATTCCAGTTTTAGCTGGGGTGGTAGCGAAGAAGACATTGATTGAGTATGGAGTGATTGCAGTTGTGTCTGAGTCAGAAGGGCCTGTGCTGAAGGAGCAGCAGTTGTTGAGACTCCTCAAAAGGCTGTGGCTGGAGACAGTCTCATGGTGGGTCAAGTGGGTGGTTGGGAGTCAGTTCCTGATCTGGAACTTGACTGATGGTGCATGGGCATCAGTGGTGGTGGGGAAGGAATTCTTAGGACTGGGGATACTATTTTCTTAAGGCTGAATTCTGTACAGAGAAGTTGCCTTGGCCCAGTCTTCCTTGTTGCAACTTACAGTTTCTGGGTTACCTACCACTGTATGCATGGTCCTCAGCGGCAGTTTCTGCAATTGCTGATCAATAGGCCTTATCGTTCACCTTGATGGACACTTTTTGCAGTGGCCAGAAGGTGGTGAAGTATCATCAATGATTGATGTGCCAGAAACAGTGCAGTTTTTGATCACAATTCCAGTGATGTTGGTGGGAAGGCTTCTCAATGCTCTAATTGTACTTTGAGTTGAGCTGGCACGTCTCTTCACCTAGTGGGTCACAAACCCTTTCTTCTTCTTTGCCTAGCAGGATTGGCAGAAGCTGCATCTTGATGCAGAAGTGGGAGGACGCTGGCACTGTGCAGTGGGATCTGAATGGCAGGCTAGTGATGGTTCCCAGTCCGCTCGATTAAGGAAGGGGTGTTAATGGATCCGATGAGGACCATAGCAGATCTGAACCTGGTGAAGAATTGGCACTTGCCATAGTGCAGGGTGAGCAAGATGCAGCCAACGTCATTTGGGGATGTCAAGGAGGTGGATATATTCCTGTCGGATAATGATATTCTTCACACAGGTGAAGTGATAGGTACTTGCTTTGCAAGCAGGGAGGTGCTGCTTCGTAACATCTTCCAGAGAATGAGGGCATGTTGGCACAGAAGATTTTAAAAATTTTATTAGATTGAGATTAAATATAATTCAATCCTGATTGAGTCATATTGTTCAATTCTTAGATATAGATAGCCTATCAATTGGAGCCTATTTTCAACACCAATTCATTAAGAAATTACCCATCTCCTATGCCAATTTTGCAGCCCGCATGCCATGTCTTTAATGGACTATATTTTAATCTCAAAATAGATCCATCTAGATCTTAATCTAATGAGAAAAGAGTCTATATCTCATGTTATTTTTGCAGCTCACCTATACCCACCTAATGGGCTGTATTTGTATGTTAAGATGGGCCGTTTATTGTCAAAAAATGGCCCACCCATCATTCTGTTTGCGCAGCACACTGTTCATGTGGTTAATGGGCTATATTTTAACTTCAGATCATGCTCATATTATATCTGAGCATGGCCCATTTAATACCCGTGTGCAGCATTTTCTTAGTCCTAAAATATAGGACTGATTGGCCATGTGCGGGTTTGTTTACCAAGTCAATCTGGCAGCTGCGGTAATGCCTACAAATCAAGATGTAACCACACACTTTACAAGTCAAAGGATTGTCATTGGAAGTCCCTACAAATCAGGAAGGAGTCACCGCGACTCTCCCCTTTCTATCAGAGATGCAACTGCCTATCCTGGGCTTTTGAAAGCAAGGAAGGTGTCCTAATGACATCTCATTAAAATTGCCCAAGGAAGAGCCTACAAGCCATGGGACTCTCCCACGATGGCAGGGAGGTGGGGTGAGCCAGCTAAAGCTGCCAACTGTCACCGAAACTGCAAAGAAGGGATCCTGAAGGATCCTACAAACCAAGGAAGTCCTGCAGAATTTCTTCTTCTACTGAACCTGCCTCCGGAGAGTCCCAACCCAGCCGATGACTGATAGGCCATCGACCTATGCGAACTGGTGCTGTGCACCTTGGAGGAGTTTGAGGAAAATCCTTAGCAAGTCTCCCAGCTGTCGCCTTTTCTTTCTTTATATACCTACTTTGGCGCACATGGAAGAAGAGGACGAAGCTGATGGATGTTCCTGATGTACCTGGTGCTGCGATGCCATGATCTTTATACCCTTATTGCTGCCGATGCACATAGGATAAGGAGAAGTAGATGGAGCCGGTGCTGCTATGCTGAGATGTTGCTCCTGATGAAGCCAATGGATCCTCATGCTTATCCTGCCTGCTCTTGCTCTCATGGGAGAAGAAGAAGAAGAATAAGCCGCCAATGGAGGAAGATGATATTGTCATGTTGTTCCCGCTGTCCCAACTCACATGAAAGACCAGGAAGAGGGAGCCGAGGGCTCCTCCTAATGTCCCAGTTGCTGGAGAAGCTTGACGCATCTGTTGCTGCTGTAATGTGATCATGTTACTGCTAGGACCTGCACCTGCGCATGTGGAAGAGGGAGAAGATGAAGTCAAATACTTTCCTGGTCTTGATCCTGCGCCTATGGAAAGAGATGAAGGAGAGACCGATGCCGCCTCCTCCTGATGCTATTGATGCTGCTGATGTTGCTTCCTGCAGCTGCTGCAGATCAAAATGATGAAGATGAAGAGAAGATGGGCCGGGGCCCTCTCCTTATACTACAACATACCGACACTATCTTCTTCGCATACCCTATGGCCTCCAACATATCTTATGGCATCTGACATGCCTATGCGTCAAGGATTCCAGAATCAGTTCTCAGGAAGAAAAACCAATTTGGAATCTGTTCTCAAGAAGAAAAATTGATTCAAAATCGGTCCGAATAGTTTTTTTTAAATTTTTGCTACAAAAAACTCACAAAAATTTGGAAATTTTTTTAACAATGGTGAAATATTTTTTTAAAATATAAATTTAGTGTCTAACATGTCATAAGAATGAAAACACATGATCATTAAAAATTTAAAATATAAATGACAAATGATAGTGATACACATGGTTCGCCGGGTCGCGACCCGGGTCGCGACCCGGTCGCTTTTGGGGCCGACCGACCCGGTCCCGACCCCAAGACCCCGACCCCAAAATTAATTTATTATTATTATTTTTGGCGACCCCGGCCGACCCCGGCCCGACCCGGGTCGCGACCCCGACCGACCCGGGTCGGTTTTGGGCCCAAACGACCCGGTCCCGACTCCCGACCCCACCTTCCTTGGTGATACAAATGATATACTTTTTACCAATTAAGTAATATTGGGTGTCATCATCATTTTTACTATGCTCATAAGTACTACGGTCATTTATTATTCTTCATTATTGGTGGCTTCAGATAATCTCCAGACCATGATTCCAGATATTGAAATCTAAAATTTGAATTCTTTAAAGCAAAATCACAATAAAAAATTTCACAAAGATGACAGATCCTAAGAACAATTGGGCAAACAATTTAAAATGAAGTCAAAATCTCCAGTCGAAACAGATCAAAATAAAATAAAAAATCAGAGATTCCTGCAAGTCTTGAATTTTTGAATTAATTCCGTGCTAATGCATCAGATCTTCAAACCCCAATCAAAATTTAAAGCAAATCATCAAGATGACAAATCCTAATGAGAAATGAACAACCAGTTTACAACAAACTCAAAATCCACAGTTCAAACATATCTGCAATTTAAAAGTTTTAAAAACCTGAAGATTCAAGTCAAATCTCTCTAACCAAATCTTAATCAAACAAATTCAACTCAAATCAAACATGAACTTAAAAGCAACCTATAAGCAAAATCCAACTTTTCAACAAACTCAAATTAACTTTTAAATCAATTCAAAATCAAATTTTAAAGCACATTTAGTGCTTGCATTTCATCAAGTTCATGGCGTTGTTGCTCCTATGTGTATGTTTATTTTTGTGGATGTATGTTTTCTATTCCATGGATTGTTATGGCGGATAATCATGGGTATTCAAATGGTTGTTCAATGTAATTAACATCGGCACTTCACAAGTCTGATGGGGAGAGGTCAAAATACATTTTCAAAGAACATAACATCCTCAATATAATTTTATGCATACCATTGACCTAGCTAGTACTCTTATAGAGTGTCACCTATTTTCCCAGAATTCAATGTTAAGTAAATATCAAATCAAAACGGAAAATGAATTTTCAAAATCCAAAAGTTCATAATTTTGAGGTTACATCAATCAATGATCTCGTTTCTCGGAGGCATGAAGAGATAGAGATTTTTGGGAGATCTTGAAAGATTATCAGGAGATTGCATTCCATTGTTTAGGTTTTCCTTTTCCAAGTGGAGTTGATAACGACTTGAGTACAAAGATCATTTGTGAAGGGTTTACCCCTTTTTGCATTATCTTTACTTTTATTGTCTCCCACCTGGTTCAGGGTCTGTCCATTTGTCTTACTGGGCTCATTGCAATGGTTGTCCTACTCACTCTTGCTTCACAATAGCAGTAGTGCTGTTTTTTGGTTCTCTGTTGACAGATGTAGATTGCAAAAGTCAATCTTGATCCCTATCATGGCCATATCTGAAATTAATGTTTTGGGAGCAATTAATAATATTTGAGTGTAAAACATGTCTAGTTGGCTAGTTCCTGTTTTTCAGAATGTTTAGTAAACTAGTTGAGATAAACATAAACTCGTTGAGGAAAACAGACCATTAGTACGAGATTTGCTAATGAAATAACCTAAATATCAAACTTAGATTTGTGCTCATAATTGCTGTTACTGACATGCCACTTTTGGCAACTTATTAGCTGGTTCAAACTATTGTTGTTTCTATTATATTGTTGTTTGTAAAATTTTACCAATATGAAGAATAAACAGTTTTGTGTTGCCGGCATGCATTGCAGTCAAAAGTTGAGGTGTTATATCCTGATTTATTGTTCCTGTGGCCTGTTTAGTATCTGGTTAATTATGATGTTTCTTTTTTTTGTACAATTTACTAATGTTTCTTTTTTACATTACACTTGTTGTGGATTTTGTACTTGTTCTTTTCTTGAGTACATATTAACTCTAACCCTAATTTTTGTTTAACAGGATATTCAAAAAATCCAAATAGATGTCAATGATGATTTTCTCAAAGAAAGCGGTCAAAATAGGACTTTCAACTCTTTAACAAAAGGTGCTCCCTACCACTCTGATGGAATGCAAATTTAATGCTTTAAGTTTGGGTTGTCAGATTATGTTACTCCTAATCTTTTCTAGTTATTCTTTGAATTTGTTGTTGATGTATTTCTTTGTATTTATTACAAGCAGGTGTACCTCTTCCACAAGCAATGAAGGAAAATAAACTTCCATCTTCAAACATCAATGTGAGGATGCTTCTAATCAAACTATGGACTAAGCAGCTCAAAATGAATACAATTTCTCTGTCTCTATCTTGTAATGATATATACCTTGGATCTGTGAAGATCTGAATAATGCATACGGTTTTGAAGTAATAGGTGTCTAACCTTATTTCTCAAACGCTTAAGAGAACCTCAATTTATTAGGTTGTATTTTGATGATTCATTGTATGATTGTTTTGGGTTCACTACGCAAAATTTTTTATTGCTTCTCTCACTGATCAGAGTTTATATTAATTACTAGAAAACAGAGGGTAATTACAGAAAGAGATCAAATTATCTTTGCGATGCCTGCCAATTGAGCTAGTAGGATGGGACATGTCAAGAAATCAAAGAAGCTACAAAAGGAAAGTCTGCCAACCAAGCAACCTCTTATGGACCGTTTTTCTGTCGGGATATGCAACTAAAGTGAATGAAACCAGAGTCTAAAACTAAAACGGGGAAAACCTCAAACACTAAACTCAAATTCATGGAGTTTGGGCCACCAAGACAATAAAAACCTTAACTTCTAATGACACCAAGTCAGATTGGAACTACAGGCGTCAATTCCCAAACCTATACGTCTTAAAACCTGGGAAATCCATTAAAGCCAAAGCTGCAATCTTTAAAAATTAGTACTGCCAAATCTGAAATCGAAAGTTAAGAAAGCAAAATATTAAACCACTAATAAAGTGACCTTTAATCCTGGAACTTGGAATCAGAGACCCTAAATCACAAATCTAGGAATCCTAATAAAAAGATGCAAACTTCAACTTCTTGAATCTGAAACCTCAATCAAGCTTTCAGTGCCGGAAGTCAAGTAGAAAAGGGGAAAGGAAGGGTGCACAAATTTATATCAAAGATTCAAACAAACATGTATATAGCTTTTCCACGTAAAGCTGTTAATAAAAAATGGAACTCTGAGAAGTCAAAGAAATTTTGAATCTGAAAAATTGACAGAAGTGCAAAATCTGCAAATATAAAAATCTCTTCAAAACAAAAAAAGATGATTCAACAGCAATGAAATTCAAATCAGAACCCTTGGATCTGAATGTCACAGTGATCAACAAAAATTCAGCAAGTCAATCCTTCTGAATGCAAAAAGAACAGGGGAATCAGAAAGCTATGAAGAACCGAAAGGGCAGAAAGCTTGCGAAATGAAAAATCTCAAAACATCAATTTTAAGTCTGAAACTCAATCCCAAAAGATCTTAAGTCCAAATCAGAGCCAAAAAATTTTAAGTCTAACTTAAAGATCTTGAATGGTCGTGATTGATGTTAAATGATAAGATAATCATGGGGCGATGATTGCTACAAGATGCAATAGATGAGATTTTATGTTGAGTTAAGTGAAGGATCTCATCCTTATTGGATCTGTGATAGGGTCCGGATCTCACATATGCCCAAAATGGGTACCATGCCCTCTTTCTTAGTCTTAATTGGATTAGGACTTAATGGTATTCAAGTAATGATGCACCAAGGGTAATTAAATGAGATTGACCCAAGAGCCAAGGCCAGTTACTTAATGGGCCTGATATGCATATGATAAGGCCCAATATGCTCAATGGGCCCAACATGACTGATGAGAGGCCCAATGCCAAATTCACCAAATTTCATGTTGATTGGGCTACAAATGATACACATTGGGCCTAAATGGATTAATTCAAGTTTATCGGGCCACCATCAACATAAAGTGGTCCCAGATGACCAATTTGGTTTATACTTATTGGGTCACAGATGTTGGAAAATAGACCCGGATGTTGAAATTTCATATTTTATGCTTATTGGGATCATATGATAGAAATCAGGCCCAATATCAAAATGATGATGGCATATGATCCAGATGGGATGAAGGTCGAGTCCTTTTGAAAAATTCGGTTGATATATGGTCTGATATACACAAAATGTTAAATTTGACATTCTCTAAACTTGAAAGGTGTCAGAAGCACAATTGAATGAAGAGCTCAATGGATGCATGGTGATCAGATGAGTGATCTAGACCAAGGTTTGCCATCTCGGATCTCGGCTTCATCTCGGGAGGGTGAAAGAGAAGAGATCTCGGAGAGATCTCGGAAAAATCTCGGGAGATCGGATCTCGGATTCTCGGATCAAAATGTATATATGTATGAAACATAACATAATATTTTATAAAGATAGGAGTACATCAATGAATTTACATGAAAATATATAACACATTTATACATCAATTGTGTGAATGAACAATTACAAAGTACTCTCAATATCAAAAAATGATCTTTGTGCTTTTAAAAGATTTAATCTTGCATACAATCTTATTTAAATACTAATATGGTATTAAACTTGTAGCACATTTTTATCCGCGATAGTATAAGTGATAGTGAGATATATTAATATGTTTACACTATCATAAATGGGGGGTGCAGAGTAGTCGCGGACTTCCCAAAAGGTGCCGGTCAAGTAGTGCCTTGTCGCCCGCCTTGACAACTATGGTATCACGGGGGCAAAGCCTCCCGAAAAAATTTGTTTTTCGGACCAGGCTACTTGGGACGAGATCTCGGCAATCTCGTTTCTCGACCCCCTTGGCGAGACCGAGATCTCGGCGAGATCTCGCGAGATGGCATTCCATGATCTAGACATATTAGGATAATATCATGAGCCTACGAGAATCAATCAGAAATTTATTTGACCAATGGGGTCATTCAAATACATGCTCCACACATAAATGGATTAAATTATGTATTAACTATTGATGCAATTTTCACATGATCCAAGGGTTGGTGTTTAATGATGAAGATTAAATCAATTTTACTATGATCTTGATGCAATTGATGAGTTTATGTTAATAGATTATGAAGATGTAGTAAATCAGGTTTAATTGGTGCTTATATATGTCCCATATCATAGCCATTTAAGCATCAATTGGCTGATCCTAAAATATATGATCAATGCTCATTAATCACCCTTGGATCTAGTGTCACCTGGTAAGGTGCTAGGTCAAGGCTACAGCCACCGAAAGCCCTTATAAGGTGCTAGGCCAAGGCTGCAGCCACTAAAAGCCCTCATCTGGTGGGTACGAGTCGAGGCGGCAGCTATCGGAGAAGGCTTGAATATCAGGTCATGATCGTGCATATGACTTGGAGTCAAAGCATTCCATCAAGAT
Organism: Cryptocoryne crispatula var. balansae; assembly: GCA_036172225.1. Lineage (NCBI taxonomy): Eukaryota > Viridiplantae > Streptophyta > Magnoliopsida > Alismatales > Araceae > Cryptocoryne > Cryptocoryne crispatula. The sequence goes on from CM069922.1 coordinate 44,114,452, forward strand.
GCTTCTACAAAGTAGGAGTAGAGGGGACAGTTCCAGCACCTATCCCCCCACTTTCTCAAGCTTGACTTGGTCTTGAAGGAATCCCCACCAATCGGAGAAGTCCCCCTATGCAAGGACTCCAACGAAAATTCAAAAATGCTGTTAAAGAGGCTGGAAAAGAGGAGATGACCAGGTCCTCTCCCCACTCCCTTTGTTTGTGTGCAAGCAAGGCCAGCACTATCTCCCCAGCTGAAAGCCTATAAAGACAGTCCACCAGGGAACATTTTAGGGTCCACATATAAGAGTTAGATAGATAGATAGATATATATATATATAGAGAGAGAGAAGAAAAGGGGTACCTACTGTCACTACTGTTGTTGCTGCACAAGGATAAGAAGGCTGGGAGAAGAAGAAGAAGAAGAAAGTTGGCTATGTGGAACATATAGCCTTGCTTGATCCCCTATCTTCCTCTCCATGCACTTAAATGTCTCGGCTGCCACCTCTCCTCATGCTATGGCCATATAACAGCACATGTACACTCATTGTTTGACCCCTCTTCTCTTCTCTACATGTCTAAATGCCCGGTCGGTTTATTCTTCTTACTGCCATAAATAGCCTATACACATGCCTGTGGCTGATGACCCAGTCCCACGCAAATAATTTCTTATTCAGCTCTCTCTTTCTGACCACCTTGACCTTGCAGGTCACATGGCCCTCATACAACCCCATGTTCAACTTCTTTCCATGGCCATATGACCAGCATACAACAGTCCCCATGATGCACTGTTCGGTATCCACATATGATTATATGACAGCCCCCTATCTGGCCCATGCACATGGCTTGTTTGACTTCTTTTCTAGGCCATATGACAGCCTCCTATATGCTTATGTTTAAGCCCTTTATATAATTCTATAACAGTCCCATGCACTGTTTACCATATGCCTAATGTTGGATGGTTGTGATCCCATGCTAACAGTCTCCTTTTTGGTCTATCCTCTGTGGCCAGAAGACTTCTCATGCGTAGCTATCCTATACTTAGTATTCAGCCTTTCTATGCATGGCCAATGACAGCTCCTATACTTACACTTAGATCTAGAGAAAACTAAGTGGGACTGGTCCTTTCAATGCTAAAAATGAGCTTAAGAGGGGTACCTGGCCCACCATGCCTACATATATCCCCTCCAGCCTATCTTTTCTTGGAAACAAATTTGTACAAAATCTTTCTTTCTACAGCATGTGTGAACGGCACCCAATGATAGAAGGGAGTAAGGTTTAAGATGAGCAAGAAGATGGAGATAGACCTTGGCCGGTTCTAGCTCAATGGAAAAATATGATGAGATGATGCAAAACTTGTCAACTGGGCCACGATGTTATGTGCACTAGGCCATATGAAGCTGAGGATGACGAAGATAGGTCTTGCATGGCCAAAATGTGACATGAAGATAGGTCTTGCATGGCCAAGATGACAATGGCATGCACATAGGCCGAATGTGGCCAACATGATAAAAATAAATGTGTCTCTTAAATATTTGAACATACAAAAAATATTTAAGAGACTAAGCCTATTTTGTTAGTCTCCCTCATAATTTTGGATAGACACATGAGTATGACCCCGATGTATATCGATCCTCGACGGGGATACAGGCACGCACTCATCATAACCGATTATTTCCGATGTAGGGAGAGTACATACACTCTACTTACTAGGGTGAGTTCTCGCTTGATTTAAAGAAATGTCATACATGTCACCATGCTAGACCGATCTTAAATTTATGTAGAGAGTTGATGACATTTACCATGCCCACGTGAGGTCTTGGGGAATTCTCACATCATATGATGTTCCTTCGAGGGGATCATGGTCATATAAGTTTTCCCACATATTGGTGTAACCCGATGTGTTTTATGTTATGTGAATGACACTTAAGTCAGAATGCCTCAGCTTATGGTTGGGGGGCATTATGTAACCTACATGACTTACATGGAATGCAAACATAAATATATAGTTTTAATAACTAAATCTGAAACATGAATCATAACATGTCAAATGGAACTTCAAAAGTTGCATGACATAAATCAAAGTTATTAACATGATTCATGGCTGAAATCTTAATTGAGATGATCCAAAATATGCATATCAATTTCAGATTTGAATAGATATTGGTCTATTCTTGTCTTTATAAATAGAAAAGAGACAATGATGTCAATTCCGAGACAAGGAGACTTTGATATCCGAAGGTTTGATGTATGATTATTGTGTAAAAAGTTAGATTTCTCTTCTAAGTCTTAGGACCGGTTCTTTTAGGTTCATGTTCAGCCTAAGGTTATGTACATCTGAAATATGGAAGGAGAAAGATGATATTGTTATATTTGAATATCCAAATGTCTAGAGTGACGCTAAGTCCTAGTCCATGAATGTTTAGCAATTTGATGGTAACATAACCCATATGTAAGTAGCCGGGATAGAGACTTTACATATTTTAAGTCTTAGTTCCCATCATATCAAGAACGATAAGAGAGTCATCTGATTTATATATATCAAATCATATTTTGACATGATGCTCTCGGATCCATGAAAACTTTTAAGTCTAATGCTAAGACTTAAAATTACTTTATAATGAATCCTAAGTTTAAGATGGTTAATGTCAAGACTTAAAACATGATAAATGAAAGGTTAATGAAATTGCTTTAATAGAACATAATAACAATATGATTCAAGCAAATCTCACTAAGTTTAATATGTCAAGACTTGAATTGAAATGAAGATCATACGACCAAAATACATATTACTTAGTAAAATTTTGATTTGAGTCATCTCTCGGATTCAAATTAACTCTGGTAATTCAAAATATGCCTGAATACTAAGATTTTGAATTAAAACAGTTAAACCTATATTAAATATTTCAAATATGTTAATAATTTAATCAATAAACATATCTTTAAAATGTTAGAGTCTTAAAATGCACCTTTCATGAAACATATTGAAACTCAAATTAAACTTAATATGTTAAGTTTGCATTCCACTTAGTTTATGGGGTTATAACTCCCACATATTCTTTTGTGGATATATGTTTTTCATTTCTATTAGTTGTTATGATAGTTAATCAAGGGTATTTGAGTGTCTCGATGTAGTTAATATCAGAAATTTGCACATTCGGAGAGAGGTCCAAAGACATTTTTATGAACCCTAATTTTCGATATATATATTTATGTGTATTTTGGCTAATCCTCCTATGAGATATCATATGTTTTCATAATAGTTTATGCCAGCCGAAGATAATGAAAATTTCTTTTCCCAAATGAATGTAAGTCAAATGAATTTTCAAATCATGCCATGCAAACATGCATTTTATATTTTGATAAAAATGAGGTTTCACAGTAGTCGAAGATTGTTGGCCATTCTATTTGTTGGACAGATCTTTTTTGGTTTGGTTTTGTATTGTATACCTGGACTCATCTTTCTCTAATAATGAATTGCTACTGTTTTGCAGTTCAGCTCTAAAAAATCAACCAAACGATTATAAATTGCATGAATAAGTAACATAATTGATAAAATTTTAAAAGATGATAACAAAAAACATAATAATAAAGGTTGGTAGGCAATGGATAAATCTGAAATATGTATCCGAAAAGATAGTAATTAACTTTTAAATGATGAGAAAATAAAAGTTTAAATAAAAAAGAGAGAATGAAGCAAATACTTATTCACTCAACACTGAAGTAAATAACTAATTAACAAAAATGGCATCACAACTTCAAAACGATGTTCAATCAGCAACAAACATTATAAAACAATGATAAATAAAATAAAAATAAAAATATTGAAATGAATAACTAATAAAAATTATAAAAATTGGAAATTTTTTTAAGGCATCAAATGTCATGAAAATATTTAAATTGAGGATCATGGAAGTCCAAAAAATCATCATTTCTTGCATTGTAATGCATGCCAGATGCAAATTCCAATTGTTGTTTTGTATTATGTTGCTATGGCATCTATCAAGGGTTGTCAAGCTGCCTGACATAGTTAACAATGGTGGGGAGGGATCCGATATTAATTTTCATGAGCCCATACCATAACTTCATATATTTTCAAATAAAAAATCACAAAAAATTAACAACGGTGGGCGGTGTTGGAAGAAGGCAGCAGCTAGTGGTGGCGGGGGCGTCAGAGGGTCCTCCTTCTCCCTCTTTCTTTCTTCGGTGTGCTACTGGTTTCTTCCTCCTCCGGTGATGACGGTCTTCGAAGTGGCTCCTTCAGTAGTGGTGACTTGTGGAGGTGGCAGCGGTGGCAGGTGGAGGTGAAGGCAGCGGCGGAGTCTCCTCCTTCTCTTCTTTGTCTTTGGTGCAACAAAAGCCCTCCGAGGGTTCCCTTCTCCCCTGTTGGCGGTGGCTTGAGGAGGATGATGATGGCATCTCGGAGAAGTATCCTCTCTCTCTCTCTCTCTCTCTCTCTCTCTCTCTCTCGCACGCGTGCGCGCATGCAAGCTCTCTCGCTCTTGACTGTGGTAGGGAGGACCCTTCACAGGAGGGGGGTTCATCGTAGCGGCTTCTCTTGGCGGTGTTGGCTTGATGGTTGGTTCCAGAGGATCCTCCTCCTTCAGCGTGGTGTGCACAGGAGCGACCTCTGTCCGGACGTCTTCATTGTAGGGACGTTGGTTGGCTTTTTCGGCAGTTCCTTCTGGTCTGGCGGTGTGACGATGGCTGCCTATGGAGGATGACCACGACAGTGGTGGTCTATGATGACAGTGTCCCCTCTTCTTTCCCTTTTCATCTCTCTTTCCAGCGTAGCGCCCAAGAGCCCGCGGGGATTTCTTCTTCTCTGGCGTTGGCTGTTCTCTCACCTGGCAACTAATCAGGACTGGGTGGCTTGCGGCAGGGGCAATGGCTTTTTTATGGTGGCCTGTTGTGATACTGGTTGAAAGAGATTCAAGGCGGTGCTTCTTCAGCTTTGGCGGCGAGGAGGATTCCTGACGGTGTCAACTTCATCTTCTTCTTTCTCAACCGCCGTGTGAGTCAGCGGTTCTGCGTGAGACTAGGGTCATGCGAGACCCCCTCCCAGATGATTACTGCACAACAGGGGCTTCGTGGGCTCCTCCACTTGGCAACAACGGCAATGGCGTGGCGTTCGATAGTGTTGACGAAGGCAACGACAATAGTTTTTGACAGTAGTAGCAAACATTTTTTTTGCCTATTCTCCAGACTTGTCTTCATAATGTTGTCTTCTTGGTGCTTATGTAAGCATATGCATATGTAACTCGATTTGACATCCTCATTTAAAAATGTGTTAATTGGTGTCAATGAGGTCAAATGCATGTGCATATGTATGCATATACATGTTTCTCATTGTTCTCATTGTGTATTTATATTGAATGAAATAATTGGTTCCACAGCAGTGAATGTTGGACAATAAAAGAAAAATATATTTCTAAAATTAGCGTTTTGCTGAAATGAGGATGTTAAGATAGATAAGTGGTCATACTAGATTAGATATAATAAGGAATGGATATATTAGAGAAAATATAGTAGTAACAGTTGTAGACAAATTGAAAAAGGGGAGATTGAAATGGTTTGGATATATTAAACATAGACCTTAGAAGACTCTGGATGTGGTAGACCTAGGTTAATTTGGAAGAGGGTAATTTAATATAATTTGGATAATTTAAATATATACGAAGAAGTAACTCAAAATTGACATGAGTGGAGAAGGAGAATCCATATGGCTGATCTCAAATAATTTGGAATTAATGTTTGAGTTGACTTGAGTTTCTAAAATAGGGTTTCGGCTTGATATTAACCTAGTAACAGGGTCGTCTTACTCCTACTAAGGCTTTTGATCTTTTTAAGACAGCACAAACACTTGGTAAGGGTGTTTTGGATTTAGCAAGGCTTAATGTCAATTTCATCCTATACCCACTGAACTTATTTGGTGCTACAAATTACCCCAACCATCTTGGTATTCACTTTACTTTTTACGTTTGGTTGAATTTTTTTGGCAAGCATTTAATTAGGATTCCAGATGTATTTTTTTTTTGTTCAGGAACAAGTTATCATTGATCGCTACTTTATTTTGATTTTTCTGGTGAGATCTATGAAATTGTAATTGGTAAACCTGCTTAAAACCCTTTTTATTTCATTTCTATATTTAAAGCACATAAAGTTACATAATTTATTTTGTATGTACTTTGAATTAACTCGTGATTTCGTTTCAGGTGGGCAACTCCAATTTAGGATTTAACAACAGTCTGGTTATTGTTGATGAAAATGAAAAAGTATCTACTTCAGGTTCCAACAAACATGTAGTTATACATAACAATGAAAATGTAAAAGCATGTCAGCTTCAATTTGGGAGCTATTGTCTGTGGTCTGTAGAGCATAAAGAGAGAATGAAGGATTCAATGGTGAAGAAACTCAAAGATCAGCTTTTTGTAGCCAGAGCATACTATCCAATAATTGTTAAGCTCAAGTTTCAAGAGAAGCTATCCGATGAACTGAAATGGAGTATTCAAGATCATGAACGTATGCTTAGTGTAGCTCTAATAGATGCTGATCTTCCCCTTGAGTAAGCAAGTAGTTTCTTTACCTGAATTTTTGTTTACATTGCTATAGAGTAGAGAAGAAACAGTGTATCTCTATTTGAAAGTTACATCGTGTGCGATTCATTTACTCTCTTTATGCAGATTGATTACCTATTATACTTTCTTTATACAATTGGCTTTCTTGATGTGATTTAATGACCTACCTTACATTTTATGGAAGGTCCATGTTGAACCTGATTTTTAAAAAAACATCAAGTTGTTATCATCATTTAAGAAAGTAGATGATATGTTATAGGAGTATAGCTGATTTTATGTGGTACAAATATATGAACTTTCAACTTGAGTTCCAAAATTATTGTGTAGTGTTGGCATAGGGAGATCCCTATAACTTAGAAGATTCAGACCCCAATTTTGCATTTGAGGTTATGTTGTGAGTTCATAAAACATCTTTGGATCTCTTCCCACTGAACTTGCAATATTTTAGTGCTAATTATATCAAGCAACTACTCGTGTACTCTTAATTAACTGCCATAACAACACATTGATTGAAGCCATTCATCCACATGAAACATTGAGGAATTAGGAGACACGTCCCCATGGCCTCGTGAAATTTGATTTTTTACTTTTTCATCTGGGAAACATGAATCTGAAATCTGTCAAATTGGCCATCTAAAGGTCATAGCCTCTTGAAATTTGATTTTTTATGATTTCATCTGGGAAACATAAATCAGAAATCTGTCAAACTGGCCATCTAAAGGTCATTCCATATGAACACAAATGGTTTACGCCCAAAAGAAACCTTAACAAGTGATGGCTTGAAAATTAGACAAAACAAAAAAATTCAAGTCCAACAAGTCAGAAAACCAAATTCAAAAAAAAAAGGAGCAAACACCAAGTTCAAAATGAAGCTAAGTCAAAATCAACACAAAACCAAACAATCTCAAAACACAAAACAACTCAAAATAAAAGTAAACAAAGCTCAATACAAAACTTATAGCTTCAAAAAGCAAGTCTTCGTAAGGCCATGGGATGTCTCTAAGCATTTTTGTGGATGAATGGCTTATGTGTAGGAGTTGCTATGGCAGTTAATCAAGGGCATTCGTATAATTGATTGGTTTAATTAACACCAAAATATTGAAAATTTGGTGGAGGAAGGTCAAAAAACTCAAAATAATCTTAAATATAAAACAAACAAATGTGGTTCAAGTTTTCTAAATTGGTCTCCCTATGGCAACACTTAAAAGATTTCTGGAACCCAAGTTGAGTTACTATACATAGATTTCACATCAAATTATTTATACTCCTATAGTTTTATAGTTTTACTATCTATTTTTAAACTATGATGCACAAACCATAACAAAACAAAAGCCTTTATCCAAAAAAGGGAATAAAAGAAATGCGGTTTTCACAACCTTTTGAAGTGTCTAGGAAGCCTAAGCCTCAGTTTGGAAGCCCAGAGTCTCACCTCAAGGCATACACCTTAGTGCCTCAAGGCATTGTTTTTTCGAAACAATGCTTTCAATATGCAAATGTTATTATTATTCTCATCTTCAAAGGAGAAGTGATTAATTTGAAACCATTGTTATCGCTCCAAGCTACTACATGTCTAGAAGTTAACTTCTCACTTGGTGAACCAGTAGGCATCAATTCCCAATGAACAAGCTTCTTCTTTCACCAACATTCTGGGAATTCCTGGAATCCTGTTAACTACTTCCCAATCAAATATTTGGACTTAACATTGTCAAACAAGATTTTCTCAGCTGCTTACTGGATGCCTATGATTCAGAAGTTTGATAGGAGGTTGTAAGGATACAAGAGCAAGTTGTCTACAGAGGTTGCTGGAAAAGCTAATGCTCTCCACCCTTTCCTTTAAATGTTTTTTATTTTTAAGGTCCCTAAACTGATTTGTAAGCATGTGGAGAGGTTCCATGCAGCCATTCTTCTAGAATGTCAAGAAGCATGGTTTGCAAGATTGATCGGTGTAGGCTGATCTGATTCAAGGGGGAGTCCGATTCAACCCTGGTCTTCTCCCTGAATCAGGCTGAATTGGGCCAGATCAGGCTTGGATCAGCTGATCTTGGATTGATTATGGCAATCCTGTTGGAATCCGTGACAGGGTGCTGTATATCACTGCCAAAGGAAAATTTAATTCAGGATCAGTTTGGACTGGTTCTTCAAAAATCTGAAAAAACACAAGAAGCATTAAATAAGGCCTTTATCATATCCAACGTGGAAAAACAACCTATCCTAATGGGATTTCCACTGTTGGTGGTGGATGGACAGATTTTCGCTGTCCTCTAGGTCAAGGAAGACAGGACACCATACAACTAGATATAATAACAAGTTATTGGATCCATGAATATTGGGTCTAGAGACTTGCCCCTCTGCTATCTCCCAACGGATTCACTTTTTTATTTTTATTTTTTTTGCTTTGGGGAGTTGCCCAGGGTTAAATAATCCCTACCTAGCTTTGTCAATCTAGTGATGCTGTCCAATCCCGATTGGCCAAATCCTGAAACCATGTCTGACCCTTGAAACATCTAGCCCCATGCATTAAAATATAAATAATCTATGGTATTTGACCGAAGAGTTGATCTAATCAACATCATGACACTTGTCCCAATGGAGAAGCTATGCTGTGTTCACCCACAATCAAAGCCTGATCTTAGGGTTAAAAGGCACACCCAAATGCAAGGTCCTTCAGAAAAGAAATAGCACAAGATCTTAGAGATCTATACATAGAGAACTACGTTTTCCACAGTTATTGCTTCATCTAAAAAATTGTGGCACAACGTGGTCAGCTTATCATGCGCGGGTAACCCACCATTTAACAATATTCCACACCATTCTTTATCCATCAGAGATAGGTGGCTGTTGGACTTGATAGAAGAATATGAAATCTATGTCATCTCTATCCATGTCCTGATAAACTGATTTGTGGTAACATTTCCACTTCCACTGTTCCTCGGTATTCTTGGGAATGGCTATGTAGCTAAGGAGGCCAAAAAGATCCTCACATGATGAATCTCTTCTCCATCATCTTTCTACTAAAATAGGATTTTGATGCAAACCACTGTTACCAATCACATACAGATATCACAAAGTGATATTTAATTGCAATGAGGAAGATATGAGCTAATGGTTTTCCTTCAGATATTGCATGCCTGTCTTTCCCAAGATTAGGCACCATACGTGACCTCTGGAGAAACATCCTGATGCAGGACAAAGCGGGAAAAAACTGATATAAACGCTGTAAACAAGTTAAACTAGACCAAACAGGAGTGAACAGGGTCCAAACCAGTTTAAAATGCTTTGTACTGGTTTAGACCGGTGTGAACCGGCTAAAACTGGACAGACTGATATAAATGCTGTAAACAAGTTAAACGAGACCGAACAGGAGTGAACAGGGTCCAAACCAGTTTAAAATGCTCTGTACTGGTTTACACTGGTGTGAACTGGCTAAATAAAACTGGCCAGAGTCTGACTTAAACCACAGTGAACAGTCAGAACCAGTTAAGCCATTTGGTCTGAGCCTGGTGAGCCAAATCTGCCAGGCAGTTTGGGGTGCTCGGACTTGGAGCTGGAACAATGCGGGGTGGGATTGCTTCGGCATGTGAGGGCCGACCAACATGTGAAGATGAACAGAGAGAACGGGATCCTGGGCGGTGAGGGCTTCTCGATTCTTTTGCAGGTATGTTGATCGATGGGAATGAGAGAGACAGATAAGGACAATACGAGATGTATGCCCACCAGTAGTATTCCTTTGTTGAGTGGATGCACTGTAGCTTCATCTGATGGCTTCTTCCTTTGACTTATTCATATGCTCAGGAAGGGGGCATGACACTGTGTGGGCTTCAGCAATGTAAAACAGAGGCTTGAGGGCTGCACTGGGTGGTAGGAGGGACGGAGGGTGATCGTGGAGACTCCAGAAGAAGGAAGGACTCCGGCAGTTCCGGATTGGAGAAAGGACACTGACAACCAGAGGGAGAATCCTAGGCGGTGGAGCTGCGTTAGGCTGATCCGGTGGCAACTGTGGGATTTCCGGTGGTGAAGGCGGAAGCTGCTGCGGCACAAGGAGGTGCTGCTGTTGATGGGCATGACAACTGGGAGTTGAAGTTCATATGATGTTGGCTGGGTGGAAACTGAGATTCTGGATATGCAACTCCAACACTGTCAATGAGATATTGGAATGCGAAGAGATCCGGAGCGAAACCTAGACTAATCGATTTACTCTGAGAAACGATCATCGAACTGTCAGATGTTAGTTAGCTGCAGGGAAGGATGTTGATCTGTGGTGAAGAAGATGGAAAGAAGTCCGATACGAATCTGGCGTGGAGTTGGCGTTGTGTCGTGAACATTGGGGATAGCCAGAGGTAGAGCGACTGGGGCTGAAGATCTAGAAGCACAGACCAAGCTGCTGGACCGTGCAGCAGAAGATGGTTGCAGAAGTTGCTGTGCCAAAACCTGTGCTGGTGTGATGCTGATGGATCAGTAAGGCAGATCAATTGAACCTGATTCTGTCAAGCAAAGGGACCGGGTAGGGTGAAAGAGGGAAGAATGTCACGGAGGCCGATTGGGGTGAAGAGGGGGGGGAGCATCCTTGGCCAGAGCAGGGGTATACCTTCGTGTCAACAGAAACTAAAAAAACTCAAAAAAGACCCAACTAATTTCTCATCACAGCTCACTCTCCCTCTGTTGTGCTTCTTCATGCTAGTGATTTCTCTCTACGAATTCTTGTTCTTAGACCCAGGTTTCAAAACCAAATTTTCCAACAAGTTACGCTTGAACTGCTGAAGATCTTTCGGCTGCAGCCCCTGGTTCTTTTTCTCTTGCAAAATCTGCTGTGTCATACATCGTTACAGTGGATGCAATTGATTACAATTCTTCCAGGCCTACCTTTTTTTACTTCTCAAATAAGGTATGATATTTTCTCTAATTTAACCAAATTTTTTCCCATTTGGCTTTCCTTCGATTACTATCTCATTTGTTATATTCTTTTGACTCACATCCTATTTATGGAGAAAGCATGTTTCCCGTTAGATTAGGTGCTTCAATGTGGATCTTGATTCTGTGTCAGGGATTCAGGATGATAGCCAGTCTGTAAACATATTTACGTTCCCTTTTAGGCATAGTTTGCAGAATTGGCTGATCTAGATTGGAATCAGCTGATTCCCGGATCTGTCAGATCCCTCCAATCTGATTTCGGCTTGGATTCCTGATCCAAACCAATCTCTCTCTGGATATTCCAAAATCGGGTGAATCGGTTTGGAACGGGACTGGAATCGGCTGATTCTGGCGATTCCTTGCCAAAGGTGAGGAAGACACTGCTGCGGCACAGCACCTCCACGGTGGCCTTTTACAGCCTATTTTGGGACCAAATTCATCCCCAGATAGGCTAAGATCGAATCGGAATCTGATTTAGATATTCAATTGTGATTTTTTTTCTTTTTAGGGTTTTTTGAAGTACCAGTCTAGATCGGATTTTCCTGAGAATTGGCTGATTATTCCGATCCCATCCAGATCAGATTGGAAGCAGGACACCAATCAGGATATTGTTGACAAGCCATTCTCAATGTAAATCTTGTATTCACATAGCTTACCATTTCTCTTTCAGATCCTATATTCTTCTATTTAGATCCCTTGTGACTATGTCCATACCAAGCAGAAAATTTGCTGATGCTTTACATGGTTGTCTACAGAAGTACTAAATCTTTTTTTTTTTTGTTTCTAGTGTTAAGAAGAAAATTAAGAGGATGGAGGTGATGCTAAGCAGAAGCGATTCATTGCACATGGATTGCAATTATGTTGACAAGAAACTCAGACAAATCCTTGATCTGACAGAAGATGAGGCTCACTTTCATAGGAAGCAAAGTGCATTTCTTTACCGTCTTGGTGTCCAGACAATGCCAAAGAGCCTCCATTGTTTGTCAATGAGGTTGACAGTGGAATACTTTAAATTTTCAATTGACATAGATAATTCCAATGCTGAAATGCAGAAGATTAACAACCCAACTCTGCAGCATTATGTTATTTTTTCGAGAAACATACTTGCATCTTCTGTTGTTATTAATTCAACCGTGATGAACACTAAAGTAATTCCTTTACTACTTTATGTTTGATTTGCCCATTTCTTGTCCACTATGTTTGAATTGAAAATTTCTTTCTGCTGCTGCAGGGAATTGATGATTTGGTTTTTCATCTGCTCACAGATGGTCTGAATTATTTTGCCATAAAATTCTGGTTCTCAAGAAATCTTTTCAAGGGGGCAGTTGTTCATGTCGAGAATATTGATGTCTATGCCTTGGAAACTTCCTATGGCTTTGGCAACATTCCACATCAATCAATGTCTGAGGAGTTCCGGATTTCCATTCCAATTGTTAATCAGTTACAGTCTCCACAGACTACTGAGTATATCTCAGTTTTTGGCCATGCACATTTTCTTCTTCCAGAAATCTTTAAGCAGCTTAGGAAATTAGTGCTTTTAGGAGACGATGTTGTCGTCCAACAAGACTTGTCACCATTATGGAACGTTGACTTAAAAGATAAAGTTATTGGTGCTGTGGAATTCTGCAAGGTGCAACTAGGTCAGCTGAAAAGTTACCTTGTTGGAAATGAATATGACAGTCAAGTATGTGCCTGGATATCTGGGTTAAGCATAGTTGATTTAGATAAATGGAGAGAGTTTAATGTTAGTAAACGTCACCGGCAACTACTCTTTGAGGTAAACTTCATTCCCTACCCCAAAATATTTTTCCCCTTACGTAATTTCTTAATGATATACAGTGCTTTTCCTTTTCATGCCTGTGCCAACTGCGTACTGCTTGATGTACACAGCTAAAATGTGTGAACTAAAGGAAATCTGCTGCTTTACTTTTGCATATAAAAGAAAGATGGTGTATGCTGTGTAAATATGCTAATTTCTTTTGCAGTACTTTGATGCTATTTGTCTTGAATTCCATAATGTACATTGAATACCCAAGTGAGAACTGAAATTCCGTCAATGGTGATGGCAAGTCAAAAATGCTTTTCTGGGAATGAGCAAACTGTTTAGTCTTGAATGACAAGAAGATGTGACTCTGTAACGCAAGTGGCTTATGGTCTATGGATTCCTTATTTGCTGACAATTCACATTTCTTGCATTACCTTTTAAGGAGTAAAAAATAGGACACATTTAGTGGTTCTACTCAAGCTTGAGGAATTGTGAAAGATCCTGGCTGATCCTGCCAAAGAAACCTGGCTATGGTTACCATGTGATGCGGTGCAGAAATAGAGAACGCCATCCGGATCACTATCATGCTGCTATGTGCTGATTGGGCTGAAAAATGGGGGAACCGCACTTGAACCATGCTGAAATCGCAGAACCGAGCTGAAAATTTGCTTAACCAGCCCAAAAACGCACCAAAATGGGCTGAACCGGCTCCAAACCAAGTGGAACCTGACAGAAACTCACTGAATCACCCTTAACCGGCCATAACTGGTGTGGCAGAACCGGCCTCAAACTGGCCTTAACTGGGTCTAGGAGCGTCAAACTGGCCCAGTTGGGCCGTTTGGGCTCGATTGGCGTCGAGTGAGCCCACCCGGGGTGTCGTGGTGTGTGCAGAATGGCAGCGTTAGTGGCTGGGGTTGTGGCACTTCTTTGGGTGTTGGTCTACTCCGATCTCATCCTCCTTTGTCCTTATTTGCCTTTGTCGACTCCATCCGGTGGCATGGAACACGGGAGAGGAGTCACAAGCGATCAGATATGTTGGACAGTGGTCAGGTGGATATGTAGGAGGTGTATGGTTTTGGGAGATACCTGTGGGGAAGAAAGGGAGGGCCGAAAGGGTCGTAGATGGTGGCAGGCTCTATGTGTGTTCTGGTGGTCCTAGGAAACCGGAGGATGGTGGAGGTGGATGGGGTGGCGGAGACGATCCGGCGGAGATGCTAGCCAGTTGGGTTGCCAAGGAGAAATAGACAGAGCCATGAAGGACACAGACAAGATCCAAAAGGAGGGAGGATGAAAGAGAATTGGTGATACTGGAGGAAGGGAAAGGAACCGGACAATCCTGGGGGTGGAGGGGACCTTGGGACTACCGAGGGATGGGTAAGAAGATCAGACCACCTCCGGGGATGATGAGCTTATGTACGGAGAACGAGGTGGGGTTGCTAGCCATCGAAATCTTCATATCCACCGCGGAGGCTTGCGATCTTCCTCACCTCCGACAGAGGACGTTGTCCATTTCACCCCTGGCAAAAGGCCAATTTCAAGCGTTCCCCCTTTCCCCTCAAGTTAGCCTCTATGACATTCCTTCTCCTTTCCCCTTCACATCGGTTCAATGGTCCTGGTCCCCTTAGAGCATCTTCGATCGGACTGGGTATTGGAGCAACCTCATCAACTTAAGTGCGTTGTCTTCTGGTCAGCTTCCAGCATCTATACGGCATCTTAGGCCTTTGACCTCTTCTGGTGAATCCATGCATAGGTGCATCTGCGTCATCTAGAGATCACCGGATGACTTGTGGAGGGCTGCTGTTTCTTCATTGACGTCACTATGGAGGCGGTGAAGCGTTAACCGGGGCCATGTGCCTGACGGCTTCTTCAAAAATTCCTTGTGTTCCATGGATTGCAGAATCGGCCAATTCGGATCTGGATTGGCCGAATCTTGGATCGGATCGGATTCCATCGATCCAATTTTGGCCGGAACTACCAATTCGGCCTGGACTTTTGGCCGGATCGATCAGAATCGTTTGGATCGACCGATCTAGTAGGATCGAATTGGGAATCGATCGATCTCCGGAACCAGGAAATGTCTGGAATCGGATTGATTCCAGACCCGATTCCAAACCATTTTCTGGTTCGATCTCTTCCAATAAGGGAGAGATTGGATTGATTCCCCCTTTCCACCCTCGATTTTCACCTCCCCCCACCCCTTCAACCTCTAGGGCACCCTACTCTGGCGATCCACTGCAAGGAACAGCGATCCAGCTATGGGAGGCAGCTGATCCCCCCTTAAACAGGTAAATTTGCGGGGGGACTCCCAATCCCTACTCCCCCCTCCCCCTTCCTCCCCTTTTGGCTCCCCTCTAGTGGTAGGCACCCCTTTGGGGTGCTTCTGTGCGTCTAGATAGCCACCGGGGGTGGCTGCTATGAGCACCCCTTCGGGCCCCTTCTCCCTTTGGCCCTTCTGGCTCCCCAATCCGTGATTACTTTGCGCCCTGTTTATAATAGTATAAACATATTAATATATTTCACAATCACTTATATTATCATATATATATAAGATTCATAATCATAAATATATGTTATATACTTAAAATTTATAAAGATCTATTTTAACTCTCTCCTCTCTCTTATATGATAGTTTATACTTATATGATAATTTCTCGAAATGAATTTACTTTGTATGACATTGTTTGGTAGGATGTCATACACATTGTTTTATATTTTTAACTTTTTTTACTTATTTCTATCATTTTCCTGATTTTTTATGATTTTTGAGAATTTTTTGATTTAAAAAAATAAAAGATTTGGCCGATCCGGACCAATCCGAGATCACCCTTTTGTTTGGAGGATCGACTGATCCGGACCGATTGGATCGGATCGGTGGTCACCTGTCCCGATCCCAATCCCACGATCTTTGTTGTGTTATTCTCATTCCAACGTAAGGTTCTCTTTATATAAAGAGACCTAATTACAAAAAGGACATTCAAAAAGTCTATTTACAAAGATGTCTTCCTATGGACAAAAATGACTTAAGAGAATTTAAAATATTTACGAATGAGTTATTCTAAGGACCAAAATGCAAAAGACCATAAAATTCTTGAACCGGTTCTCCATCACCATGTAACATAGTTTGCAGGATCGTCCGATCTCGGGGAGAGAGAGGAGTCTGACCCAGAAGGAACTTCTGCCCTGATCAAGATCTAAGGTACTGGAATCAACCGATCTTTTACTTTGTCCATATATTTTAAATTTTTTTATGTTTTTGGAAGTGCCAATCCTAGATCTACTTTTCTTTCCTTGGATCGTTTGATCTGTTCCTGATTTGGGATTCTTCATGACAGGAAAGGTTGCATTGAAACTGTTAAATTGGTGGTCAAAGGAACTCTGTTTTGGAGGCGCTAAAAGATTTCTTGTTCTGGAGGGTGAAATCAGGTGGAGATTTCCTTAAGGATAGATTCTCAAGAATTTTCAGATACGTAATTATTTAATGGAGCTAGAGCAATGCTTTTCATAATTGGTGATCAGCGGGGAGTATGTAGTGGCAATTATTTAATGGAGCTAGAGCAATGCTTTTCATAATTGGTGATCAGCCGGGAGTATGCAGTTTTGTCATGTAATCCTAAAAGGGAATTTAGAGGATGAATATACTGATGACTTTGGTGTTTACATGAATTTTTGCAAGGAAATTTTTAATGAGCAAAATTTCTTGCAAGCATGGGTCAATGATCAAAAAAGAGTTGGAGAACTTGAATTCATTGCAGATGACTCAAGTAGAAGGAAAATTGTATAATGTGCTGTTATCTAAAGAATATCCAGTTCTTCAAAACTTTGTTAAAGAAGCAGAAGAACGGAGAATCATCAAAGATAAGAATATAAGAGTAAGGGTAACAAGTTCTATTTGATCCATTGAATATTCCTGATATAGATACAATTGAAGATTCAAGTGAAAATCGCCTGAGTCTAATATCAATGTCCAATATTAAATGTTAGACAATTCAACATAAAAAATAGCAGTGATGATCTGACATGTGATGAAAGTACTTTATCAAGATCAAGGTTTCAGAAGCCCTCATTCTTAGCCTTTACTTTGCGCTTCACTGGCAAAGAACAATACATTTTTGCAAGACAAGATCATGATCACGGTGTACGAACCCAAGATGTAGAAGATACACAAGCAGCCAATAATTTTCAACGATGCCAATTTTGGGAAATTGAGTCATCTCAAGACTCTCAGTATCACATATATCACTAAGAACTTTATCTTAATTTTCAAGACAGTTATTTGTCTGCGAGCTTCATGCATGCAACCTATATATATGTGAAACTTGGAGAGGAGATCTTGGGATAATTGAAGAATGGAATAAACTGTATAATGAGCCTGTATATTTTGTAATATAGTGTACTCAAACTAAATGTCTTCAGATGGGTATATTGATGTTGAAGAACAAACTCTAGATGTAAGATCTAAATAGATATAAAATGATATATTTTTTGCTAAATTTTTATAGATTTTTTTTATTAATTTTTTTAATTTATGATTTGACAAACCCGAGTCAAATTCGATTTGGCTAATCTGAGCCTGAGCCGTGATCATTCCTTCCTTGTTTCTTAAAACCCCAAGAACTATCTGATACATCATCTATGTATTACACACTGCCTATGAATCATGTAGACAAGATCAAGAAAAGTTTTACACAAGTTATCGGATAATTATACTAGAGAGTGAAGAGTACAGTGAACGGGTATTTTCATACAATGTCACGTAGTCAAACACAATGAGTTTGTAATTTTCATACAATACCATGTACTCAAACACAATGAGTTCGGACATTTATATATATGTTGTAGGGCATGTCCAATAAGTAAGATTTGAATAGAGAAGTCGATATATATGTTTTAGACAATTTTTTATATTTTTCTATTTTAAAACATTTTCTTGCTTACGAATCTGACCTAAATTCTTTCAAATGTATAGTAGAAAGCAATGCGCATATATACTTGTTCATGATAGTTAATGACCAATAATTGGATACTCATTTTGCTTTTAGGGTACATTTATAGATTGTTCCATTATTTGATTCATATCCAACTAGGTGACATATCTACTTATACTAACAAATATTGATTTATTAAAGTAGAATGTCATTTAATAATATTTAAAAGTTAACAAAACAAGAGCCAAACCAAAATCAAGTTTATTCTTCCGAGAAAGACTAATAGTGCTATTTACAAGTTGTAAAGTTATTCAATGAAGTTTTAACAAGCCAATATAGGTTAATGGTTGTAGATGTTAAGATCAAAAGATAAACAATCACATTTAAAAGGAAAAATTTATAGAATAAATGATGAAAATTAAAAGAATAAAATAATAAATATTTAAGATTGAACTTTTTAAGATAAATAATTGAAAGTCAATGGTAAAGGTTAATGCTATATAGATTAGCATGATGACAAAGATAGATAAATCAATGAATAAATATTTAGGGTATCTAAAGGACACAACCCACTTAAATAAGAGGCTTGATGGTAAAATGAAGAAGAGCAAAATACAGTAAAGTATAAGAGAGATTAGTATAAAAGATTGTTCAAGAGTACTTACAACGAGATGTATGAACTATACAAGATAGTGAAAACTGAAGTAAAAAAACTAGTAGATGACCAAGAGATGGGGCTTTTAAATATATGTACGATAAACTTAGAACTAAATAAGGTGAAAAAGATATTTATAAATCATCAAGGATGAGAGAGAAGATCTTCATATCTTAAGAAAGTAAGATTTATCCACGATAAAGAAAGAAAAGTTTTGGTCAAATATGGTGACATTAAAAAAACTGAAAACGTTATTTTAATATTCTTTTCAATGACAATTTTGTTAGAAGTATGGAAGATATAGAGAACGTAACCAAGCGTAAGATGAATTATGGAAGGATACTTAAATATTTAAAAGTTAAATAAACATTGAGGATGATGAAAAAATGAATGATATGTGGCCTTGATATTGTATCTATTGATGAATGGACATGTTTGGAAGATTATGGTGGAATGCTTAACTTAAATTTTTTAACAAAAGTTTAATTTTTAAGAAAATACTGAATGAATGGAGGAAGAGCATATCTATTTTACAAAAAAGATATACAAGGCTGCTTAAGGTGTAGGGATCAAACTCATTGATGCGGGACAGAATTGACTTAAATGAATTTATATGTCAAAACAAAATAATTCTGAATAGAAACCGAATTAAAATGACCAAATTAAGTATATTCAACTTGACATTTTAATCGCTGGAATGAGGTGATATTCTGGCATCAGATTCGACCACGAGTGAAGAGGCTTGCCAGAATCTGATCGTGTGCGATGTTCCATTTTGGACACCATCCGGGGTTGATTGGATGGTTGACGGCATTTATACGAACAAAACAAATGCCCAGCAGCAGCGCTTTGAATGCGTCCAGTGACCATCAGACGTTGTGGTGGCATTTGACACGTAGTCGGGCAACAAAGGTAAGGGAATCCAGAAGCTTCTGAAGTGGAGACCGAGACCTGGGGTTTCTCATGCACAGAATCGATTGCGTAAGAGCTTGCGGCGTCGCACACGGGGAACAGTAGATCTGGAGTGGTCGCGTGCGAAAGGGAAAAATACCATTGTCGGAATCACAAAACCTGGGAATCACCAGATCTGCTAGACAAGACAACACATTGAGCTCATTGCCGGCAACTTCTGAAGTCTGGAGTCAAACTGTGCATGTGAGCTATGTTGTTGGAGGGTTGTCCGTGGGGAACAAGCCGCCGGTGATGAGGAAAATCGACTGGTCCACATCGCTGGAATTGATGATGAGGATGGTTTCTCCCAAATCAGAATGCTGAAGCGGAATGTTGATGAGGACGGCAACAGCACTGGGGATTACTGGATCTGTTGCCTCCATCGTTTCAGATCTGAAACTCCACCGTTCAGATCTGAAACTTAATGTCGTTGTGTCACGATCGTTGAACAGAACTTGCGAATGGGGAAAGGGAAGAGAAGAATGATCGTAGCCAATGTCATCGAGGAGGAACTAAAAAAGGGAAATCAAGATGAAGGCGCAGAGGCTAGAGGGTAGAGAGAGGAGAAGGTAGAATGGCGACTTCGTCAGAAGGGGGGAACACAGTGGAAAGGTCCGCGGCCAAACAGGAGGTAGACGAGGAAGGAACGGGGTAGAGCCCCTACGCGGGGAGACCAGCTAAAAGGCTCCAAAAATTCCTTCAATGTCTCTATTCTCTCCAATGTTGGATGCCCCTTTATGGTAGAGGTGGCATATTTACAATAAAGGACTCATAAAATTCTATTTACAGATCTGTCCTTGTGGACACTAAATCCAAAATCGTGAAGTTTCCTAAAATTAGAAGAAGGCTATTTTAAATGTTGCTAAAATCGTCCCCATCATTCTCTCTGACTGGGAGAAAACTCGACCTCGAGTTTTGACTTCGGTTTATTTATGTGCGGTCGGGAACACCCAAGAGTTGACTCGTTCACGAGTCAATCCTGGGCTTTGATACAAAATAGATGCCCGACAAAATCAACTGAAACCGAAATTAACGACCAAATTGACTAAAAGAGGTCAAACTAGAAACAAAGCTGTAAACAATGAAAATTAGATGATTAAACTTAGATTACTGTTGCTGGAGGCGTTCCCTATTTATGTGTGAAGTCGAGAAGAAGTCGGGGGATACATGGTGGTCGCATGGCTTCCGTTGGGTCCTGAGGCTTATGTGAGTGAAGACGTCGACCTGTCGAAGCTCCTCTATCCAGAAGGGAACATGGTCACCGTATAACACTACATATGGGGTGATCATGGCGGATTGGGAGGCTGCACAGGTAGACGCCCACGAGGAGTTAGCTGGCCGATCATCCGTGTGCGAGGGTGTTGTGGGAAGACAACAAGGTTCGTGGTGGCTTGCGAGCAGACCTGCGAGTGCATAGAAACATATCAGGCGAGGGGCGTTGTGGCCGTCGCATCACTATGGTATACTGAATAGGACACGGCAACATCCGCCCATGGTCGAGAACGCGAGAAGAGCAAAACGGAGGTTTAGAAGCTTTCACTGAATGTGCACGCAGATTTGTTGTTTAGTTGATCTTCCCTTCAGTGTCTCGTCTAGGTCAAGAGGGTACGCCATAGAGGGTTGTCGAGTGGATGGAATAGCGAAGGGCGCCGGATCTGTTGGCCTCACGTGGACGATCGGGAGGAACAACAACTTCATGCGCGTGGGAGATCCTGGCTGGGGATCGTGGGGCTTCCACATCGATTCCATTCGCGCAACAGCGCGTGACCATCGCATGAGCAGGACAGTAGATGGTGATGCTACAGTGGAGGGGCTGATGGGAAGAGAAAACTCAGGAGATCCGAACATAGCCATCGGCTTGACCTTGCCAAATCTGAAGGGCAACGGCTCTGTTCTGACTTTGGCACGACGGAGCTTCATGATTGAGAATCTGGGGATCACTGGAATCGATGAAGGTGAAACTTCCAATTGGCATTCGTTGATGACGCCGTAGCAAATCGTCGTTGATCGCTGGTGCGTCAGATCTTGAACCGACAATTCTCAAGACCGCTAATGTCATCGGATTTGAAGGGTTTTGACGATGGCATATGGAGAAATCAAATATGCCAGGCTTCTGTCGTCGTCGAGAAAGGAACTGAGAAGGAGGAAAACTGGATGAATAGCTCGAAGGCTGAAGGGTCAGGAGGAAGGTAGATTGACCACTTGCCAAGATTGGAAGGGAGGAAAGGAAGGCCTTCTTGGCCGATTGGGGAGGACGACGAAGTGGAGACTGGGGCGGAGCCCCTGCCCGTGGGAAGAACCAGTTGAATACTCCAAAATTTGATATATCACTGTATTACTATCGACAGGGCTCATCCCCTTATATAGAGGAATCGCCATTTACAAGGAAAGACAATTAAAAAAACATTTACAGGTATATCCTTTTAGGATTCAAAAGCAAGGACAACTAAACTCTCTAAAAACAAAATGACAAGGCACCTATTTACATATTTTAAACCCAAAATTAAAATTATTTAAGAAAATATTTTTTTATAAATTTGACCCCATCACTCATGATTCATATTATGAAATTATAGAAGTTAATTTTCTTATTCGAAGTTATGAAGAAATATCAAGATATGAATATAGATTTGCTGCTTACGTATGATATTTATTGATTTGAAAAAAATTATGATCTAGTTTCAAGAATTGTTTTGTGGTATGTATTTGAGTGAAAAGGATACCCGTTAGGTATATACAATTGATTCAAGATATGCATGATGATGTGACTATTCATGTCTATATAGTTGGAGGAGAAAAAAGATTTTTCTATTTCAATTGGCTTACATTAATAGTTTGTAAGGTCATATCTTTTTGTATTATTCTTGGATGAGTTAATAAAGATTATACAAGATAATATATAATGGTGTTTGATGTTTTACTGATGATATCATATCGATAGACGAGACATTATGAGTGAATGTAATGAGGACGAAATTTCAGATTTTAGGATTACTTTTAAATTTGAGTCCTTAATGAACAGGTTTGTAAATAGAAGTTTAAGAGGGTTTTTTTTGTTTAATTTTTCCCTTTCTCTATAAAAGAGGAATGTTGTGAATTTTGAGGAGTTAGTTGAAAGTTTAATCAACAATGAAATTTTTGGTGGCCTTTAGGCATGTTCTCCCGCGCAGGGGGCTGCAGGGGCTGTCTCCTTCCTCGTCTCCTCGATTCGGCTGAGGGTCTTCCTCTTTTGATCCCTTGTTCTCCGGCAAGGTCGTCGAGCTATCTCCCTCCTCATCCTTAGGCCTCCGAGCCCTTCGTCCTCCATTTCCCTTCACAAGTTATTTTCGTCGATGACATCAACATACAACACCAACCACGACGCAACGAAAACAAGTCTCCCTCAGATCTAATTGGTGAATCGGTCCTACAAGCATTCTCATCAACGATGACGCAGGGTTTTAGATCCGCCAAGGGTGCTTGATCTGGATAACATCTTCATCGGCATCTTCAGATCCGGATCACATTGAAGGAGGTGGATCATGGCGATCTCTGAGTTCCATCCTCCAGAAACTTTTCTGACATATTTGGCAACGTGCTTCAACGACTTCTCCACCATTGGATTCCGTGGAAGGAGTAGAGTGACCAGAATCATCACTCTGGCTCCCCTCCTACGATCCTCACTATTGGGTGCCTTGTTCCGGAGACGACGACTCATCAGGGGCAAAAGGAACCCGTCAACTCCTTTGCATTTGGTTCCAGAAGTTTCCCAGGAGCTTCGCCTCCTTTATGGGTCTCTAATTTGCCAAGCAAACACACCACGCGAGTTGTTCTTCCTTGGTGCCTTTGATCGCACACGAACCTCATCATCAACCCCTTGATCCCTTGCCTTGCCCTGCAGATCCTGCCTTCGTGAGTTCTCCAGAAGTTTCTTTTTTTTTGGTCATCTGGCCTGAACGGCCGAGCTCCGTGGAGCGCACCGCGGCGATGAGGTATCGATCCCCATTGATACCCACCAGATACCCTCCCCCCAAGGAGGGCTGGGCGTAACAGCCCTCGAACCCACGACCCCCTGCTTAGTGGCAGGGGGTAATGCCAATCGAGCGACGCTCGGTTGGCGAGTTCTCCAGAAGTTTCCGTGTTGCTGGAAGCCCATGATGTGTCGGACTCCTCTCACTGTCTCACTCGCGAAGCCCTGCCACATTGGTCCTTTCAAGGACGTCACAAACCTCGTGACCAACTACCCTTCATGTTGGAATTATGGTTGCCGATGGGTCTGCCACGAACCCCAGCAATGTGCCACGACTCCAACATGCTGAATAAATAGGACTTTAGCCCTTTAGATTTTAAATTTCTGCACTTAGATGTCATTTTTAACATTTAGCTTTGATTTTAAATTTTGTCCCACGTTAATTTGGTATCAGTGCCTGAGATTGACTCGTTCTCACGAGTCGACTGTTGGGTACTTCTGGCCGACCGTTTAAATAAAATCGAAGTCAAAACTTGAGGTTGAGTTTTCTCCCAGTACGAAGGAATGATGGGTATGAAATTTCAAACTTTAGGAGTTCTTTTAAAATTGAGTGCTTAATGAATGGGTCTGTAAATAGAAGTTTAAGAGGGTCTTTTGTTTAAATTTCCCCTTCTTCTATATAAAGAGGAATATTGTAAATATTGAGGAGTTAGTTGAAAGTTTAATTGACAATGGAATTTTTGGTGACCTTCGGGCATGTTCTCCTGCATAGGGGGTTATGGCCCCCGTCTCCTTCCTTGCCTCCCCAATTCGGCTGAGGGCCTTCTCCTTTTGATCCCTTATTCTCTGGCGAGGTTGCCGAGCTATCTCCCTTCTCATTCTCAGACTTCCGAGCCCTTCGTCCTCCATTTCCCTTCACATGTTATCTTCATCGACGACATCAATAGACAGCCCCAACCATGATGCAATGAAAACAAGTCTCCCTTAGATCTGACTGGCGAATTGGTCCTATAGGTATTTTCATCAACGACGATGCTGGGTTTCAGATCCGCCAACGCGTCCGATCTGGATAACATCCTCATCGGCATCTTCAGATCTGAATCACGTTGAAGGAGGCAGATCTCGCCGATCCCTGAGTTCCGTCCTCCAGAAACTTTTCTGATAGATTCGACAACGTGCTTCAACGACTTCTCCACCATCGGATCCCGTGGAAGGAGTGGAGCGACAGAATCTTCCCACTGGCTCTCCTCCTACGATCTACACTGCCAAGTGCCCTGTTTGGGAGATGACGACTCGTCTGGGGTGAAAGGAACCCGCCAGCTCCTTTGCACTCGGTTCCAAAAGTTTCCTAGGAGCTTCGCCTCCTTCGTGGGCCTCCAATCTGCCAAGCAAACATACCACGCGAGTCGTTCTTCCTCGGTGCCTCTAACCGCGCACAGATCTCTTTGTCAACCACATGCTCCCCTTCCCTGCCCTGTGAATCCCGCCTTTGCGAGTTCTCCAGAAGCTTCCATGCTGCCGGAAGCCCACGATGTGCCGAACTCCTTTCCCGGTCTTGCCCGTGAAGCCCCGCTGTGCTGGTTCTTCCAAAGATGCCAAGGACCCCATGATCAGCTACCCCTCCCGTTGGAATCGTGGTTGCCGATGGGTCAGCCATGAACCCCAGCGATGTGTCACAACTCCAACATGCTAGAATGAACAGGACTTCAGCCCTTTAGATTTTAAATTTCTGCACTTAGACGTCATTTTCAGCATTTAGATTCGATTTTAAATTTTGTCCCGCATCAATATTCTCAAGTAATTTGGAAAATGTTGCTCTTGCTGTGGAAGGACATAATTGACTTGTCTAGTTACAAAGGAATTACTTTGGTGATAGATCAAGGAAGATCATTTGGAACTCCACTACGTTGACCTCAATGTCCTCTTAGAAGCTACGACTACGAGTATTGTCAAATAATCTGGTTCAGTGTTGACACCAAAAAAATGGATTAAGTTTGATCCATCCCCATTAAGCCATTTTTCCCTTCAATTGGGTCCGTTTTAGCCACAAAAGAAGAGAGGGGTTCAAAGAGCACCAATCAAACCATTTTGTTTCGCAAGAGAAAGAAAGAAAGAAAAGGGGTTGGACTCGATTTTGGTACCAACATGAGCTAAGTCCGATGGCAATCTGAGTCAAATTTAGAGATATTTCGTGATCCAATAATTATTGAAAATGGATTGGGGTTAAATGTCAAGAGTAAGCCCACTTCAATGCCCACATGTAAAAAATAAAAAATAAAACGCTCAAGAGCCAGCTGAGAAAGGAGACGGGACTACCGGACTAGGAGGAGCAAAAAACGACAGGTGCGCTGGCGTAACCAATCCGTAGAGAATCCCGCGCAAGGTGGAAGTCGACCGACATTGGAAATCATGCAAGGAAGGAAAGACTTCCCAAAACTCATCGATTCCGAGGATTTTGGGAATCCCCCGAGTCCATCTCGGAGCTAGATCCTCTTTTTCTGGAAGGCTCCCAATGGCGAAAAGGAAGGTTGAAGACCTATAAAGCCTCACCAAGACCATCGTGCAAAAGAGGAGAAGGGAGAGAGGGTCGAGGAAACGCTGCGGAGAACCGGAAGCACCGCCAAGGTCGTCGCCGTCTTCGTGAGGAGCCACCGCGGACATCCCCTGTTCCTGCCGAAGTCGAAAGGGGCGATTCCTCCTCCCTCCACCTATCTCCGGCGTCGTTAGGGGCCTACGCCTCTCCTGGCCAAGCCGATAGGAGATCTTCTCCTTCCCCTTGCCGTCGCTGGCGTCCGCTTCCACCGCGAGCAAGTGGCGAGTGAGGGAGGGCGCCGTCGCGGTCGAGCGAGGAACAGTGCCGGGGGGGATTATTTTGTCCCCACTATGGTCCACGGTGGCAAATGCCGTGGGGCCCACCAGAAAATGAAGTGAGAAAAAAAAAGGGGAGAGGGGCCATGCGGCCGGGCGAGGCTTGCGCAGGACCAGGAAACAGTGGCCGCCGGTCCGGCCCAAACAGTAGCCGGTCCAAGAGGAATAGTGTACCGGACTTCCTCCGGATGTACAGTGCCCAGCAATAGTGTCCGCCAAGGCTTTCTTCAACAAAAAAATTTAATCTAAAACAAACAATACAGTGAAAATTAAATAACAAAATATCTCTTTAATCAACAAACCGGACTAGTTGGGGGGTCGACTAATCATCCGCCCCTACGTCTCGGCTTAACTTAAAAGAATTCAAAATTCGGACTAGTTGGGGGGTCGACTAACCATCCGCCCCTACGTCCTTAAGGTTGACATACAAAGGTCTATAAAAGACCCCAATGTTTTACCATTTTTTAGCTATATGAGGCCGTGTATGGTCAACATGCCGCTAAGCCAATTATATGCTAATGGAATCATCAAAAAACAGTGAGGGATGCCCATAAGTCTATCAAGACCGGGTACATGCCGCCCATGAATTGACAAGTTCATCAAGAACTCAAGAGACCGGATTTCTGGTCAAGTTGTAAATCATGTCTCAT
This sequence comes from Cryptocoryne crispatula var. balansae, assembly GCA_036172225.1. NCBI lineage: Eukaryota > Viridiplantae > Streptophyta > Magnoliopsida > Alismatales > Araceae > Cryptocoryne > Cryptocoryne crispatula. The sequence goes on from CM069922.1 coordinate 44,141,675, forward strand.
ATTGAGAGAGCAAAAAAAAAAAAAAAATTCATGTTCGGTGGAATAGATTGATGCTACAGGGAGATGACCGCCTACATGAAATTTTGGAAGGCAAGACAATTGAAAAAAAATTCTGAAAAATATAATCTGAAACCTGTAAAATCTGTAATTCAACCGAAACAAAAAAATCTGAACTTCATATTCAAACAGGGAACTGAGAACGTAGAGAAAATCTGGAGCAGGGGTTAAAAAAAAATCCGAGAATTGAAAGTTTAAAATCTGAACATCCCAAACTGCAATTGACTCACAATAATCTGATTCAACCAAACAAACTTAAATCAAACCAACAAATCGATTCATATTTCCTGGACCGAAATCAAATGGACAACCAATTTAAAATCTGAAACACAACTTGAAATTAAAATCTACAGCTCCAAAGTTTTAAAAATCTGAATGTCACATCCGAGGGTAAAAATCTGGGATTCAAGCAAACTTGTAAATTTGAGAAACCTGTAAACCCCAAAATCTGAAATCTAAGTCTTCACATAATACATAAATCAAACAATTCCAAGCAAATCACAAATTCCTAAGCAAACCAAATCTGTAAACAAGCTAATTTTCCAAACCAATTCAAATCTGGCCACCCATCAAACTCAAACATAATCAATTCAAAACAGTAAATCTGTACGTAAATCCAAACCATAATTCATAATCCAATTCAGGTGAACTCAAACGGATGAAAATTCAAATTTAAAATTAATCCAAATCATTTCACATAAAAGTTGCATAAAGGAGAATACAGAAGTTGTCAAATCCTTTAAGTCTGAAATTCCCCCAAAAAAAATCAAACAAACTAAAATCTAATTAATTTCAACCAACAAATAAACTCAACTTAATAAAACTCAAATCAAATAAACCTGTAATAATTTCAACATCTATCAATTCCCCAGATGCAATTCAAATCAAATTAAAACTCACACACCAAATCCAAATTTCAACCAATTTAAACAAACTCAAATTCAAACTAAATCAAATCAACTCACATACTGATCAAACTTTCCAAATTAAATCTAATGAAACAATCTAAATTAATCAAATAAGGCAAAATTCAAATTCAACTCCAACCAAACTAAATTTAAATAATTCAATCCCCACAAAATCCAACTCGAACCAAAGATCAAATCAATTTAATTCAACTCAAATCAAATTCAAACAAATCAAATGCTTGCACTCCATCAAGTTTATGAGATTGTTTTCTCCTATGTCCATATGTGTTTGTGAATGTTTATTTTGTGGATGCATGTTTTTTTCTACTTCAATGGATTGCTATGACGCTTAATCAAGGGTTTTCGAGTAATCTCGATGTAATTAACGTCGGATCTTCGCACCATCCGACGGGAAGAGGTCAAAATAAATTTTCAAAGAACCTAACAACCTCAACATATAATTTTGACCCTAGCTAGTACTTTTATGAAATACCACCTATCTTCCTAAGAAGTCAATGCTAAGGTCAAATCCAAATTCAAAAGGAAAATGAATTTCCAAAATCAAAATCTTTTAAATTTGAGAGATTTTTGAGGTTACATCATTCAGCAGCAAATATACTTTCCATTATCCATACAATGCATCTAAAGACTTATTATTATTTTTTTCATTTTCCAGCACATGAAAATGCGAAGGTGGTCTCAAAGATCGCGGAGAGCTGCCACGCTGGCCACAACCTTTCTTGCTTTCCAACATTTGGTATATCCCTTGAATGAGTCATGGCTTCTATCAGGACTGGGAACAAACTATGGAATCAGCCCAGATTATATCAGGAACTCGCCCGTTCTTCATTACAATGGGAACATGAAACCTTGGCTTGATTTGGGGATTTCCAAGTACAAAAGTTACTGGCGTTATTACCTGACCAAAGGGGATCAGTTCATGGAGGAATGCAATGTCAACCCATGATCTTCATGTCATCTTGATTCTTGACCACTCCGTGGACTTTATCACATGATGTGACAATAAGATCCCCTGCTCTATCCTTGCAATGGTCGTCCTCCTCTTGGTGGATGCTCCTTGATGAGGTCATTAACTTGCATTCTGCTTGATGTGCTGCCGAAAGAGGGGGGACGCAAGAAATGAGTTCCTCGATTGACATAATATTCTAGGACCCGCTGGATGCAGGATCCTCGGGAGATTCATTCTACAGTTATAATTTGTGGATGACTTCAAGAACACTTAATGCTCTTGAAAAGCTAACTGGCAAGAGGCGATTGCAGGTCAGTTTTGAGTATTATTTGTTGTTGCATTCATTTGTGTGATAGAATTGAATTATTATTGGAGTCAGGCTCCTCAAAATGAGTTGCAGCCGACTGGCTCATGGAGATTCTTTGCCTTTTGCCTGGGTGGATTTAGGAGAGACTGTCTTTGTCTATTCTTTCTGATGAATCAGCCTCTACTATAATTGAATTGTAGTTCAGATTACAATCTAATGATGATCTGCTTTTTCCCCTTTGCCCAAGAAGGCACAATAGCCTGGAATTTCTTGTTTGACACGTGCAATTCATCTGTGTGCTTTGAGGTTTGAAGTTGGAACATTCTACTTGGGTTACCAGATGTTTGCAGGTTTATAGTGTTTCGATTTGATCTCTTAGGTGACGTTTGATTAGGCTTAATCTGAAAATCTAAACTCTTAATTTTACATCTAACTTCTTAATGAGTGGTAAAAAAGTACTTAATTTACTTTAGACATAAGTGCTTTAGGTTGTTTGATAAAAAAATCTGAATCAATCGCTTAATTTTCCCATGCGGCGTCCCCCCCCCCTCGCGGCGCCGCGCGTCCCCCCGCTGCGCACCCCCCCTCCCCGTCCGGAGCCCCCCGCGCGTCCCCCCCTCCCCGCAGGCCCCCTCCCCCCCTCCGCGCAGCCCCCCGCCGGAGCCCCCCGCGCAGCCCCTCCGCGCAGCCCCCCCCCTCTCTGCGCAGTCCCCCCGCCCCCTCCGCGCAGGCCCCCGCCGGAGCCCCCCGCGCAGCCCCTCCGCGCAGGCCCCCGCCGGAGCCCCCCTCCGCGCAGTCCCCCCGCCCCTCCGCGCCGCCCCCCGCCGGAGCGCAGCCCCTCCGCACCGCCCCCCGCCTCCGCGCAGCCCCTCCGCGCAGTCCCCCGCCGGAGCCCCCCCCCTCTGGACCAAGACGATGATCCGCCGGGCTGCCACCGTGCTCTGCAGACACCCCCCCTTCTGGGCCAAGACGATGATCTGCACGCATGCTGCGCTCCAGCTCCACCTTGATGCTCCCTGTCTGTCAAAGATGGCTGCCGGCTGATTCTGGAGCTGAGCGCGCCAGCTGCGCGGCGTCCATCTTGGGCACCGCTACGGCGGCGGCGAGATGGGGTCCCTGGTCATCTGACATCTCCATCGCCCAAAAGGGGAGAAGAAAAGAACAACAGGACGTCGGAGTTTGCAGAGCGATCGGAAACTGGGGTGGTGTCATTATCTAATCACCGTCTCTCAAAGAAATGGGTACGTATTGAGGATGAGCGCGCGATTCTGATTCCGGAATGGGCAGAATCAACTGTTGCTCCTTTGGGAGAGAAGAGATCAGCTGAGGGCCACCATGCCGCACTGATCCGACAGCCACCGGAACCCCCACTTCTTCGCCACCGCCGGGCTGCTGTCCATATTCTGGGACCCGGCCGAGTGTGCTTCGGGTAGCGGAGGCCACGCGCCGGCGGGTTGTCCGCTCCCCCGGCGGAGGTGTTGAAAGCTGAAACAGTACTCCGACGTCGAGATGCGCATCGATCGATCGCCGTCACCGTCGCAGCCGGTGGAAGAAGCCGGCGCCTCCCGTGGATTCGTGCAGGGAAAAGAGGGGCAGCTTTCGGATGCAAATCCCCCTCCGCGCAGTCCCCCCGCCGGAGCCCCCCCCTCCGCGCAGCCCCCCGCCGGAGCCCCGCCGCGCAGCCCCGCCGCGCAGCCCCTCCGCGCAGCCCCCCGCCTCCGCGCAGCCCCTCCGCGCAGTCCCCCCCCCCCCCCCCCTCCGCGCAGCCCCCCGCCGGAGCCCCCCCTCCGCGCATGCCCGACTGGATGGACACGATCGGCTGCGATGTCGATCTCGGGGGCGACCGGGCGGACGAGCGAGACGGCGTCTGAAAATGAAAAAGCTAGGGCGCCGATCTGAATGGCTGAGATGATATTAAGACTTCAGAGCTTAGTTTAGAGGAGAGTTCAGCTATTTTATCAAACGTTCCTAAACATCTGTACACTGACCGATTCAGAGTTAAGAGCTTCAATAAACCTAATCAAACGGAGCCTTAATATCTAAATATTCCTTTTACATCTTAATAAAATTCTTAGAAATAACTGCATGATTTAACTTTTTTGCTTTTTAGCTGGAATTCTGTATGGAGCATAAAAGTAACATGTACTATATGTCTTTAAGTAATTGTTAAATTGATTAGCATATGATTATCTTCATAGATGTGAAATTAGGAGTTCAAATTTCCTAATTTAGTTCAAAACAAATGATGAAATTTATCATTAAAATGGAGTGCATTTATTTCTCAACGCGTGTAGGAAATAGCTTAAACTTTCGACAAAGATGTAAGATTCCCCTGTTTAATTACGTGAATTGTTGTCTGTTGACTTACAAGTGAAAATAGAATTAAGAGTGTAAATAGGATCCGATATTTTTATATTTCGATTTGATTTCGTTTCTGTTAATCTAATCTTGATAAAAATAAATATATAAATAAAATTAAATAAATTAAAATATATGACATATAAAATGATAAAAATACATTTTTAAAAAGGTTATATTAAATTTTAATGATTATATGTGAATTATTAATTTAGTTTTAAATAAAAATTAATATTTAATATATATTTTGTAAGTTATCAGATTCGATCTCGATTTTGACGATAGAATTAAAATCTGATCGAAATGAAAATACAATGATTTTGAGATTATCAAAATCAGAATTAAAATTTTTTAATCTTTGTCAGAATCGAAATCAAATTCTGATGACTATGTTATCGAATCGGACTGTTTACGGTCCTAAATAAAACAGATTTAAAAATTTTATAACTTGCATAATATGATCATCCTTTGGTTGCCAACCTGCCGTTTTGCGGTGGAGCCCGCCCGGATCTCAGGTTGGACGTGGTCTCGTACATCAGGTGATGCATCGTCGGGACACTGCAACTTCTCTCCCATCACCGTTCATTTAGATCCGCCCATGCGTGACACGTATCATCTGTTCTTTTATTCTGATTCTATAAAAATTAAACGATTTTGATTCAGTAAATTCTAATTATTATGTTTTGATTTTGTTTCGATTCTATTATTAGCATATTTTTCGAAATATATAATATATTTTTAAGATTTAATAAATAAATTTTATATTATTATTATATATTTAAAATTTTACCAAATACGGTAGGATCAAACGTTGTCATCTTTTGTTAAAATTGAATAGAAAATTTGAAATCTCGGATTACGTTTGGCATCCCTAATGGGATGTTTGGTTGCACGATAATTTTTTGTATATTTTCATGATAAAAATATATTAAAATAAAAAAAATGAGCTAACTCATGACATAAGATTATCATGTTTGGAGGGATGCGATAATAAAAAAGAGTATTTATCATATCGTAATATATACGATAAAAAAAGAAAGAGGTGAGACCCTCTCTTTTGTTTAAGAAAAAAATCGCTTTCTAAACATAAAATCGTCATGGTTGTCGAACACCTCTTCTTTTAACAAGTTTTTTTATAATTTTTAAAAATAAAAATAAAAATTACTATTATCATGCAATTCGGTTATAATGATTGCTCCACTCCGATTTAATTCTCATTTTGGCCTATTTTGTTCCTCCGAAATTTGATTTGGACGACTCTTTTGGCGTACGTTTCTTCTTGCACTCGACGCATCTTAATTAATTATTTCCAAAAGAATTGATCAATTCCCAAGCTCTGGAGTTACTGGAGATGAGATGCATGCATGTTAACCCTCAACCCGGCGCAGGTTATATATATAGTTCTTCTCCCAATCTCTGCTCTTTTTATTTCCGACGGTTGCTGCTGCTGCTGCTGCTGAGGTTTTTTTAATTAGCTAGTATTGCAATATTTAGCTGCCAAATGCGTTTGGTTACACGAAAAACTGAGCTTTTGCGAAACTATGTGTTCTCCTTTAACAGAAATGTGTTTGATATATGTATATATAGAGTCTCATTACGTACCACCTTATGTTTTAGAAGAGATTTCTTAATTAGACCCCACCCCCCCCCCCCCCCCCCCCCAAAAAAAGAGAGAGAGATCGATGAAACCCTCCTTTTTTCTTTTTTCTTTTCCTTTTTTTTTGGTTATCTATCACGCCTTGTCAAATTTGTGCCCTTGGCTATCAATATAATTTTTTTTGGGATCAAAGCGAGATCATCACTTGTAAACGCTGCAGGTCGGAATGCTCACTAGCTTGTTGCTGGAAGATGGACAACGTTCTCCGAGTGGAATGCCCTTGCAATTAAGGGTATATAATCCCATTAATGCATGCAAGAGTACGTAGTACTGATCTCTTGCTTTGGAAGCGGGAAATATATATATTACTGGCAGCTGAAATTATCCTCAAAACTTACTGAATATATAGGATGTGATGATAATTACTGTTAGATATTGTAACCTGCTGTGAAGGAATAGTAGCTTACAGAACTAATTGATGTCAATATTGTCGAACTAATGAAAGATGAGAATCGGAACGTCCGGAGGGCCGCTGTGGCCTTGAGAGACAATATCTAATTAAACACAGAAATTCAGAACTAGCTAGCTAGCTGCGGTTCTCTGCCGTTGTGCGTAACCGAGACGCCGGAATTATATGAGTCCCTAGAATTTATATATATATAGTTCATTATATATAACATGGAGCAAGAAGAGCTGATGTCTATTGTACGTAGACGTGGAATTGGATCGATAAAATCAATTGAATTTAATTTCGATCACTGATCGGAATATCTGGCTTTGAATATTTCGATAATTTATAAGATACAAAAATAGAGAGTCACCACTCTTTTTCTTTACACACACACACACATCTTTACCCCTCAGCTTGCTAAAATTGAAATGCCAGCTTCAGAGGGACTTTTATATATATATATATAAACCAACAATATTATGCATGATATATAAGCTTCTGATATATATATATTTAGAGTATAGACATCACAGTATTAAATAATATAGTATCTAATAAAAATAAGATGATATATATTTAATACTTTATCCAAACAGCTGGCCGTAACAGGTAGCACATTTACCGAAATTACTTGTAATACTTTTGTAGTATTTGGTAATCAAACAGGTGATCAGCTAAGGCCCAAATTAATATAATACTCAGAACCTATTGTAGTATTAATTTCAATTTTAAGATTCAAGTAAGTCCTTGAAATCATTTCATTATTTTTAATGTTCTAACCCAACATATATATATATATGTACCTTATTGCTTGACATCGTGAGCAATAATAAACAATAAATTTGATATTTTCATTATTCATGGAATAATTTTAAAAATTAATTAAAACATAGAGACTATACGACCTGGACCAGTTCATCTATTGATCTCCTGAAACCAGGGCTTGCTGAACTAACTAAGGATAAATCTTAGAAATTTATATAAGAAGTGCATAGATAATAATAATAATAATAAGAGAAGGCAGTAGAATGATATTCAGAAATATTCAAAATAACCCTCTTATAAAATTAATCTAAACATCATGCATGCTTTCCCGACCCCCTAAATATATATACCCATAAGGAAAATATATATGAATGCCTAATTGGATGTTCGGTTGCACAATCATTTCTTGTACACCTCTATGATAAATTTTAGATTGAAAGAAAATCTTGCATATACAGCCAAGGTTATAAAACTATCATGTTTGATGAGATGTGTGATTACAAATAGGGTGGGGGACCACATAGAAAATAACAAAGAAGGTATCACCTCTCCTTTATACTGTAAGAAATTCACTACAAAATATATTTTGTAACCATTGCTTCTTTTTAATAAGGCTAGCTAGTTACAAAAATATAACGAAAATTCCAAACAAACACCACATATGTTGTCTATGGACATTTAATCTTTCCCTTTGTGTTGATAATTAACAGGTAATCAACAACATCAGGCATTACTTGATGCCATTAATCAGCAAGCAGATGTATACTTGTACACAGCTCCCAATGAAAAGGAGGAGACAACCAACTCAACAATTCCAGATGAGTAGACTTTCACCCAATATTACTCTAGAAATCATGAACCCATGATTCACATATAAAGAAGAGTTGATGGGACCATTAGTTGGGATGGACGGCTCTGATTGGCCGGCCTGCCTGACTTAGGGCAGCTTATCCTGAGAAACCCACCAATGAGTGAGAGACTAGGAAAAGATCTATGTTTTAAATAAATGAGATGGAGATAAAGCTAAAGAAAAGGGAGCAAGATCAAAAGGTAGCTTGTCATGGTGGGCAGTCTGATGTGGTCAGTGTGGAGGAGCTGCACCTTTCACACCATCTGTTCATTGTGTCCTATTAGCATTAATGGGGTGGCCTGAGATTCCCTTCTTATTGGTCAAGTATATGCATGATAAAACAAAAAAAAAATTTGCTGAGAAACAAAATGAATGTAGACGCCCCCACCCTTAATTATCTACCCTTGCCTTGGCATTAGGGGTGTCATGATCTTATTGGCCCGACACGACGAAACCGACGTAATATCTCGGACCAAACAGGGAAGTATGCAAAGAAATATCCATACTCAGTGGGTAAAAAATCTAGAGCAAAATGCCACCAACCAAGAAGGGCAATGACTGGCTATATGTGAAAAGGAAGGTGGGTTCACATTATGTGTTGAAGTGGACATGAGATTGACTAAAAAGGTTAAAATAAGAAAGGTCCTTTACTTTGAAATTATCTCTTATGGGGTGTTTGGTTGCATGATAATTTTTTATACACTTTCATGATAAAAAATCATATTAAAATAAAGAGTGAACCAACTAATGACATAAAATTAACATGTTTGGAGGGATGTGATAACAAAAAAGAGTTACTATCATTCATTACCAAACAAAGTGGGGGACCACAAGAAAAAAGAAAGAGGTGAGACCCGCTTTTTTTGTTTAAAAATAAAATCACTTTCAAAATATAAAATTGCCAAGGTTGTCAAACACTTCTTTTAACAAGTTTTCTTACAATTTTTAAAAATTAAAATAAAAACTACCATTGTCATACGACCAAACACCCCATTAGCCTTTTGAGGCTCCTATCTTTTTCTTTATAAATGTGATTGTGCACCTATGTAGAGATTTCTGGATTTTTATAATATGAGCCAAAGCATTTTGTGAGAATTTAACCATTAACTCGATTTGAAATAAAGCATCTTTAGAATATACCATAAATATAAGTAGATTGAATCTTGTATATGTCGAGGTCAAACTATAAATTTAGAATTGTAAAATCTATATATTGATATTTTAGATACATACATATATATATTAGTTTAAATATTATTTATAAAATTTTCATTTTGAACCAAACTAAACCAAATTAGATAATTCCTTACGGTTCAACTGGACATAATTAAGTTTAGTTTAGGTTAGAGAAAATATCATCTAACTTGAACCAAGCCAACCTGAGCTCACTCCCATGTACAAGCACTTTATGCAAGAGAAGCATGCCCTCATCCACAAAGATGACTGCATGTGATAGCATTAATGCCACCATTTAGGTAGAAGTTTATGCTGATGAAACATTGCATGGTGGACATGTTGGCTAATCATCCCATTTGGTTGGTTAGACAATTAAAAACGATGCTATATGTCAAGGTTTGATATTGATACTTGTAGATGCATGACACTTGTAGATATGGTTTTATTTGATTTAGTGCAAATCACACCCTTATTAAAATGGTAGTGTATATACATATCTAGATTTTGTACGTACCTATCTTTAAATCCATTCGATATCCCAAATATGTCTCTATAATCTTGAAATTCTTTTAAACTACTAAAATGTTATTTTATTTTATTTTTCTATCCAACTGATAAATTACCAAATATTTTTATTTTCTTTCATTTTTTCGTTCTTTTTCTTTGGACCCCCTATTTCCCCCTATTTCTCTTTCTCATTCTTTCCCTGATCTTCTCTTGCCACTCTCTCAATTCTATCTCTCTTAAGCTATTCTTTCTAATCTCTGTCATGGAACTCTCTCTCTCTCTCTCTCTTGCTTATGTTCGTAGTACCAAAATGATATTATATGAATTTTGATATTAAGATTTCCGAAGAATATATCATATCAATATCCGAACTGATGCAACTTTGCTGCATAACATATTTGTTTATATTAAAATTTTTAAAGTTGATATTATTAGTCAATACCTAGATGACTTATAGCATTATTAACTTCAATGTTAATAAGGATAAGAGTGTATATCATATTGTTACCAACCATAGCATGTATTTCCTATTTTGCATGCATACAAACCTTCCAAGTATGAAAATTGCATTCACATTTGTGTAGCTTACATATTTCTGAAAAGAATCACGTGGATATATATATATATAGATAAATATTTATGTACATATATATGTAAGCGTATATTCATATATTATATATATCCTTATAAAGTCTTTTTTTTGAAATAAATATCTTTATAAAGTTAGGACGGCTTCATAACTACAACACGTACGTACACAATACAATCCAAAGAAGCATATTAATTGTGTATAGGAATGCGTGCGAAGATATATGCAAGCATATATATATTTATTTATATGGAACATATTAATTTTCAGAAAAAGGGAATCTCTCAGACCTGCGTGCAATCAAACAATTCATCTGCTTTTAATAAAATGACAACAGCGGGGAATATATATATATATATATTAACGCTGCATTTATATCATTTTTATAGGCAAAAAATGACGTGTGTATAATATAAGTGGTTAATTTAGTGGGTCCCTTCTCTTTTGATTTACGTCAGATGATGAAAAAGACTTCCACAAGAGACAGAATATTCGTGGCATCTTTTTCTTCTTCTTCTTCTTTTTTTCACCTCTTCTACACGCCCAAGCAAGCGTGTTGTGGACAGATGTTCATATATATATATATATACACACACACACACTTCGTAGAGATAAGGCTCGGCTTATGACTCTGACATTTCACTAAATAAAAAAAAATGCGATGTGGCTTATTTTACTATGTAAATCAAGTAAGCTTGAACAAGAAAAAAAAAAGAAACTAGATTAACCAACGAGAAGAGTTTGAGTAGAGTAAACTTGCTGGATCTCTACTTGGTAAGAGATTCCCGAGCAGTTTGATTAAATATTTGTTTAAAAGAGTTTTGTAAACGAAATTTGCATCAAGCTCTGAGTTCAAATTTTATAAACAAGTTCAGAGCGAAATAAATGTAAACTCGGGTTTAGATCATGTGTGAGTTATGCTCAAACTCACTCGATCAAGTAAATGACTTGCTCGGCACAAGGAAGGCCGGGTCGGTGTGGGGTCGGCCGACTTGGTTAGAAAAATGGCCTGTTGCGCCGACCCTGGCCCTCTCTGGATCGATGCCTCCTGGCGACCCACTGGGGCAGCGTTACCCAACATCGCATGACCAGCCGGTGACCGAGTCGGCACACGACCCGACCGATGATCTGACTTTCCTTGGTTCAATGAGCTCGCTCGGTTCAAGTATTTCGAATCCCCAAGGAGAGGAGTTCAAACAAAATTTAAATTTGCTCATGGAGTATCAAATGCTGCTTGGCTTGACTCATGCTGCCACCATTGTTGAAGCACCCATGTGTTTCTTTTTCTCTCTACCTAGAAAGTCTAGCATTTCTTGCTGCTGAATTCAAGAAAAATTGGAAAGAACAAATATTGAGAAAGAGGCTTAATTTAGATGACAAAACTGAGTTTCTACCTTTTTTTCAACCTTCCATTCTATCTCAATTTAGATGAGGTCATGTAAGCATAGATCATTATACAGCTGTGCTTTACTCATGTACCAAACCAAATATAGGTAAATGTAGTTTTGACAAAAAAAAATAATTTTCTTACAGGTCTTTTTTTGATACGTCGACCATTTTGAAATAGTGATTTAGAAAATCAAATAATATAGAATAATGTCGAAATTGCATGACTTATTTTAGAATATATTAATTTATCCTAGTTACCAAAGCCAAGTGATTAAGAACTGATCTAAACCATATATCACCATATTCTCCCTCCTATTCTCCATGCAAATAACTGGTCCATGATAATTTATTTGCAGAAACCCAGATTTGTGGATATTATTAAATTTTAATTTTCATATAGTAATTGAAAGAAAGCTTCTATATATACTGCCTAGTTTTTAACTGCACCAAAAATATATAGGAGATCTATCGAATAAATCGAACAAGAAATTTAAGCAATAACTTACATGGTGCGATGAAATATTTATATATGGTGGATAAAAATTTGACCAGACTTTGTTTATTATGTTAAACAAAGGAGTTTGGATAAAAAAATAAAATTTAATTCATTAAACGACACATTCTTACGAGGAGCAGAGCCAACGCCGCCAGGCCATCCGCCGCGGAAGAGGCAGGCCGGAAATCTCCTTCGCCGCCGGCGTACCTGCAGCCTCAGGGAACGGCTCCCTGCGGGAAGAAGATCAGGCTCGGGAAGGTCGGCGGAAAAGCTTGGGTCCTTCGAGTTTTTTCACTCGCTCTCTCTCGCTTCTCAGCTCCGCCGCCAATAAAACCCAGGTGTGCTCGCGCCGGTGCCGGGAGATCTCAGAGAGCTAGGGTTTGCGGATCGGGGGCCAGAATTTCAAATTTGTCGCGGGAAAAAGGGATGGACCTGGAAGGTAACGGTTGAATCTAAGGGGCGTGGAAGAAATTGGAAGAATTAGTCTAGTTAGAACTTGAATCCGCTATAGGTAGTCGTTCTTTGTTTCCTTTACCGTAATGAGCAGTGCCCATGGTTTTAGGACAAAGAGGGGCGTCGAATCCCTCGGCCATGTTGGCCGCGCTACTCAGCAAGCGGGACAAGCTTCAGGAGGAGCTGCGCAACCTCGAAAAGCAGGTGTTTTCTCGGGTTTCTTTTGTATTTTGCCGCTCTTAGTTGAATGGAAGTGGACTAGAGTGCTAATCAGTGTAGATTTCACTTCTCGCCTTTTTAGTTGCTCTTGTATATTTTGTCGATTTACGCTCCCTCCAAATGAAATGTGAAGAAGAGTAATTTGGAAGAGGCCGAAAATTTGCTGCTGCTTGTATGGTTGGTTCAGAGAATAGATTGGTTACCTTTCTGATGAGAGAAGAGTCGCGTATTTGCAATTCGTACATGCAGGGAATCGCTAAACTTTCGACGAAGATGTCATGCCTGAGATCTGCGTTTTATTCACGGAGCTTGTTTCCTTGCATTTAATTTATGCAAAGTTTATGGAAGCTGCTGTCACAGGATTAGTTGCTGCCGTATAACATTTATGTGTAGGTGGATATCATAATTATAGGCTGACAATACTCAAAAGTATTTATTAATCATCGGAAGTGAATGTAGCGAATCAGTCTGTTGCAATGATCTTTTTTTCTAATTGATGTTTAAGGGAATCTTGATCATATTTACATGTGTTTTCATCTTGTTATACTTTCTCCCTTGATCATGGCCATAACAGGTAACTCTTCTGATATAACAGTGGGATCATCACATAAATGACAAAATAAAGGGTTATTTAGTGCCTTGCTGGTGGTTTTTGTCCATAGCGAGTTTGTATTAGCCTGTCAGCTAATCTAATCTTTCTTGTTAAATGTTAACTGTAATTGTTTAAAGTGAATGTCACCGCTCAAATCGAAGAAAAGGAGAAACAGTGAAAATGAGTGCATCAAGTAGCAGTAGTACGGTGCATAAATCAAGTTTTTTTACTAAGCTATATGGCTAATGAGAAATTTGGTAATATGCTTCTGATGATTCCATGTTAGAAAGCTGAAACATAGGTCGGTCCTGGGGATCCAGATCCATCTAATTTGACACAGAGGATTGGTTAAGCTAGTGGTAGAATCAAGCACCTGTCCAGCAGCCCGACAGTATGCAACCAGTTTTATGTTCTATTTCTGTGGTCCTCATCCTTTTTGAGGATATGGAAATAAATGTGGAGACTGGGTTCTTGAAGGCATGTGGAGACTACTTGATTGGACTGTGAAAATATCTTTCACCATCTGCATGTGTATTTTTTTTTTTAGTCTTAGAGTAGACTTTTTAAATCATTCTATCAGAAATAGACTTTTTTTTTTCTTCTAATGTGCAAGTAAACCATGTCCTGAAGGCATATTATTTGCTGAGATATGCTGCTTGGTTTAAGGTCTATGATTTGGAAACAAGCTACTTGCAAGATTCAAATCAATGTGGAAATGTGTTAAAGGGATTTGAGGGATTTTTGTCGTCATCCAAGAGCACTGCCAAGTATGTTCCTTTCCTTTAATGTTGGCTATTTTTTTTGAATCTTCTCGCATTATGTTTAATTTCTTTTCTGACACATGAATAGTTAGTAATGCTGCATAATGGGGTGTTTGGTTGCATGATAAGTTGAGTTTTGTTACAATTTTATGTTTTTGTAACAAAACTTGTTAAAAGAGGTGTTTGACAACCATTACAAGTTTATGTTCTTAAAGAGATTTTCTTTTTAGACAAAAAAGGAGTTGATACCCACTTTTTTTTTATCTTGCGGTCCCCCACCTCTTTTGGTCATACATGGCTCCCACTCCTTTTTTGTTATCCCATCTCCTCAAACAAGACAATTTCATGTCATTAACTAGCTTACATTTATTTTAATATCATTTTTTATCATGAAGGTGTTTTAAAATATATTGTGCAACCAAACACCCTATGATCCTGCAATTTTTATTTCATGGGAAATGGATTCCCAACAATTTTATCCTTTTGAATGCATCTTTTGCAGAAAAGCTGTGCAATTTTTTGTTTTTTAATGTATTGGACTATGACTTATGTTTTACTTGTTGAATTTTCAGCCTGAAACGTTCCAGGAAATTTCAGCCTGAGGATAGACTTTTCTCGTTGTCATCTGTTACCTCACCTGCAGTATGTTTCTTAGCTTTTCACTTTCTCTGGAATGTCTAGATCACTTACAGCAAAAATTTGCTAGACTTCCATCAAACAAAGCACAAACATATTAGTTCTCATCCTGTGGCAGCTTTTAACCATGGTTACCTGTACACTATTTTGTTCTTTGATCAATGTGAATCACAAGTTAAGTAACAAAAAATGGATATAAAAGACGCAATTTCTTCTTATCTCACATATTATTTATTTATATGGCATTCTCTCTCTGGGATTTTGACTTGAGGATTATCTGAGAATGACTTCTGTATTTGCTTCAGTCGATGCAGAACCAAGGATCACGGGATCGGTGGGTACCGATCCGATCCGGATCGGATCGGATCGGACCGATTCCGACCGATTCAATGGAATAAAATCGATCCAGAATCAGTAAGAAAAAAAAAGCAAAAAAAAAAAACCGATCCGATTCCGATTCCGATCCGATTCCGGACCGATTCCGGCCGATTCGGACCGATTCTGGCCGATCCGACTGGAATAGCAAAAAAAGAAAAAAAATGATCCGATTCCGATTCCGATTCCGATTCCGGACCGATTCCGGACCGATTCCGACCGATTCCGACCGATTCCGCGGAATTCATGCCGGAATCGGTCCTTCCGCATGGAATCGGATCGGATTCGATTCCGGAATCGGTCGGAATCGGTCCGATTCCACCGATTCCGTAAACAATGTGCAGAACTGATATCACCAATGTATTAGCATGTCTTGATCAAAGAACCAAACATTACATGATTGTGAACTATTATATAGTTTTTTTTCTCTGTTTGGGTTCCCACTTCTGACTAAATTTGGTACCCTACCTTTTTGGAGGATGGAAGAAATAAACTGCTTGTGTAGAAGAATCACAAGGATACTTTTTTTTTGAAACAAACTGCGCCAAATAGCTTTCTAGTGCTATATGAAGGTGGTTGTTCACACAAATTTTTATTTTCAGGTTGAGGAACATATGATGGGTCGTGATGGTGAGCTTTCATAATCCGAATACACTACACTGTACGTGTCTTACTATTTTCTGGCTTCTGTTTGCTTTCTTTCCCATGCAGATGGTAGAATGGAATATGGGCCAGGGCGTTCTAAAGGTGGTAGCACTCCTGCCAACGGACAGTAAGTGCATCAGTCTGCTGGTCTAAACTTTCCCTTATAAGCACATCAGCAGAGTCACCAAAAATTGGCACATTGCTTTTTCTCTTAAAGTTGGGAAGCCGAAAATTATGCTGCTCAAGCTCGACTCATTTATTTATGTTTGAGGTCGAGTTCGGTTAGAGAGTAGATGAGCAGGCTCGACTTGTGTTCGGGCTTGGCTCATTAAGAGCTTGATATGCTCAAATTCAACTTGTCGAGTTGTTTGTTTAATTTGATCAAGCCAAGTTCAAACTCAACCTAGAATAGGAACTCAGTCCAAGCTTGAGTTCGAAGTTGATCTGAGATCGTTTATGAGACTTGTTTTGAGCTCGCGGTTTATGAAGCTCAAACCTGAGTTTTAAGTTCTTATTAAGCTCCATTTCAGCTCATTTAATATGTTTAATTAACACTATATAACTATTAAGTTCCTTTATTTTATTTTTTTAGTAAATATTTAATTAAGTGATCAATCAAGTTGTTTGCAAGTTTTATCAAGTTGAGTATGAGTTTTCCCAAGTCAAGGTTTTCTTTCTTGTTCAAACTTGCCCATTTAACATAATAAACAAGCGAAACAAACTTTATCTAGCCGAGTCTTGAGTTGCTTGTCAAGTGAATTGGCTCCTTTGCATCCTTAGTATCAATTTTGATATCTTTGTTAGATACATCAACATCAGATATACTAGTCCTAAATATCAAAAAATAATGTGATTTTTGGTGAATAATCCTGTCTCCAAACAGGCCGTAAGATACTGCCTTGAGAGCTATGTTTCCATTTTTTTGCAATTGGATGCATTTGAGAATGTCTTTTTGGCAGACATGGGATCTGAAACTGTGTTTCTCTGTTCTACAGAGGGAAGCCAAAGAAGGGTGGGCGACCATCGCAGCGAGAAGGGAAGAGGATCCGCCCTTCGAGCGAGCTCGAGCTGGAGGACGATGATGACATTGATCTCAGCATGAGGTAGCAATCTAATTAATGTGGGCGCAACTGAAGTCTGTAACCTTTCTGCCTCTACATGTGCTGGGAGCGAGATATATATATATATGCATAATAATTAGCTCGATTATATTGCATCTTTGCTTCTTGTTTTTGTGCAATTTGTAGTTGGGTAGTTTACTCTGGAGTCCTGAAAGATGTCTGTACTTAGAATAACTGGCCGTTTCTCCAGGTATTTGCATTCTGATCCATGTAAACAGTTTGAAAATTAGACACAATCACAGGTCCTTCACAGTAACAGGGGGTTGTTTCTAGTTATATACAGTAGAGATAATCTCACGTCAGGGACTAATTATAATTTTTACGACTTTATAGGGATCAAATTGTAAATAGTCAAGATATAAGGAGCTACTTGAGTCTTGAGTTCTGCCTGTACGTGTGCTGGAGCGAGATATGTACATAATAATTAGCTTGATTATCTTTCATCTTTTGATTATGTTGTGCTGGAGTGAGATATATACAATTTATTTTAAACTGCTGAAAAATGCATGTACTTTTAAGAACTACCCATTTCTCAGTTATATTTATTCTGATCCATAGTAAACCTTTAGACAGGTTTTCTACAGCTTCAGTGGTTGTTTCTAGTTATATAGATTAAAAATAATCTCATATTTGGGGCTGATTATGCCTTGAAGTAGGGATCAAATTGTAATTAGTCATGACGTATGTAGCTACCTTAATTCTGCCTGTACATGTTGTGCTGGGAGCGAGAGACATACACATAATAATTACCTTGATTATCCTGCATCTTTTGCTTCTAGTTTTTGTGCATTTTATTGTTGGGCAGTTTATTCTGAAGTCCCAAAAATGTATGCACTTTTAGTAACTACACATTTCTCAGCTATTTGTATTCTGACCTTGTAAACCTCTTGAAAATTAGACAGGTTTTCGACAGCAGCAGGGATTGTTTCCACTATATCTAGATTAGAAACAATCACAAAAATGTTTCCAGGGATTGTTTCCTGAAAATGTTTGGGGCTAATTATAATTCTTATGAGCTTAAATATAGTTCTTGCACAAGGTGTTTGGTTATTAATATCAATTTTGAAATTTGTAGTGAAACGAAGTCATTAACAGTGATACAAATGTTCTATCAAATTTGTTATTGATACTTTATTCTTTATAAATATCAATATCATAGTTGTCAAGGCAACAAAGCGACTAAGGGTGCCTTTACCGCTTAAGTGGTGCTTAAGCAGTAAGACTAGTTGGGGCGGTCCACTGTTGGCCCACCAAATACAACAAAACAATGAGACATAAATAGGCATAAATTTTATCATTTCACTGAAACAATCATTAAACTAATGAGACAAATTGAAAAAAAAAATTTATTTTTAAATCGACAAAGCCTCAAAGGGAAAATGACTTACCATATATTGGTTTACCAAAAAAAAGACTTACCATATATTGAAGAAATATTGTTTTAAAGGGTTTAAGCACACTGTGCTCAAACAATCAATATAAGTCAAAGATACTTACATGTGTGCTCAAACAATCAATACTTACAAGTTTTCAATATATAGGTCCTTTAGTTACCGGATCCAATTAGCGGGTATTGGATCCAGTAAATAAACTAAGTGGACAAAGTGCCTGCTTTGGGTGCTTTACTGCTTAGAGTGCCTAAAGTGGGCACTTTTTTACACCCTGATAAAGCGGACCTCCACTTAGGGCATCAAAAACCACTTTGGCCCTTAAGTGTCCACTTTGACAACTATGATGATATCAAAATTGATGTAGCATCATTTTTAATAGTCTAACCGAACAGTTCTTTAGTTTCTGCTAAAGATATGGCATTGTTGGTCCAAATGGGATGGGGAAGTTTATGCTGCTAAAGCTTATAGCTTGGAGGAAGATCCCTGTGCCCCACAACATAGATGTGCTGTTCATGGAGCAGGAAGTAGTGGGCGATGACAGGTGTGCTCGGGAGGCTGCAGTCTGCTAATGAGGAGCTGGTGAGATTGTGACAAGAGGTGGCCGAGCTTTTGGCTGCAGCGGGTGCTGAAGGTGCTAATGACAAGGAGGAAAATGATGCAGGGGAGAGAAGGTGGCTGAGCTATATGAGAGGCTTCAGATTTTGGGGTTGGACGCAGCCTTGACAATCTTGGATGGGCTGGGTTTTACTAAGGAGATGCGGGGGCAGGCGACCTGGTCCTTCAGTGGGGGTTGGAGGATGCAGATCTCGCTGGCAAGAGCTTTCTTCATTCAGCCCTTCTTGTTGCTTGATGAATCCACCAACCATCTGGATCTCAGGGTAGTCCTCTGGCTTGAGGAGTATCTGATCAGATGTAAGAACACTGGTTGTTGTTTCCCATGATCGGGATTTTCTAAACACTGTCTGCACTGATGTTATCCATTTGCATGATTTGAAGCACCACTTTTATCGCTGAAATTTCGTAGAGTTTGAGGTGGGTTATGAGCAGAAGTGCAAGGAGGCAAACAAGAAGTTGGTGACATATGACAAGCAGGTGAAAGCTGTGAAGAGATCGGGCAGCCGGTTGCAGCAGGAGAAAGTCAAGGACAGCAAAATTTGCTGCTGCCAAGGAGGCATCAAAGAACAAGGCCAAAGGGTAGGTTGATGATGATGTTGCACCCCCTGTTGAGGCTCCAAGGAAGTTGAGGGATTACACAGTGGAGTTTCACTTTCTAGATCCAGCTAAGCTCACTCCTCCCCTGTTGCAGCTCATAGATCTGACTTTTGCTTTTCCTAACAGGCCAGATTTCAGACTTTCAGATGTTGATGTTGGTATCGACATGGGAACACGTGTAGCAATTGTTGGGCCTAATGGAGCTGGAAAATCTACCCAGCTAAATTTGCTCACAAGCATTGATTGCAGAATCAGCCAGATTGGATTATGATCGGCCGATCCCGAATCAGATTGGTCGGTCTGAATTTGATTTTTCCCTGGAGGACTGATCCAACCCGATCTCCTGCCGGAATCGATCGAAATCAGTCAAATTGGGCTGGATCGGGGCCAGAATTGGTGAATCGGCTGATTTCGGACTGATTCGTCGCTGGATTCGAGTCCTTTGCTGCCGCCGCGGCACTCTTCCCCACCCTATCGGGTGGCGGAGGAGGCCTTACCGAGGGGTAAGTCACCAGATCAGGTGGGAAGATCGCCGCGGCGGCATAGCACTGCCACGGCAGCCAATATTGCCCCCAAATGGGGCCGAAATCGGCTCCAATCTGATCTAGGCCCATATTTTGTGATTTTTTTTCAGTTTTAGGGATGTTTTAAGACTCAATCCAGACTGATTCCGGATCGGTTTTCCTCCCAAAAAATTGGCCAATCAAAACCAGGTTCCGATTCCAATCTAGCGATCATTGCTAGTAGGTGATCTACAGCCCACTGAAGGGGAGGTGCGCCGTAGTCAGAAACTGAGAATTGGAAAATACTCACAACATTTTGTAGATTTATCGATAATGGAAGAGACACCAGCCAGTATCTTCTCTGCCTTCATCCTGACCAAGAAGGTTTTAGCTAGCAGGAGACTGTTCGTTCAAAGGTGGCAGATATTCATAACATTTTGTAGATTTGTTGACAATGGAAGTGACACCAGCCAGTTATCTTCTCCGCCTTCATCCTGACCCAGAAGGGTTTAGCAAGCAGGAGACTGTTCAGGGTTTAGCAAGCAGGAGACTGTTCGTTCAAGGGTGGCAAGGTTTGGGCTCCCAAGCCATAATCACCTTACCCCCATCACTAAGCTCTCAGGAGGTCAAAAGGCTCGGGTTGTATTCACTTCTATTTCTATGTCTAAACCTCATATCTTGCTATTGGATGATCCTACCAACCATTTAGACTTGCAGAGTATTGATGTGCCCTGGCACAAGCTTCGGAAGAGTTCTCTGGTGTTGTTCTGGTGAGCCATGATGCAAGGTTGATTTCTCGTGTATGTGAAGATGAAGTGAAAAGTCCGATCTGGATTGTTGAAAATAGGAGGGTTGACGTTTTTGATGGATCGTTTGAGGACTACTAGGATGATCTTATCAAGCAGATCAAGGAAGAAGTTGATAACTGATAAAAAATACCTCGAGTCATTCCTTTTTTCACTATGAATTAAGTTTCTCCATTCGGATGCCACCGCACCAGCACTTTACAGCCCTTTTGTAACTTCTGCCAAGTACATATCGTCTTTGCCTCAGTCAAAAAAGACTGATATATTTGTACTGGGTCTCCACTAAAGGTAGGCATTTAGATGGTAGTCTTGTCTGTGTGCATGATCCCCTTTGGCCCACCCCACCCAGCATCCCTAACGTCTACTAGGTTACCAAGACAAACACTGCACCTTCCTTTTTCGTGTGGCTATGGCCTGTGTGGTTAAGACTTAAGAGTACTAGATTTAAGACAATATTAGTTTTGTTACGACAATGGATATATCAGCATTAAACTGAATGCCTTTAGATCCAATGTCAAAAAATAATATTGATGCAAGGGGCCCAATATCATAACCAAAACGTGTACTTAGCTTTGTCTATGCCCTCCTTTCATAGTTTTGTACAATTACTCTTCAAATACTTGCACTTTAGAGTTAGTTTTACTTTCTAGCAATATGCATAGCTTCCTCCTTGGATTCTCATTAATTTTTTTTTCTACCATATCACCACATCATGGTCTTGTATGCAGTGTTTTTTGATAATCGCCACTAATAATATCCGACTTTTACTTCCATTCAGGTTTTCAAGTTGATGAATCCGAATATTAGTCATTTTTCTCAAGAAAAAGGGTTCTCTTTTTTTTTTCTCCTACTGATATTGAAGACTCCAAGTTTCTTCTGGCTGCAGCTTTCTTCTGTAGAAACGCCCCAGGTGTTCTTCTTCCCAGCTGAGCTAGCTAGGTGGCAACCTCTTGCACTCATCCTCCTCCTCAGAAGTTGGTATGCTCATCTCCACTGTGGTTCAAAATAGTTTCTCTTCTTGCTCATGTTTGGTGTTGAAAAAACAATGTAATTCTCCAACACGAGTCATGAGAGAGAGATATAAAAGGACAGAAACTCCATCAAATGCTGAGAGGAAGCTTGCCCCCTATTAAATCCGTTTATGTAATCCTTCCTACAAATTTGGAGGACAACATACGAGACATATATGCCGTCTCTATTTTGCATATGTACCCAACAGCATAATCAAATGTTCATTCCACGCGTGAATGTGGACGAAATCCAGCACTTGCTCTCTCTTTTTATTTTTTGCTTCTGCTATGGCAAGAGTGAGCAGGGTACTGTCTGTATTTTTTTGCTGGATTTCAGGTGAAATAACAAAGTAAACATTCTTTGGAATTAAAACACAAGAGTATTGCCCATGCGCACGAAGATGCCATTCATGAATGCGCTTCTAATGGGTCAAGGAAAAGAAATAATTTTAGGGATTTTTATGTATCATTCACCATGATTGTTTATATGTCCAAGTACGTTTACAAAAAAAATAAAAATATTAAAAGGTCTTGAAATTTTATGATTTTGAAAAACAAGCACCCCCAGCTGGAAGCAACAATTAATAAGGGTGTTCACTGTTTGGTTCAAAAAAAAAAAAAAAAGAGTCTTAAAGCAAATATCGGTACGTACTCTATGATTTCATAGAATATTATTCAAATAAAGTCGTATATATGTATTAATACCGTGTCTCCACACAAAATATGGTTTGGATTAAATCCAACTAAATAAGCTTGATCTGATTCTTGAGAACACTCCTGGGCGCCGCCCCAACCATCGTTATTCGAGTAATTTTCTTTTTAATCTTCTTGATAAAATTTCAAGGGGTTGTTTCTCTAAGCAATGAACGATTTTATGGACTTACTAAAATTTAAAATTTCCCTAGGACATTCTCAGAAGCATGAATAATCATAAAGACCAATATTTGAAAAATCCACACTCCTAGTAAGTATTATTTAGAGGTCCTAGCAATGTTTGAGGATTATATCCCGCGAGAGAGAATTCTTCTTGAAGGAATAAAAGGGACGGAGGATCTTCATCTTTTTATCACTGCGCCGCCCATGATCTTGATGCGGGCAGATCAACGGTTACAATAAAACGAAGAAAAAAAAATACAGTACAAAGAATAATTAAATCAATTTTAAATTGAGCTGCGGTGGTCGTCGTGTGCGTCGGAGCGCCCGATCCAAGATCGGGCCTTTCTCGATCTTGCGGTGGTGGTCGATCGCCTCCTCGCCGGACTCTGCTCCGCCGTCACCGGACCAGCGACCTCGAGTGCCTGAGGAGGCTCAGAGCGAGCGGCGGCGGCGGCTGCTTCCGGCGAGCGGCGGCGCAGAGGGCGCCCTTCGCCCCCTCGATACCCTGCAAAGGAGGTGTCTTCCCGCGTCAGTATTCTGTCACACATCGCCCGGCCGCCGCTGCCGCCGGCGGCGGAGCTGAGAAGCGAGAGAGAGCGAGCGAAAGAACTCGAAAGACCCAAGCTTTTCCGCCGACCTTCCCGAGCCTGATCTTCTTCCCGCAGGGAGCCCTTCTCTGAGGCTGCAGGTACGCCGGCGGCGAAGGAGATTTCCGGCCTGCCTCTTCCGCGGAGGCTGGCCTGGCGGCGTTGGCTCTGCTCCTCGTCAGGATGCTGCAGCTCTCGCCGCCGGCGCCGCCGCCCGCCAGCAGCTGCGGGAGCGTCGACTCCTGAAAACCCCCATCACGACGACGATCGGCAGCTACTTAAAAGGAGCAAGAAAGAAGAAGAAAAGAAACTACTTTTTTCTTCTTCTTCTGGGCACGTAATAATATATAATTTTAGTTAATGGTGTCAACGAACAGCTGCTTCTAAGTTGTACAAAAATACGAGCTTTAGAAGTACGTAGGTTTAGATTGGGTTGGAGTTTTAATTATAAATAAATTCAAACCGAAGTTTGAGTGTGAATACTTACCAGGAGCAGTACGGTTGCACAGTGCTTGAGGACCTCCAAGTTCAACCGGACATCGTCCAGGCTCCTGCATCGAAGAAATCATCATATATATATAAATATATGTAAACAGATTTTCTTTCAAACACTCAATTAATTAATTTAGATCATGGGGGCGATTAGCTCAATTAATCGAGATGTTTAATCGACATGATGATCAGTGCTACTTTTAATAAGATTATATTTAAGTGTGTCGTATTGAAGAGAAGTTCTTCTACGTACCTACGTGTACGTACCCAATTAGAGAGACATATATGTGAGATCATGATCATCTCTGAACTCCAATTAATTAATCTCACATATATATATGTATGGATGTAGGGTATATATAATTTGCATATAATTAATGTAGATCTTCTCTCACCTGTGCTTCTGCTGTCCAAGCCCGAAGTATGAGGCCAAGGTTGCCATCTAATTAAGAGCAGAAAGTTAGATAAAATAGATTGACTATATTATAAAGCCATGATATATATATAATTGGAAGTTGAGAATAAATAAACATAAAAAGAAGGTACACCGTGACATGCCCATTAAAGAATATATTAAATTAGTGGGCGAGACCAACAATTACAAATAATTTATTACTTTTCAACACAATTGAGTTTAGCAAAAGGAATGGAAGGTATAGATGATGTTGAGATCCAGTAGTCATTACATAAAAGTTTACTTTTTATATATGTTCAATTATATATACACTGGTTAATTAATTAATTGCTTCTTGAGACTTGCTTGGTTATGTATGTTAACTCAGCTTCATACCTAGCATGATTATTTGTGTTTAATTTATTCGAGTGAGACTCTCCTGATGATCTCTCTATATGGTGTATATATATATATATATGCAGGCTTCCTACAAATCAACATCAAGATGTGTATTCTGTTGAGGAATTGGAGGTTGAGAGTGAGAGGCTAATGCCCTGTTTGGTTAGAGTTTTATTTTTGGTACTATATCAATATTGATATTAATATTTTCAAATGTTAGAGTATCAATATCAAAAGTAATACAAGTGGACATTGTATTACATAATATGCTTTGTTTGCACTTTAAATTTTAAAATTGATACAATTAACTAAACACCTCTCGATGGTTCCTATCAATATCAATTTTAAAATTGATAGTGATAGAGGTACTTGACAGTGTTACCAAACAGGGAGTGAAGTCATGAGCATTATTCCATGCCCATATGTAGGACTGTTCACTGTTCGGTTCAACCCGAAAAACCAAACCAAATCAATACTTTGGTTCGATTTGGTTTGGTTTGAACTATCGATCGGTTTGGTTTGGTTTCTAGGACCCTTCAAACCAAACCAAACCGGTAAACAGAATAACCCAAATTAGATTAAATATTTTAATTTAAGTTATATATAAGATAGTATTTATGTATCTTTTCTTATAAAAGTAAAATTTTTAAGAGTTTTTAAGATAAAATTAATGTAATCTATAAACATATACACAAGATTTTAATAGAATATGATTTAAAATGAACAAAATAAAATTATATATTGATATATTTACTATACCTTAATAAAATATGGTTTTAACGGAACTAAACCAAACTAAACCGAATTAATTTGGTTCGATTTAATTTGATTTGGGAGGTAGTTTGATTTGGTTTAATTTAAGAAAAAATATTAAAAAATCAAATCATGAACACCCCTGCAATTGACGGCGTTGGAAGACAAGGGCCGGCGGAGCTGAAGCGCCGCCGCCGCCGCCGTCCTTCGATATTCCTCACCTTGAGGTTCCCCGCCCTCCGTCCGAACTGGTGGGTCAGCACCGTCAAGGAGTCCACGATGGCGGCGGGCTGCGGTGGCGGGCGGCCGGCGTCGGCGAAGGCCTCCCGTATGCGCGCGCAGTCGAACCGCCGGATGTTATGCCCCGCCCACACCTTGCCTGCAACAAGGATATAATCGATCCATCACGACGTCGACGACGAGCATCGATCAGCTAGTTGTCTCGATCTCGATCGATCGTCAATGGCAGCTGGCTCGCCGGCCGGCGATATATATATATATCTATCTCCGTCGTGCGCGCACTTACCGTCGAGGACGTCGAAAATCCGGCCGGCCACCTCCGCGAAGGGCGGCGCCGACGCGACGGCCCGGCGGGTGATGCCGCCGTCCCTCCCCGACGCCTCCGGCACCGAGGAGAGGTCGGCGGGGCGTATGAGGGTGCCGTAGCTGCCCACCTCCACGAGCTTCCGCGGGCAGACCAGGATGGCGCCGAACTCCAGCATCCAGAACCGCTGCCCCGGCCGCTTGGGCACCGTCGTCTCCACGTCGAAGAACACCATCGGCGGCGGCGACATCATCGATCTCTCGGTACGTAAGTACGTAGCCCCTCTCTTCTTCTTCTTCTTTCTTCTTCTGCCGGCCGGCTAGCTAGCTAGCGACATCGGCCTCTCGCGCCGCCGCGAGGTATATATTTCAATATATATAGCTGGCCGGGGGGAGGGGCTAGCTCGATCGGCGCCGAAGAATCTTCCGAGAGCTTGTTTGTCTTGCAGTTCAGGTCGGACGGCTGCCGGCGGCGGAAGCTATTAGCCTCCGCCATGCACCAGCTAGCCATGCCAGTGTGCTCGCCAAGCAAATTGAAAAGCTTGGGGCCAAACCCTAGCGCAGCATCTTCCCGGCGGAGCGGGAGAAGATAGATATATAATTTTCTCTCCTACAAAGACAGTCGATCTACTCGTTTTCGATCTGCCGTCGTTTGCTCTCCCGGCACTCCACGGCAAGCCGGGCGGTGGCGGCACGCCGTCGCGAGGAATCCGGGGACGGCGGCGACCGGAAGCTCTCTTTGTTTTCCCTTCCCACGAGGATGTTCTCGGACGTCGTCTTCGAGTTGTTTATAGACGACGTCTTCGTGTTGTTTATACATGCATACTTACCTGCGGATCACCTCAGTTCCCGATCCCAAGAGTAGTATCCACAATCTCCAAAAAAGAGTCCTGGATAATGAGTTTGTAAAATATATGTATATAATTCAACCCGTTAATGAGTTATTGAGTTGTTATTGAATTATTATCTCGAATTTAATATAACTCGCTACCGACGGATAGTGAGTTAATAAGATGTCGATAACAGTTTAGTCTTTTTTCGGTAGTAATTCACCAAAATTGTTATTTGAATCATCACTTAAGTGGACTAGAGTCGTGGTCGATTTTGATTGAGGACTAAGGATACTTTTTTCACTTAGAGACTGAGATGATCCCAACTCCTTATATACATATATATATATATATATAACTCGGGTTCTTTAAAAACAATGTGACTCAGGAGTGATAGTAACGAATTTCACAGATGAAATTATTTTTTAATTATATGAATCTAAAAGTTTCTCTTAGACTGCATTCTCCTTGATCGGCGTCATTTGTGCATGTATCATTATTACTGATCTCTTTTTTTTATTACCGATAAACTAGACACTCTGGAATGATGCATATGTTATATATATGATACCACAATACAGTGTTATATATTTCAAACTCACCTAAGCTAGCTCTCTCTTGATAACCCAATCATCACGTATTAGGTTATGTTAATATATTATTAATTACTCATCCAACTCACTTATTAACCTTAGGTCAGTAATATATATATATATATATATATATATATAACACGAGGTTAATATTATAGGTAAGGGATTAGTGTTATGTAGCGGATAAGTATGATTTGTAAGAGGTTAGTATTATAGGTATAGAAGATTAGTATTGTAGGCAAAAGGTCAATATTATTTACCGCAAGTTATATATTATTACATGTAATTATTTAGTATAAATTACAAGTAATGAGTTAATATAATAGGCAGTGGGTTAATATTATACGTAAATGATTAATATTCTTTACAGGGGATTAGTATTATATGTATAAATGGTTAATTAGTGTTATATCCACATGGGTTAATAATTAATTTCAGGTGGTTGGTAAGTGGGTTTGGATGAGTTAGTAACATATAACATATATAGGTAAGTGAGCAGGTTTTAAATATTATATGGCATGGCTTAATAACAAAAAATAGGGGGTTAATATTATATGACTTCAGTTTACTGGCCGTTTGATCGTGCTCACCTGAGCACTCTTATTCTTAACACAAAGAGTCCGTTATTTTAAAATTGATGTTTATATATATATAGCTAGGGTTTGTTTGTGTTTTATCATAATTCACTTGTTTCATAATCCATTATTTTAAAAATAAGATTTTTTTGGATTTTAAAACATGAGTTTTTATTTATCAATGTATATGAAAAAAACAAAATAGCTAGGGGACCACATGGATCAGGATGATTTTGCAACTATAATATATATATATATATTTGTTTTGGTTTTTATCTTCTAATCGTGTGATTTAAAAAAACTATTCTGTCAAAATTCAATGTTTTATGTTAAACCCAATAATTAAAAATTTTGCAATATAGAACAGGAGTACGTACTATATATTTTGCAAAATTTCCATTAGTTTGGTAATATCCTATCCAAACTAATATGGAGGAGAGCCTGTGATAATTAAGGAGGATTGGCAAGAAAAATTGATTGATATGGAACTATATATATATATATATATATCCTGTGCCACTCGGTGCACACAAGTAGAGAAAACTCAGTCTGTTAAATTTTATTTGGGCATAGAGAACATGTAATCTCTGTATAATAATAAGCTGCAACTCTTTCTTCTTCAAATAAACCATTTTATTCAAAGCTCTTCATGTATTTTTGCTTCTATATATAATTTAGCTAATTGCAAGCAATATTAGTGGTGGGTCTGGTGTCCACATCTACCATTCAAGTAGTGATCTTGTAGTGTACTTAATGGTATCTGATGATCTCTCAAATTTCAACCTTGACTCACAGTCTTGAGACCTTCCAAGATGGTGCTAGAAACTACATTATTTCAACTTCAATCTCTTATATTTATCTTATCTCTCAGTTATTTTTTCGAGTTTCATGTGGAGTGGTGCCATGCACTAGGTGAAAGTAATTTAATGGTGCAGTAATGATCTTGTCCATATGACTTCTCTATCTCTCAACCATTTGTAGATTTCATGTATGTAGCTAGTTACTTATATATATATATATGTTTGTCCATATGACTTCTCTATCTCTCAACCATTTGTAGATTTCATGTATGTAGCTAGTTACTTATATATATTTATATATATATATATATGTTTGTGCATATGACTTCTCTATCTCTCAACCATTTGTAGACTTCATGTATGTAGCTAGTTACATATATACGTAATATATAAACATTATTTTTCAGTGAGTTTAAGACCACTACGTTCTATCAACAAAAAAAAAAAAACCAGCCAGCTATATATATTATGTTTCATGCAAGTCATAACTCTAATAATTTATCCCTAAAATTTAGGGATGAAATAGGATTATACCCAAATCAATGTCATATCAAAAGAATCCTTATGACGTATTTGGTTGCACAATAATTTTTTATACACTTTCATGATAAAAAGTTGTATTGAAATAAAATATGACCAAACAAAATGGGGAGACCACAAGATAAAAAAAGGTGAGACTCTCTTTTTTTGTTTTAAGAAGAAAATCATTTTAAAAACATAAAATTGTAACAAAAACTTAAATTATCATGCAACCAAACACCCCCATTAGAGATTCATACTTCACTTCAATTTGTTTATTTTTACCTCTACGGTACCATAATCTAATAAATACAGAAAATGACTGAAATTAAGCACTCGAATTAACCATGCTAAAATTTATATAATGATAGACTGTGATATAGACTGCACCAACATGATCTAAAACCACTAGATAAAATTAAATAACCAACCAAAGAATTAATCATTCATGACACAAAATAATTAATGAGACAACAAGAATCAACAGACATAAAAAATTTTAAGAGTACTGGTTGGTATATGTATATATATTCCAATTATCTTGATCATCTTCTTCATCTGTTTCTAGGTCTGTGTTGGTGGTGAAAGGCGCTGCTCTCTCTATATACAGCTAAACCCTAGCCGAAGATCACGCCGTCGGACTTCAGAACGGCGGCGAGCTCCCATGCCCCGTTCTCTGCTTCGCCGGCGGAGCGATCGCGGCCTGGTAGTCCTGGTACGTACGAGAGACTCGTGGAGGCCACTCCGGCGAAGGCCGCCGCCGCCGCCGACGACGACGACGACGAGCTCGCCATTCCGTCCCGGTTCAAATCTCTGAAGCAGCTGTCCTCGACCTTGATCCCCCCGGCTACCCCGCCGCCGGCCGCCGGTGGTCGTGAATCTGCCGTAAGCTGCTCGGGAGGGAAGAAGAGACTGAAGTGGCGGTAGGTGTGCGCGCCGGCGTTACCCACGTCCGACCAATCCAGCGCTCGGAAGCCGTCAGGGAGAGCGCCGCCGGGGGCTTCGAAGAAAGGTGCATCTTCTCCGGCGCCGGTAGCTGGCGCCTGGTGCGGCGGCGCCTTCCCCGGCCAGTTGTTCTTCTTGTTGTATAGACGGCAGAGCACCCAGTCGTCCAGCTGCCAGAAGAAGCCCCAGCTACGTATCATCAGTAGTACTCATGCATGCATAAGGTTCTTATTCAAGATTATTCCAATGTTAAATTGAAAGAAATCTTATTTTTGTTCGTAGTTATTCAAGATCAGCAGCTTCTTATTATTCATTTACATATATGGGTGATGTTGACGAAAATATTGAGTTTCTAAGATAAGTCTAATTTAATGTTTCAGATGTAAATATTGAGCTTCTTATTATTCTAATAATTTAATTTTTTTTCTGTTATGTTCAAAAAAAATATTAAATTATTAAAATTTTATTTATTATCTTTTGAAAGTTGACTTGAAAAAACTGTTCTACTTTTCTCGAAATATTTCAGATATTGGTAGTTTCTCTAGAATAAATCATGAATGTAACACTTTAATTAATGAGGGTGAAAAGTCCCGAATGTATATTTGAGATAGTGCTCTCAGTTCTCTCGTAAAATCTCATTATTGATAAATAATTAAATTATATATTTAATAATATATTTAAAATATTTTTGTGAAAGGAAAGGAGGATCCATCCTCAGATGAGTCGCCTGAGGTTTTGGATCTCTTAATTAATAATTTGAGGAAGGTTATTAAGTTAAAAGAACTCTCCGCCTAATTGGTTAAGATTAATCAAATGAGAAGCTTGCTAATCAACGAGATTATTCAGTCAGATAGTATACTCTATATCGATCGACCTGTTGTCTCGTCACCTACCCGGAGGCCGCCGCCGCCGCCGCCGCCCTTCTGGTAGTCGACGGCCCGGTCGGCGTCGGCCAAGCGGTACTCGTGCATGATCCAGTCGGTCTTGACGCCGTGGGGCGCCTTGCCGGCGTAGAAGACCAGCGCCTTCCTGATGCCGAGAGGCCTCGCGCCTCCGGCGGCGGCGACCGGCCTGTCGGCCCCCGTCGCCTTCCAGTAGCCGCTCCCCGCCGCCCGGTTGGGCCGGGATCCCTTCGGGTACTTCCTCTCCCGCGGCGTGAAGAAGTACCACTCTCTGCTCCCGAACAGAGCCCTCTCTGTCGACACACATCTACCATATCAACGCGCGGCGGCGGCGCTCGCAGCAGATCAGTAAGGGAGGGAATTAATTAAGGGGCCGGGCGGCCGGCCGCCGGCGAGGTCCGTACCTGGGAGACGCCAGGGGTCGTGCTTGTAGAGGTCGACGTCGGCGATGATGGGGACGGGGAGGCGCCGGTGGGCCGCCCGGCGGCAGAGGTAGTGGACGACGAGTTCCTCGTCGGTGGGGTGGAAGCGGAAGCCCGGCGGCAGGTTGAGCTCCGCCTCCGCGTCCTTGCTCTTCGCCATCCCCGCCCGTCGAGCACGGCTGCTACCCCCGCCTCCTCTTCTTCTCCGTCTCCGGACCTCCTTCGGGCAGAGATATACGCGCAGACGGAGGCGGCGCCGCCGCGGTGCCGATCGGGGCGAAGCCGGCAGGAAGCTTCGGCCCCACACGGCGGGGGAGGTCGCACGAAGCGGAGGAGGAGGCGGCGGCGGGACGGCATCAGCTCCGGCGGTCAAAGGCGGCGGAGAGATTCGTCTTCTTCGGGCGCCGCACGCAAGAGCCAACGACGTTGACGGCCGACCTCCGGCAGCTTCCGGACGAAGGAAGAATTAAAAGTAATTTATAAAACTCTAAAGTTAACATATTTATAAAAGTAATTTAAATTTAAATCAACGTTTTTGACTTTTTATTTATTTAAAAAATAATATATAAATATAAATATTTGTAATTTATTTTTTAAATAAATATTTAACAAAATGCTTACAAATTTACCGGGTCAAGTAAGAATGTGTCGTTTAATGAATTAAATGTTATTTTTTATCCAAACTCCTTTGTTTAACATAATAAACAAAGTCTGGTCAAAATTTTATCGACCATATATAAATATTTCATCGCACCATGTAAGTTATTGCTTAAATTTCTTGTTTGATTTATTCGATAGATCTCCTATTTTTGGTGCAGTTAAAAACTAGGCAGTATATATAGAAGCTTTCTTTCAATTACTATATGAAAATTAAAATTTAATAATATCCACAAATCTGGGTTTCTGCAAATAAATTATTATGGACCAATTATTTGCATGGAGAATAGGAGGGAGAATATGGTGATATATGGTTTAGAGTTCTTAATCACTTGGCTTTGGTAACTAGGATAAATTAATATATTCTAAAATAAGTCATGCAATTTCGACATTATTCTATATTATTTGATTTTCTAAATCACTATTTCAAAATGGTCGACGTATCAAAAAAAGACCTGTAAGAAATTTATTTTTTTTGTCAAAACTACATTTACCTATATTTGGTTTGGTACATGTCTGAGTAAAGCACAGCTGTATAATGATCTATGCTTACATGACCTCATCTAAATTGAGATAGAATGGAAGGTTGAAAAAAAGGTAGAAACTCAGTTTTGTCATCTAAATTAAGCCTCTTTCTCAATATTTGTTCTTTCCAAATTTTCTTGAATTCAGCAGCAAGAAATGCTAGACTTTCTAGGTAGAGAGAAAAAGAAACACATGGGTGCTTCAACAATGGTGCAGCATGAGTCAAGCCAAGCAGCATTTGATACTCCATGAGCAAATTTAAAATTTGTTTGAACTCCTCTCCTTGGGGATTCGAAATACTTGAACCGAGCGAGCTCATTGAACCAAGGAAAGTCGGATCATGGGTCGGGTCGTGTGCCGACTCGGTCACCGGCTGGTCATGCGATGTTGGGTAATGCTGCCCCAACGGGCGGCCAGGAGGCATCGGTCCAGAGAGGGTCAGGGTCGGCGCAACGGGCCATTTTTCTAACCAGGTCGGCCGACCCCACACCGACCCGGCCTTCCTTGTGCCGAGCAAGTCATTTACTTGATTGAGTGAGTTTGAGCATAACTCACACATGATCTAAACCCGAGTTTGCACTCATTTCGCTCTAAACTTGTTTATAAAATTTGATCTCAGAGCTGGATGCAAATTTCGTTTGCAAAACTCTTTTAAACAAATATTTAATCAAACTGCTCGGGAATCTCTTACCAAGCAGAGATCCAGCAGAAGTTTACTCTACTCAAACTCTTCTCTTTGGTTAATCTAGTTTCTTTTTTTTTTTCTTGTTCGAGCTTACTTGATTTACATAGTAAAATAAGCCGCATCACATTTTTTTTATTTAGTGAAATGTCAGAGTCATAAGCCGAGCCTTATCTCTACGAAGTGTATATATACATATATATATATATATATATATATATATATATATATGAACATGGTCCACAACACGCTTGCTTGGGCGTGTAGAAGAGGTGAAAAAGAAGAAGAAGAAGAAAAAGATGCCACGAATATATATTCTCTCTCTTGTGGAAGTCTTTTTCATCATCTGACGTAAATCAAAAGAGAAGGGACCCACTAAATTAACCACTTATATTATACACGTCATTTTTTGCCTATAAAAAATAATATAAATGCAGCGTTAATATATATATATGTATTCCCCGCTGTTGTCATTTTATTAAAAGCAGATGAATATATATATATATTCCTATACACAATTAATATGCTCCTTTGGATTGTATTGTGTACGTGTTGTAGTTATGAAGCCGTCCTAACTTTATAAAGATATTTATTTCAAAAAAAAGACTTTATAAGGATATATATAATATATGAATATACGCTTACATATATATGTACATAAATATTTATCTATATATATATATATATCCACGTGATTCTTTTCAGAAATATGTAAGCCACACAAATGTGAATGCAATTTTCATACTTGGAAGGTTTGTATGCATGCAAAATAGGAAATACATGCTATGTTTGGTAACAATATGATATACACTCTTATCCTTATTAACATTGAAGTTAATAATGCTATAAGTCATCTAGGTATTGACTACTAATATCAACTTTAAAAATTTTAATATAAACAAATATGTTATGCAGCAAAGTTGCATCAGTTCGGATATTGATATGATATATTCTTCGGAAATCTTAATATCAAAATTCATATAATATCATTTTGGTACTACGAACATAAGCAAGAGAGAGAGAGAGAGAGAGTTCCATGACAGAGATCAGAAAGAATAGCTTGAGAGAGATAGGATTGAGAGAGTGGCAAGAGAAGAGGGAAAGAATGAGAAAGAGATATAGGGGGAAATAGGGAGTCCAAAGAAAAAGAACGAAAAATGAAAGAAAATAAAAATATTTGGTAATTTATCAGTTGAATATAAAAATAAAATAAAATAAAAATTTAATAGTTTAATTAAAAGTGATTTTGAAAGTGATTTTCTTCTTAAACAAAAAAGCGGGTCTCACCTCTTTCTTTTTTCTTGTGGTCCCCTACGTTGTTTGGTCATGAATGATAGTAACTCTTTTTTGTTATCACATCCCTCCAAACATGTTAATTTTATGTCATTAGTTGGTTCACTTTTTATTTTAATATGATTTTTTATCGTGAAAGTGTACAAAAAATTATCGTGCAACCAAACACCCCATGAGAGATAATTTCGAAGTAAAGGACCTTTCTTATTTTAACCTTTTTAGTCAACCTCATGCTAAAGATACTCAACTGTTCTAAGGTTCTTTTTTTTAAGTGCTTTGGCCCATATCATACAAACCCATAATTAAACGTCTAACATATACAATCACCTTTTCAAAGGCAAAAAAAAAAAGATAGGACTCCTAAAAGGCGAAGGGAGAGAGTTTCAAAAGTATCTTTCTTATCTTAACCTTTTTAGTCAACTTCATGTTAAAGGTACTCAACTATTCTCACTTTTTTTTTTCTAAGAATGAATGGCCCATATTTTAAAAACCCAGAAACGTCTACATACACAGTCACTTCATTAAATAAATGATAAAAAAAATTGACCTTAGAAGGCCCAGGGAGAATTTCAAAGTAAAGTGCTTATCCTAAGCTTTTTAGTCAACCTCATGCTAAAGGTACTCAACTGTTCTAAGGTTCTTTTTCTAAAAAATGGTTTGGCCATATTATTATAAAAGCCCAGAAATGTCTACATACAAAAATCACCTCATTAAATAAAAATAGGCCAATGAAGAATTTCAAAGTAAAGTAAGCATCTTAACCTTGAGTTAACCTCATGCTAAAGGCACTCATTTACTGTTCTAGGTACTTTTTTATCAAAAAATGATTTGGCCCATATCATAAAAACCCAAAAAGGACTACATATACCATCACTTTCTAAAAGAAAGGAATTAAGAAAGAAAAAAATAGGACCTTTAAAAGGCCAAGGGAGAATCTCAAAATACCTTTCTCATCTTAAACTTTTAGGCCAACCTCATGCTAAAGGTACTGATTTACTACAATAACTTTTGTGTAGTTCCTGTGTTGTTATTATTATAGGTACCCCAGGTAATGAGAATTGGATATATTAACAGGCATGGGGTAGAATAAACATACTTGTTTGCTGGTTGAAGAACCTGTAGGAAGAAGCAATTTTCAACTTGTGTTCATATTCATACTGTCTTCAACAGCATAGCTAAACATCCCTTTATACAAGTATACATAATTTCACCTGCTTCTCCTTGCTCAAACTCGTCTTGAGAATCACCATTTGTTGATGGGTTTTTACACATAATTAACCTTATGCATTCACATATATTTGTGTTTAATTTCATGACACATCTTTTTGGTTACAAAAATATATTCCTCGAACGAAAAAAGTTAATTTGACCATGGTATGTTTTTCGTGTGATCCTCATTTTGTTATGGTTGTACATGATTCCTACCTAGCTAGTTTTTTGTTATCACATCCCGTCAAGCATCCTAATTTTATGGTTTTGGCTGACTTAAAGCTAATTTTAATAGTATCATAAAAAAAAATTTAAACGTGAAGAACCCATCACCCAGAGCATAGCTTTGACCGGTCAACTCCCTCACCTGGTTGCTAGGGTTCTTACGTGGCATGTTAGGTCATTGGTCAAACGGGCTACCCAAGTCTGACTCGATGATATTTGATTTGACTGGATAGAATATCTAAAATCTTAATTTCATTTCCGCGTCTCTTGTAAAACATTAAATCTTAATTAGTTATTCATCTCCTATAAACATAAAAAAAAATTATAGCACACCACTTAAAATTAAATAGTTTATCGAGAAGTTAGTATTGTGTGGATACATTTTATCAAAGAGCTCAATGGTTAATATTTGATCGATTCAGATATTTAGGTTGGAGACAACTATCTCTCTTTTTTACCCTTGTTTTTGGTCAAGAGAGAGGAGGAGATATGCGTCAGTAAAGATGTCATGTGATGGTATTTTATTTTGGAGACCATGGTTCTCATAATATGTTTTTGTAACAAAACATGTTTAAAAGGGTACTGTTTGGCAAGATTTTAATAAAAAAAATCTTCTAGAACTAAATAAAAGGACAGCATTTTTTTTCACATGGTCCCCCACCATTTTTGCCACACATGGTTATTCACAAAAGTATATATAAATTTTTTTTTCCAACCAAACGCCCTGTAAACAAATTTTTTTCCATCACATCCATGAAACTTGAAATATGCATGCTAACCTATCGACAATATCAAAATTGACACTATATATTTTTTTAGTATAAAAAAAAAGACTATATATTTTTGTTTATTACTGAAATGAAGCAGGCCTTAAAGGACCTAATTAACAAGAAAATAGAAACAAAGTGAAATGAGCAATAGAGATATCAAACCAGGGATACTGTGGCCAAGTTGGGGTGGCAAGAGATTTTCATGAGAAGATCTGAAAGTGGGAGCTACTTGACCAGATTGGCTTAGTGGCTGGTCATTCAACAGGTTAAGATAACCCAAACAGGTGGGTGGGGAAACCACAACCACATCTATGTTTACCTGTATTTGTACTGTGAAATAGCTTAATTTCATACCATATCTGCCCCTAATTTCCGAAAGGTGAACAAATATCCTCATCTTTGTGTTAAGCTGACATAAACATGGTGAACATTTTGTTAAATGTCTACTTCAACACATAGTGTGAACCCACCTTCCTCTTCACATATAGCCAGTCATTGCCCTTCTTGGTTGGTGGCATTTTGCTCTAGATTTTTTACCCACTGAGTATGGATATTTCTTTGCATACTTCCCTGTTTGGTCCGAGATATTACGTCGGTTTCGTCGTGTCGGGCCAATAAGATCATGACACCCCTAATGCCAAGGCAAGGGTAGATAATTAAGGGTGGGGGCGTCTACATTCATTTTGTTTCTCAGCAAATTTTGTTTTGTTTTATCATGCATATACTTGACCAATAAGAAGGGAATCTCAGGCCACCCCATTAATGCTAATAGGACACAATGAACAGATGGTATGAAAGGTGCAGCTCCTCCACACTGACCACATCAGACTGCCCACCATGACAAGCTACCTTTTGATCTTGCTCCCTTTTCTTTAGCTTTATCTCCATCTAATTTATTTAAAACATAGATCTTTTCCTAGTCTCTCACTCATTGGTGGGTTTCTCAATCAGGATAAGCTGCCCTAAGTCAGGCAGGCCGGCCAATCAGAGCCGTCCATCCCAACTAATGGTCCCATCAACTCTTCTTTATATGTGAATCATGGGTTCATGATTTCTAGAGTAATATTGGGTGAAAGTCTACTCATCTGAAATTGTTGAGTTGGTTGTCTCCTTTTCATTGGGAGCTGTGTACAAGTATACACATCTGCTTGCTGATTAATGGCATCAAGTAATGCCTGATGTTGTTGATTACCTGTTAATTATCAACACAAAGGGAAAGATTAAATGTCCATAGACAACATATGTGGTGTTTGTTTGGGATTTTCGTTATATTTTTGTAACTAGCTAGCCTTATTAAAAAGAAGCAATGGTTGCAAAATATATTTTTGTAGTGAATTTCTTACAGTATAAAGGAGAGGTGATACCTTCTTTGTTATTTTCTATGTGGTCCCCCACCCTATTTGTAATCACACATCTCATCAGACATGATAGTTTTATAACCTTGGCTGTATATGCAAGATTTTCTTTCAATCTAAAATTTATCATAGAGGTGTACAAGAAATGATTGTGCAACCGAACATCCAATTAGGCATTCATATATATTTTCCTTATGGGTATATATATTTAGGGGGTCGGGAAAGCATGCATGATGTTTAGATTAATTTTATAAGAGGGTTAATTTGAATATTTCTGAATATCATTCTACTGCCTTCTCTTATTATTTTTATTATCTATGCACTTCTTATATAAATTTCTAAGATTTATCCTTAGTTAGTTCAGCAAGCCCTGGTTTCAGGAGATCAATAGATGAACTGGTCCAGGTCGTATAGTCTCTATGTTTTAATTAATTTTTAAAATTATTCCATGAATAATGAAAATATCAAATTTATTGTTTATTATTGTTCACGATGTCAAACAATAAGGTACATATATATATATATGTTGGGTTAGAACATTAAAAATAATGAAATAATTTCAAAGACTTACTTGAATCTTAAAATTGAAATTAATACTACTATAGGTTCTGAGTATTATATTAATTTGGGCCTTAGCTGATCACCTGTTTGATTACCAAATACTACAAAAGTATTACAAGTAATTTCGGTAAATGTGCTACGTAATTGTGAATTGGGTAATTGTGAATTTTTGCCCAACCCGGAACGAGCCTCGGAATGGCGAATCCGGCTTAGAATTGGGTAATTGGGAATTTTTGCCCAACCCGATGCCGAATTGCCCAATCCAAACTTGGAACGGACTTCGATTGGCGAATCTGGCTTCGGATTGGGGACTTATGGATTTTAGCTCAACTCGATGTCGGATTACCCAATTCAAACACGATGTTTGCTTCGGATTGGCGAT
This sequence comes from Cryptocoryne crispatula var. balansae, assembly GCA_036172225.1. Lineage (NCBI taxonomy): Eukaryota > Viridiplantae > Streptophyta > Magnoliopsida > Alismatales > Araceae > Cryptocoryne > Cryptocoryne crispatula. The sequence continues at coordinate 44,181,108 of CM069922.1, forward strand.
TGGAATTGCCCAATTCAAACCCGGAACGAGCTTCGGAATGACGAATCCGGCTTCGGATTGAGACTTGGAAATTTTTGCCCAAACTGAAGCCGGATTGTCCAATCCAAACCCGGAATGAGCCTCGGAATGGCGAATCCGGCTTCGGATTGAGGAATTGGGGATTTTGGCCCAACCCGATGCCGGATTACCCAATCCAAACTCGGAACGGACTTCGATTGGCAAATCCGGCTTCGGATTGGGGACTTGGGGATTTTAGCCCAACCCGAAGCCGGATTGCCCAATTCAAATCCGGAATGAGCTTCATATTGGCGAATCCGGTTTCGGATTGAGATTTGGAGATTTTTGCCCCACCCCTATGCCGGATTGCCCAAACGGATACATGATTGTCCTATTTTATTTTTGTCATCTTAAAAAGATATTGAACAAATACCACATTTGTTCTAAATTTTGAATCCAGTAAAAAACACCTCAAATTACCACCTAAAAGTAAATTAATTTGATTGTTTGAGGTTACCTAAATAATAACTAGCACATTTAACTAACAAATATCACATTAATTCTAATCAATTTATCTAAATAAATATTACATTTATCTAAAAAAAATATGTTGTTACCTAAAAGGAGGTCGCTCGGTGGGGGCTGCAGCAGTGGTGGCGGCGCTCGGCGGCACTAGCAGTGGAAGCACCGGCGGGTGGCACCGGCGGCGGCAGCGGGCGGAGGCACCTGCAGCGGCGGCGGGCGGCGCCGGCGGCAGGGACGCCGGCAGCAGCACGGCGGCACCGACGGTGGAGACAGCTCTTATCGGCGGCGGCGGATGCTGCAGCAGCAGCGGCGTCGGGCGGTGCCAGCAACGGCACGGCGGCCATTAGTTCCCGACCGTTGAACGGTCAAAAGAGGGTCCGTAAACCCTTTAGCGACGCTAGTTTACCTCATATTGGCGACGGCTTAATTGTAGCCGTCGCAAATAACGGTTTCGGCGACGGCTCTTTAAAGCCGTTGCCAATAACCCGTCGCCAATAGCCCTTTTTCCTGTAGTGTACCTGTTACGGCCTGTTTGGATAAAGTATTAAATATAATTAAATATCATCTTATTTTTATTAGATACTATATAATTTAATACTGTGATGTCTATACTCTAAATATATCAGAAGCTTATATATCATAATGTTGGCTTATATATATATATATACAAGTCCCTCTGCTGGCATTTCAATTTTAGCAAGCTGAGGGGTAAAGATATGTGTGTGTGTGTAAAAAAATTATCAAGAAAAAGAGTGGTGACTCTCTATTTTTGTATCTTATAAATTATATAAATTAAAACAAGATATTCCGATCACTTATCGAAATTAAATTCAATTGATTTTATTGATCCAATTCCACTAAAATATAAGTGTATATAAATAAAATTAATCAAATTAAATTTAAATAAGTTATAAAATAAAATACATAAATAAAAACAATAAAAATAAGATTTTGAGACGATTGCATCAAATTTTAGTAATTATATATAAATCATTAACTTATTTGTAGATAAAAAATAATATATAATATACATTCTAAAAATCGTCAGATCCGGTTCAAATTTCGTCAGTGCAATCAAAATCATATCAAAATAAAAATACAATAATTTCAAAATTATCAAAAATTAAAATCAGAGCATCTTAACCCTAGTCAAAATTAAAATAGAATCTCTAACCATTTCAATACCGTATCCAGCCCGTTTACAGCCACGTGTGCACCGTACCATTGGGCACCCATCCTTGTCAGCTTTGCCACGTGGGCTGGGTTGTCGGGACGTCCGCAACCGCGTGCCGACACGTGCCCGTCAGTCCCACCAAACGCACCGTTGAGAAGGCGTCGGTTTATTAATTTACCTCGGATATTTATCTTATATTAATGTATTTTTTTTATTTTCCTGGTCCAAATAATTCCCCCCCCCACGAGACGCGGTCGGAATTCGTTGACTTTATCCATCGCATGGTTGCACTGAACCGGCACATTCCCGTTTAATATAAATACTCTTTAAATATATACACACACATATATATATCCGTATATATATAAAGGGTGCAAGCCAATCAATTAATATAGTTAGACAAATAATTCACAAGTCGACTCGATAAGATTTTAACTCGGCTAATCAATTATGTCGAGTGAATGGGTTTAAACAAAAAATAAAACTCGACTTAATAAATGAGTCGCACTCGAACAAACTCTTACTCGATTCGATGAGTTCGCGATTAACTCGATTGGCTATTTTATTAAATATTTATTTTTAAAAATTAAATTATAAATATTAATAGTTATATATTATTATTTAAATATATTAAATGATTCAGAATTTGAGTTAAAATTTAAGACGGGTTTCGTAAACTAATTAAATCTTAGAATTTCATAAGTAACTTTTTTTTAAATTTTAGATTTTACGAACGAGTTTGTATACATTAGTCTACCTCTTACTCGAGCTCGAGCTCGACTCGACTTAATTAATAAACAAACCAAATTCGAAAAAGAATTTAAAGTACTCGTTGAAACTCAAGCTCGAACTCATGCAAAACGAATAAATATATAATATTTATTTTTATCTATAAATATTGTTAACACATTTAAATCAGGTAAATATCTGATCACATTTGGGGTATCAGATCTACTGATCTGATTTGGTTCCAAACACCTCCGAGAGCAGATCAAACCGGCTATTATTTCAAACCAAACCAGCCCAAATGTTTGGATTTGGTTGAACAGAACAGAGAACACCCCTACCTGCTCTGACATTCAATTAATGAGATGTTTGGTCGCATAGAAAATATGAGTTCTTGTCGTTGTAAGAATATATTTTACATTAAAATTTATTTAAAAAGGTGTTAGGCATTAACTGCTATGAAAATAAATTCCTTTAAAGAGAGCACCTTTCCTCGGCAAAACAAGAGGTGAGACCATCCCTCACCTTTTAATCATGGTCCCCACTCATCTTATCTCCCCAACCCCCCACATGATAATTTCTTAAGACTTGGGTCGTATTAGGTTTCATTTAAAAATAATATTTATCGTGAAATTATATAAAAAATTACTGCATAACCAAATACCTCCGTAAATGTTTTAAATTTATTTTATTATTCTTGACAACCTCGTCGAGAAGAAGCGGTAATGTCGGCGACACGAGATAGTAACAATGATGGTAGGAGAAAGGGGAGTGCTGCAACGACAACAGCCAAGAATATAAGTATATAGATTACTTACTTCAGCTCGTTGAATTTAATTTAATTTAATTTAATTTAATGCAGCATTACATTTTTGAAGGTGCTATGCATGCATGTTTATATGATGTGTATGGGTGCTTGTGCATATTCATATATATAATTTGTTCCATGTGTGTGTGTGCTAGTTAGGTGGCTTACCAACTGATTTTGAGGGTATAGATGCAAGAAGTTTAATCTAAACTCAATATGAGCTTGTATGAACAAATATGAACCCGATCTAAACTCATTTATGAAAATTTATCTTGTGCTAATTTATGAATCTCAATTTAAGTTTAAGTTCAAATTAAATTTTATTTTAACTTATTTTATGTATTTAAATATAGTTATTAATATTTATAATTTAATTTTAAAAATAATTACTTAATTACTTGAATATTGAATCAAACTACTCGCAGACTTACGGAGATTGTTCAAACTAGCCGCAATTAATCAACTAATTCGAGTTGATTCAATTTGATTTGGTTTGCGACAAAAAATCTTAAGACTAAATAAAACCAAACAATGAAAACCCCCTTTTATGTGAATATAGCATTGATATATACATAACAGTTTGATTTATCAGATTGGTTTAGTTCTTTCTAGATACTCTCCAAACCGAACATTGTCTTTGTTTGGCATTCATATTATTTGAAACAAATATCGAACACCTTTATTTAAATGGCATATGCTATCTTAAAATTAAAAAATTAAAAAAGAAGAAGAAAGGGCATATGTTGATAGAGCTCGTGTGAGCCCACCACCCATGATCTAGGCGTCTTGGCCGTAGGGACAGTCCATCTGATCAGATCGGACGGTGCAGATAGCGCGGGAGCCGACGTGGCCTGGGCTTACGTCAGACCGAACGGTGGGGTCCAACAATAGACATGCGACGATAACGAGGTGACATCGGATGACGTGGCCGCCGAATTAGCCGTGGCCCGCTCTCGCTCCGACACGTGTCCGGTAACCGACGGGGACGTCACACGTTTGATCTCATCCGCCGTCCCCGGACGTGGTGAATGACGAAAGGTACGGCCCCCATGTGTGCGCCTCGGCCCTTCTTGCCTATTTATAAAAATACCCTTCAATATTTATAATTATTACGAGATGCCCATGCTACGCGACAAAGGACCTGCAACCATATAACCACCGTTCTCCTTCCTCTCCCGGGAAAATTTCTCGGTCCGCCGTCCTGTTCTTCTTCGAGCAGAGCTGCGGTGCGGCGGCGGCGGCGGTCGATGGTGGCGAGCATGGCGGAGAGCCCGGAGGTGCTGCTGCCGCCGGGATTCCGGTTCCACCCGACCGACGAGGAGCTCATACTCCATTACCTGAGGAACCAGGTGACCTCGCGACCCTGCCCCATCTCCATCATCGCCGAGATCAACGTCTACAAGTTCGACCCATGGGATCTCCCCGGTAAGTGACCAGGCCGGCCGCCGGCGAACGCCTTCCTCTTCTTTCCTTCTCCGCCTGATCTCGGTGTGTCTGGTGATGGCGGCGGCGGAGCAGAGAAGGCGGCGTACGGGGACAGGGAGTGGTATTTCTTCAGCCCGCGGGACCGGAAGTACCCGAACGGAGTCCGGCCGAACAGGGCGGCGGCGTCGGGCTACTGGAAGGCGACGGGGACCGACAAGCCGATCGTGGCGGCGGGGCCGCGGAAGGAGAGCATCGGGGTGAAGAAGGCGCTGGTGTTCTACAGGGGCCGGCCGCCCAAGGGCCTCAAGACCAACTGGATCATGCACGAGTACCGCCTCCCCGACGGGAACCTCGCCGGAGCCGACCGCCACAAGCGGCCCCGCGACTCCTCCATGAGGGTGAGCGATCGGAATCCGCCGCCGTAGGAAACCCCCCTTCTTCTTCTTCTTCGTCTTCTTCCCCGGCGGCAAGCTTATCTTCAATCTCTCACCTGCTGCTGCAGCTAGACGACTGGGTGCTGTGCCGAATCTACAAGAAGAGTAACTGCCAGCCGAGCTGCTCCTCCGACCGCGACGGCGATGAGTACTCCCTCTTGGAAGAGGCCTCCTTCCCGGCCGGCGACGGCGATGCAAGCGGCGCCGCCAAGATGACGAAGACCTCTTCACTGACCGACCTCCTAGACGCCGACTTCTCCATACTGAGCCGCCTGCTTCAGGAGACCCCGTCGGAGACGGCCAGCCTCGTCGAGCGCAGGCCGCTTCCGGGGCAGCCGGATCTGAACCAGTACCCTTTCCTATGTTTCGGCGGCATCAGCGCCGCCACCTCCGCCGCAATCCCGAAGCTGACTGATCCGGCGGCGATGAATATTCCGCCGGGCGCCGTTCCCGGCTACGGTCTCAGGGGGCAGAGGACGGCGCCGCCGCCGGCGGTGTATGGAGAAGCCGCCGGCGGTGGAGCCGCCCTTGAGTGCAACACCCAACTGAGCCCGCCATTCTTGCACCACCAGATGCTGCTGAACTCTCGGTTCGGACTACCGTGAGGATCGCCATGACGAGGAGAGAATGGATTTCTTTCCTGCAAAAGGGCGGCGGCGGCGGCGGCGGCGGCGGCGGCGGCGCAGATGTCCATCCGGGCTTGAATGGTGTCAAGGGAAAGATGACAACCATGATGATAGCTTGTTTCTTCAACAATTCTTTTCACAAGACTGGTGGAACTCCATAGGACAACTATGTAGACATGGGGATACTGTCAGATGACTGGGTTAGGGTTTCTGATGAAGAAGAAGTTTAAGTCTTTGGTGTGTAAACAGATTTTCTTGTTTTTCCAAAATATGTTTTTTATGTTCTAGATTTGTTGTTTCTATTTTTTTTCCTCTTTGAAAGTGGCTCCAGTTCATAGCCCCTATCTGTGATCATGACTATAAATATGCATTCATATTTTTTTTGCTGCATTTTTAAATCTAATGCTTAGATAGTATTTGTTGTCAACATATATTAAAAGTAATATTGTATAAATTTCAATGCTGTAACCAAAGGTGTCATAGTTTTCAACCCTACCTTGAATAACATAGTATTTAACCGTCAAGATATATTTATTGAGTGTTTGGTTCCACAATAATTTTTATATATTTTATGATAAAATTTTAATATTAAAATAAATCTATGATAACTAAAGACATAAAATTGCAATAAAAGAGCAGGGACCATGAGAGAGAGAGAGAGAGAATCTTACCTCTTTTGCCGTGAAAAAATATTTTTAAAAATATGTTTTTGTATTTATTGTCAAGCATCTTTTTAATAAATTTTATTACAAATATATACTTTTTTGTAAAAAAAGTCAATTTGCCATGCAACCAGACTCCCCATTATATTTGGATGATCGTAAATATAAATATATATATATATATATATATTACATTAGTCCTCACTAGAGAGTTATATATAAATACGAATATGTAGTATATGATGTGTTATATATAAAGAGTTATATATAAACACCACTTCTTTTTTCGTACATAAACATTGTTCAAGAACTTTATCGGACAAGAAGGTCAGATGACTGAGATCGTATGATGTGTTATATATTCTACACTTCATCCTGAACAGTTGTGGTGACTATCCAAATAAAAATGTATTTTAAAATCAGATAATCAAAGGGGCTCAAGATTTAAGTGATTTTATTTAACTGAATTTGACTCATAACCTCTTCTCTGGGTGTCAGAGGTTAGCTATACAGTGCCCATATATATATAAATATATATATGTGTATATATATATATATTACTTAGAGATAGGATTAAGCCAGATATATACACGTGGTAATTAAGTTGATTAAGTAATCAAAGTTCAAAACCCTTTCACATCATAAATAAGGGGGCAGAAGTAAAAGTGAGAGTTCATAATTTATGTGGTGTTTGGTATATTCAAATAATATATTCAAATAGATACACTTTTGTGACAAAATAATATATTCAAATAAATATTTTTTATCAAGATGTTTCTTTTTTGTCTGCTGATTACAAGTTTAGAACCAAGGAGGACATAACCACAGCATCACTTGTTAGAAAAATAGAATAAAAATATCACGAAGAAGCAATAGTCAAATGAACCAAGGTAAGCTCCAATCCTTACCCAATAAGGTGGGGTGGGTGTCCCAATGACTTGTTTCTGATTGGCTGTCTGATGAGGTGATATCAACAAGGTTAGGTTGGACCTTGACATGGTTAGACTGACACCCCATGTGTGGATAAGATGTGGATTGGACTCCCCTCACTAGTGATAAAAAAAAAAAGTTGAATCCCTTTCAATGGTCTCATCACCCCCCATGCTTGATGGCCTTTTTGGTTAAAGTACAAAAAATGATGCTATATTGATTTTGAAATTGATATTCAAAGACGGTCCAATACCAATATCAAAATTGATTTAGGTGAAAATTTGTTAAATTTGATACTGACAGATCAGTTATTCAATATAATTTCCAAAGGGGGCCTAAGGAACAAAACCCATTTGGAAAGAGATGTCAAGCACTTGATGCCATTCTCTGCGCAGTGAAATTGATAGTGATAGACCCCTGTTGGCATTTCAAACCTTCCTTCTCCTCTCCTGACCTGTCCCAAAAGGAATTCAGTACCTCTTCTTTTAGTGAATATCTCTATATAGGCTGAATTGACCCGGCAGGTGTCTTTGCTGTGGAAGACAACAATTTGAATTGGGACACTATACATATGATGGGATTTCCCTGACTTCTTGGCAGAACTCCACATGATTCCATTTGATAAATGCCATGCAAATAAGCTCTTGGGTCTTACAAAAATTAATTAACTAATCAGACGCACCACGTTTCTCTTATTATTATTATTTTTTTTGTTCACCGGCCCGGATGGCCCTTAGACGCGCTGATCCTGCGCGCAGCGAGGGTTCCAGTCGACCCACGGTCGACCGGCCAGATAATAATATTATTATTAATAACAACAACAATGAATAAGCCAATGATATGATTTATTTATTTTTCTCTAATAATAAACCCGAGACTCCTCATACACAGAGCCGCACGTATACAAGTTTTGGTACTCGCAAGTACCAAAAAATTCTTTACTCATGGTTTAGGCTATCAATAAAAGATTACTGAAGTTGGTTTTGATCTTCAGGGTAGTTGCCTGCACTTCATATACTCCGCCCACCCGCAGCTGCAGCCAGGTGGAAAAGGACAGCATATATAGAAGCCTATATAAGATGGGATTGAATGGCATGCCGTCCCATTTGTACAAGTCATAATACCAAATCTTGTGGTACATAGAAAAAGTTAAATTTAAATCAGCATCAGCTCATGCCTTTGTTAGGATAACCGCAGAGTGAAGTCCAATTCAAGGTCTTAGAAGGTCTGGCGGTCATCATGTTGGGTCGTATTCCTGAAAATCGACAAAAATATAATAATACGAACTAATTAAAATTAAACAAATGGAGTTAGAAGCATAGCCTGTCAGGTCGAAACGCGTAGTCGTTAGAACTAAGAGTTCTATTGCCAACCAACGTGCGGTTCTCGCGGCAACGTCCTCCTAGAGATACGACGACCCTCGGGTAGGCGAAACCCTTCTCTCCCGTCAACACGTCTTTTAGGAGAGCTTTGTGAATCGATCTTGCAATGAGTGCTTCTAGCATAGAAGAAGAAGAAATTGGAGAGCTTCGGAACACTTGCGTCCTCCTCCTCCTTTGGGAAAAGTCTTCTAACTAAAAAGAAGATGACCCCGTGGAAGAGAGAAGACGGTAGGAGAAAAACACCATGAAGCGCTAGAATGAGCTTTCGGGTGAACCACCGGAGAAAGAGAGCAAGTCAAAAAGAAAAAGAAAATTTCCCCTTTTATGTTGGATTCCTTCCAACGGCAAGGGGCTAAGTGGAGAAATGTTCGTGTGCTAAACGTGCGTGTGGGAGGTCACCCGACGCGTCCATCGGGTGGCACAAAAATTTATTTTCTTATTTTAAGAAAATATCTTAACAATCTCCCACATATTTTCTTAAAACTCGCAAAAGTATATCAAATCAAAAGAAAATAATATCAACAAACAAATACTAGTAGCACTCTTATACTATGTAATAGGTGAAGGTACCTTTCGATTTGAACCCCACTTAGTGATATTTGGGATCACCTGTAGAACACTCGATGGATGTTTCACCTTGAATCGGGTTCCATGATTCAAGTTTTCCCAAATCCACACATAGTATAGCAAGATCAAATTCATGTGGGTTGCGCTATTAATGGCCTTGCGCAGGTATCTCATGTGTGTTTTAGAAGATAACCCACATCTCATAGTCGCGGACTCATGACTCCACACATGTCGGTGAATCCTCCAAGGGTGAGAGCAAGGAACCACTTGGGTCTTGGATTCATTAAGAGTTTAAAACTCATCCTACCACTTGCTTCTACATGAGCACTATCGCCATAGGGATGGGAGAATAATATATAAGTGCTCCACACATAGTTACCCATCAGCTTGTTTCTACCCATTGAACCTATGTGAGGTTGGGTTGCCACCGTGGTAACTTTTCATTTATAAGCTCAATCCCATCCCCCTCGACGCTTCTAGAACCACTGTTCTAGGCAAGCCTTTCATGAATCCTTCTTTTCATTTCACAAAATTTAAGGCTTTTAAATGCAATCACAATTTTGACTTTTGTTGACTTTGTCTCTCTTACAAGTACTTGTTGAATTTGACATCTGTATGATCTGCACTCACATAAAATATATGAGAGACAAAAAATTTGTGATCATTAGAACAACTTAAAATATATTTCAGTTTATTCAAGTTTAATGCAATAAATATCAACTACAATCATTTCATGGCCATGTTTTGAAATGATTATCTCAAACTCAAATACAATGCATACTAGATCTAAAGATCAAGATTTTATCAACATATAAAGATAATATAATGATTTGTCTACCAAATATTTTATGCCACATACATGTACCAATTTGGCCAACTTTCAAGTAAAAAGAAAGATTGCATTCAACAAATAATTTTCACGTCATTATTTAAATACTTGCATGGTTCAAGCATACAATATTCTAATCGACTTACACACTTTATTATTATTTAACTTTAAATAATAGAACCTCAAATCTATCCACATAAAATTCTTAGTCTAGTATGATCAAATAATTTTTATTTTATTTCAAATATTTAATTTTGCAAGACACCCCCACACTTAAAGAAAATTTAAATTATATGTCATACATAAAGTGGGGTAACCATTTGTCAGCATAGCATATTTAGCTTATAACATGTAGAGTCTCCCCCCACAAGATCTTGAACACTTATAAATCATGGAATTAATAGTATCTATTAACTTTATTTTTCCTCTCAACTTCATCAATAATTTGTGGGTGATAAAAGCAACCATGTCATGTATATGACTATATAAAAAATAAGATCTACCCTTTTTTATTTTCTTTTTGAACTACATAAACTTGTTAAAGGAATGATTAACACGCATCACACAATAGGACATTAACGTAAGGCATATATAAAAATCACCGTGAGATATTCAATTCTTTTGTCACAACTATTAAAGAATATCACAATGTGATTAAAATACACAAATGAATAAAATAACTAGATACTATTACGAAGACATAAGGTCTATATATAGTTTTAATCTCATGGACTCAAGACTTAAGTGAAGGATCAAGGACAGTTGTATCATCAATTTCACAAATACACTAATCAATTGATGATTGAAAATACAATAAACAATGTTAAACTGTTATGAAAATTAATTGACAGGTAATTAAAAAAACTTAAAAACATATAGACAACATAGTGATATAAATCTAATAATATTTTTCCTCTATGTATAACCATGTCAAATGTCAATTAACGATGTTTAATGTCAAGATTTTGATAAAGACCATGATTAAATTGTTAATGGGCCTAATAATAACCATTTTAGTTATTAACAAATGATTCTATCAAAATATGGCACATACATAATAAAAGATCATGAAATTAGAGTATATGCATGGATCAACAAGAGATATGGTCACATTTGTAATTACAAATTATGGATCTAAAGATAAATGAGTAAAAGGTATGGAATATAAAACTCTAGATTTACAAATCTTTAAGGGGACTAGATATTAAAATCCAATAGATATGATTTTGTATTTTAATTTTTGAATCCAATTACTTGAAGCACTTGGATACATCAATATCCATTTAAAATCTAAATATAAAAAACCTTAGCAACTGAATTTAAAAGCTTGCATGCATAGATTAGGGATATGCAAATCTAAATAAAATGTAGACAGTGAAACTTTAAATCAATGTACTGTATACATATATATGTACATTTTTAATTATATATGTAACTACGTGAAGTAGCCATTTTTAAATATAAAATAAAATGCAATGATTTCTATATATTAATATCATGAATAAATTCTATAGACAAAAGTATCTCCCAACAAAATTAAGTTTTATTTTTATAGTTCAATATAATTTAATGAATTGAAAGAATGTAGTTGATCTTAGAATTGCATTAAAATCCTTAATACAATTAAAATCCATAATGCATTAAGGATTATTTTTCAATTGAAAATATCACTAGTAAAAGTTAATTGATATCTGAGACACTATCAACCGTTATAACATACTAAATACTTATGATCAATCACTTACAAACATATATACTCATCATATTAAATTAGACATATTGGATGTAAATAAACACACTGAATGATCAAAGTCTTAAAAACTTAAGACCATGCGCACTCATACAATTTTAAGTCTTATTTATAAGGTATCCAATTAACAATCATACATATAATATATAAATAATACATTTACTAAATATAGATGAATGTGTATATTAGAATCATAATACATTTATATGCATAATCGGATCCAATAATGGGTAATAGTTTGATACCATGGTAGATTAACATATGACCTTGAGAGATCCATTAAACTTAATGGGATTATATATCCGATTTTAAAAATCTGGATTTAATAACCTGTACGTGGATATCGTTTTCATACCATAACCAGCCATATTCAATTTGTTATATAATTGGATCCTTATGTATCTATTAAGGATCCAATCGACAAGAATATGAATGTAATTATCTTTAAAATCTTTGTCCTTTGAATGAGCCCATGTGTGACGAAAGAAACAACTGTTCCATTGGCATTGAGGTAATTTTATGATCTCCTTCCTTTCTATCATTGGGAAGAGTCCTTGGCAACATACGGCAACGAATGTGCCTTACTACTTTGGCTCTCTTGTTGCGGAGGACTATAAAGTAGTACTTCTTTTCGCAATTTAATCGATGCCCAGTGAGAAATACCACAATGTGTGATAGTATCTGGTTGGGTCTGCAACTTCTCGACTTTCTTTACAACAGCGGACAAACAATAGCATGAACGGGGTCAACTACTATCACCTAGCCGACGTCTAGACGAGGCCAAATGCTGTTGCCTCTCACCTACGAGAATTGGCCATTGATGAAGGCGCTGATGGGGTGATTGAGTGGTACTCTCAGACTACGGAATTTAATACAAATTTCATGCATAAAATTGGGCTAAATAAGATCGTCTAAATATGTCTAAATAAGAATGTCCAAGCATGTTTAAATAAGAGCATCTAAATACGTCTAAACAAAAATGCTCAAACAGGATTGTCTAAATACGTTTTAACATGAATGTTCAAACAAGAACATCTAAACGCCAACATTCAAACAAGAACGTAATACGTTTAAACAATAACATTCATACAAGAACGTTTAAACGCCAACGTTCAAGTAAAAACGTCTAAATAATAACGTTCAAATAAGAATGTTTAAATGTCAACGTTCAAGTAAGAACGTCTAAATAATAGTATTCAAATAAGAACGTTTAAACAACAATGTACTTGAACGTATATATGAATGACTACGATTTTTTTTTTCACATATATAGATGCTTCTAACACATAAACAATATGCTAACAACAATAGAACTCTTAGATTGTTGGGTCGTATTCCTGAAAATCGACAAAAATATAATAATACGAACTAATTAAAATTAAACAAATGGAGTTAGAAACATAGCCTGTCGGGTCGAAGCGCGTAGTCGCTAGAACTAAGAGTTCTATTGCCAACCGACGTGCGGTTCTCGCGGCAACGTCCTCCTAGAGATACGATGACCCTCTGGTAGGCGAAACCCTTCTCTCCCGTCAGCACGTCCTTCGGGAGAGCTTTGTGAATCGATCTTGCAATGAGTGCTTCTAGCATAGAAGAAGAAGAAATCGGAGAGCTTCGGAACACTTGCGCCGTCCTCGTCCTTTGGGAAAAGTCTTCTAACTAAAAAGAAGATGACCCCGTGGAAGAGAGGAGACGGTAGGAGAAAAACACCATGAAGTGCTAGAATGAGCTTTCGGGTGAACCACTGGAGAAAAAGAGCAAGTCAAAAAGAAAAATAAAATTTCCCCTTTTACGTTGGATTCCTTCCAACGGCAAGGGGCTAAGTGGAGAAACGTTCGCGCGCTAAACGCGCATGTGGGAGGTCACCCGACGCGTCCGTCGGGTGGCACAACAATTTATTTTCTTATTTTAAGAAAATATCTTAACACATCAGTCATCAGTCATCAGCTCATCCCTTGTTAGGAGAACCAACAATCCTGGTCATTCTCTAGATCTGTCAAGAAGGTAGGTGCTGGTGACTACCATACCCTTGAGATGTTCTAGATGTACGCATCTTTTTCTTCTTTCCAAGATAAGTCAAACTCAAACTAGGTCTAACTCAGCTGGATCAAGGTAGATCGTCCTAACCAGACGAATCCACTCAAGATCAAGCTTTTAAGCGATCCCGAGCCTGATCTATATTGACCCTTCTGGAAACAGAAAATATACATGTCTCTAGAAATGCTGTCATGACTCGTGAGACATAACGCTATAAGTTAACCTCCACAAGTACAAGATGATTATCTTCAGTGGTTCTCCATACAAGCTACAACATTAAACCATAGATGAAATCATCATTGCACGCCAGGCTTTGGGACCCAAGTCCAAGTAGAGAAATTACATGAAGTATACTGGCAATCTGGTGGAAGAACTGGCACATCCGTAAAATAACAAATTAACAATGAATTAGAAGCACTGAAGCTGTCCTCTGTTTGACAAATGAGCTAGACATGAAAAAAACTTCAACTCATACAACGCAAATATCCAGGAAACCACATTGACATTATCTTTGTTTGCTTGCTCGGCTAGGGTGGATGGTACTGCCTCAGATTCTGAAAGTTCTTCAATGTTTTGAACCTTGTGAATTGTAGTTTTGGGAACATTATGTCGCAACTGACAACACTGAAGAGTCTTGATTTTCCTCAATTGATTGACCACACTCAAAAGGATTTTCAATTTTTTTAGCAAATTCTTCTCTGCCATCACCTTTTGATACTAAACTTTCTTTGTCTTCAGTTGTATCAAAACATGTTGTGTCCCTTACCAAGTTCAGCTTTCTCGGATGTTAATTCATGATCTGATTCAACTTCACTTAAACTTTTTATATTCATCTGAGTGAATTCTATTATCTGTGGGCCCTTGGAATCCTTGTCTGAGAGTCTATTGGTTAAAATATCTGTGTTACTCACTCCACCGGTGAAAGATTCTTCCTCAGGAGTGTCTTCCTTGATTCTCTGCTCTTTTGCATTTGTGTAAAGGTTTTTATGGCTAGAAGCAAAATCATTTTCCTCGATGTGTGCATCAATATTATTCATCTCACTTCACGGCCTTAGATATCTCTTTGCTAGAACTAATAAATTGATGTTTCTCAGAAGGAATAGAAGTTCTCTTACTTAACACGTCACATGCAGTTTTAAGTTCACCGGACTGGAAAATAATCCAATCATCAGGATCTAAAGACTGATTTTGGCAAACCTTCTCCTTCTGACATTTTCCAAACATCTCCATCATTTGTTGTTGTTCTATAAATATGACCTGCTTCACATCACATTCTGATATATCTTGACTGCTATCAGTTTCAATATATGTATCATGTCTCCCGTCAAGATGATCAAGCATGCACCTTTCCCTTGATCCTTGGTCTAGATGCAAGAGACCTTCCAAATTGTATGTCACAGGATGTACATTATTAGGGGTAGCTTCTCTTGAAGCAACTCTTTGTTTCTTCCTTGTGCTTCCTGGAAGCAGGTTAATTTTGACTTTTCTATCACTGCATATGGTCAGCCTCATAAATCTAGGTGGATTTGTAGAAGTTCCTTGAGTATTGCTTGAAATATGGCTTGTTCTCATGATGGACTTTTCAACTTTAGCTTTTATGTTCTGTAACTCATCACCCACAGGTTGGACAAATTTCTTACTAATCCTGGTCAAATCTTCATTGAGTAGCCTGATATCCCTTGTAGCATGTTGACTTTCACTTTCCAATTGGTTCAACTTATGTAACAACTCAGCCCTTAAAAGTTCATTGCGTGCTTTCATATCCTGGATAACCAAGACATCAATATACAAGAAGAAAAGAACTCTGAAAATGCTAAACAGACAAGCATTTTCAGAGTTTTGGTTGTTGACAGGGTATTGATGATCCATATGGTTCACTCAATTTGGGAACTTTTTGGAAGTAGAGGTGCATTGAAAATCTTACAACTGGTTCATCTTGCCCCAGATGAATGCTTTGCACCCTGGTGGCAAACCCCAGAGAACAAAGTGTCTCACGCAGATCTTCTTCATTGGGACTTACATGAACAAACATTAAGGTCTTTGAAGCTTTCCCTTCAATCAAGAAGATCTATGTCAATTCTAATTTGTTTTCTTTCCCAAACAAGAACCAAATGACAAAAAACAATGTGAAACTAAAATGGAAATGAATCAGCTACCCACCTATAGAATCTCTGAGAACTTGAGTTAGCTTGCTATTCCTATTGAGCAATTTCAATATAGAGTAAAGTCAGTCAACTATTATTCAAATATAAATAAACAGAATTGGATCACAATGTATACATAGGTAAGAAGCATTCTACACAATGCTATGGCAAATCTAAATATTCCGCAACAGAAGCATCAATTTTGTTGATACATGGCAGAACTAGACAATTTGGGATCTAGTACATTTTGTTGTGTTTAAGGTGATCATAACGATGATAAGTAACCTGTAGGTGCGTGATTTTTTTTATTATGCAGTGAACTGATGACATCCCCCAATACTGAGAGTGACAAGTGTGGACGCCGGGAAGAAGAGGTGTGGGGAAGAGGCGGAGATGTGCGTGTGGGTGGTATGCTTCTCCTTCCTTACGGTTTTGATAGGGTGGGTTCGTGTTGATCACGCCATAGACGCGGTCGTGGATGATTCCAACGAGCCAGTCTATTGCCCGCTTCTCTTCCTTCTTTCCTTCTCCGCACTCACCTTGATCCCCGGACTACTCGACCCTTGATGTCACTTGGGCATCGAAGGACCGGTCCGGGTCATGAGGAGAATCGAGGGGAAAGAAGATCAGATAGCCGGTGGCATTATCAATACTAACTTAACCTACAAACCGAAAGAGGAAGAGATGGTGTGGTCGCCAGGAGCCAGAGAGGCTCCGATGATAGAAGTAAAAGAGATAAACTGGTAAAGAAAGTGGGAATGACCGGTTACCTCGATGAACTGGGGAGATTGCGGGGGTTCTATCTTCTCCTTCCTCGGCTGGCCGGGGAAGAAGAGCCTTGGAGAAACTCGCTTGCCTGAAAAGAAAGTATGAACGAAAGCACAACGATTAGAACTAAATATGGAGCGGTAACTATTCGTAAGAAAGAAGAGCAATGGCAAAAGGGGTTGAACGAACCGGATTAGGACTAACTCCTAACTCCTCTTAAGGGAGGATCTAAATGACCTAAGACTAAGATGTGTTATGCCATACTAATGCAACATGCGTAATGTAACCCAAATGAACGATAAAGGAAAGGGTAAGGTAAGGAAGAAGATCGTAGAGAAGCCCGGTGCTTCTGGCTTTTGGAAATTGCAGGCGCTCCGACCACGGGTCGCCTGGCGTCGCGTCGTAGGAGCGCTTAAGTCCTTCTGCGGCAGTCTTCAATACAATCTTCTCCCGGTTCCAATGACGAGGGATCGGGTTCCTAGCCTGTTTTGGAGATTTCTTGGTACTCTTCGTAAGGGTTTGCAATGGCTTTTAATGGCGTGATGGCAGGGGTCTTGAATGGTTTCTGAGTGGTATTGAATGAGCGGAGTGGAAGAGGTGTAATGGAGGATGGAAAGGCTTGGGAGTGGGATGGTAGACTCTAATGAGGCTTGGAAGGTGGTGGGAGGATGTTGGAAGGCTCAAGAAAACTCTTAGGAAGTTAAGGCTCTGGGAATCCCTCTTTAAGCTCCTTGGAATCTCTCTCTTGGAACCTCTTCTTGGAACCTCTTAAATGTGGGAGAAGGGTCTCCTTTTATAGATGCACAAAAGTGACCATGGCGCTTCGTCCTGAGGACGCCTGGCGTCGCGACATGGGAGCACCTGAAAATCCACCGACAAGTCGGCGGGTCAGCACGTCCGACCATACCTGTCGCCCCCTACCACCCTGCGTGTCAGGCGGCGGTTGTCAGCGGAAATCCTGGCACTCTGACAGGGGAGCACCTACGACCTATGGCTGTCAGACTATAAATTCGGCACACGCGGAGCCTGCGGTGACAGTTGTCAGGCGGGAATCCAGGTGCTCCGACGGCGGAGCGCCTGGACCCTCGGTACGATTTCGACAACGCATCGCTGACCGTCTGAAAAGCCGTCTGTCACGGGCGGAATTGCAGGCGCTCCGGCAGAGGAGCGCTTGTACTTTCGTACGTCTCTGAGTACAATGCCGTCCGGCCGGACAGAAGGGTAAAAAGGCGGGAAATTACAGGCGCTCTGACGTCGCGACGCCAGGCGTCGCGACATCGGGACGCCTGAAGATTTTCTGAAATTTGATTGTCTTTATGTCAAATCGACCTCTCCGATCGGGAGAAAACAAGTGTTATGTATAGAAATGAGATTGTTCTTTCTGTAATCGGGCCGAATTCGCGTATCTACAACAAGTTGATAGCTTTCCCTTCTTCAAGTCTTTTTCCTTTTGCCCGAGTTTTTAATAGGCATTCACTTCCACCTAGATCTATCATCCATATCTTGTTTGTTTCTCTTTGTCTCTCAATCTCAGTTGAATTAGAACTAACTAATATCCGGATCAAACTGTAATAGAAAGAAAAGACAGAATAAAGAACAAAACTTGCCATTATATATGACCATGTAATAATGAACATAACCTACCAGTGAGATCTGCTTGATGTAGCATTGGACATCGTGGAAGCTGTTGACCTTAGTTGACTACCTAGTCTATAGAGTCCTTTCACTTGATCAAAATCACTTATTCTGATGCATGTAGGGTTTTCAATTTCAATGCCACCACCATGATCCATTTGGATCGATAGGCTGTATATAAGAAATAAAACATTTTGTACAAGTCACATATTAATTGGAATATTTTCATGTGTCCAGAAAAAATAATTTTTATTGCTAACTAGCCCATTATTATCATTGGGTTATCTTCCAAATTAACAACATGGGTGCTAAAACTTGCAGGACCAGCTAGATACTAGTTGAACTTAGCATTATGAGATATTCCATCAAATCAATGATGAGATGCTTACACAACCAGATGCTAATTAAACTCAGTCGTGTGATATAACCTAAAGTAAACTATTTGATGCTTACCATGGTTCTGCCCGAACAGGTGTTCTTGCTTTCTGAGGAACGAGAAGATCTCGAAGTCTGCCCATATATATCTCAAGCATACTGAAGTTGAATGTTAATTTATGATTGACACTTCTTGCCTTATCAAAAAGGGTGCTCAAAACTTGAGGTACGACTCCAGGAGAATCAGATCTTCCTTCCTAATAGACATAAAAGATTAAAGTGGTGGATCAAGAACAACTCTCTGACAACAGTAGATGTCATGTGCAAGCAGGTTCAATATCAAACCATTGTATAAGTTTTTCCGGTGCCTGTCTGTCCACAAGCAAAAATGCACACATTATATCTGTCGAGAGCAAATTTTATGACTAGTTATACTTCAGAAAATACTTCTTCTGAAAACACAAAATAAAATACTAGTCATAAAATTTTATGACTAGTAGATGTCATGCGCAAGCAGGTTCAATATCAAACCATTGTATAAGTTTTTCCGGTGTCTGTCTGTCCGCAAGCAAAAATGCACACATTATATCCGTCGAGCGCAAATTTTATGACTAGTTCTACTTCAGAAAATACTTCTTCCGAAAACACAAAATAAAATTACTTTGTTACCTATTGTGAATCATATAAATACGTCCATAAACAAATCACCTAATTCAAATACCTTGTGTTGAGCAATGTTGGAAAACTTGGTCAAACTTGAACCTTTTCCTTTTCTTTTCGATTTTAATGAGAACACATCTATCATCTGAATTGATAATAGATTGCTTTTGACAACTCTGATGGGGAAGAGGAGGCCTGATACAACAGAAAACCCAAACATTCCCTGCCATAAGCATGTTATATAATATTGTATTTTGATGAGACAAGACATATTTTGATAAATAAAATGGTAGCAAGAAGAGGAGGAAGAAACCTTTTAAATCCAAATAATCATTCATTATGTCTCCTATGTAGGCTCAATGATTTAAGATGAGCCTTGCATGCAGAAAGCTTCTCTGTTACAAGAGACGGAGAAGAAGTTGCTTTACATTTGGTATTTACAAGCCAAAAATATGGAAGCAGTAGAACATGGATACTTACGCAAAATAGAAAGTTCGAATGCTTTTTAATCATAAGCTCAAGATAACTTGAATTTTTTTAGAATAATCTCCTACGGGGACGGTGTAGGGATCAAGGGTATATCTGCCAAGAGACTAATAGTTGATAAACAAATATTTACTGGATACATAAAGATATCGTATTTAATGATTTGATATAGGGATTTTTAATTTTAGGTCCCATTAAATACTTAAAATTATTTAAAAGTCCCGCTGTTACCAGAATTATTTAAAAGTCCCGCGTGTGGTTTAGACCATCAACTCCTTGATCACAGCTTCCGCAAAGCACTATCTTCTGCACCAGATTGTCAGAAGTTCTTAAAATTTCAAGTATTTTACAAAAAAAAACTAAATTTACATGGAAGGTCGGCAATGAGCTGGGCGGAAGTTGATTTCCTCTTTAATATATTATAATAAAAGATAAAGATGGCATAAATCAAAACATAAAAAAGATTATGTATTAAAAAATCCACAAAAGATACCACAAGATATTCTAAATTGTATCTTCCTGGTAGAAGGTTTTAACATGAAATAGTAAAATAATAAAATGATAATATTATTAATTTTCATAATTGATATAAATTAAGTGTTGGTTTCTTTAGATCATTATTCCGATGATATATTTTAATTTCGGATAACAAGTTAGTTTGAGATGTATAAGTTTTTTTTTTGTATCTATAGTTTAGTGGGTTATTTACGGTCGATACCATTTGATTATAAGAAGTTATCGTTTATAACTATTATTTTCTTGTGTTATAAACATCCATTCCTTGAAAATATTTTAAATTTTAAGGTGTTGGTTTTTTACAATGCAAATTGTGATGTTTTAGCTTGTTAAAGTTTATTATGCAAGTCCCCATACATCAAAGAATAATAATAACAAAGATCATTAGACCACCCATTCATTAAGTTAACAAAAATTTATATGATGGTTCGATTGCTCCCATAATTTAATAGATATAAAAATAGATATACTTCAAAGTGAAACAATTATCCATTGATTAACCATCTCTCTTAATTAAAGTGTATCACCGGATGATCCATATCAAAAACAAATAAACCAACATGCTATGGTTTTATTCACTCTCCTTTTTCAATCTTGTATTAAAAAAATATATGACGGAGATACTATCTCGTTGTTCCATGACTATCTTTTACAAATGCTTTTAAAATATGTTTTTTTTACACTTTAATTTTTTTTCATCAAATTATTATATTCTTTCCAATAATTAGGTCATTACATTTACTGCATCTTGATATGTGCGTTGACCGCCACTTGTCTGTAGGGACGTGCGTGACTCACCTTGGCACTGCTTGGAATTATATTTTCCTTTCAAACCAAACAAGTGGTTCAACTCGATTTTGGTTTGAAATTTAAAATTAATTAAACACTTAAAATAATTAATTATTTACATATATGCATATTTTTAATCATAAATAACTAAAATAAATATCATTACATGATAAAAAAATCAGTAATAATATAGTGTTCTTTAATAATTTTTTGTATTTGAATTCAGTTTAGATGATTCAGTCCAGTTTGATTCCATTTGGAAAGCTCTCAAACTAGTTAAATCGAACATATGGTTCAAACAACAAACATATTTTTGTGGTCAACCCCACATGTTTCCCTGAAAGAAGGAATCAAAGTCAATGTTTCCCTGAAAGAGAGAAAAAAATTAAAACCATCAAAAAAAAACAACAAACCCGAGAGCTATCACAAGGAGATGGGACTCATGCACCTGATTGAATAAACTTTCCACTGATGTGAAGTATGTGAGGCCCACTTCATGGAGTTGAAAGAGTCCCCTCAGACCCATGCTTGAAGAGATCCATCCGGACTCAAAAACATTTGAGGTCAATCATACATTCAGATAATAAACCTGTGATGTGCACACTAGGCTGATGGGGTGTTGGGTTGTACAGTATTTTGCATATATTCTCCGGATAAAATTGTATATTAAAATAAAATCTAAGATAGTAAAAAACAAAATTCTCATATTCAGTGAGATTCGATGATAAAAGACTGCAGAGCCTGCAGTCCATGTATAACCAAAAAAGGGGGGGGGACCACAAAAGAGGGTATCACCTCTCTTTTTTTGTCCAAGAAGAATTTTTCTCTA